>CP106728.1:9960493-11160493 GCA_025506655.1 Gossypium rotundifolium | reverse complement strand
TTTCCTTGATCGAGAAAAATAAAAAAAAAAAAACCTTTTGCCGAGGGAGTGGCAGGCCATTTAAAATTGTGCATGTTGGCTTTGGTCTAAGCCTTAAAATTGGATAGGTTAAATTTTTGCGTGTATAATTGTCAAGACTTAGAAAATAAAATTTTATTTAAAAATATATATATATAAAACTGAACGTCGATAATTGTAATATAAAATAATCACAAATTAATAAGAAGAAAAAATAAAATACTACGTGGAAACCCTTTCAAGAAAAAAATAACGGGCAGAGGAGAAGAAATTCACTTATGTTGAAAATCTAGTGATACAAGAAAAGTTTCGACTATAGCCATTTAAAGGTTGAAAAACCTCAACTTCGATCAGGCCTCTTCAATGGCATACTTAGGGTAGAAATGTAGCCTAAACTCCCTTTGGAAGGTCTCCTAAATATCAATAATCTCCCCCCCACACCTTGCATTTTCACGCCTACGATGTCACCAAAGTAAGCCGACATCAGTTAAGTATATCAAAGTAGTGCTTAGCTTAAAAGCATCTTCCTTGATCCCGATCACACAGGAGTTTTGCTCGAACCTCCAAAGGAAGTTGTCCACATCTTTGGCATCCCTCATGCTTTTGAACTCCTTTGGCTTCGGCACATCTCAATAACTCGACCACATCGGCATGACATCACCCTTGGCTGCCTTAACGCTCGAAAGCTCACTTTTGAGCTTCTTGATCTCGCCTCACATCACCTTTAGCAACACCTTGAAGGCCTTGTTCTTCCAAGCAAGCTCGCTTAGGGCCTCCTTCATAGCCCCATCCAACTCCTCCATGAGTTGCTCTTTTAGCTCGTCCCGAGATGCAATCATCTCGAACTTGATCTCTTCAAAAGAATCCTTAGTGTCCTCCACCCTCATAATGACATTGCTCACAAAAGACTCGACCTTGACCATCTGAGTCTCCACAATATTCACAAAGTCCTTCGGAAAAACATTCTTGGTTGCTTGTCTTCTCAATCTCGTTTGCCATCTCTACCACCACGAATCTAGAAATGCAAACTCTGATATCACCTATCATGTGCTTAGAACTTGAACCAAGCAAATGTGTGGCCTTAGACTCAGTTTTACATCAATGAGCCTAAGTTAAGCTTCGATGCTTGCTCGGGAGAGGCTTTATCACATTTAGCCTAGACAAGCAACGGAAAAGGTAACTTAGGTTAGCACAAGAGAAGAATGCAAGAGTTTGCATTGGAGACTTGAGGCTAGGGGTGAGCAAAACTCGATTCGATTCGAAAAAATCAAAAAAAAAATCAAATTTCGAGTTAAATTAATCGAATTATTCGAGTTAATCGAGTTATTCGAGTCAACTCAAATTTTTTTCGAATTTCGAGTTCAAATCGAATTAAGTTTAGAATTCGAATAATTCGAATATCAAAATATAATATTTTACATGTTTACCCCAAACTCCCAAACTTTTTTACTTTTCCCTCAAAACTTTTACTCCTTCCCACTTTCTCCCCAAAACTTTTATTCCTCTCCCATTCCAACCCTCCAATCTACCCAAAATCCATTTCCCACCAAAATTTTACTCTCCCATTTATTTTTTCTCAAAATTTTACTCCCAAAAAACCTCAAAACTTTTTATTTTCCCCTCAAATTTTTACTCCCTCCCACTTTTCCCCTAAAACTTTTACTCCCTTCCCATCCCACCTCCCATCTACCCCAAACTCATCCCCATTTTTTTTTTTATATTTTTCCTCCAAAATTTTACTCCCCCTATTTACTTTCCCTCAAACTTTTATTCTCCAAAACTTTTTATTTTCCCCCTAAACTTTTATTTCTCACCCTTTTCTCTCAAATAAAAATCAAAATTATCCAAAAAAATCACTAAACATAAATAGTAATAATTTTATTTATATTTACTATTTATATTATTAAATTAAATTTCACATTTTATATTATTTATATTATTGAATTGTTTAGTCATATTAAATATTTATTAAAATTGAATTATTAATTATGCTATAAAATATTCAGTATTAAAATTTTATATTGGTATCAATTTCACAATTTGTCATTAAAATAACTTTTATTAAAAATCAAATTTTTACATTTAATATATATTTTAATTCCAAAATACATAGTGACAAGAATCTGAAAATAATTGAAACAACTAAGCAAGCAAAAAAGCTAACCGGTATATAAAAGATTAATAAATAAATTATAAGGTGATGAAAGTTAATAAAAAATTTGATTAAGGTGGACAAATTTTATTACGATAGGTGACAGTGGTTACAAGGACCCAAAATTATTTTTTAAAATTTAACTCGAACAAATATATTCGATTCGATTCGATTCGAATTTCATCTCACTCGACTCGATTCGATAAAATTTCAAATCAATTTAGGTTGATAAAATATGATTCGTCAACTCGATTAACTCGAAATTTTTTTTGGATTCGATTCGATTCGATCGCTCACCCCTACTTGAGGCCCTCAATCTCTTTGATAGTTTAATTCACAACTATATGATCTTCGTGTAACATCTTCCTCGCGATGTGCACCACTAAGTCTTGCTCAGCGGACATCATTGTCAAAGAAAGCCAAAAGTTTATTAGCTCAGAAATGTTTTCTTTAGACCCTTACCCACCATAATGAGCCCACATAATATCAGCAAGCAGTATAGGTTTATCATTGGAAGAAAGCCTTGAAAAATGAACTAGAAGCTCTTTAACAAAACCACATATGGATTATGGAGCATCCTCCTCCTGATAAAAGGGACATCGGGTGTAAATGGGTCTACAAAATAAAATACAATTCTGATTGATCCATTTAGTGTTACAATGCTCGTCCTGTTCCCAAGGGTTACACTCAATAGTTGAAGGTTTGGATTACACTGAAACTTTTCTCCGGTTGCTAAACTTACTACTATTCGTATGCTTTTGGCTCTTGTAGCTATTTGAAATTGGAAACTTCACCAATTAGATGTGCATAATGATTTTATTCGTGGATATTTACATAGGAATTTTACATGCAACCACCACCTGGATATTTATCTACAAACGATAATAAAGTTTGTCATCTCCGTCGCTCACTTTATGGGTTAAAAACAAGCTCCGCAACAATGGTTTGCCAAGTTTTCCACTGCTATCTTGCAGTTTGGTTTTAATTAATCCGAGGCTGACTCTTCTTTATTTATTGATCATCAAAGAAATTCTTTCGTAGCTACCCTTGTGTATGTGGATGATGTTATTGTTGCCATTAATGATTCATCAAAAATTGAGCTTTAAAGTGCTACTTAGCTTCTTGGTTTCCCATTATTTTCTTGGTTTAAAAGTTGCCCCGAGTTCAAAAGGAATAGTTCCGATGGAGTAACACCATCATTTAGCTTTGAATGAAAGTTCTCTTCTTAAAGATCTGGCTCCTACCGAAGGTTGATTTATCTCACCACTACTAGACAAGATCTTTGCTATTATGTTCATTTGTCATCTCAGTTTATGACACAATAACCAGCTGGCTGCTTTGTGCATATTGCACTATCTAAAACTTGCACATGGTCAAGGCTCGTTTCTATAGACTTCAAGTCCTTTGTCACTCAAAGCTTTTCGTGATTCAAATTGGGCAAGTTGCCCACTCAGTGGCTATTTCATTTTTTATGGCATTCACCTATTTCTTGAAAGAGCAAGAAACAGACAACGGTGTCGCGTTCTTGAGCTGAAGCAGAATATCGCTCTATGGCAGCCACTGCTTGTGAGATTTGGCTACAACAATTACTTGCAAATTTATGTGTTAATCATTCAAATCCAATTCCCTTGTTTTGTGATAGTCAAGTTGCATGTCATATTGGTAATAATCCGGTCTACTATGAACGAACCAAGCATATAGAGGTGGATTTTGTCGTTTGTCCGAGATTACATGCAACAAGGTTTAATAATTTGCCATCATATCCCTACGCACAATCAAATTGCGAATTTTTATTCACAAAAACGTTGGAAGCTGTCAAGATTCTTCTCTTTCTTTTTTCCCTGTTGTTGACTCATGAATGCATGGTTTTGTTAGCTATAAAAATCCCACCAAAGATTTGCCCACCTTGTATAAATGCACCATGTGTACTGCTCACGAGTTTTGGCATAAACAGCTTGAGCCTTCTTGAAAGCACTTTTGCCACAATGTTGTAAAGAGATCAGATAAAAAATTCTTTTTTGATGTGACATTGGTTGCTCTAGGAAGAAAATCAATCTAGCCCAACTATTCACCTCGCTACTACTGCTCCCATGAAAATCCCATTTAACTTACTTTTTGTTTGGAGATTGACTACATTGTCCAGCCAAAATAAAAATAAAAGAAAACTATGGTCATCAACCGCAATGGACAATATATAATACAAATGATGACAAAAGACGTTGTACATTGTAGAACAAACAATAACTTAGGTGTCATTTCTCATATCATATTATTCTATTTTATTGTAATATAATCAGTTAAAATGCTAAACAAAAACCTGGAAAATATGCCAACTCCGCCAATTATACATGTCTGATTCAAAGGAGAATTCAGTTACATAAAACTTGGAAATTACTATAATAAGATTATCATTACCAAAAGAATAAAAATAATGTTGAGGTAACTCAAACTTGCTCTAAGATAAGTTTTTGAAGTATCATACACAAGGAGTTGACGGACCCCTCAACAGTGGTTGGTATTGTACTTAAGATGTCTACGCTCAATTTTATCTTCGAGCTTTGTCTATCAACTCCGTAGAGAGTCTCGAGAGAATCACAGAGTAGGAGCGCATCTCAAGTGATATCCATCTTACCCACAAATGTCATACAAGGGTATAGATTTAAACCCCACCAAGAGCAAATCCTCACATTTTTTTGGCGGGTGAGGGGCTTTCACTCTATGAACTTGTCGTGGTTCTCCATAAAGTCGAAAGACAAAACCTAAAAATAAAATCAAGTATAGACATCTCAAGCACAATACCAACCTAGTTGAGGGATTCATTGGCTTCCAACGAACGACACTTCAAAGATTTTTCCCTTCAAACCCTTAAAAATTTATCGTTGAAAATGAAAGAAACGAAATTAACATAAACTTTGAAATTGAATGGAATAAACAGTAATCATCTTTTTAAATTTATTTTTCTCTTCCCATTTGATATATATAAGTTGAAATTAACATAGAATATTGAACAATACAAATTTACAAAATAAAAAGAACTTCTTTTAGACAATCCAATTTTCAACTGATTTGCATGATAAAAAGAAAAAGAAAATCCCACCAAAAAAAAAAAAAAACCATGTGATTCAACTTAATTATTACATGTTATTTTCCTTTTGTCCTTGTTGATCTATAGAAGAAGAGCAAAAGGAAGGAGCAACAACAACAGAAGAATAAACCTTAGAATTCCCAAGTGAAACCTTACAAAGCTTGTTATTATTATTATCACCACCTTCATGATGATCTTGGTGATCATGATGGTGATGATGATCATCACAAAATATGGTTTCTTCAACAATGGTATCGAAACCATCAACATCAACAGGATCCATTCTTTTCCCATTAATGGATCTCAAAGCTGATATTGCATGGTTCTTCATGATTGTTAGCTGAAGAAGCTGATAAACCCTTGGATTAATATTAACCTTTCCTATTAGATTCAAGTTTCCTTCATACTGAAAATTGGTCTTGGCATTCTTTCCCCGTAAAACCATGGCGGCGTTATCATAAGCCAAAGCTGCTTCTTCTGGTTTGTCGAAAGTCCCTAGCCATAATCTTAGCTTTTGAGATGAGTTTTTGATCTCAGCCACCCATCTTCCCGATGGTCTTTGTCGGACCCCTAGGTATCTTCTTCTTCCATTGTTGATCACCTTCTTGTTGCTTCTTTTTTCACTGTTTTCAGCCATGGTCGTTTGTGCTTCATGTGGTTCAATGGAGGTCTGGTTTTTGTTAGGGATTTGATCTCGTTGAGACACCATAGTTAATCTTGAGCTATCCATTACAGGAGGAGGAAAGGGTTATAGGGGTAGCCAAAAAGAATGAACTGCTATGTGATATTATGGAATAATAATGGTGATTTAAAGAATGATTTTGAGATAATTGCATGTTGATTGTCTGCTTGTGATGTATATATTTATATTTATACATATAAAGAATGAGCAAAATATAAGTGAAAACACTAAATCCCTGCTTGCCAAAGCAATCACAATATTAATTAGATTTAATATTTAGCAAGGTGCCATATATCTATTATATATATTATTGGACATCATGAATGAAATGAAAGGTATGTAAGCCATATCACCATGATTTAGGTTTAATCAACTTTATATTATTAGGTGTAGCACGTGTTAGATGCAATAATAAAATATATTATAATACTTTTAAAAAAGATTTGAGTTTGAAATTTGGAGATAAAATTATTGAGAGAAACAATTACAAACTTTAAAAAATTAGCGTTTTATAAATAGTAAAACAAACTTGAAGTGTATTTTTTTTTTAAAAAAAGTATATCAGTAATAATTCTTTTTATCTTTACAAATGGAAGGAGTGTGAAATATGAATATATCAAAAGGATTTATATATTGAAGGGTGATGTATATATATAAATATACTCGTTTAGTGAGAAGAGGGTGTAGGGCAGAAAACTCCAAAAAGAAGCCAATAAACAGACAAAAAATCAAAGTATTATTACATTATATAAATTACAGAACTTAAAAAGCAGATTATACTCTTAAGTAAATACCCTGTGTAACATACATCCAACAACCTACAAACAAAACTCACACCTCAAAAGTGCCAAAAAATAAAACCAAAACAAAGACACCTTTGCTCTCTTGAATACCATTTTCTTTTTTTTTTAAAAAGATGGGTCTTTTTATTTTTTGTCTGGTAATAGGTTGTCTTTGCACTTACTCTTTAAGAACATGGCATATATCCTTTGGTCTGCTCATTTTGCTTTTCAAATATATATGTTGTTTGTGCAGTTCTGCAATTGCCTCAGAACAACCTTTTAGCTTTCTTGTTGGATTCCTTGTGAACTTACATTACATGTGTGTGTGTATACCTTTTTATTTTATTTTTCACCTTTTCTTTAATTAAATTGTGCTCTTCACTGCTATTTTCAGATATAGTTTATTTATATATATATATATATATAAAGGTGATTTAGTTGTTTAGTTGTTGGATTGTTTAGGACAGAACCTTTTTATCTTAAATGCTCCTCTCCTTGATGCTGTGAGAAGTCAGTCAGTCTTTCGTAATTCATTTTTTTTTTTTTTTTTGAAGTACATAATTCATTTGTTGTTTTGTGCACATCATGCATACATTTAAAACACATGGTAGTTACGGTATTCAATTTTGGGTGAATCTAAAAAAAAATATATATATATATATATATATATGTTAAATATATGTGTTGAATATTTTAGGGAAAATAGAAGATAAAATTAGAGGATAGATTCTTTTTCTAGGTGTTATTTTTCTTTTTACGAGTTAAGAATAATTTTATTTAAATTATGGGTGATATTAAGATAAGGCGTTAACTTTTAATAATTACAATTTTAAAATTTGAACTTGACTCATATACTGGACAAAGAAATCCACAAGAAGTGAACTTTTAATTAGGATTTTATTTTATCAGATTAAATAAGATTTATATGATTAAAAATAATATTTTCCCACAAAAATTAAAATATATGCCTACAAAAACAAATTAATATTATCTTAATATTAATATAATGAATCTGTGATTACTATATATTAAGCATTTTAAGGGTGTTGTTTGATCTTTTAATTTATATCTTTTATATAAAGAAATAGACGCGCGTAATGTATAAAAATTGAAAACTAAATTTATTATTATATCAATTTTATAATTTTCATATCATCTATCTATTATAAAATTAATCGAATTGGACTAAAAGAAACAAACACAAACTATGAGTAGTTATTTTATAATTTTATAGTTGGATAAGAAAACATAATTGAGTGACTTGCCATGTTATTTTATGCTAATATAATAATAAAAAATTATTATTGAATTTGCACTTTTGTGCTTTTTTTTTTAAGTAATCAGCAATTCCAACACTCCAAAAAGTCCAATTTTGATGAAATTCGAGAACCTATTTTATTCTTTTAAAAATTCAAATATTCAAAATATATTAATATTTATATATTATAATTAAATCTTAAATCAAAATTTATGAAACAAACAATAAATTTAAGTGGTGAGATCAACCCGAATTTTTTAATAAAATTATCTAAATTCGTCCAAATTCCAACAAGATTTATCTAAGACCAAACAGGAAATTGGACAAATCAACCATTTTTGTCAAAAAATAAAATTTATCTAAATCCGTCCGAATTTTTGTATTACTTTTCACATTTCTTTGACGAAAATTAAGTGGAAAATTCAACCATTTTTGTCAAAAAAATGCATATTTGTCTTTGATCAAATGATAAAATGAAATAAAGTTGGATTTTTAATTTAGTATTTAAGTTTAATTCTCACAATAAAATCTAAGGACTAAAAAGTTGATTATGTATGCAACAAATTAAAAAAAAATTAACACTAACTTGATGTGTTTATCAACTATTAAACTAATTTTCAGATTTGCAATGACCAAATTTTAATAAATTAAAATAGAAAATAAATTTCTCAATTTTCATCGGTATTGTTTAAACTAGATTAGATTATTTAATAAAATTAGTTAGATTAAAAATTGACTAAGATACCGATCCGAATAGAAAAATTAAATCGATTAATGGGTGAACTATTCGAAACCAATTAATTTAAGCTAAAAAATTGAATTTTTATAATGAACTTGTATATAATTTATTGTAACGTGTTTCTAAAGTCTGAACCACAGGACAAGTAGCGTTAATTGTTTTACTTGTACGAAACGTAAGCTTTTGGGTTTGACAATGTTACTAGGATTCATATATAAAGAGTTGGATATGAGTTTATTGATTTTTAAATTATATTTTATTTTTAATATAAATATACATTTTAGTATTTATATTATAACATACTATATTTAATTTTCATACGAATACATAAAATAAAAGAAAGAAAAACAAGAAGATATTGTAAACTTGAAAATAGATTATGCCCGACTCAAATTCTAAATATTTGATGTCGAGCCCATATTTAAGTAGGCTTAAATTTTACTCAAAATTTTTGAACCAAACTCTATCAAACATGAATCTAATTTTAATTTTGAACCAAACTCTATCAAACATGAATCTAATTAAGAAGGTAATAACGAATCTCGAAATACAAACTATTTACTTTAAAAAAAACAAATTAAAGAATAACTTAATCACTTTCATCAATTCTCTTTAAAGATTGAAGAAACAAAAGAAATTAGTTTACTTTTATTTGTATAACCTTACATCTTTCATACAAATCAAAACCCAAAAATGATGGTTCTAACTTGGAACTTAGAACCCCCAAATGTTGGATACTACTAGGCTGCACCTGTTACAGACATAATTTTCTTATCAAGAAATACCTTTTTCTTGATGTTAAATATGTACATTTGAAAGAAACTCCAGCAGCACAAGTAATAATGTACAAACCATATTCCGGTCAAATAAACAGTGATCATTGATGATCCTCGCCTCCCTTTCTTGAGCTTCTTGATTTTGCTTCTAACCGTGCAGTATACCCTACTGTTGTGGGCCGTAACGATCTCTGTCGCACCATATGACAGTACTCAGGATCATCGGATTGACCATCGGATCGAATCCATTGTATCATCTGATGATACGAGGGGAAAAACCGGACTTGGATAGCCGAGTAAATGAAATACGGGAGAAGTGAAGATATCAACACAAGGAGAGTAAGAAGCCAATACATTCCAGCAGGCGCACAGGATTCGATGAACACCTTGTAGGCAGTAGTCGATATGCTCGGGCCCATGGCTCCATATGCCATGAGGAAGATATACCATAATATTATGCTGCCCCATATGAAGAGATGTTGTATGTATGTAAAATAAGATATTGATAATGCCATTTGGCAGTTTACGACCCATACCACGCATGTATACATGGTGGTGCCGAGGATCTCTAAACCGACAACTTCCCCACCTTTGCGGAAGGCCTGATGTTGCATTGCTTGGATGCAGAAGAAGAAGATGACCGTAGCACTTAGGACTCCGTTAAATGCCCACGCAATGATCCGAAGCCAACTAAATAGGACATTTTGTATGCCTTCTTGATATAATAGAGGAAACTGCAACATTGAGTCAAAGAGAATCGAGATATCATCGTTACAGTTAAAACATACACATATCCGACATTATAGAAACTTGTACGAGGGATACCTTAAGACATAAACGGGATGAGACATCCTGGTCGAAAACTCCAAGAGCGATCACAGGCAGTGCTGTGAAGAAAACATTATAGAAGGAAAGAAACCAATCGTTGTATACAGCTTGTCCCGAGAATGATGCATATATCTCATAGAAGAAGAGGGTGAAACCGAAAACAATATTCTTGTAAAAGAAATAGCATATCTGCAATACAGTTCAATCATTCAGTTTTACTGGTTGATATCGGATGTTGTTAAAAATAAAAAACATCTAAGAGTAACTTATATTACCATTGATGAAATCCGTCTATAACACCAATGTCCATGCACCAGAAGCAAGCGCTCCAAAAACCGGAACTGGGCGATTGCAATGTCACTTGACATGACAGCCTAAAAATTTTGAAAAGTCGGTATTAGAAACGAGAAGGAAAAAGAATCAAGTGAAACAAAACAAATGCACCATTTTTATACATGGAGCAATTTATTTAGGATTACCTGCATTCCTTCTACACCACTGATACCAACTCCGATATCGGCTTCTTGAAGCATACCGACATCATTTGCTCCATCACCGATTGCTAGAGTTGTACTTCCGGTTTTAGTTTTAACCAGTCTTGTAACCTGTGAATTTGTATTTTTCCAGTTAATTAGTTTGAATTCTCCTCGGAATTGCAAAAACAAGTTTCGGTCAGAAAACAACCATTTTTGTGCTTACACACACACACACATATAGGGATAATATAACTTACTAGAGCCTTTTGTTTAGGAGATGAACGACAACAAATTACGGATGCACACCCAATGGCAAGTTCTAAGAAGGCGTCTTTGACATCATCTTCCAGAGCATAAGTTAATGATTTTCCATCAACAATCAAAGCCAATGCCTCAGAATTTTCATTTGACGATGTAAGCAACTGCCTCCCTTCGGCTATCTGCTGGAGAACGCTTGCTTTATATGCCTAGAAAAAAAATTCATCAGCTACAAGCACACTCAATATGTCGGATTTATCCAATGAAGAGAAAGACTAGAGAGATAAAAGAAAGTATTCATTGAACTAAGAGTTTACCGTTGCAGCAGCGGTTTTATCCCCAGATTTCTCCAATGCCTTGTTCTCCGGTGTATCTGAATTTATTATTATTTGCTTCATTCCTTGTCTCAGCAAACTACAGGCAAAGCTGCAAAGTTCAAAGTTTTTGAAATCAGCATACGAGTGTTAACATCAAACTTATCAAACTTTACACGTAAGCATTTGTGATATACAATCATACCCAATATTAATGGCTGTTTCCATCTTATCTCCTGTCAAAACCCATATCTTGATCCCAGCTTGTGCAAGTTTGTCAATGCATTCCGGAACCTATCCAGCATGAAAGGCAAAATATGAGTACGACACGAAAAATAGACAAAAAATGCCTTCAATAGGTGACCTTTCAACCGACCCCATTTTGAAGTTTGTCTTCAACGGCTGTAGCACCAAGAAGAATCAAATCCCTCTCAATACTCTCCGCCACTTCCTCGATCATTTCCTCCCTATCTGCACTAACTATGTTCTTGGCTTCCGTGAATTTCTCATTGAACTCAACATATTCTTCCTCATTTATTTCACGGTATGCAAGTACCAAAGTCCTCAAACCAGCATCGGCATATTCTTCAATGTGCTCCTTGGTTTGCTCTGCGAATTCTTGTCCATTCTTTGCGAGTCTTTCAAACATGACACTGAGTGTAAGAAGAAAAAGAATGTACTTAATATAATCCGTTGTTAAGTATTTTTATGCCGAAAAGAACTACAAAGAATTATTAATTGTTTCTGATTACGAACCAGTCGGCACCTTTACAGAGTAGCAGCAGCTTGCCTTCCTCATTCTGCAAAATCACAGACATCCGCTTTCTCGAGCTACTAAACTCCAAGATATTCAATAGTTTATAAGATCTACAAAAGAGAAAAATGTTACATCATTTTCATTACATATATGAAATATCATTAGCTCCAATGGATGGCCTTGAAAATCATTTATAAACAAATAAGGATTATAGTTTTTTAACCTTTCGACTTTTTTCCCGGAGAGATCGAACTCATATAATGAAATGCTTGTTTGTGTCCTTTCATAAAACTCGAATCCCAATTCCCTAGCTGCAACCACAAATGCTGCCTCATCTGGTGATTCGGCTTCATACGAAATTCTTCCAGTTTCTTCATCCACTTCGGGTATTGCAGTATGACAGATAGCCAATAGTCGTAAAAACTTCTGAATCACATCAGCATGAGGTTCGTTTAGTCAATTACCGTTCATGATTCTTTCATCCACAAAATTAAACCCTTTGACCGATGGCTTTTCTTTCTTAAACTCCTCTACTTGGCCATTGATCTCTGGCACCTCTCGAGCCAAAGGTGAACCCTTTCTCCATGCGAGAGCTCTTTCAACTTCAGTAATACCATGACCGTACGATGTTCCAGCTATAGAACATTTGATAAATTCCATGGAGTTGCAAGTCAACGTTCCGGTTTTATCAGAAAGTATAGTGTCAACCTGGCCAAGTTCTTCATTTAGATTTGAGGTCCGAGCATGTGCTGGCTTGTCGGTTTCTTCGTGGTACATATGCAGATCTTGGTTGATGAAAATACTCTGGAGAACTTTGACAATTTCAATGGATACATACAAGGAAATCGGAATCAAATATGAATAAAGCATGAGAGCTGTCAAAAATTGTAAAATTGCTGCAACGACTGCCCTTTTTGGGTTATAATAAATTGTAGTGTCATCCGGCCTAAGGTACCATCTCCTCATTTTTCCATTTTCTAAGTCCTCTCTAGTTTCTATGCCAAAGAAAATCGACCCGATAATAGAAAGCCCAACTAGGACAGCAAACAGAAAGTACACGATATTATCCATCCTCTTCTCAATTTTGCTTCTTTTCGAAGGAGGTTCCATTGAATTTTGAATAACTTTTGTGTCACAGCCTGTGAAGATAACTACACCAAAAATATAATCCGTGTTCCGTAATTTGGAGTCCCTGAGTAAAAGCTGCTGAGGAGATAAAGGATATTGCTCATCTCCAAGTTCGAGACTACCAACAAAAGAGTACAAGTTTGCATTCGGATCTTCACATCTAATGGTAGCCTTGAAATCTTGAAAGCTTGCATCGTCGTGCAAACTTGAAGTTACATCAGATGCTTGTTTTAGTTTCAAATTGGTTTCGCCATCAAGGTTCATCGTTTCAACATAGCAAATAGCTTCCTCGTAACTCGAAGAGAGTAAAATGAGATCCGCAGGAAAGAATTCATCCTTTTCAACTTTGACTATATCTCCGACTTTCAAATCCATCCATTTAGTAGATTCAAAAATACCATCACTTTGATGCATTTTAACTTTCCGGTTATTAACCTCAGTGTCCTGCAATGTCATCAACAACTATTTTACGAACCCGAGAAACATAGACTACCAGAAAACGAACAAAAGACACTAGTCCCAACCATTTTTTACACAAAGTAGCAACCGATGAGGATTTAAACACTTTCCCAAGATCACTATTTAAGACAGATGGAGCAACTGCATCTATACAAAAAGATGTCTAAGACCTCCACAACCCCTTCCCCCTATCTCGACTTTCCCTCTATCTATCCTACAAGATAACCACTATATACAACCTTCTCAGAAACCGGTTCAGTTGTAGCACCAAACAAGTAAGTTTTCTTAAAGTACTCAATTATAAATTCTGACTCCGAGCAACATCGAGTTTCATAAAGTTAATTACCTGTTTTTTCCGTCTCCAATCTTCGACAGCCTCCTTTCCCATAGAAGCTCCGATGACAACAACTAATGGAAGAACATTACTAACAGCTGAGTAAGGAGACAACGGTGTAAAAGACAGTATAGCACATATGAGAAAATAAAAATTAGCCACCCTCCTGAATTGCTCGAACAACGATTTGGGAAAGAACGTCGCAAGCGTATACTTTGTACTTTGAACATAATTACCGGCGTAGTTACGAAGACTAGCCTCAAAGCATTCAGGGTCATTACAATATACAACCCTTGAGAAACCAGGTCCTCCAATCAATGAATGATCCCCTTTGAATGATGCTTTCCCACATGAGAAAGCATGTATTCGGCTAAAATGCTGCTTTCTTCGCCTTCCGCCCGTCATTGTATTACAGGTTTAATCTGATTCTAACTGATACAAATAATCAAACACATAGGAAACACTAAATAAACATCCCCATTTTTTCTCCTTCAAAAGATGCTTTGAAAGCTTCAACAAATCAATGATTTTATAAACAAGATAAGCTGCAACACAACAATCAAACAAGATCTTTTAGTCTTTTTTTAAAAGGAAAGAAAATTAAAGCTAGCTTACACAAATATAATCCCAAAAAAACACTTAAACAATGATTCTTTTTTATAATTTATTTTAGGTTTTTGGTAGAAATGGTAGACCAGTCAGCCATATCTGAACATTGACCTTAAGCTAGAAGAAACAAAAGCTGTTAATTTTAACCATCTTAGCATATTTACTTTAAACTCAACTACTCCTTTATAAATCATTTAAACCCAACATATATATAAATAGTAATAAAATAGAAAGATAAATAAGATCACCAGCTACAGAGAAATAACCTAAACCAGATAAAAATAGAAACTAAAACTAAAACAGGTAAAACTTTGAGCTAAATACTGAAATAACTTGTAAATTACATATATCCCAAGTCTTCTAGAAAGTCAAAGACAAAAGGCTGTAACTTGTAAGAAAAAACATGAAGAAAAAAAAAAAGGAAACAGCTTTTAAAGAAAAATCCCATGATTTATATGCTTTCAAACAACTATTATAATAAAAAAGTACATCCACTTATAGATCTGAACTTCAAAATCAGCTAAAGAAAACAACATATTTCATATGTAAAAAGCTTTAAAAAAACAAAAACAGAAACAAAGAATGGGATTTCTAAGTTGAAAGAACATACTTCATTGACAAATTGGGTTCTTCCTTTTGGATAACAAGTAGCAGATGGAACAGATTAGGACAAGATAATAAAACAAGAAAAATGGGATCTTTTTTATATTTAATGGTGTGTGTTTGTTCAGGTGATTTTTAAAGGGAGAGGGGATTTAGCTGAAATTGTAACAAAGGGAAGGACAGAACAGAGCAGAACAGAGAGATGTAATGCAAGATGAACTTAAGGTTGTCAGAAATGGACAATTTTATTTTTGGGATGGGAAGACAGTTAAGAGAAAGAGAGGTGGAAAGAGAAAGTATTGGGGGTTGGATTTGGTATGTAAAATGTTCAAAAATTGGATGAAGGCAGCGGCTAAATGGAAGAATGGTCAAACATCCCTGTTCATTAATCACATGTTTTAATTATTTTTATCTCTCTTTAATCATTATTTTTTTCCCAAATCAGGTATCTATGGTGATTATTCTTTCCTCAATTGTTTTTCGAAAAGGTAAATAATTAGTCATAAAAAGGTGTGTAAAAATTAAGCCAAATCATCGAACTAATTAATTTCAATTTTATTCGGTCGATTTAGTTCTGTTGTAGTTTTAGGTTAAGTAAAATGGTTTAATCCATCCGATTTTAATTTTAAGACATGACTTTAAGCACATTAAAATATATTTATCATTTTATTTAAAAATTAGAAGGAATTATAAATAATTTCCAGTTATTATATCAAAATATATATTATTGGTGCTCAAATCTAAAATAAATTCAATGCACCTAAATATATTACCTAAACTTAAACCAACTAAAAATTAAACCCAGTACTAAAAGATGATTATTTTGGTTAAATCAATTAACCGGACAACAAAAATCAATTCAATTTTATTCATAAAGTTAATCTATTTCGATTTCTAAAAAATTGAATTTGAGTTTTGAATTTTTTTGAACCGAACCAACCGATTGCTCACCCCTAACCACTTTGTTTTAATTAATATACATCTATAACTACACTACCATTAGGAGTTTGATTGAGTTAGTGTTACATATTAACTGAATCTTAATTTAGTTGTAAAATTATCAAAATTTCATTTTTTTAACAAAATAACAAATTTTATTTTTAGAATAATTATGTCTTTTATTTTATTTTTTACTATGTCAATTTTATTATTTCAACCAAAATTACATTTATTTTTATAGTATTTTTAATAAATTTATGACATAATTTAACATATATTTTTAAAAATTCATACGAATTATCTATACGTATGCATAAATATATCCCTAAGAGAGGAGGCAGGGACAGCTATCTATTTTTCTTCATTACAAAAATAATGGTCAATTTTCAGTTGTGGTACTTATACTATTCAAATTTAAAATTTAGCCCTAAACTCTAATTTAACATAATTTAAATCCCTTATTTCTTATAATATCATTTATTAATCCAAATAATTAATATCAATTGACTCTTTCAATTAAAATATTGATGTGTATATGTCTTAACACACACAAAAATTGAGAAATCATACTTGATAATTATTAAAGTTCATATGAATCTTGCTAAGAATGACAATTGTTTTTTTCCTCAAAGTATCAACTAGACTATTAAAGTGAGTTCAGTGACTAATATTCCACATTCTATTTATATTTTAGGTTTTGATTGAATTAGTGTCGTAGATCAATTGGGTATTAATTCAATTAAAATTACTAAAATATCTTTTATATGCAAAATAAGTTACATTATCAAAATACGGTCTTCTTTTATAAATTCAATTATGATGAAACTTAAACCCGTGACATAATAAACTTTAAACATTTAACTTTATCATTTTAGCTAAATAATTATTTGGTTTTATAGTCTAATTACTAAATTTTATATATACTATATTAGTTAACATTAATATAGGTTTTTTTCTTAATTGTGGGAAGGATTTTGAAATTTTATTAATAATTCAAAGTAAATTATTTATGGTTGAGGAAAAAAAAATGGGTTGGCTCGCCATATTGAACTGGAATTGTAAACGTGGCAAGAAATTTCAAATGATTGAAAATTTCTTATGTATTTTTTTATCATTATGCAGAATTATTCTACCTTAACCTACTACCTTTATCGTATACCACAAAATTAACACTTCACCCAGGGACGAAGTCAGGATAATTTTTTAGGGGTGCCGGATAAAATTTTAATTTTTATAATTTATATATTTATAATTTGTAAATGATTAAATCAAATTTTTATAATTTTAGGGGGTCAAAGTGTAATTTTATCTTTACTAATTTAAAATTTTTAAAAAATTTAAGAGACTAAACAAAAATATTACATTTTAGGGGGGGCCGGGGCTCATGCCAGCCCCCCTAGTTTTGCCTTTGACTTCACCAATTATTATTATTATTATTATTAAGAAGTGGAAGAAAAAATATGTAATAAATATATTTATGAAAAAAATATGTTGATTATAAAATAAATATTTAATTTTAATTACAAAATATATTTAAAATGTAAAATAATCTTAATCTGTAATATCTCTATATATGCGCACAAATTTAAAGAAATTTTCTAACTAACCAATATAGTCTTTGGTTGAATTTGTTATTTTAAATATTTTATTATTTTTAAGATTTATAAATATAAAAATTTAATTTTACTAAAATATTATATTTAAAATTTATTTGAGAAGAAAATTATCAAGCTTATAAATAAAAAAATTTATTCTATTAAAAGACATTTATTAAATAAATTTGTATAATAATAAATAAAAGTCAATTTTATATTTACATTATTATGTCTCCATTATTATGTTTCCATTAATCAAAAGTAAAAAGAAAAACTATATTACCTTTTTAAAGTACTATATTTTAATTATTTATATAATAAATAACTTTATATTGTATATAATTTTATAAATAATACATTTTATAATTTTTATAATAATATAATTTAATATATTATATTTATACTAATTATATTATCTACAATTTATTATGATCAATTTATTGATTGCTAAGAGAAATAAAAATGAATAGTAAATAGTTTAATTTGTAATAATTTATTGTCGTGACGGGACAAAAATTGATATCAAGGTAATTCTTATCCAATCGAAACACCAATCAAAAAGGCCAAGAATTGGCCGGAAAGAGAGAGGAGGTATTAAAAACAAATTTAGTTCATCTTCTTCGTTTTCTCTCATTTTAAGGTTTTATTTCTTCTCTTCCATAGCTTAGGATTTTAATTTTCTGTAATTTTCTTGTTCTTTCTTTAAATTCTTAGTGTTAGTTAACACTGTAACTTAGGTTTATGTACATGTTTAGGATCTTAAATTTGGTTGTAATCACATTTAAATATCTAATTTAATGCTATTCCAATTTGCTTTCTTTTTATCGGTCAAAATATTAACTTTAATGTTATTGGTTACGTATTTTGTTGCTAGTTGTTTGCCTTTATATTTTTCCAAGTAAAAATTCAAACATTCATCTTTTTATTGAGTTTTATGTCAATGGGTTTCATGGTTTTTTCTTTGATGTTTATTACCTTAGAAATGGTAATAAGTAACTAAATCCTACGAGGGTTGGTTGATGGAGATATTGGTAAATTGATTTTTGGGTTAGGGATTAAATTATAATAAATTGGACTAAATCGAATGAACCTATTGACGCCCCTAAGGGAAAATTATAATAAGTTAGACCAATAGGTAATCTCATTGGGCACCAATTCATTAGTCTCGGGCTAGTTGGGTGAGATCGAGAGATAAATCGGACTAATTTGTCTAATTTGGTAAAATTGAGACCGAAAGGTAAAATGGAGCCACTTTAGAGTTTAAGCAATTTTATATCCCTAATTCGATTATTAATGAACCACGTCAAATTCAACCTATCATTGTTCATTATTGATTGGATAGTTTTATAACTTTGCATACTTTATAATTTAGTCCTTTTATTAATTAGTTAGTTAATTAGTTTAAATGCTCTCAATTTCATGACATGCCGTATTATGCTATCTAACAAGTAACTTTTAAACTATTTATTTGCATGTTTGTGGCTAGAATTCGCTCAATCGCCGACTTCTATGGATTCAATCCTCAGAGCACTCATGTACCCTTTGTCTAAATCAATTATAATTGACATGTCACACTTGCAGACACTACACGTAGTTATTTTAATTTGATAGTTGTATTAGTGTTGATTCTCGCCCGCCGCAGTGTTTGTGCACCAATGGCAGTTGAGGCGATCACCTATACTTTTATTTATAAGAATTTATTCCATTTACTTTTTAGATTTCAAAATATATGTTTGATTGTTAACATTATTAAAATTGTTTTGTTAAATTTAGATTTATTATAATGTTATTATTTTAGTTACATAGTTAGTTTTTTTTTTTTAATTTTGAACGTCACTCCAAAAAATTTAATGAAAAAATTTAACGGTGTTAAAAATTAGACTTAAATTTTAAAATCTTAAAAGTAGATAAACTAAATTATTATAAACAAGAATGACTAAATTCTAAATTTAGAAAAAGTACAAGGGATCTGATAGTATATTTTAACCTAATTTCTTCTAAATTTATCGAAAATAAAGAACTAACCAATAAAAACATGACACGTGACGGGTTTTTCTAATGTCATAACTTTTTTGATAAAATAAAGACTAAATTAATAGTTTATGTAGTACTTTTGAAAAAAAATATTAGCGAAAACAATTTATGAGTTTACGCAATTATGCATATCAATCATTTAATTTAAAATAAATTAGCAATAATAATAATAATAATAATAATATGTAAATTTTGATGATTTAAAATTATATTATATGTCGCATTCTCTTTTAATTATTATTTCTAAATAAAATACGTAAGTATATTCCTAAACATGTACAGCCACCAGACTAGAGATTGCCGATAGAATATTAGAAGCCTTAATAGCTCCATTCATGCAAATTGCTACCAAAACCTCACACACATATAGACACTTACATGGATGAAAGTTTTAATCATCTCCGTTATTTTTATATAATATTTAAAACTATTTATAATTTCTTATCAATTCATAAATAGTACACTTAAATTCTCATCTTCTTATATTGATACTAATATCTATATTAATTAATTTAAGACTCAATCGAAAAGGACTAAATTTTGATAACGGAGACATTTAAAAAGATAAAAGCTAAAACAATGAATTGTGAAATATGTTTTTTTTTTAAACTTGTTTTCACTTAAATTTAATTTTCAAATTACAGGAAACATAACCAACAAAATTAGCTGCAATCACACATTTGCATGTCATTTTGACTCACCAAAAATATTGTTATCATTCCATTGTAGATTTTTTCCACAAGCTTTTCCACTAATATATTAAAAAAATATATTCTCTCTCTATATATTAACAAAATTGTTAATCACTGATTATGGTTATATTTATGAGTAAAAAATTATAAATATTCCTATTAATTTTTTTATGCTTCAATAAAAATAGGGTAAACTACATTTAAGTTCAACTATTTGTAAGTTTATATTTTAATAACTCTTTTTAAAAATTACAAAATAGTCATTGAATTATTCAAAATTTTCATTTAAGTTCTTGAATTATTTGAAAGTGAGCTATTAAGTTTATGTAGAAGCGAAGTAGAATGAAAATTTCGATTGATATAACCAGTGCAAATAAAGAATGCCGTGTAACAACGGTTTCAACAATTCAATAACTTAAATAAAACTTTCAAATAGTTTCAGTAATAATTTTGTAACTTCTTTAAGTTGAGTGACTGAAACATAAATTTACTAATAGTTTAATATCTTTGGAGACAAATTATTCATAAAAATAATGTTGAATATTAAAAAAAATTATTGAATTGTTGTATAAAGAAAAAAAAAAGAAAGTTTAGAAAATTGAGTACCAAAAATATGAGAGAGGTGAAAATCATAATCATAAAAAGAGAGCACAGGAAAGTCGAGGATTTCACGTGATATTGACTCTCAATATGTTTCCTTTTTTCCTTTTCATTGCCACTTCTTTCAATAAAACAATTTTAAATTTGGACAATAAAATTAATATTTTTATTTAAATTTTATTATAAAATATATACATATTAATATAAATATTTTATTTCCTTTCTTATAACAAAATAACTAATTCAAGCTAACTCGACCCCACCTAGTAAGTTTAAGTAAATAATTTATCTTTTTTCAAATTATGACCTGACCTAACATAGCTTTAGTAGTTAACACATTTACTTTTAATTTATTAAAATGCTTTAAAAAACTCTTTAGGAGAGAAAATTTTACCCTCTTTTTTTTCGTATAATATTAAAATTAGCCATCAACTTTTTATCTTTTGTTAATATTTTTTAATTAAATTTTGAATTATTATTTTTAACAAAATAATGATTAAAATATTAAATTATTAAATTTTACAACTAGTATAATGATCTATATGTACTTCATACTATTTTTAAATTTTTATGAATTTTTAAAATTTTATTTATAAAATTTAAATTAATTGTCGACATGGATTAAGACTTAATCAAGACTTAGACTTGATTAAGGAATGAAATTTATATAAAAAGTGTTTATAATAAATGTAAAATAAAAGTTATATTTACAATTAAATTATATGAAGGTGTAAGTTTGGTGGAAAAAAACTCCAAAAACCCTTGAAATAATTAAAGCAAATGGTGATTGATGGGGTGAGCTTGATTTAAGCCGCCAAAAATGCTGCAATAAATAAATAATAATAAATGATGTAATCCAACATTGATTTTAATAAAATAATTATCCTCTTAAATTGTTTAATTGTGTAATTTAGTAAATGACAAATTTTTTCCAACCCAAATAGTAAACGTGGCATTTTTCCATTATATAATTAAACTACTTTAATGGTATTTGTCAATATAATTGGTTTTAAAAAGTAATAAAAATTAATGTAAATTTAATGTTAACATAAAATTTAATGAACATTTAAATAAAATATATGTTTTATTATGAAATTTAAAATATTATAATAAATAAAATGTCAATTGTTATAATCGGAATTTTTATTATAAAATTTTGTACTAACAAATAAATTAATTTATAAAAACTATTATAATTAACAGTAAAAAATAATTTTATTATAAAAAAAAAACAGTAATTTAAAAATAGTTATAAATTATAATTTATGTTTAAAGTAAATTATCTAATATGATTTTAAAATGTAATGAGTAAAAGAATAATTTATCCAAAGTGAAAATAAGCGCTTTAAATGGGGTGTTTCACTTGTCAAATTAACTATGACATGAACACACATATTTATTTAGAACCTTGTAATATATATATATATATATATATCTATTTATTGAAATTAATTTATGTCATTAATTAATTGTTGATATTTTAATATATCAATTCAAGTTTATTGAGATAAATTATAGAATGTGAAATCAAATAAAATTATTTAGATAATTTATTATATTTTCTTTAAAATATAAATTCAATAAGTGGAAGTTCATACATCAACATTATAGATATACTAGATGTTAATAATTTAGACGACCATGTCAACTGAGATATTAGACATTGTAATATAATATCTTATATATTAAAAATGGTATTAACCAAATATATTTTATTAATTTATGTTTATTTAGGGAGAGTTAGTTGGTTTAAGACTTTTTCACAAATCATGACGAATTTACCTACCTCTACTCTAATTTCTCATGTTCGGCTGCCTAAACACACTATTTCGACTTCCCTCCCAAAATAAAAAATAAAAAAACCCAAACATTATTAATTATCAAAATTATAATCAGGCTTGTTTTAATTTTTATGATTCAAAATTCAAGATAAAATTAATTATCAAAACTCACATTAAAATATTTTTGATATTAATTAGAATACTAACTCAATTAAATTTATGAAGTATTCAAGTTACATTAAGGTACTTAAATTCAGCTCTTAATAAATCGAATTATATTAGTTATAAATCGTAAATCATTTTCTATTTTTTTAATATATTATAGGTAACATTGTTTCAAATAAAGTATCGACTAAATTATTATTTATTATTAAATTGTTTTCCTAAATAAAACCCAAGAAAAACAAAATAAAAAATAAAAATCCAAAGGTTTTTTTTTTTTTTTTTTACAGAACTTTTGCACATTTATATTAATTTTGTTTTAAAAAACGAGACACTGATTTTGGGTGATTAACTAAAAAGGGGAAGCAAACTATGGGTATGAGAGTGAGTGGACTAGGCCCAATCATGGATTCAGCCCCAAAGATTTCCTTCCACTATGCCCAAGAACAATGTTAATGGATTTGATAGTCTTGTCAATTAGTAGTTTTGGATCTAATCAATCCGATACTTTTGAATTTAATATTTTTTTATTAATTTTGGTTCGGTCCGTTCAGTTCAAATTCAACATTAGAGATTAAAGTGGATAAAAATAACTTTTAGGATCAAAGTGGAAAAAAAAATATACTTTTTAAGCCTTAAAATTATATATATATTAAACCGATTTACAAAATAATGAGAGACCGAAGCTCTATAGGTAGTTAAATCTCGCTACTCCCCAAGCAGATTCAACAAGGGGACAGAAAATGAGACCATGTTCTATTTATTCAACTTCATCCCTACATCGCGAACAAGAAGGATCGACATTTTAAGATCTTTTGGCAACATTTTCTTTAGTAGCAACCACATTATGACATACTTTTCATAAAAAAATTCTTGATTTTTAGAATAATTTTGAGTTTCAAAAGTTTTGCCAACTTTTTTCAAAGTTATCATTACTTGAATGAAATAAACTTGGATCAACACTCGGTTGAGAATGCATGAAAAGTTGTTGGCACCCCAAGAAAGGATTCTAGATTCTATTATTTAAGAAGTTCAAAACATGTTGATTATAACTTGTTGAAGCATAGATAGAAATTTTCTCAATTCTCTTACATTCTTAATAGTTAAACCATATTCAGAACAAATTAAATTTTCTAGATAATAAATTTAGATCTATAAAATTTTTATCCACCAAAAGCCTCGAAACATTGAAAGTGAGATAAGAGAGAGAGAAAGAAAGTAATTTTGAAATCCTCCAATCATGCAATGTCCTCCCCACTACCAACATTCTAGTGAAGGCCTTCTAGAAGAAGATCAAGACCCTCTCAAATGTTTCTCCATGCCCACAATAGAGTGCATGTCATACATGCATCAAAATAGGAGGTCGAAGGAAAATAGATCCCTTTGAGAGACAAACGCAAAGAATGTATGGATTAGAGATGAGTTTCTAAACTTGTTTAGCTAGAAGAATCGTATTAACGTTTTTCGAAATATGGAGAACTCATATTCAAATTTCTTTGACATAATTAGCTTGACTCAATTCATCTAATGAATTATTTTATTTTTCGAAATAGAATTATCTCACCATATCTTGTTAAACATTCTATTCAAAGATTGATAGGTCTTCGAGAGTTCCAAAAATTGAAAAAAAAAATCAAGATAGCCATTGTAAGTGCTTTGTACTTTGTATCATGTCTATGTATTAATTGTCATTTATAATTTATATTAATAAAATATTTAATTAAAAAATTATATATGGATCATATTTTTTTAGACACAATACTCTTTAACGCACTTAAATTTACATTCTTATGTATTGAAAATAATATTCATATCAATCAAGTTAAGACTAATCAAGTAAATTATATTCCATAATTGAATTTAAATAAAAATATTTTTTCATAAAAAATAAATAAAAATATTCTTAAAAGACGAATAAGTGAAAAACTAGACGTCGATAAGTTTAGTCTCTCATTGGCATTTCGTCGAACACTTTTATTACCAAAAGTTTCATTTTCCTTATCGATCAAAAAACCAAAGGAAAAACATTAAAATCCAGATATATGGGAAGTTTGAATAGTGTTTAAAACCACAATACTCCACTCGCTTTACATCGGATTTTCAAACACGAACCAACCATCAGATCCACTAATTTCACGAATTTAATAAAATAAAGCGCGTGGATATCCATCGCGCCCCCTTGGATGTTTGTTATTATTTTTTTAATTTCCCCCCTAATCGGCTGCGATGGAGAGCTACCTCTCTTATCGTGAAGCGCCAATGACCTTCCTCTGATAACTTCCATAAATCAACCATGTCTTCCTTTTTCTTGATCACTCACTCGACTCAGATCACGAATCGCTTGACTCGTTTTAGAGTGTTTTCATCTGTAGAAATAATCCCCCGCGTCTTGACTCAGTAACTCGGGTGAGTCCATCCCCCCTGGGTTTATTATTCGCTCTCACGTTTCAGATCTGTTTTGGATTTTGATTTTTTGTTTTGCAGAATTAAAAGATGGAGCCGATGGATATCGTGGGTAAGTCGAAGGAGGACGCTTCGCTTCCCAAAGGTATATATATTTCTTTCCTATGTGTTTCTCGTTGTGATTTCCGTTTTATTTATAATTAAATTCGGTGAATTTTGATGATATATATGTTTTTTTTTTCTATAAGATTTTCATTCGTTTCATTTATTTTTCGATTTATGAATTTGAAGGCTTAAATTTGGTAGGGTTTATGAATCATTACAGTTTTGTTGCTTAATTTCGAGGTTTTTGATTGTCCATGTGAACTTTGTGCTTTCAATAAGTAAATAAGTTCCTTTTAAAAATTAATTAGGTTTTTATCCAAAGTTAGCTACCAAAGGGTGAGTATGATGAGATGAATTCAAGAAAGGTGCATCATTCATGATGTGAAGGATAATTTTGTATTTAAACCTAATTTTTTGTTTTGCTAGCTTTCTTGTGTGAGATTCCATTTTTAAATTCATGGGAAGAGTTAGTCTTATATAAATTCTTTGTCTGTCAAAGGTGTCAACTGGCTTTTCAAATTTTCTTAAAAAGTGGTGGGTGGTTGTTCTATTTACAAATTCCAAAAGAGGTTCTTGTCTAGAACTTTTATGTGGGGGATTGTATTATGCTGGTTGAGAGCTGTGATGGCTTTGAGGATCAATGATAAAGTTTATTTAGAAAGGAACTGATTTCAATGCTACTCAGGGCATTATTAATTGCGAAACAGTGCAAGTGTGTGGAATACTAAACTCAGACTGCTATATGTTTTTACTTTTTTGAGTAAATTTATGTTACGTAGTGAAATGGGGTTTATGAGCTGATAATGAGGCTCTAACATTTTACACACTTTAGATGGTTCACTTTTCGTGTAAGGATTAAGATTCTGCTATTCATTTTTCTTTCAATGTTTTAAAAAGAGAATTGGGTTGCTGTTCCTTGGCTGCATGCAGATTTAGTAATCCTATAAATTTCTGCACATGGCTTTGCCCCTTAGCCCTATTATTTTGTTCAGATTTGTTTCATTCCTCTGTGATGTAAATTATATATTATTAGTTCCTTTTTGCAGCAACTATGACCAAAATTATAAAGGAAATGTTACCACCAGATGTACGCGTTGCAAGAGATGCTCAAGATCTTTTGATTGAGTGTTGTGTAGGTAAGATAATAAGTTTAATCCTCCTTTTCTTTTTAATCAGTACCAATTTATTGTCATACATTTATACTTGGTCTCTGTGGCTTCCATGTATTCTATCAATTTTCAACACGTCAAATTCTTTTCTTACTTTTATTCAGAGCTGAATTGTTGGCTTTTGTGTTAGTGATCATTTAACCGTTATTCTTTGTGGTGACTTGTTTCAGCATCACAAAGCCTTCTTTTGCATATTATGGTCGATTTATTTTGCCCCAAGCGTAATTTTTGAATCGAAAGTAAATCTTGTCTAAGTATAAATTTGATTCGGTCTGATTTCATTTCTAAACATTTCTGTTTTCAAAAAGTTGAAAGAGGATATATTGTTTTAGATTTTCTTGTCTTGAAACCTGAGTTGAGATTCATATAATTATTAGTCTTATATTGAAGATTTGGGTGTAAAACTTTTCCCGGTTAGATTCCCCCCCTCCCCTTCTTTTGGCAGGTATATTGACCATCTATATTCACTCTTTTACATCATCGGAGTTTTACAGTCTCTAACTATAATGCAATGATAGTTTAATAATGCAATGATAGTTTAACTTCTTGTTTCCTGTAACTAATGGAAACTTCAATACTCTTGCAGAGTTTATTAATCTTATTTCATCAGAGTCCAATGAAGTTTGTAATAGAGAGGATAAACGAACAATAGCACCTGAGCATGTACTCAAGGCTTTAGAGGTTACTCCCTCCCCAACCTACTTTCACCTTTCAATTTGGTCCTTTTGTGTATTTCTTCTGTACTTTGTTTTATTAAGTTTGAAAAGGTAATGCCTTGAATGGGACCTTTGCATATGTTGTTATGGTTCAGCAGTGTCTTTATCTTCTAGGTGCTTAATCAAGCGCCATGTATTATATATATTATCTCTATCTGATCCAGTTATCAAGTGTCTGAAAGGGAAATTGTTGCTTTGATATCAAGCTATGGCTTTGCTAGCCCTCTCTTTCTGTTAAATATGTCCTACATATTTCTTTTCCTCCGCTATTACGAAGAACTGAGGGCAGCTTTAAGCAGAAGTTTTTTTATTTTCCTTTGATGATTGAATTGGTTCATACTGCATATTTCATTCACTAAAAAGGTCATCTGGTTTCTGTTGTGAACTTTATTCTTGATTGTACCATGTTAGTTCTAAGGATGCATAAAAGATGTACTGGTAATATACTTGTTATTAAACTTTATGCATGCATGTGAATTTTCAGGTTCTTGGGTTCGGAAAGTACATTGAAGAGGTCTATGCTGCATATGAGCAGCACAAGATTGAGACACTGGTAATTTGCAATATAAAATTTTCAGAAACAGAATCATAGTTTCCTAAAAACGAGATTGCCAGCTTGTTTTAGCTTTTAACCCTTCTCTTTCTGTCTTTGTTGTTGACCATTTCCACAAAATTGTGTTAAGATTGACATACAGTTTCTTCCCTGACTATTATTGATCTAGAAATTGGCTATTTCTTGCTATTCTTTGCTGCTAGAATCTTATGCACCGTCAAATACAATACAATACTTGATTCTGTACCTGAAGCACAACCCAACATGATTCACTAATATTATTCTTTAAATGCATTTCAGCAGGACTCTTTGAAAGGTGGGAAATGGAGCAATGGGGCCGAGATGACCGAGGAAGAAGCAGTAGCTGAGCAGCAAAGAATGTTTGCCGAGGCACGAGCAAGAATGAATGGTGGTGCTGTTGCTCCCAAGCAACCAGATCCTGACCCAAGTTTAGAGAGCTAACCATTTAGGACTTAGTTTTCTTTTACAATAGGCAAGTATCCTTGACTCTTCCATTAGTGCTTCTAAGTTCTAATCTCATAAATTATGTACAAAAAAAGAAGAAAAGCCATTGGTTAGTGTGCAGTGGCCTTTCTGGATATTTGTACTTTTTTCTTAATCTATGGAGGATGTCTATAATTTGATGTAGTGAGTGAGAGTATGTTCACTTTCTGTGCCCAAATCTTTATAAGTAGTATTTTAGTAGTTAATCAATCAAACTGTATTAGGATTTAGTGTTCTTTTGCTTTTACATAAAATTAAACTTGTATATAAGATTTCATTTTGCACTGTTGGATACTTTCAAAATTGGTGAAGTCTATTTACCGCATGCTAGCCTGATATATATATATATATATATGTGTGTGTGTGTTTCGTTTGCAAATGTATATATGATTATTATAGTAATAAATACATTCGATCAGATGCATTCATAATCAACCTGATAGTTAATATATATATCTAATTAACATTAAATCGACCAATACTTAACTCTCTTTATAAAAACCACACATAAAAGGTGCATTTTGTTTCAAATAAATGGTGGAAGTCGGTTTGTTTTCTTCAAAAGAAAAGAACTAATGATATTTTAAAAAGATTAAACTTTTAAAAGAATTAAAACATACTTATAATTATTAATAATTATTGGTGAAATAATAAAGAAATTGTAAATAAATCATATATAGAATATATAGAATATTGACTCTATATGTTCTCTCTTGCTTTATGTGGTGGTTTTTAATTTTTTGTTTAATGCATAATTTGTCTCCTAAAATATATTGATTTTCTCTATTGATTTTCTCATTTTGATATTTTAAAAAAAAATTATATAACGATTTAGGATTTAAAGTCTTTCCGTACACAGTTTACCCGAAGTGTTGTCTTGTGATGGCAATTGTTCCCTTCTAACAAAGGATACAAAACTGCCTACTTCTCTCCCTCTCATGGAACTTGGCTTAAGCTTCCCTATTAAAAGTGATTCTAAGGACTAAAGTCGAGTATTTTCGTGGTAAAAGGGTCTGATCCTTCCTCCCTTCTTATGTGTCTTTTGCATTCTTTTGATATTGCTCCTGCTTCAGCCGATTTGCATACTACTACTTAACTGGCTATTGTGACTAAAGGTTTTCAAAAATCTTTGGTGCCTTCCCTGGCGAAGGACTTCCCCCACCTGTTCAATTTAGTCTTCGATCTGAATCAAAGATTGTTAACAGACTGTTGATGAATCACTTCCCTCGCTAATAGGGGTACAAGACTCCACAATCGTTACCCTCTTGGCTAAAAGGAATTTATCTGCCACGTTCTCTAAGGATGTCGATTATCTTATGTGACATTTGGCTTCCCTATCTTCTCCTATGGCATATCCTACTGTGTTGTCCAAGGCGTACTTTCTCCTGTTCCCCACCCACCTATATCTGCTAAAGATCCCTATTTTGACCCCCACCGGATGTTTTTCCTCTTGAAAATGATTCTGCAAACGTGGTGAACCATGTATCTAAACCAGGATCATCATGGAAGAGACGTGACAAGAAAGTTGTTTGTCCTTCAAATGTCCGACAACCTAATTGTGGAAAATGTCAGCCTTGTTGTTCTGCCACTGGAGATATGGAAATTGATGGTCAACTCACTAAATGATCCCATTCTTGTCAGTCTTATGTTTCGACTGACTTGAAATCGACCAACACTGTTGAATAGCGTCGCTGAGAATTATGAAAACCTTGAGTTGGAACTGTTGTGGGCTTGGGAACCCACGTGCACTGAGATGTTTGTGGTCTTTGTTGAGGACCAAAGTTCCCTTATAGTTATGGAAAACAGATGGAATTGGTACGCCAAAAATTGGGGTATGTACCCAGAATCGATGTTAGTGCTTCAGGCCCGGGTGGATTATCTCTGGCTTGGAAACTTGGTACATCTGTTACCCTTCTCAGTTACATTGATTCCCATATTGATGTAGCGATTGTTGCATTTTTGGTCATGACAAATGGAGATTCACAGGCTTCAGTGGTAATCCGGATGAGTGGCATCCAAGCGAATCTTGAGCTCTTATACACCAATTGCATGATCACTCATCCCTACCTTGGTCATTTAACCTTTAGTGTTTGAACAATTATTTTTGCTTCTGGTGAAACCACTGTTAAAATAATAAATTTGAGTAGTGAAGTAGTTTTCTATTTTTGTAAGAAATTAATTAGACACAACATTTTCAGCCATGGTATTAAATAAACAATTTTAAGATAGCATTTGAGGCGCTGTATATTTATTTTTAATTAGTAAAATTTGCATAATTTAAGCAATTTAATCACAAATCCCACCAACTACGAAACCTTACACATTGCAATTGGTCATACCATTGCATTTGTTCATATGGCCAACAAGCTAGATGAGATAGATCTTAAAATTTTCTTCTTATTGCCAGTTAAAACAAAGCAAAATGTCCATCTATATTTCTTTACTTTTTCTTCCACATGTTGTAGGCTTGTTTCTTAAAGTCGAAATAACAAATGATGTTCCTTTCCTTTACACCCCTCATTATGATCGTCATGGATTTGATCGAACCAAACATTTGAAGCTTCCCTCCATGAACTCAACCCCCTTTTTTTTATATCCTTTAATCTCTTGCTGGTTGCTAGCATTGACTAGTAGGTTAGGCATCAAATATGTGATTTATTACATCATAAGAAAAACTTTTGAAAAAAGTTTGATAGGGTCTGATCTTTTAAAACCACCGGAAAGTTTCTCTTTTTCAAGTATCAAGCTACGAGTCCATGAATCTTGAGAATTCGTTATTGTAACAATAATAGATTATGAAAGTGGTATTTCATTTGTAAAGCACGGGCTAAGATTTTTAAGTGATTATGAGATGTTATTGGTTTCACAACATGTGGGGAGATTAAAGGGTCGTATATATTATGAATATAATAGAAACCATTTTTAAAAACTAGTGATTTTCGTATGTCTAGTAGTGCTGGAGCCACCAAAAATGACGTTAGAAGAATAATGGAACAACTTATTAAGAAGCTTTGAAGCCAGAATTGTGTTTTTATGTGGTTTCAGGAGTGAATGTGTTTTTTAAAAAAAATGACCAGTTCCAAGAATTGAACGTGTTTACCATTCCTGGTCCTCTTGAGGCACTCTTTTGTGACTTATTGTAGCTTAAGGTCGTTGGCAGAGGCAATGGTGAATGATTGTAAACTAATGTTATTACCTCACATGCTAAATAATTAATGCAAGATTGAAGGTTGGTGGCCAGAAAATCAAGAGTAAAAGTTGAGATAAATGAAAAAGATGGAATATTTACCAAGGGCAATGTGTGCAAGGTAGGGAAGATAGGATGAGAATGAAGCAAGAGTCAATCATGCTAAAAGGAAGCTGATCCTTGTAGAACCAGGGCTTGAAAACTTCTATACGGATGGTTTTGTTAGGAAATTGCATGGGTTCCTTTTATTTTCATCAAGTATCACGTGTGGTTTGAATATGATTTTGTTTGAGTCGAGTGGTAATTAAGTAAATTATTCAATAATTATGCTAATATTTAAATAATTTAAAATAATGATAATATTTAAATAATTGCAAAATAATTTTATTTAATAGTTTACAATATTTTAAAGTTGAAATGATGTTAATAAAATGAATTTTAGGATTTTTTTCTTTTCTAAGAGTTTGATTTATATATTTTCTCTTTCTATTTTAATTAAATTATTATTGTCTATGTTTTTCATTTTCCTTTTCGGTTTTTTATCCTAATAATACAAAAAAATTATTATCTCAAATAGTATGCACATGATATTATTTACTAAAATGGTATATTTGCAATAGTTACCATGTACAAGTTGGCACTACCATTCCCCCCCAGGCAATAATAGAGTTTTGAAAAATCATTTTTTATTGGTGGTGCCAACCATTACGACGACACTAGTATTGGAGGGGTGAAAGAGACTTGTCAAGCACCACACAGGTTGAGGGATGCTATTAGGCGACACCTAGGTTGGTTGTAATTTTAAGAACAATAGAATTAGTATTTAAGGTAGATCATCAATTTTTCGTATACGTTTATTTCGATGGAATAATTTTAAAAACAACAGTTGGTTTTTTTTTTTAATCTCGCCAATAAATAGTAATGAGATTTAATAGAAATATGTCTGTTGATGATATAAAAAAGAGTATTAGTGTAAAAATTATTAGACGTTGTGAGAGGAGTATGTTGAAACTATACTACAAATTCCCAATTTTGTCGAATCCCATTAAATTTACATAGGAAGTGCCTCCACTGACTTTTGAGTTTGCCCCAAATAAGGGGTTACATAGGAAGCCAAAAGGTCGCCTGCACGTCATCAGGATTCATGATGAAATGGACTTGAGGGAGAAAATTGACCCTAAATGTTGCGATGTGTGCAAAATAGTTGATTATAATCGGGGGGAAATACCCTCATTAAATCTACCATCTCGAACAATCGTCTCGATCGAGTGGAATATGAGCTAATGTATTTCATGTTCAAATGAATGTAAAATGTTATCAATTGAAGTAATATTTTATTTTACGTCGTGATTTGTGTATACTTTTAGTTTTTATTAAAATTTATTTGATTATAATGAAAATTTGATATTGTTTAAACATGTTCAACTATAAAATAAAAAGATTGCACTTCAGTAAATAGTACATTGAAATACAGAGAAAATGTCTAAACTATATAAATTATACAAACTTTAAAATTTGAAATACAATTATAAAATACATGCAATAAAGATAATGTTACACGCCTTAAAATTGATGGTTTGATGGTGTTGTCCGTGAGGTAAACCATTGTGGTGCCCAACATTGGCGTTGAGGGTGTTCGTGGTGGTCATTGTTCTTCTCACCCGGACCATCGTTCATAGCATCTATCGACGAATCTTGGGGTGTGCTAAACAAACTCAAAAAATCGGACGTCCCAAAGGTTTGCCTGGGAGGAGTGAAGTACTGGGGTAATAATGTTCTTAAGATATCAAATATCATTGATGATCTCGATTCCTTATGATCAGAACTAGAATAAAAAATCTTCGAGTAATATACGTAGCCTAACGACCTTGGAAGATAATTATCTACCCCAAATCCCAATGATAAGAACTACCGACAAATTGTGTATAAGATTGCTTGGGTTCAAGCTCAGGCTTGGGACACTTGGGTGGTGTCTGACAAGTCTTTTCCACCCCTCCAACCTGTATTTTGTAAAGTAATACTAGTGCCACTATATAAGTTGACACCACCAATAAAAAATAATTTTTTAAAATTAATGAAAAAAATTAATGGTCTAAACTTGTGAGACACTACAATCATTTTGGTAAATAATCTCATGCGCATGTCATTTGAGATAATAATATATATTTTTTGTATTATGGGGTAAAAAAGCTTTTTTGTTTTTTAATTATTAAATATTTTAATTAATTAAAATTTGTAAAATATGTCAAGACAATGGAGGGAGTATATAAGTATTAATATTCAGGGAAGCAGGGCAAACCCTACGTTCTACAAGCTAGAACCTGAAAATTATTATTGGCTAGTTTTTAGCTTTGGTTCATCAGCAATGGCGGTTGTGGAAGAGAAAATCTCAAAGTCTTCCTCTTTAGAAGATAGTAAGAAGAAAAGGAAGCGAAAGCGAAACAGAGCTAATAAAGCAGAGCACCCAAACCCTGATAACAACAATGACAGAGAAGAAGAGAAACACGAGGAAGACGATGCACAAGCTAGAGAAGTTGAAATCAAGGACAAAAAGAATAATAATAAGAAAAACAAGAAGTTGAGGAGTGAAGAAGATGACGAACAAGAGGAAAGGGGAAACAATGAAGAAGAAGAAGAGGAACAAGAAGGAGAGAAGGAAGAGATAAAGGAGAAAATAAATATTGGGGGAAGTGGGATAATGAGCACTGAGTCATTTGAGTCTTTGGGATTGTCTGAACCTATTTTTAAAGCTATTAAAGAAATGGGTTTTCAGTTTATGACCCAGGTATCTTTTCTTTAGTTGAATTGTTTATGTAAACTTTGTTTCGAAATTGATTGCTATTATATCTCTGTTTATAGTTAGTTTAGCTCAATTCAAACTTCCATAACACAGGATTGAATACCAAGCCTTGAAATATGGTGGAAAATTTTATAAAAAGTTGCAGTTATGTGCTATTGCCTGGTGTTTGGTTTAACTATAGGCCAATAAGTCGAAAAAGGGAAATGCATCCATTGTTCTGTTATTGGATTCAATATTAAAATTTGATGATGTTATTGTAAATTTTATAGTTTTTGGGCTATGCAGTAAGCTGATTTTAGAAGTATATAGTGTTTCTTTTTTTTTTCTTAAAGAAAATTCAATGTGGCTAATTATGGAAGACTTGCAATTTTCTTTAAATTGACCTGTCAAACTAAAAATGCAGATTCAAGCTAGAGCAATTCCTCCACTTATGGTTGGCAAAGATGTTCTTGGGGCTGCAAGGACAGGTTCTGGGAAAACCCTTGCCTTCTTGGTACCTGCTGTTGAATTGTTATATAATGTCCGATTCACTCCTCGCAATGGAACAGGTGTTATTGTCATTTGTCCCACAAGGGAGCTTGCAATTCAGGTAAATGTTTGAATCCCTTGTTGTTGTTTTTCTTTTTTGGGTATTGACGCATGCTGTTTCATTTTTGTTGCTATCAACTCTTTTATCTGGGCTAAAATTTCTTGTATGTCAATGGACTTTTCATCAGTTCAATATGAAATCTATCCAATTCTTGAAAGTAACTTATTTAAAAACTTTAATATTTTAGTTTTGGCTGTATGTTATTCCTTAGATGTTTTGCAGTTTCATTCATTACTTAGCAAATGGACCCTTAAAACATTTCAGACTCATGCAGTAGCAAAGGATCTTCTCAAATACCACTCTCAGACCCTTGGATTGGTTATTGGCGGTTCAGCCAGAAGAGGAGAAGCAGAGCGGATTGTGAAGGGAGTAAATTTGTTAGTGGCTACTCCTGGTCGGCTACTTGACCATCTTCAAAATACAAAAGGATTCATTTATAAAAATTTGAAGGTAACATTAATATTTGAAATGTAGTTCGTATGGTCATTTGATTTAGATGTATAATGTATTTGCTTGGTAAACAAACCAAATTGTGCTGTATATATTGCCTAATACTGAGGTTGTACCTGATATTACTTTGGTCGGAATGTAGTTTCACCATTAAGAGTTTGACCTCAAATTATTATTGTAATGTATAATGATCAAACTTGATGATAGACCAACTAAAAATTTGCATTTTTGCTCTTTTTTTAAGGGTAACTGGATGAGCAAGTGGGTTCCTTGTAACTGATTGAGATTTTGGTATTATGATTTCATTATAATAGCTGGTAAAATGTTTATGCAGTGATGAATATGATATAGTGGAAGTACTTCTAGTGAATTATTATTTCTATTAACTATAGACCAGTTTAGAAATGCATTATTTTATAGCTGCTTCATGCAGATAACTTGAAAGCCTTCTGCTCCATGACAAATTTAAATAGTCATTATGATTTTCAGACTTATAGTTGTACATCATGTGAATTTGCAGTGTCTCATGATTGATGAAGCTGACAGGATATTGGAAGCGAATTTTGAGGAAGAAATGAAGCAAATTATCAAGTATCTTCCCAAGGTAAATCTTTTAGTAGTTTATATTGTTATTTTAGGAATATATATGGACTATGTCATTTAATTCATGTCTAGACTAGAACTTCTGGAAATGAAATGGATGTAAACCCAAGTAGTGGTAGTAACATTATTTATTGATCCCTTTAGGCTGAATGTCTATTACACGACTAGGATTAAAATGCTTAGCTTTCTGAAGAACCAAGTTCCATTAGTTAACTGACTTACTGAACAAGTTTGAATTGCTTTGCGTTGTCTAGGTTTTATCAACGTGTGATAATTGTTATTAAGGAGAAATGCACCAAGCTTCTAAAAAAAGGCAAATCTGCTTGGTCATCAATATCGTTGATTATGAAGTTATTTGTTTCAAGGGCTTTTCTTGGAAATTAATTTTAGGGCTTGCCAGAATAATTAGTGCAATGTTCTTTAATAATTTAAACTCATTGAGTTGAATGTTAGAACATATGTTTTGCAAGAGTAAAAAAAATATTGAGGATTAACGGACTTTTGCTTTTTGAAAATGTTAGTAAGCTCAACTGCATGCATATTTTTGCTTTAATTGCAGGCTAGAGGAATAAATTTTTATTAAATGCTAGTAGAATTTTGGTTTAATAAAATAGGTTTTGGTTACACATAAGTCTTAAATTTGTAACATCTAAGGTGTTTATAGCTTACTGGCCTCCTATTCGATGTGCAGCAAAACAGGCAAACAGCTCTTTTTTCAGCTACCCAGACTAAAAAGGTTTTTCCTTCATTCTCATGTTTTTATACAAATTTTTACACACTTCAAGTTTTATTGTTAATCACATGTATGCTGGCATTCTTCAGAAATTGTTTGGCAAGTTAAGTTAAAGCTTTCTTCTCTTTTTGGAGTGAAATTGTGGTTTTAATCATGTGACATCTGTTGTGACTTTCCCTAAACCTGCAGGTTGAGGACCTTGCCCGCTTGTCATTTCAGACAACTCCTATTTATATTGATGTAGATGATGGGAGAAAGAAGGTAGGAAACATAGTTGAATTGGATCCTTAGATACACTGTCAAGTGCACAACCCACTTCTCGTTTTGACTTAAGTGACTATCATCATTGTAGGTCACCAATGAAGGCCTGCAGCAAGGCTACTGTGTTGTGCATAGTTCCAAGAGATTTATCCTTTTGTATTCGTTTTTGAAGAGGAACAGGTCCAAGAAAGTGATGGTCTTTTTCTCTTCATGCAACTCAGTCAAGTTTCATGCTGAACTTCTTAGATATATTCATGTGGATTGTCTTGATATCCATGGAAAGCAGAAACAGCAAAAGCGAACCACTACCTTCTTTGACTTCTGCAAAGCAGAAAAGGGCATTTTGCTTTGCACTGATGTTGCTGCTCGGGGACTTGATATACCTGCTGTGGTATGTTTCTTGTTTAACTAGGTTGCCTATTATTTATGATGTTCTATTTGTCTTTTCTTCTTATCACTGGAAAAGTGGTACATTAATGTTAGTATGTTTCTACCTTACAAAAAAAATGTTAGTATATTTCTGGTTCAAGTTCAAGCATTCTTAACTTGCTTTTTTGCTACTTCTAATTGGTATGATCAATTATATATGAAAATGCACAATGGATTGGCATCTCATGCAACATGAGGAACTTCATGCTACTTTAGAAAGACAATTATAGTCCCGATAAAGTCTTACACTGGATACTGGGGCTGCTGTTGGTATGTTTATTCCAGTTATTTTTTTTTTTTATCCTATATTCGTGTTAATACATGCCAGTTTCCTAGTTATTCGCAAGTAGACTGGCATTTGATACTTGGATTAACCATATGTTGGTAGAAATGTAGAGCCAAGATGAATGTCTAATTGGTTTGAAGGACTCTGTTATGGTGTGATACCATATTTTAAGCAATCTTTTCACTAACTTCATTTAAACATGGCTTGCTCAACTGACCTTGAGCTATAGTTTAAACTTGAATGACTACCATTTAGGTTGTTTCCCCTTCTAAAAAACCCAATACATGGTTGCATATAGGTGTATTTTGAGTACCTCAGTTTAAACACGAGGAAGAATCATTTTGACCTGATTTTTGTTTTCAATACTGTGCAGGATTGGATTCTGCAGTATGATCCTCCGGATGAACCAAAGGTGTGTGCTCTTTACATAAATACATATTGCTGTTCTTGTGTTTTGTTATGTACCATCCATCTTGAGTACTTTGGATTGTTGCTTTTAGGAATATATCCATAGGGTTGGTCGAACTGCCCGTGGGGAAGGTGCAAAAGGAAATGCTCTTCTGTTCCTGATCCCAGAGGAACTGCAATTTCTTCGCTATCTAAAGGTGCATTATTTCTGCTAAATGGCTTATTATTTTTCTTGAATATAGAAATGGGGTGAGGACTGAGGAGAGTAAAGGCACTTTTCTTTTAAAAAACTGTGAACAATAAAATATTTAGGGTCTCAAGGGAGAAAAAGTAAGCTGTACTTCTGGTGTGGTGCATGGTTGAACGTATGTTATTAAGATTTAAATGCTTGAGTATGAAAAAACAGCACGGCCCGAAATTAGTGGTGGGTCAATTAAAGAACCGATTCTAATTTGTTTATTTCTTTTCTCTATTTCTAATGGTAGGCAGCAAAAGTTCCTGTAAAGGAATATGAGTTTGATGAGAAGAAACTGGCAAATGTGCAGTCTCATCTGGTAACTGTTTGCTTTTCTTATTCAATATAGTTTCTTAAAATAACAAAGTTTGAAGGAACTAAGATTTCTACTCGGAATAATGCAGGAGAAGTTGGTAGCAAACAACTATTATCTAAACAAGTCAGCTAAAGATGCATATCGATCCTATATTTTAGCATACAATTCACACTCAATGAAAGATATCTTTAATGTGCATCGGCTTGATCTGCAGGTACAATATTTTTCTTCTGGCATCGTAAAATGTAGATGTCCCTGCTGCATAAGTGTTTGTGCAATGTGTTAGAATTTAAATAAGTGTTCAGCTGACCAATAAGAAATGTAAATGTTGTTTTTGAGCAGGCGGTTGCTGCTTCCTTCTGCTTTTCATGCCCTCCGAAAGTTAATCTGAACATAGACAGCAATGCATCAAAATCTAGAAAGAAAATGCGCAAAGTTGAAGGAACCCGAAACAATTTCAGTGAAAGCAACCCTTATGGAAGGCAGGGAATTGAAGCCGAAACACGGTAATTTGTGAGGTATTAACTAAAGTATCATATTGAGAGGCCATTTTTTAGGTATTAGCAGAAGCAGTAGTGGTGAATAGACACCACTTGAGTCTGCAACAATTTTGCATCTGTACCAATTTTTATATTGAAAATGAGTGTTTAATATAGCTTTATTTGGTATTCACTAGTCTTATAAGTTGAATACAAATTCTTGGTTTTGAAATGAATCAATATTTAGTTGAAATTTTATGTAAATTTTGTTTTTCTTGCTTAATGATTCCATGATTTATATGTTCAAAGAGGCTCTCTATGAGCTTTATGCCAAATATATTTATACATTCTTCATGTAAAAGTATAAAAGTACCATAAAATCCCTTGTACTATACCTTGAATTGCATTTTAGTCTTTCTATTGAAAAGGAGCAAGTTGGTTCTTATACGTTAGAGGAGTGAGCAAAACGGTCTCTTCGTTAAAATTGCACCATGAAATGTTTGTTTTATGTTTTATATATAAGGTATGATAACAAATTTAGTTCTCAACTTTTAAAATTTTATTCAATTTGACCCCTATTCTTTTCTGATTTTTAACAGAGAAGTTCTGCACACTAATCTAATGTACAAGGATCAATTTGTCTAATTTTTTCAGTCAAGTTAAAATGCAATTCAAGTATAGTACAGGGATTTTGTAATACTTTTATCAAATTCTTCATGTAACTTACGTTACTTGGATTGTAGTACGAGTGTTGTTGGGTACGAGCACATACATATATATGTCTGGGTTTAGTTTTAAGTTTTTCAAGATGTTTATTGATAATGAAAAAAATAGGGTTTGAAGAACAAGCCATGTAATATATATCGTAGACTGGCAAAGAGATAATTTAATAAGTTAAGAGGGGAAATCCACATAGTCAAATTCTAAAAAATATATCCACTAAAAATTGAACTGAGAAAATAAAGCCTCTAAAATCCCTTCTACTAGAACTGTTTTTTACTTCGTTCAAAGTAGTAAGAACTTTTTTCTCCTTTGTGTTTCTTGTTAACAAAGTTTAACCCCATTAAGACCATGGCTTGATGATGATGATGATGGGATCATTTCAGGCTGATAGCAAAGATTTGAATTATTCCAAGCTCTGAACTTTCTCCCCATTTTCTTATAAAACCCTTCTGCAAACTCAAGCTTCCCTGTCAGATTGTTATCATTAATATAAAGAGCACTCAGACAAGGAAGACTTGCAAGCTTTGGTGAAAGATTTCCTGTCAGACTGTTGTCATTTAGCCCCAAATATCTTAACTTTTTCATCCCTGCCATGGATTCTGGTACTAAACCTGTTAACCCCATACTTGAAAGATCCAATATCTCCAAATTCTGCAACTTTCCCCATTCAACACCCATGAGATCACCCCCGAGCGGATTATTTGATATCACCATCTCTTTTAAAGAAACCAGTTGTTGAAATGACTGTATCAACCCACCTGAGAACTTGTTTCTGCCAAGGTCCAAAAGTGTTGCATTCTTTAACCTTCCAATCCCTTCAGGTATCTTTCCTTCCAACTTGTTGTTGCTTAAGTCCAACTTCACCAATGAAGTGAGATTACACCCGAAAGTCAACATCAAGGTCCCTGTTAGATTGTTTCTACTTAAATCCATTATAAACAACTCAGTTAATCCTCCTAAACTTGGTGGGATTTGACCAGTAAACTTGTTTCCAGCCAATACAAGTTGCTTTAAATTCACCAAGTTCCCTAATTCTATAGGCAAGTCTCCTGTTAATCCATTTTCTAGTAACACTAATGATCGGAGATTTTTAAGGCAGCTAATGGAGACTGGAATTGTACCAATAAGACCACCATTGGATCTAAACTCCAAGGATTCTAGGCTGTTTGAGAGTCTTTCCCAATTTGAGGAAGGGATTCTAATGGGGTTATCTCTAGGCGAGGAAAAACAATGGAAGAATGAGAGTGACCTTAAGTGAATAAGCTCAAACAGGTGATGTGTGAACTTTGCATTTGGGCTACATTGAAGAGAGTTGTCAAAAACTAGACCAATGTTTAAAACAGTGACATGCCAATACCCATCAAGCAGATCACAGTAAACTCCCTGCATTTGTAAAGATAAAAATTGAGTATAAATGTCATCTAATTTTTACATAAACAAAAATGTTTGAAATTTATACATGTATATACTAGGTGTTAGATCGTATTGTTTATTAAAAAAAGGGTAAATTAGTCCCTTTCTGGTAAAAAATTATCCATTTTTCTTGTTAAAAATTAACATGACTAATAGAATATTCAAACAGTGGCACATGATATGCTATATGTATCTCATGCTAACGTATAATGATCATTTTTTAATAGTAAAATTTAATGAAAAATTTAATAGAAATGACCAATTTATTCTTAGATCTAACATACAGGATTATCTATTTTTTTAGTAGAAGGGACACCTCTATTTTACTAAATTTTGACTTTGCAACACTTGATTTCAAAGACAAACTACAATACCATACGTATAATTCCATTGAATATAGATTTCAGTTTTCAACACTAACATAGGAGAAACCTAGCTTACATTTACTTCTCAACATGAACATTCATGACCTTTATTTATTATGTCAAATGAGTGCAGCACATATGTGTGTATATACATGCATGCAGACATACATAAACATATACATATAAAAACATAAATAATCATAAACTTTAAAGATATACATATCCGAAACTCATTCAACACCCTTAGTCAGTAAGCCTAAGCAGAAACATTGAAAAAAACTACATATTCTGATATGTGTAAGTGATTTATATAAACCTGTATAGGTGTCCATCCACAAGGATCTGGGTAAAGATCCGAGCCATTCCATGAATTCCCCACAAATCCTTGAATAGCAGAGTATAATGCCTCTTGTTCTTTCTTCACCATTGGAGATACAGGTAAGAACTGGTCTTCATCTTCACATTCACACAAAACAAACAACCCAACAAGCAAAAACACAAGAACAGAACTCTTATTCATGACAATAAGATTCTTCATGGCCTAAGCAGGCAATAATACAAACAGGAAATAAACTGAGCAATACCAACTTAACAATATGAGAAAAGAACTACAGTAAGGATAACAAACGGAAGATGGGTTTTGTAGTTAAAAGAAAGGGCAAAAGCCAACAATGTTTGAGGAACACTTTGGAGTGGCAAAAGGTGTATTTAATAGAGTTAATGGAACCTATAAAAAGTAAAACAAAATAACAACAATAATAGCAGCCTTATTAAGTGAAAGAGAAACCTCGAAAAGGCTAAAGCCTTTTAATGACCTTTAAACCTAGGCTCTTGCATCCCCCCTTCCTCCCCAATATCCAGACTGCTATTTTAGCTTAGGCCAGGTTTCTTTTTGGTCTATCTTTCTGCATCAGTATCTGCTTTTGTGGCTAATGGAACTGTGTTATTAAATAAAAACTAAATGCAATCTAAATGGTTGAAAAATAAATATTGTAACCAAATAAAAAATTGGAAAACAACCTTTAATATATTGATGGGTGGTATGGAGTTAATTTGTTGTTGTGGAGAGACCATTTTACCATGCATGCATCCATTCATTGCCTTGGCAAAAGTACAAGTATAGGTTTATATATTCATTTGTTGAAATCTTTACATCAAAATTTTAAGCAAAGTTATTGCATCTTTGTGAGGATAGATTCAAATGAGAAGTTGGTGTATGACATATTAAAAGCTTTGCTATGACGGAGTTAAGGAACTGATAGGATTATTTAATAAATATGTCTATAATATATTGATATTAAAATAGATGACACTTTAATTTAATGGTAAAATATAAATATAAAAACTAATATGTCACGGCTTCATGTATTTTTATTTTTCAATACAAAAATATAAAATGAAAAAACACTCTCAAAATGATACAATTTATTTTGTAAAATGAGAGTATTTTGTCTATTTTAATTGAATTGGTGACACGGATTAATCTAATATCAAGTTATTAATATTATAAGTATGAGTTAAGTGTGATACCATGTTATGATAAGTAATCTCTCAAAAATAAATATTATGATATATTTTTTGGATACAACCGTGATTTTAACCTAGATTAATTTTTGAGAATTCTAACACTTTAAGTTTAAAAATATTAGGTTTAAGTCTGTCAAGGGTACTTGTACTTTTTTAAAATATAAAGTTTAGTTCCTATACTTTATTTTGAAACATTGAGTTCCTCTACTTTTTATTTAAAGATCTTGGTCCCTCCGCTTAATTTTTCCGTTAAAGTTGAAAATAATTGTTTTACCTCTTAACATTTACAATTTTTTTGTTAATTTGAAAGTACAATAAAAAATTTAAAAATAATTTTCATATTCTAAATAAAAATATAAAAATTGACAATTTTTAAAAATAAGAAAAATTATGAAAAAATAAAAATCATTCAAAATTAAATTAAAATTATAAACAAAAATTTCAACATTCAATGTTATCTAAATTGGATTAGATTGACTAGTCGGATCGGGAACTAGTTAAGATATCAATCTAATGAGAGGTATTAAATCAATTAACCCTCGAACCGGTACAAATTGGTTGAATTGAGCTAAAAAATTAATTGAATCAACGGTTGAACCAATTTGAACTAGTTTAACTAATTGATTCCCAAAACGATTGGTCCACCCGGTTCAAAGCAAATAAATTATTAAAATTCAAAAAATCATTTTAATTGCCAATTCAACTGATTTTTTAGCTCGATTTAACCAGTTCATACCAATTCGCGAGTCAACCAAATTTTAAATTTTTAAAAATTTTTTCAACCCTCAACATTTATAATTTTGTTATTTTGGTCCATATCCTTTAAAAGTATGTAATTTTCTTTTTAAAAATTTATCAAATACTTTTTCTTATTTTAAAAAAAAATCATAAAAATTAAAAGTTTACTTTTTACAAAAAAAAATTAAAAAAACTCTTTAAAATTCATAAATAAATGATAAAAATAAAATTTTTAAATTTAAAATATCAAAAAAAAATTAAAATCCAATATTATCTAAACCAGATCGAATAAATTAAATCAAGAACCAATTGAAGTACCGATTCAGTTGGTCCATTGTTTTGCTAGCCTGACCAGTCTTACTGGTCCGATTAAAAATGATTAAAATTCAAAAAATTATTAAAAGAAAAAGAGACTCAATTCAATTATTAAAAATCACTCTCTAAATTGATATTCTTGATCCAATCCATCCGTTATTATGTAACGTATAAAATCTTGTATCAATCCCCGGCACCGGTTAATAACAAGTATAAGAATCATTTGTATAAAAATATAAATAAATATATTGAGAATGACAAACCCGTAGTCATCTTTTATACAGAATAGGTGACAGCTTAATTATAGCAGAAAAATTGCAAATATTGATATTTGTGCAAACATATAAACAAAGCTACATTTCCAGAAAAAGGAATCTATGAATGTCTATACCCTTCAAACATTGTATTTTGAAGCAAACAAAATCAAGTAAATGAAAAAGAAGATAGAATCATATATACAAAATCTAGCAATTGAAGAACAAAAAAACTGAATCAATGATGTGCATATATCCTATAAGACATTCAAAACTATATTATACACTAGCAGGAACAATGCCTCACCTCGATAGCGCCTTGAAACCAAAGTTTCGGTTTAATCTTCCTTTCCATTTTAGCCAATATGTGGTGCCAATACGGAGCATTGTCGCTCTCGTCTCACCGCTGAATAGCCGTATACTGGGAATTCCTGCAGATTTATCAGCTCCCAACACAGATAGTCGAACTTTACAAACAAAACTGAAGCACTTCTAAGCAGTAATGGAGTGTCTATTAGATATTCAAGTATAAAGATTATGGACTATTATCAAACTGCAAACGTCGGAGAGACTAATTGTGAAATCATATCCTATGTAGAAGTGCATTTAGCGGTTTGTGTCGTATTGAATAATATAATCTGGAATCTTTATCTTACATGTAGCCAAAACCTTTTCACGGGTTTCTGGAGCAAGTTCTTTCAGAAAGTCTGATATGGTTAGTCTGTGCTGCTTCTTTAGCTCGTCTATCTCCATTTGCTGCTTTACCAGCATAGACTCGAGTGTCTCTGTTGTTACCCTCACCACTGATTCGGTATCCTTTAATGGCTTACAGTTCTCTTTTGATGATGATTGTGTTCCATTACTGTCATCATTATCATCTCTGCCATTGTGATGTGTGAACTCATTGTCGGGTCGCTCAAGTGAAGTACTACTGTTTATTTTCCCTTCGCTTTTGTAGCTATCATGTGATTGTTCATCAAGTTCAACCAAGTTATCTGCTACAAAATCTACCCGAGAAGCAATGTGCGAAACACCAAAACTGGCTGGAGAGTTTCCACTAGCTGCCTTTGGTGGGTCAGACCAGTATCTTCGACCCGAAGGTAATCTCTCTAGTGAAAGACGACCTGGAGATGAGGTTCCATCACCCTTATTTTCAGAGATACAGTTACCAGAATTTGCAATTTCACCAAAACAATCAGTGGGAGTTTCGTTTGGAACCCAATTGGGAATATGGGACCGGATTTCGGATTCAATCATTTCGGAAATTGTTGGAACATCTTGATCTGTTAAATCCAATTCCTCAACCATTTCACTGGCAACAGCAGTCGCTGTATCTGCTTCAATATCAAAAGGGAAATGGATGTTGCGAATTTGACCTAGGACCATGTCGAAGCATTTCCGTTTTCAATAAGAAAAACATCTACAAATGCTCATGAATGAATTATTGCCTACCATGAAAGGAATATGAAGAAAAAGCAGGCAAAAGGTATGAACATATGAGAGAGAATGAGAAAGACCTGTAGAATCTGTTATCCTAAGTTTCAGAAATATCGTGTTAACGTCTTTCCTTTGACCTTGCACTTTGACATCCACACTCGTCTCAGATTGAAGATCCTTGGTATTTCCCCTGAAATTAGTCGGATCAGAAGTACTATCTGCATTTATCATATGAAAATGTGAGGCCCAAAATACTGAAACCTTTCAAGCTCCAAAAAAGCTCCTCAATTCTACCTGAAGAAGATTGAGCTTTAGGTCGTAAAGAACGACCTACACTGTCATTTTCCTCATCAGGTTGGAGAAATGGATCCCCTAAAAGTTCCTTCGCAGACAACCGTTCCGAGGCTTTAGCAATACATTTTTCAATAAATAACTTCACTCCAGGATCGGTCACTTTTGCCAATGATGCTGGCTTTATTCCCTGTCCAAGGAAGGAACGAACCATGAAAACCATGTAGCATTGTTTGCACCATCAACACATTAAATTTAACTCTACCATAGAAAATGTTGATAACACAATTTGGTTCAATTTAATACTCAAGACTTTACGAACTATATTCTAAGGGAATCAACATTTTTCAGGAACTTGTTATCGAATTTTGCCTAAACTTCTTCAGCAAAAATTGCATCCATGTGTGATGAGTTTATATTTGATACACCATTATACACTGACAGTGAATATAATATGTCGAAACCTCATAATTAAGCAACTTAAAAATAAATGTTAAAAAACAGGAAAGATCAAGACGGCCTTACTGATGTCACTTTCTTGAATATTTGAGCTGCATTAGTGCATTCAACATATGGATACTCGAAGGTCACTAACTCCAGCAAACACATGCCGAAAGCATAAATATCTACAAGCTCATTATATTCCTCCTCATAGAGTTCTGGTGCCATAAACTCAGGTGTACCTACATCACATTAACAATTGCTTTACTATTTGTACTCGAAATCTTTGATGGCTATGTATGCTTCAGTATTGCCAGTTATTAAGCACATGATCCGTACCAATAACACTATGTGCAGAACGAGCTTGGCGAAGAATAGCAGCCAATCCTAGATCTCCGATCTTGACTTCACCTTGGTTACCATTCACAAAGATGTTATCACATTTTAGATCCCTATGAATCACTGGGGGATCATGACTATGAAGATAAAGAAGACCCTCCAAGATCTGCTTAGACCATTTCTTCAATGCCCTCAAATCAACATGCTTATGCTTCTTTCGATACCTACATGATCGAACACAAGCTTTTCAATGAAGCCAAAACGACATACAAAATTCCAAACACGTGAAAGGATATACAGAACTTACTGCCGCAAGGTTCCCGAAGTGAAAATCTCAGTGATGAAGTTGATATTTTCATTCTTGGTATCAACCCAGGAATTGTAAAATTTAATTATATTCTTATGCTTCAAAGTTTTGAGCAAATGAACTTCCGAATAAAGACGCTCCAAATCTTCCGAGTTTCGCAATAAATCCGTGACCTTAACCTGATTCCATGCTACTTCTATACCTTCAAGTTCATCAAATGCCTTATATCTAAGTTCCCACAACTTAATCAAGGATTAAACAATAGCTTAAACTCACAAATTAACCCTCAAAATACATTCATAATACAATGAAAAACCTCACAAATGAAGCCTAAAAAATGAATTCATATATACCTTCATGTTCATCAAATGCATTATATCTAAGTTCCCAAATTAAGCCTCAAAATACAAATACAAACAAATAAACTATGAAAAACAGAGGAAATAAAAAAGGATACACTTTTTTGAAAGCTCCTCTTCCTAGAACCTCCTTGTACTGCAAATAATCAATTCAAAAAACACAAAAGTTAAAGACAACCCATTAAAGGTAACATTAATTAAGGCTAACACCCAAATGCAAATAAACATAAAATATAAATCAAATGAGCTTCATTCTAAAATGGTAAACTTCGTTTAAATCAAACAGCAAACCATAAATAGAATTTAAAAAAATGAAATGAAACAGTAATAAAACTAACCCGACCGTAACGACCTGTAGGATCAACCTCGACGAATTCAACATCTGAATCATCTCGTTCTTGGTCGGACGTTGTTTCTGGCGGCATTCTTGTATTTTTGTAAACCCAAAAAAAAAATTACAAAAAAAATTCGAAGTTCTTTAAAGAATTTTTCAATTTTTATCTCTATGTTTATTGGAAAATTAGAAAAAAAAAACCCCAAAGTCGTGGATTCAAAGAAAAATAAATAGAAATTCGAGAAAGAAAAGGTGATGGGGATAGAGATTGGAAATGGAGTTCGTTTCGTCAAAGGGAAGCGTTTAAATATGGTTCAGGCCAATAGCAAACCGACTGTGACTGATTGACTCTCGATAAAATAAAAAAGATTAAATTCTACTATTAGTCCCTATACTTTATGAAAGTTATAAATTTGTCTCTGTACGTTTATTTGATCATTTTTAGTCCTGTACTTTTCAAATTTAGAATTTCAGTCCTCATCCAACAATTACTGTTGAATTCATTAAGATAAGTTTTGTCATTTTCAAAATATGGTGCAGCAAAGATGTTATCATATGTGTAATGTCACTTCAAATTGTTATTCCACATATTATTCGTTAAAAATTTTAGTTAATTTATTAACGATTGTGATTTACATCAAAGTTAAAAGTTTATAATTCAAAAGTTCAGGGATGTAAAATGATCTAAAAGGAAAATATGAATTAAATCTACAACTGTATCGTGTATGTACACATAATACATGACTAGTAATTGAATTTAACCAAATAAATTTACTATTACTATTTGGGTCGGGATTGAAATTGACTAATGTGAAAAGTATAAGGATTAAAGTTGATCAAATTAAAGTATAGAGACTAAATCTATAATTTTTATAAAGTAGACAGACTAATAATAAAATTTAACCAATAAAAATTAAACTTTTTAACCATTTTTCCATTTTCTTTCAATTTTATAATTTGGTTTTTTAGGAATAATTTTTGAGATTTCGAGAAGATTTATGTTTGTTTCTTTCTTAAGGGAAAAAAGAGATGGAATATAAAACAGAAAAAGAATAAAAAATATAAATAGATTGAGGATCTGTTTCAAATATAAAAAAGTCAATTCATCAAAAAAAGTAAAAAGTCAACTTTCTAATAAGATTTTGCCACCTCATGCTGGGGCCCACCCATAGCTGTTGTAGATGCTACGTGGCACCTTTACGATCGGTTTCTTCATTTTTTATATATATATTTTACGCGCCAAACGGTTGCTGTTCCATGAAATTAAAACGAGAAGCAAAAGAATCGTGCAATTTTTATATTTTCCAAATTCAACCTTGGTTTTTTTTTTTTTAATCTTTTTAATTAGGTTCACGTTGTTATTATTATAATAATTCGGAGGATGCAGATTTAAGTTCACTTAAATATATTTTCTTTCAGGTTAAAAAATTATGATTAGAAGTCGGTATTATATCAAAATAATAATATTTTTAAATATAAGTATACAACTAATAAATATTTAGGGTAATATTATTTTTTCAATTCACTTTGATACTTGAACTTGGCAATTAGTTTCATTCTGATCTCTCATCTTGAAAAATATAAAATTTAATGACATAGCATTTTGAGATTGTGTCAGATACAATGTTCTAATAATCAGACTAGTGATTGAACCGATTAGATCATTGGTTTTTGATTTAATTGGTTTGATTGGTTCAAGTATTAAACCAATAATAATTAAATAAATAATTAAAAATTCATATTTAAAAAAATTATTAAACTAGCTCAATCTATTTAACTACTGATTTTTGTCTTAGTTTTAGATTTTTACTAGTTTCGAGTTGTTTTCGATTCAATCAATTCAACCATTTTGTTTGGACTAGTATACCGATCAATTTTGTGTCCAATCGGTCTGACCAACCAATCCAGTCATGTTCTAAAACCGTTAGTCATATCATTAAATCTTGATGAAATCCAAGTTCATGGGTCAAAATGAATCTAATTGTCAAGTTCAAGTACCAAAATGAATAAAAACAATATAAATACTAAATTGAACCTAATTGCCAAATTTAAGGGCCAAAATTTATATTATCTTTAAATTTTTTAATGTTTTATATATTTATTATTTCATGCTTACTAATATGTGGTGGGAAAAATTAGCAGTTAATCCCTAAGCATTTACACCAATCTCAAATCCTAAAACTATCATTATTACGTAGATTTACTTGAATATCATATTGTTTATGTTCGATTTTATTCTGATTTTGTCTCCCGCTTCGCCTAAAGCCACGAGAAATACAAAGAGAGGAAACACCATCACTTATCAAGAAAATATCACTCTTATTCCCTCTTTTGGAGGGAGGGTCCCTTCAGCCCTTCACTTACAAATGTCATATAAATGCATACACTCTTCTTTTGTGAACCCTCACGACCTTCGGTGAAGATGGAAGATGAGATTTAGGAATGGAATCAAACACACATCCTAATTCAATACTAGAACTGTTGAAGGAATCAATAGACTATTCACTACAAAAAAACAGTTCTATAGCGACACTTTTTTTGACATAAGACGACGCAAAAAAGGTTGGCATAGGTTTCGCGACGCTTCCAAAATGGTTGTATATAGTAGGGTTGGTATATGCATGGCGATGCTTTTGAAAAAAAATCGCCATAAGTCAATATAAGCCGACCCTTATTAAAAGGTTGTTAAAAGTTTAGTCAATGCCGACCTTTAAAAAAGGTTGGGAAAGATCTAGTCAAGGCCAACCTTTGAAAAAGGTTGCGATAGACCTATTTAAGACAACCTTAAAAAGGTTGGTATAATTCTTGTCTAACACAACTTTTAAAAACGGTTGGGATATAGCCGTATAAGACAACATTAAAAAGGTTGAGATAGACCTTGTCTAAGATAACCTATAAAAAAGGTTAGGATAGATCTATCTAAGGCAACTTTAAATAGGTTGGGATACACCATGTCTAAGGCAACCTTTAAAAAAGGGTTAGAATAAACCCGTTTAAAGCAACCTTAAAAAGGTTGAGATAGACCATGTCTAAGGCAGCCTTTAAGATAAACCCATCTAAGATAAGCTGAAAAAGATTGGAATAGACACGTATAATGTAATTTTTTTATTTTTATTATTTCAATATTAATATATTTTTATAAATATTTACAAGTGAATAATGATAAAAATTTTGCTTTAAATACAACTAAAAATATAAAATATAAAATATAAAATTAAAATTAAAATTAAAATTAAAATAAAGATTAAATATTCACTACAAAAATCGATCCAACAATCAAAATACACTAACATTTAGCTTAAATGTATATCACTAACATTCAACTCAATGTACAAAAGTAAACAAATAAAAAAGTACCTAAGGCAATGGACATTGATATTAATGTTATACTACAAAAAACCTAATACAGTTTGAGGTTCCATCATCATGGAATCGACATAGTCAGAAAACCGGCTACGCTTTGAGCTATTTACGCTTTTCAAGCGTATCAATTCTCCTCCTAACTCTTGAATTTTCAACACATAAATTTTCACTAAATTAAGATCCTGTAATAATGCAAATACACATGTCAACCAATATTATGTTCCTCAACTGCAAGATTTAATAGCTAGGCAAAGACGTTACCTGATTCTGATTAAAGTGAACCTCCTTCCATGATTTACCATTACGAACAGATTCAATTTGCATTACTAGCTTGTCTTTCTCAACCTGAAATATTAAATATGCATGATATTTAATAGTGCATTTGACCGATATACATTTGAAAACAAAAAGAAAGCAGAAAGACACACGAGCATCAAGTGCACGCTAGGCTAACTGTTCACTAGTGAGCCTACGTTCTTGAAGATCTAGTTGTAGCTCTGAATTGCTAGCTTCAAGTAAAGATACCTTGTGCTTGAGAATCTAGAAACCAAGAAACTTACTTTAAGCAACTAGGTTAAGAAAGTCAATAGAAGTATTTTCAATTTCTATATGATATAACTGAAGTTCATCAAATGGTGCTTGGCCATCACCACGATAAAACAAAAGCTCGACTTGCAATTGCTCAATTTGGCTCGCATTTTTGCAATCGAAGTCGCCATTGGATCACGGTTTATCGATCAAGTAAAGTGATTAGATAGTCGAATGAGACTTATAAAACCAATAAAGAGGTTTTCTTCTAGAAAGCACGTAAACACTAGTACTTACAATTGCCTTATTCGAATGTTTCGAGCACGATTGGCATACTTCAAAGTGTTTAGGGTTTCTTGAGATTGGTATCGGTAGGATGACACAAGTCGCAATCACATGTAGAAAGAAACAATCTTAAGCGAAGTAAAGAAATTCAAAGCAAAAACACGGTACTAGCATATAACAATAATGCCAACTATTTAACGCTCTAATATATTTAATCGCATACCAATCATCACCGTTTTTGTTGTTTCCACCAAGTGAATCCTATGAAATTAAATTTCCATCAACAAATGTAAAATTTCTTTCAAGTAGGTAGTTTCAATTAAGGACATCTATAATACACACACGCGCACGCGCACACACACACACATAGAGAGAGAGAGAGAGGAGAATTTAGTTAAAAAGGAGAATTATTGCCATACATCTCAAGACTAATCACATTCCAGATCCAAGGAAACACAAAAATCACGAAATCCAAGTGGTAGTTGTACGAAGCCCAAAAATTGCCCGGCCCAAACACAACCGACCCAACAGACAAACCAAACCCGAAGCCCAATCAACACAAACCCTAGCCCACTAAACAAACCGAAAAGCAGATAAACCAAAATCAAAAAACCCTAGGCCACTTGCCTCTCTAGGCTGCAGACCTCGACCCGGGTTCACTGTCTTCGACCGCCACCTCCTCCGCCACCGCCCCACCTGCTCTGCCACCGCCATGACCTGCAAAAACAAAAGTGTAACACCCCAAACCCGGACAAGACACCACGTCCGAATCTGGTATGTTACGGGGGAAACATGTTTGTGAGAGGTTAAATTTTTCGCTAAAAGCCGAGTGAAAACACAGTGTATTTTGAAGACAATTTGAGTAGACTTGTTTGAAATCAGATGGAGTATGTGAAACCCGGAGATTTTTGAAATCTTAACCAGACTGTGTGGCTAAATGAGTTTAAACCATTTAAACCTTAATAGTTTCTTAGTGTTACTCAAAACCTTATTAGACTTGGGAGTAATACAAGTTTGATTTGAAAATCACTTGAATTTGCTTACTATAAAGACATAGTGTGATACCCGATGGTATGGTTTAAAAACACATTGCGTTATAATTTTGAAATCATTATCTTTCCAAGTTTTAGAAAAATTCATACCAACTTGTTTTGTTAAGGCATATTAAAAATCTAATTAAAACATAAACATCACCAAAACATAAATTAAAGGCCTTTTTCAAATCCAATATAAAACCCAAATAAAGTAAATAAGCTAAAGTACCCAAATTCAATAGTCCTTTATTAAAGCATGGCATGTGCCCCGAGTCCATCCGGCTCCATGTCCGCGTCACGAGTCACTGAAATGTCAAAGGAGAGGGTGAGTCGAGTGACTCGATGTGTAAACCCGCTCCCAAAAACAACATGCTAACACACATCATACAAAGCAACATAATTAATGCAACCCGATCCTAACCATCCATATCGCCTTTTCTACCCGTGTGGTACCAAACCCTTGGTGGTGCCAAACCACCTGGTGACATATAGTCACAATGTGTTACCAAAACACCGGTGTCCCAAAGACACAATATCCGTCAATGTGGTACCAAACCTTTGGTGTCCCAAAGACACAATTGTGCTACCAAAGCACCGGTGACCAAGTCACAAATCGATGATGGGGCCAACCCATCGTGTGATACCAAATCACTAGCGACGATCCCATATCTCATGTGGGGCCAACCCACGGTGGTTAAACCACAGGACAAGTCGCAATGAGGTGCCAAACCTCGGAGGTGCCAAACCTCTGGTGACCCAAAGTCACAAAGTTGTGTTACCAAAACACCGGTGCTCGTCAAGACAAAATATCACTGGCCCCTCCACTCATATCACCCATACATGTCATACTGACTCATGTACAATATGCAATCATGTAACTCATGCAACCATGTCCAACATTGCATCTCATAGCATATATATATAGTATAGATCATCATATTCAAAGTATCCATAATAGGACTTGTAATAAAATAGACTTACCCGGATCCGTACACATACCCCATTTGGGTATCCAATTATCCATCATACTGGTATCGTTTTTAACAGGCAAACAGGTTTATTAATAACATTACTAGGTATCGATTGTGTTAGTTTACACACACAGTAAATCGAGTCTAGAAATCGACAAAAGCAATCTAAGTCCCTCGAGTACTAGCTTCTACAATCGGCCAAAACATAGGGGTTAGACATCTACACATTCGGCCAACACCATTTAGACCAAAAGGGTTTGTCGAAAGCCCTTCATTTTCACCGATTTGGTTTCCCACCAAATCCGAACCAAAAAGTGGTTCCCTTAGACAATCGCCCACCTATCAAGAAGGAAACATTAATCTCTTGAAGCTTTGACTAACCAAGAACTAAGAGAATGAACTAACAACAACCAATCACTTAACCTCCACTTACTAATCAACAGATGAAGAAAAGCGGCTCCTCTTGCTTGCTTTGAAACCTTTGATGTCCTATAATGAAGAGATGAACAACGATTAACTCACTTCAATCCACAACCATCATAAGCTTTAATCTAATCGAAATCAATCATAAAACTAGAGAAAGAAAACATGACCATTCGCCAAGGACTTACCCCAACACCAACCACCAAGAATTCGCCACAAGAACCCCAGGAGAAAAGGGACATTCTACTCAAGAGCTTTTGAAATGGAAGATAAAAATTATATGAAATGGATGGGAACAAATACTTACGGTTTTGAAAAAATCGGCTTAATGAAATGGTAAGGCACAAATGAAAGATTGGCTAGGATTATTGAGAAAAGCAAATGAGAGTTTGAGGGAAGAAGATGATATGGTTTGACTTACTAGTAATGGAGAAGTCAAAATAGAGAACTGGGTTTAGAAGTAGTATGATTTCGGCACAAGTATGACAAGAGAAAATGAATGAAAGTGTGAGAAGAAAAGATACCGATTCACTTACACAAATGAAGAAAGAAGGATAGATGCAAGAGTGTATTCGCTACACACAAGCCAAGTGAACAAGACAATTTTGGCAACTAAAGAGACTTGGTATTTCGGTTCAAGAAGTGAAGAAAAGATGAGAGAATTCTTTAGAACTTGACTTTGGTGTTTCAAAATGAAAGAGTTTGGTTTGGTCTCCTAATGACCGAATATGCATCACATTCAAAAGGAACATTGACCTACTCACTCCCCACTTCCCAAAACCGGCCATACACTCCCCACTTCCCCAACATTCGGCCATATCCCCCCAAACACTCCACTCCACACATTTTAAATGTGTTTACCAAGTCTTACTCCTACAATCACTCTCCACCTTACTTTTGAACGGTTTGACTTAGTCCAAGGTAGAATTCCACTTGCCTTCTACCTCTTCCTCCATGCCGTCCAAAATGGGTGACAAAATGGGAGCTCTACGACTTGAACTCTGGACCTCCCTCACCTGTAGATGACGCCACACCAAGCTCCTCCCTTGCCACTCTGCCAGCTCTTCACTTGTGCAATAAAACACCAAAGAAAACCCTTATACCCTAGCTCCAACAGCTCCCCTGACTTAACACCCAAAAACCAAAATTTTCCCATTCACTCAGGCATACACCGAGGCTACAATTAAGCCTCGATACTACACAAACTACAACACAGCACACTAAACACATGCAATATCATGCAACAACAAAATGCCCCTAACCCGGATATTACAGTTCTACCCCTTAAAAATAATTTCGACCTCGAAATTACCAGTCGAAGAGTTGCGGTATTCTTTGTCTCGTCATATCCTCTGGTTCCCACGTAGCTTCCTCCACGCCATCCGCCAAAGTACCTTAACCAAAGGCACAGACTTCCTACGCAGAACCTTCACATCCCAATCTAGAATCGCACAGTTCCTCTTCCATAGTCAAGTCTGGATTCACCTCGATCTCTTCCATCGCTACCACATGTGACGGATCTCGAACGATAACGCCAAGCATCAAAGCGTGAAAAATATCGTGAATCGACTAAGCTCTGCGGCAACTCAAGTCGATCACGCTACGGTCCCACTCGTCCTCATTACCTTATACGCCCAATAAACCTCGGACTTAGCTTGCCTTTCTTCCCGAACCTCAACACCTTCTTCCAAGGCGAGACCTTGAAACACTCGATCCCCACACAAACTCTATATCTCTTCGCTTAAGATCGGCATAAGACTTCGCCGGTCAAGCTTCCTTTAATCGAGCTCAATCACTTTAACCTTGTCCTCGGTCTCGCCATTAACTCGGGTCCCAACAATCGGCGTTCACCCAACTCCGTCCAACACGTGGGTGGCGACACTTCCTACCATACAACGCCTCATACGGTGCCATCTTGATGCTCGCTTGGTAGCTGTTGTTGTAGGCAAACTCGCCTAATGGTAGAAACTCCTCCCAACTACTCTCGAAATCCGGACACAACCTCTCAAAGATATCTTCCAAGATCTGAATGACCCTTTCGATTGACCGTCGATTGCGGGTGAAAAGCCGTCTTTGAAATCAAGCGAGTACCCGAGCACGATGCAATGCTTTCCGAACCTTGGCGTAAACTCAGGATCCCTATCCGAGATTATCGAGGCGCACACCGTGCAACCTCACTATCTCGACACATACTCGCTTAGCTTCAAGCGAGTAGTCAACCTCACCGAATAAAGTGAGTTTGGTTTAGTCAGACGATCCACCACTACCCAAATCGAATCCTTCTTGCTTGGCGAAGCGGTAGCCCACCGACGAAATCCATGGTTATCCTTTCCACTTCCATCGAGGAATCTTTACAGTGAAGCAAACCCGACTGAAGCGGTGTTCACCTTGATCTGCGACATGTTAGACACTTCCCAACAAACTCTGTCACCTCTTTCTTCGACTGTGCCACCAAAGCGCTCTCTAAGATCCTTATACATCTTACTACCTCCGGGATGCATAGCATAAGGGCTATATGCGTCTCAAGAATCTTCGCCTCACTCAACATCTTTAGGCATACAAGCCTTACCTTGGAAACACAGAACCTCATCACTAGACAAGTCAGAACCTCCAAACCACCATCATCGCACTTGTAACCTTGGCACTCGAACCTCATCCACTAACTGCTTTCTCTCGATCGCTCAACCCAAGTAGGCTTAGCCTCAGATTCGCGAGAATACTCCGTCGTCATACAAACTCAAATGGGCAAACAAAGCTCTTAAGTCCGAAACAACCTTACGGCTCAACGCGTCGCCACCACGTTAGCCTTGCACGGATGATACTCAATCGAGCGATCGTAATCTTTCAAAGAACTCAACCCATCTCATACGCCTCAAATTCAAATCCTTCGAGTCAAGAGATACTTGGACTCTTATGATCCGTGTAAACTATCGATCTCTCTCCATACAAGTAATGCCTCCAAATCTTTAAGGCAAAAACTACAATTGCTAGCTCCAAATCGTCGTCGGATAGTTGACCTCATGTGGCCTCAGTTGCTGAGAAACGTAAGCCACAACCTTACCTTCTTGCATCAGCACACAACCCAAACCCGTATGTGACACATCGCAATACACTGTGAATTCCTTACCGACGGAGTTGAATTAGAACCGGAGCCTCAGTCAAAATCTTCTTCAACTTGTCGAAGCTCTCCTGTTGCTTCTCAGTCCAACTAAACGGAACTCCCTTTCTCAATAATTTGGTCATTGGCGCTGCGATCAACGAGAAACCCTCTACAAATCTTCGGTAGTATCCTGCCAAGCCCAGAAAACTCCGAATCTCCGCTACTGACTTAGGCGGCTTCCAATCCAGAACGGCCTCTATCTTTCGAGGATCCACTCTAATCCCCTCAGCCGATACTACATGACCCAAGAATGTCACCTCCCTGAGCCAGAACTCGCATTTACTGAACTTCGCATAGAGCTGTTTCTCCCTTAGAATCTGCAATACTACCCGCAAATGAGCATCATGTTCCTCCTCAGTCCTTGAATATACCAAGATGTCGTCGATAAAAACCACTACGAATTGATCTAGATACTGTTGGAACACCCCATTCATCGATCCATGAAAGGCTGCCAGACGTTAGTCAACCCGAACGGCATAACCAAGAACTCAAAGTGCCCATACCGAAAGTAACGAAATGCCGTCTTACGGATATCGCCTCTTTTACCTTCAATTGGTGATACCCGGACCTTAGGTCGATCTTGAGAAAACCGACGCTTCTTCGGTGATCAAACAAGTCATCTATCCGAGGTAGTGGATACTTGTTTTGATCGTCGACTTATTCGGTTAGCGGTAGTCTATACACATCCGCATAGTGCCGTCTTTCTTCTTTACAAAAGTAAGGCGCTCTCTATGGCGTAAATACTTGGCACGATAAAACCTCGGTCCAATAACTCCGGATTTGAGCCTTAAGCTCCACTAATTCTTTAGGTGCCATCTCAGACGGAAGCAATGGATACGGTGCGATTCCTGCAATGTGATCTATCCCGAACTCTACCTCCCGATCCGGTGGCAAACCCGGAAGCTCCTCGGAGACACATCAACAAATTCCCCAACCGTCGAATGGTCTCCACAGTAGATCTCCTTAGCCTCCAAGGCATACACATGCACCATATATGCTTCGCAACCCTTTCTAACCATTTTCTCGGCTTTGGGCGAGATACCACATTAGATGATAGTTTTCCTATTACCGATCGAACTACTTCATCACCTCACCAGTGTTGAACCATGCGCTTAGCCATGCAATTCAACTTCGCCGATACTTACCCAGCCATCCATTCGAGAATTAGATCGAACTCCCCGAATGGCAGTTCCATCAGATCAGCCTCAAATACTACCCCTTGGAGTTCTAGAGGTACGTCTCTATACAGTTTATCTACCACTACAGAGTGACCTAGAGGGCTTATTACGGTCATCCGCCTAGAAGATATCTCGTAGTCTAAATCCATTGTCTCTACTATACTCATCGGCAACATAAGAGTGCGTAGAACCCACATCAATTAAAGCAGTATAAGGAGAACCAAAAATCAAAAACGTACCGGTTATGACGTCCGGTGCGTCGCCCTCCTCTCGGCGCCTCGCAGCATACACTAGCCCCTACCGCTGGCCTCGAACTACTCGCACCTCTCGCCGGTGCTCCACGGCCCACCGTAAGGCGTTACCTCCTCGCCATTACCTCGGCCCTCTGCGGTGGTCCATTATTTCAGATTGATTACTACCGATTCTGGACCGAATTCTAGCCAACTTGCGGATAGTCCTCACACGGTGGTCCAACGAGCCACACTCAAAACAACCTCTACCATCAGTCCAACATCCTCCCGGTGAGCCTTTCCACAACGGTTACATCTGCGACGGTCCCCGCCTAGCAAGAACAAACCTACCCGATCGATTCGCCCACTCGGTCTAGCCTCTTGGCGATTGACACGATGATCCGAAGACCCAAAACTCCTTTTATGACGGTTCCTATCCATACCTGTCTCACAGACTCTTTAATGCCCTCGGCAACCTTCGCCTTTTCAAGCGAATCGCAAATTCACGCTCTCACTGGGCGCAATCAACAATCTTAACTCGCCTCGCGAGCCATCCTCAAACGAACGCACCTTTCCTCTTCAAGAGCCACCATACCCACGCATACCGACTCGACCTCGTAAACTCGGCCTCATACTCCGTCTGATTTGCTCCCCTGGACTAACCTCAAAAATGCTTTCCTCTGCTCATTTATGTAATTAGCTCCGACGTACTTCTTCTGATAAGCAGCCCGAAAATAGTCCCAAGTCGATCTTCCATTGCGGTATTATCACGGACCGTGAGCCACCACCTGGTATGACTCATCTCGAGAAGTGATCGATCCCTTTAATTTTTCTTCTGCGGTCAGTTCAGATCATCCATGATCCGCCTGTCGCTTCCACCAATACTCGGCGGTCTTGGGAGCAACACCAGAGGCACCTCGGAAGAATTCACCCCATTTGCTCAAGTCGCCAGTACGATTTCCTAGCTCCCACGCCCACCGCCTCCTCGCTACCTCTCTAAAACCCGCAGATCGCTCTGTGACCTTTGCATCATCACGGCCTGTTCTCGAACTCACCACCTCCACTGGTGGCGAAGCCAGTATCTCATTCTGAACCCCGCCTGAACCCACGGGCTCGAAGCAGATCATCCTACTGCGACCACGCCCACGACCACGCCCACCTCGGTACTCATGACTAAATCTCGTCGGTTAAAGAATTTTATGTATCGGTCATTATTCCACTTGTGTTTAAAGCAAAGTTTTATGAATTTTAAAGAAGCTTTGTTTTCATGAGTCCACTGAGTCCTATTAGTCTCGGTCTCTAAAGTAGTCTTACTAGCCATCCAATCATGTCAATCACAACAAATAGTACGGGTACTTACAGGCGAATCGGTGCGGTGACTCGGTGCCATGCCCTTCAAACCATACTTTAAAAGCAGAATACTTGAAAATTATAGTTTTAAAACATTTTGGGCCTCGGGCCCACAATGAAAGCTTTTGAACTTGGCTCGATACCACAAATGTAACACCCCAAACCGGACAAGACACCACGTCAAGAACTGGTATGTTACGGGAAACATGTTTGTGAGAGGTTAAATTTTTCGCTAAAAGCGAGAGTGAAAACACGGTGTATTTTGAAGACAATTTGAGTAGACTTGTTTGAAATCGGATGGAGTATGTGAAACAGGAGATTTTTGAAATCTTAACTTGATGTGTGGCTAAATGAGTTTAAACCATTTAAACCTTAATAGTTTCTTAGTGTTACTCAAAACCTTATTAGACTTAGGAGTAATACAAGTTTGATTTGAAAATCACTTGAATTTGCTTACTATAAAGACATAGTGTGATACCCGATGGTATGGTTTAAAACACATTGCGTTATAATTTTGAAATCATTATCTTTCCAAGTTTTAGAAAATTCATACCAACTTGTTTTGTTAAGGCATATTAAAATCTAATTAAAACATAAACATCACCAAAACATAAATTAAAGGCCTTTTTCAAATCCAATATAAAACCCAAATAAAGTAAATAAGCTAAAGTACCCAAATTCAATAGTCCTTTATTAAAGCATGGCATGTGCACCTCGAGTCCATCCCGGCTCCATGTCCGTCTCACGAGTCACTGAAATGTCAAAGGAGAGGGTGAGTCGAGTGACTCGATGTGTAAACCCGCCCCAAAAACAACATGCTAACACACATCATACAAAGCAACATAATTAATGCAACCCGATCCTAACCATCCATATCGCCTTTTCTACCCGTGTGGTACCAAACCACTGGTGGTGCCAAACCACCGGTGACATATAGTTACAATGTGTTACCAAAACACCGGTGTCCCAAAGACACAATATCATCAATGTGGTACCAAACCACTGGTGTCCCAAAGACACAATTGTGCTACCAAAGCACGGTGACCAAGTCACAAATCGATGATGGGGCCAACCCATCGTGTGATACCAAATCACTAGCAGACGATCCCATATCTCATGTGGGGCCAACCCACGGTGGTTAAACCACAGGGACAAGTCGCAATGAGGTGCCAAACCTCTGGAGGTGCCAAACCTCGGTGACCCAAAGTCACAAAGTTGTGTTACCAAAACACTGGTGCTCGTCAAGACAAAATATCACCGCCTCCACTCATATCACCCATACATGTCATATCGACTCATGTACAATATGCAATCATGTAACTCATGCAACCATGTCCAACATTGCATCTCATAGCATATATATATAGTATAGATCATCATATTCAAAGTATCCATAATAGGACTTGTAATAAAATAGACTTACCGGATCCGTACACACACCCCATTTGGGTATCCAATTATCCATCATCTTGGTATCGTTTTTAACGAGCAAACAGGTTTATTAATAACATTACTAGGTATCGTGTGTTAGTTTACACACCAGTAAATACGAGTCTAGAAATCTGACAAAAGCAATCTAAGTCCCTCAGTACTAGCTTCTACAATCGGCCAAAACATAGGGTTAGACATCTACACATTCGCCAACACCATTTAGACCAAAAAGGGTTTGTCGAAAGCCCTTACCTTTCACCTGATTTGGTTTCCCACCAAATCCCGAACCAAAAAGTGGTTCTCTTAGACAATCGGCCCACCTATCAAGAAGGAAACATTAATCTCTTGAAGCTTTGACTAACCAAGAACTAAGAGAATGAACTAACAACAACCAATCACTTAACCTCCACTTACTAATCAAGCGACAGAAGAAAAGCGGCTCCTCTTGCTTGCTTTGAAACCTTTGATGTCCTATAATGAAGAGATGAACAACGATTAACTCACTTCAATCCACAACCATCATAAGCTTTAATCTAATCGAAATCAATCATAAAACTAGAGAAAGAAAACATGACCATTCGCCAAGGACTTACCCCAACACCAACCACCAAGAATTTACCACAAGAACCCCTAGGAGAAAAGGGACATTCGGCCAAGAGCTTTTGAAATGGAAGATAAAAAATTATATGAAATGGATGGGAACAAATACTTACGGTTTTGAAAGAAATCGCTTAATGAAATGGTAAGGCACAAATGAAAGATTGACTAGGATTATTGAGAAAAGCAAATGAGAGTTTGAGGGAAGAAGATGATATGGTTTCGACTTACTAGTAATGGAGAAGTCAAAATAGAAGCTGGGTTTAGAAGTAGTATGATTTGGCACAAGTATGACAAGAGAAAATGAATGAAAGTGTGAGAAGAAAAGATACCGATTCAACTTACACAAATGAAGAAAGAAGGATAGATGCAAGAGTGTATTCTACTACACACAAGCCAAGTGAACAAGACAATTTTGGCAACTAAAGAGACTTGGTATTTGGTTCAAGAAGTGAAGAAAAGATGAGAGAATTCTTTAGAACTTGACTTTGGTGTTTCCAAATGAAAGAGTTTGGTTTGGTCTCCTAATGACCGAATATGCATCACATTCCAAAAGGAACATTCGCCTACTCACTCTCCACTTCCCAAAACCGCCATACACTCCCCACTTCCCCAACATTCGCCATATCCCCCAAACACTCCACTCCACACATTTCAAATGTGTTTACCAAGTCTTACTCCTACAATCACTCTCCACCTTACTTTTGAACGGTTTGACTTAGTCCAGGTAGAATTCCACTTGCCTTCTACCTCTTCCTCCATGCCGTCAAAATGGGTGACAAAATGGGAGCTCTACGACTTGAACTCTGGACCTCCCTCACTGTAGATGACGCCACACCAAGCTCCTCCCTTGCCACTCTGCCACTCTTCACTTGTGCAATAAAACACCAAAGAAAACCCTTATACCCTAGCTCCAACAGCTCCACGACTTAACACCCAAAACCAAAATTTTCCCATTCACTCAGCATACACCGAGGCTACAATTAAGCCTCGATACTACACAAACTACAACACAGACACTAAACACATGCAATATCATGCAACAACAAAACAGCCCTAACCCGGGATATTACAAAAAGAAACACGCAAACAAGAAGCAACAGAGAAGAAGAAAATAAAAAATCTCTTGTAAATGGCTATAAAAGCCAAGGATCTCCCGTTGTAGGGTCCTCTTTTCCTTTTTTCGATTAATAAACAAGAAAAGCGAGAAGCAAAAAAGGATCATTTTTTAATCAAGAAAGAAGAAAACAAAAGGGATTCAAAAGGCTTTTTTATTTGAAAAATAAAAAACAATAAACATCAAGAATCAAGAAGAGAAGAAAAGCTTGAGTTGATTCGGTTTTGGTATTTTTGCATTTTCATTTACTTTTTTTATGTGTTCTTCATACATTTTATAATAACAAAAATAAAAAAACGAAACTTTAACAAATAATAATAAAAAAGGAAGGCGAAGAGGGTGTTACCCGAACCCGAGGTCGCGTCACGGAGCAAATCCTTTCGTCGATGAGGCCGAGAGCGAGAGGAGAGGAGGTTCTCTCTCTCAAGCTTCGAAGGCCCAAATCTTGGCCTCTTAGCAGATCTCAAACAGGGCCTCTCTACGCCTCGTCGTCCAATCGGACTGGTGGTGGCGTGTGAGCGACAGTGGAGAAGGGAGCTCGAACGTCGGGGAAAAGAGAGGAGAAAGGAGATAAGTTTTCCTTTTTTTAGATAGCAAAGACAAAAAAAAAAAAAAAAAGAAAAAGGGTTTTATAAAAAATGAAAACGACGTCGTTTCATGAGGGGTTCGGCTACCAAAAGCAGACTGTTTAAAGGCGCCATGAGCGACCGACCCGCTGATCTGGGATCCGTGTTTTTATTGGAGGGCTAATTGCACTTTTAGCCCTCCGCTTTTTTATTCTTTTGAGATCAAGTTCATTTTATTTTAATTTGGCCGATTAATTCTCAAAGTTTTGCATTTGATCCCTCATTGCGGTAGCGTTTGCTTTAGGAATGGGTTTATTTCCATTTTAGTCCCCAGTCCTTTCGGCGTGTAAATGGATCTCTAGTCTTTCTTTTATTTTAAATTTACCCAAATTATGCTTTTTAATTTAATTTAGTCCTTTTATTGTTTCTTTATTATTATTATTATTATTATTATTATTATTATTATTTACTATTATCATTATTTTATTAATACTATTATTATATTATTATTTATTTTACTACTATCTATTATTATTACTATTTATTTAATATTATTAATCAACAATTTAGTCCTTTTTCTATTGTTTCTTTATTATTATTATTATTATTATTATTATTATCATTATTTACTATTATCATTATTTTATTATTAATACTATTATTATATTATTATTTATTTTACTATTACCTATTATTATTACTATCTATTTTGTGTAATTAATCAACATTATTTTGTCACTATCATTTCTTTACCATTATTGTTGATATTAGTATTATTATTCTTATTTCACACCATTATCGTAATTGTTTACTAAGTTATTTTATATCTTGCTTTTTATAATCATTTAGCTTAATGATGTCTTCATTGTTTTTATTATATTTATTATCATCATCATTTCCACTATTGTCTTCATAACTATACTATTATTATTATCATCGTTCGATATCATTGTTATTAGTTTAATACTACATCGTTAAACAAGAACCATCATATTCCATTTAAAAGATTTTCAATAAAGGCAATGTTTCGTATTTAGAAGTTCGGGGAATAGTGCCCTAACGTGCTGGGTTGCTATTTTCCGTTTGACTAAGGAACTTAACATCCCTTTTTAACAAACTTTGTAAATCACGAGATAACTTTGATTACGTGAGATTAAAACATCGTGTCCTAACGTGCTGGATGTGATGTTTATATCTTTTCAGAACAAAGAAATCTCAAATTTTGACTCGTCTTTTCTCTAAATTAATACGATACGGTGTATTTTATAAAATTGCTACACTTCATTTAAAAAGGATTTTAAAATAAAGGCAATGTCTCGTATTTAGGAACTCGGGGAATAGTGCCCTAACGTGCTGGGTTACGATTTTCCGTTTGACTAAATAACTAAACATCCTTTTGGTAAACTTCGTAAAACCATGAGATAGCTTTGATTACGAAGGTTTAGAGCATCATGTCCTAACGTGCTGGATGTGATGTTCGTATCTTCTCGGAGCAAAGAAATCTCAAAATTTTGGCCCTAATTATCCAAACATTTTAGAGGATCTCAGATCTTAAAACCTTTTGAAACTTAGACATTAAGACACTAATTAATCATTTTGGTACCAATTTTGGGCGATCGAGGGTGCTAACCCTTCCTCGTATGAATCGACTCCGGACCCGATTTTTAAAACTTCGGACCAAAAACACTGTTTTAGTAAAGCAAAATGTTTTATTAAAATAAAGGTGATCCGATCACACCAAATAATGGTCGGTGGCGACTCCGTTTATTCCTATTTACAAAACCAAAGTCGAACCCTTGTCGTTTTCCAAAAATGGTTACGACAGTAGTCTTATAGAAGAAAACTGAATGTGTTCGTCTTTTGCTTGACATACAAATACCAATTTTCTAGTCATCAATGTTGTCAGTTGTTAATGTATAAAATGTACTCTAAGTAGTATGAGCTCACTTCCCAATTGTTTGTTGCTTAACAAAATTCTAAGCGTTACAGATTTATTGAACATTTCAATGCATTAAACCTAAAGACTAATTGAATTGACTGATAACAAATTGATTTATGTTGTCAACAAAAGGTAGTGACTTTGAATGATGAAGTAACAGTTTAAATTGCATAAATATTACATAAAGAGACATAGGCAAGTAGCTCATATGTTTACAAGATACAGATTAACATTCAGTTCTCCTCCTCCTTTAAACAACCCTTGTCACTTGTATAAGATCTTGTGGCTCATTTGGTTATCTAAAGGGCAACCCATATTAAGCTCAAGAGTTCAGGGAGGATAGACAGACTTACAAAACCCCAGTCTGAAACTTAATGGTCAAATCTCAAATTAAGTGGAATCCATCTTTTCTATTGTAGTTTGCTTTACTACTCTGCAGTAGGTGTAAAGGCAATAGAAAGAAACGATGTAGTGGCTCAAATGTAATTTTTTAAGTCCCTTTCCATTCTAGACTTCAGTCCATGATCATATATTGAAGTTAACATCACAAGGACCCAACCATTTAGGCAAGTAACATGTCTGCAGCATTTTACCTCTATAATAAAGCCCCAACCAAGAAAAAGGCAAGTTCGTTTAAGACATTTCCCATTCTCGGGAAAAACCAAAATTGGTGATTTGACCCATCACCAACCTAAAAGCAAAGCTCTACAGAAGATGCAACCATTGCAGCCTGACTTTCCATAAACTACCATGGTAAACATATAATCTAAAACTAAAGGTTGGCTTATGACAATTACACGCATAAAAGCATAAGCATGACCTTATGCTATTGATATCAAGATATCCTAAATCAGAAAATCAAAGAAGAGATCCACCAACATTCATCAACAAATGAATAGAACACAATCAAAGTCGATAAAAATATGCAAGACCATTCAAAAAGCACAACAATAAAACCTTTTCAGAAACAAAAGCAATGAAGCAAAAAGCAAAAGACTTAAGCTACCAATGCCATTCCTCTCGTCCTTGTTTTAACCTTCAAAAACTATTATATTTATAAGAAAAAAAAAAAAAAGAGATTAATAGTTAAATAACCACTATAAGACGAAAATAATTACATAACCGAACAAAAGAAATCACATATATAGCATTAAACAAATAATAATCCAGCTAAATCTAGATATAATCATAACAAAATATATATATTTTCTCCATTTATCTACGAATGAAGAAAATTGAATAACAAAAAAAATCAATATTTTGGTGAGCAAAACTTATAAAAGAAATCCAAAAATCCATTCCATTTTTCTAGCATTTCTATAAACATTACAAAAAGAGAGATTAACGTCAAATAATTCCATGAAAAAAAACAGAACTTACGTGATCAGAAGAACTAGAAGAACGACCAGAAACAATGCTCTTGAGACGATGCATAACATTCATGATTTTAGACCGTAACTTCTTGAAGCTAAAGGTTAAATGGGGTTGAAGGGAAAGACAGGAATGGGTTTGAAGTATTTCTTTGTGGGGTTTTGCGTTTGAAGAGAGATTGAGTTTCATTTGAGGGAAATCAGGAGAAGAGAAATGAAAGAGGGAAATTTTAGGAATTGGGGGAAATTTTAGGGGAAATTTTAGGGGTGAAAATAAAGCAGTAGTTTTTGTTTTAAATTTTTTCATTTTTAATATTTTTTTATATTTTTTCATATTTTTTAAATTTTAAATATTTAATTTTTAACAAAAATATGGACTAAAATATTAAATTTTAAATTTTAAATATTTTTGAAGATTTTTATAATTTTTAAATTAACATATAAAATAAATAGTATCATGTTGGATTACAGTTGGTGACAAAGAGAAAAGTTACTTAAAATAATCATGAAAATATATAATATTAATATAGAATTTAATATATTTTTAATAATAAAATAAAAGTTAAAATTTATTATTAGTCATTGTATTATGTCATATTTAATTTCTATATTATAATTTGATCATTTTAGTTTATTTACTTTCTACATTTTAAAATTTTAGTATTGATCAAATACTAAAAGTTAAATTTGTTAAGTTAAATTATGTTATTTTTAAAACATATATTAATCTTATTTTTATATAATATGACAAAAAAATCATGTTATTTTAATTAATAAGTTTAATGGTAGACGAAAATAAAAATAAAAAAAGTCTAAATTTCAAAAAGTTTTAAAGAAGTATAAAATTCAAAACAATTGCCAAGAAATTTCCTAAATTTTTAACAATTTACAAAAAAAAAAAAAAAAATCGTTGTAGATGTTATATCATAATTTATTAACTTTTAGGAAATATCCGTCAAAAATACGTTTCAATCCAAAAATATTAGGAAATCCTAAAACTATACATGAATTATGATTTAATGTACAATTGTATACATAAACTTTGATTTTGTGTAATTTTATACATAAAATTTTAATTCGATCCAATTGTTATAATTTATTAACACAATTATTGATATATCATCATTTTATGTTTACATAAAATGGCCAGTTACAAGTCTGATCGAATCAAAGCCATTCTTAAGACTAGTAACCCCGGCTAGCTCCCAATCCGACCAGCCAATATTATCCGGTTCAAACATCATTGGCCAACACTTAAATAGTAAATTGATTTCTAGAATGGTATCATTATCCAGCCTAACAAAGAATGAGAAACCGAAAAACTTGGTCAAACCGAACTGATTAATTCTAATTAGATTAGTTCGATTTCTAACACGAGCACGAACATATGACATTCTAAGAACCCTACAAATAAGGGTGAAAAAGGCTTGATTAAAAATAGTTCAGTTCCGATTGATATCGGTTAACTGATTTACAGACTAAACCGTTCTTTAGTAGCATTGGCCTCTCGTTCACTCAAATCTTCATTTGATCTACCCTAAACCCTAAACCTTATAACCTTAAACACCAACTTCTAAAACACTCACTCTAAACCATAAATCATAACCCTTAAAGATTGGAACCTTAAACTCAAAACCATATCCCAAAACTACAAACCCTTAAACATTTAACTCCAAACCTTAAACCCTAAATTAATTAGATAAATTTTTAATATTATATATTCTTTCAATATTTTAGGAAATTTAAATAACATTTTCAATTTACTAATTAAATTTGTTTCTTTAGAGATGCATCGGTTACCAATTTTTTAATTTTAATATATATAAAGTTTATCTATTATTTCTTAAATAATTTCAACTATAATTATAATTTTAATATATTCATATTAATATTATCCTTAAACCTTAAACCCTAAACCCATAATCACAAAATCCTAATATCTTAAACCCCAAACCCATAAACACAAAACCCTAAAACCTTAAATAATAACTATAATCCCTAAACCCTAAACCCTAAACTCTAAACCTTAAACCCTAAACTAAATTAATTTTTTACGGCATTTTTATTAAAAACCTTATTCACACTCGAAGCTATTAAGTTATTTTTAGTTTGAATATATATAATTATTCACAAACTGATTATGTAAAATTTTAAGAATATTCATATTTTAAATCTAATTTTTTGGTGCTACACATTTAAAAAAAAGCCGGAATTAAGGAAATTTGGGACGTTACACCTTTATACAAAGAGTTAGTCAGAGCGTATGTTGACAAGTCTATCCCAACACTTAGGAAAGTGTTGCCCCAAAACTGTCGTCTTAGGACTAGACAAAAGCCAACTCTTATTCAAGCGTTGCCTTAGGCATACATATCTCAACCCTTATACAAAGAGTTAGCTAAAGCGTTGTAACAGCCCGATTTAGACCCTAATCGAAATAGTGGTTTCGGGACCACAAATCCGAGTCCAAAAAATATTTTAATTATTAATTTGATATCTATGTTATGTGTTTGAGCATGTCCTAAAATAAGGTAGGTTAATTCTTTTGTTTGGATGCTTAATTTAGATAAGGGATAAAATTGTATAAGTGTAAAAGTAGCAATCTCCTAAATTAAGTGATTGAATTGATGTGTTTATATATGAGAGAGGACTTAAGATATAAATTGTCCATTTGTTGGCCTAGTGGACGGCATCATGACTTGATTTTATATTATTTTGTTTTTAATGAGAATAAAATATGTGTTAAAGCTTTATATTATAATATAGGATAATAATAATAATAAATAAATAAAAGAGACATGCAAAAAGAAGGTCATTATCTTCATCCCTGGCCGAAAGTAAGAAGAAAAGGAAGAAGTTGAGTTCTCTATGATATTCGGCTAATTGCAACCAAAATTAGTAAGTTTTAGTTTTGGATTTTTGATGATTTTTGCATATTTAAGATTTTTGTTCATTCTACTTGCAAGTCCATGTGTTAATTTTGTGAATTAGTCATGTATGTGAGATGTGTCATTAATGTGAAGTTGAGCTTTTTGGTGATGATTTTAGTATAAAATGAAATATTTAAGTTAGATGAGCATAATTTGTTCTTGAGATTTTGATGAATGTAGTTAATTAGGGATTTATTTGTAGAAAGAAAAATATTAGAGGTTAAAATGTTAAGAAAATGAGTTGTAAGGACTTGTTGGGAGAAGATGAAAATTCGGCTCTTAAGAATGGGGGTCAAATTTTGAATATTTTGTGAGTTTTGTAATTGGGATTAAATTGTAAAAATTACAAATGCTAGGCGTAAAATTGTAAATTGCTAAATTATATGCTTTCGGATTAAATTGAATGGTTACAAGTTTGAATGAGTTTAAATTGGAATTATTTAGATCAAGAACAAAAAGGAAACGGGTTTGGATCGGGGAAAAGCAAAATTAACCGAATAGCCGGGAAGCGTAATTCGTCAATTTACGAGGTAAGTTTTAAGCAATTGGATGAAATGAAACTTGAATATATATTTAATGTGTGTATGAATAATTAAATTAAGCATATTAAAATACATTTGCTGATTGTGAAATGGAATGGGATCAAATATTTATAAGTTAGCCGAATGTAGAGTTGGATGTATAGTTAAGGATCGAATAGAATTAAATGTATACCATGAATTAGATGATGATTGTGATTGAATATTTGATTATGTATTTATTAAGGTAAAGTCGATTGTGATGGATAGATATATAATGAAGAATTCGATTTTGAATGTTGATATATAAGAATGTTATATGTGCATAATGTATTCAAGAAAATGAAATAAATTATTGGGCACTGTGTGTGCGGAATAAAACTAGTAATGGCACTATGTGTGCGATACATTACTAGGGAATGGCACTGTATGTGCGGAATAAAACTAGTAATGGCACTATGTGTGCGATACATTACTAGGGAATGGCACTGTGTGTGCGGATAAAATGGTAATGGCACTACGTGTGCGATACATTACTAGGAAATGCCACTATGTGTGCGGATAAAATGGCAACGGCACTAAGCGTGCGACACGTTGCATGAATTGCACTAAGTGTACGATACGTTACATGAGTTGCACTATGTGTGCGGATTATCGAACCTCTCAAGGACATGAACCAATGAATGGATATAACCAAAAGAGACATGTAGGTAAGTGATGCATGGATATTGAATAACATGGTGCTAATGAGGTAAGTTGCTTTTGTATACTAAATTATGGAAATATGATAAATTCATTAACCTTTGAGCTTGTTTGAAATGGATATAGGGCTTGTGATCATTCGGTTTTGGGGATCTAATGAATATGATATTGTTGTATAGTAAAATGCTATATGTAATGCTTATACGAACCGGTTAATGATCAAGTTGAATTGATTAAAATTGTATAATGAATTGTTGTATATATTTCCTTTTGCTTATAACTTACTAAACTATATTAGCTTACTATTCGTGTGTTTATTTGACTATTGTATAGATCTTGAAGTCTAAGTGTGCAAATTTTAAAATACCGAGCACTAAGTGTGCGAAATCGGTCGTTATGCACTAAGTATGTGAGATCGGATAAGGAGCACTAAGTGTGCGATTAATTTTTATATCTTGGATTGAAAGTGGATATTATGAGATGATATTAATTGAAATCAAATAAGAGTGATAAATTAGTTTGGATGGAATGTATCAATTAATTTTATAGTTCAATTGATATGAGTGGAGATGGAGTAATGCTTACAAAATCTCATTGATTTATACATGAATTTTATGTATTGTATTCGGCCATGTGGAAGTTTGTATAAAGAATTCATTTGATTAGTTTTAAATCTTGAATATGTGATTTATATGGGTTTGAAGTGCAAGTATAAGTTCGGTAAGTAAAATATATATATGCATGTGAAACCTATTATCGAAGGTTTGGAAGTTCAGCTTTTGGGATATGAGACGAGAAAGATTTCGAAAGGTGATATGAACTAAAGTCAGGGTTTTAAACCTTGGTTGTGAGTATATTATTCTGACTTTGCTAGTGTAGTGTTATAATACATTATTGTTGTGAAATTGCTTATAACTTACTAAGCTTTTGAAGCTTACTTTGTGTATTTTTCTTATGATTATAGAGTTTCAGAGACTTACTCGGGTTGGAAGTCGAAGGAGATCTCATCACACTATCTAGCTTTCGCTTCGGTAAATAAATGCTTGAAGATTTGGTTATGTGGCATGTATAGACTAGTTAAAATATGGTTGGTTTTGAATATATATATATAGCCATGCGAAAATGGCTTGATTATGATGTTAATGATTGCGTATTCGTTTTTGTCTAAAGTTAAATTTGGAAGTATGTTTTATGGTAAATATGTTTGTAATGTGGTTATATGATTTTGCAATGAAACAGTTTTTGGTTAGCAGCAGTGACATGATTTTGAAAAATCACCAAAAATAGGAGAAATGGAATTAGAAAGTGAATAGAATATAGAATTAAATATTATTATGTCTATTTTTTATATGAAAGAAATAGAGTATGCAAAGGAATTTTATATTATGAGAAATTTAAATTTTAGTGAGACTGGTTTTGAATGACTTCGTGATCCCCTGTTCTGTCTTGGAAAAATTATTAAAAATTATAAAAAAATAATCATGGAGTATAGTCTATATGCTTAGAATCCTTAATGAGTCTATTTTTGATTGGAATAAACTAGAACATTAATTTAATTCTGTACAATGTGATAACTGAGTTTTTGTAAAGATAGGTCAGAACCATTGAACAGTGAAACAGGGAAAACTTTGATGAATAAAATGTACTAATTGGCCATAAGAAAAATTCTGGAAAAATTATAATAAGAAGATATATGAGTCTAGTTTCAAGAAAAATTTATGGATCTAAATTTTGAGTTTTGTAACTCGAGTTATAGTTAATTTAGTCAACATGATGCAGATGGATAGTTTTAATTTTTATTCCCCGAATTAGTAGTTAAGTTTAGTAATGCCTCGAGCTCGACTCCAGCAACGGTCTCGGGTAAGGGGTGTTACAAGCGTATTCTATCGCAACACTTAGGAAAGTGTTGCCACAAAAGTGTCGTCTCAGGACTACACAAAAGCCAACTCTTATTCAAACGTTGCCTTAGGCATATATATCCCAACCCTTATACAAAGAGTTGGCCAAAGTATAGTCTATCCCAACACTTAGAAAAGTGTCGCCACAAAAGTATCATCTTAGGACTACACAAAAGCCAACTATTATTCAAGCGTTGTCTTAGGCATACATATCACAACCCTTATACAAAGAGTTAGTCAAAGCGTAGTCTATCCCAAGACTTAGGAAAGTGTCGCCACAAAAGTGTCGTCTTAGGACTACACAAAAGCCAACTCTTATTCAAGCGTCGCCTTAAGCATATATATCCCAACCCTTATACAAATAGTTGGCCAAAACGTATGTTGGCAAGTCTATCCCAACACTTAGAAAAGTGTCGCTACAAAAGTGTCGCCTTAGGACTACACAAAAGCCAACTCTTATTCAAGCGTTGCTTTAGACATACATATCACAACCCTTGTACAAAGAGTTGGCCAAAGCGTATGTTGGCAAGTCTATCCCAACACTTAGAAAAGTGTCGTCCCAAAAGTGTCGTCTTAGGACTAGACAGAGCTAACTCTTATTTAAGCGTTGCCTTAGGCATGCATATCCCAACCCTTATAAAAGAGTTGGCCAAAGCGTATGTTGGCCAGTCTATCCCAACACTTAAGAAAGTGTCGCCCCATAAGTGTCATCTTAACACTATTTTGTTATAGTGATTGATAGATGACACTTGGCAAACTTTTCACCAATCGATCAAAATCACCTCAACAATAATAATAACGTTAAACTATTAAAAGATGTTATCACAAATATGCGTATATATCTAAAAATAATAATAATAAAATGCATTTATTATATATATATAAATATATATATATATATATATATATATATAACTTTTTCTTTATCATTCTCAAATTGAACTCGAAGTCTTATATTTTATTTAAAGAGTGAAGAAATGGTAGAATCCTACAAGTTTAAGGTTACGGATGGTTCAAGTTATTTCCATATTTTGTATATATAATTGAGGGTTTTTATTAAATTAGGATAAAAAATAAAAATTCAAAAATGGGACGGGGCGGTGTTAATTACCAAAATAGGTGAAAATGGTGTCCCATAGGGCACCACTTCCCCCAAGAAAGATGCGCCCCTGCAGCAGACCGACACCCCCCTCAAGATTGGTTTGCAATGGTGCACTGTGGTAAACAATACCTCAGCATAAGCGGCACCAAGCCCTTAAATGGTCCCTCCTTCCCCTCCCCGTCCCCCCCACAACATTGAGTGAAGCTCACAGAAAAGAAGGAGCAACAGGAGAAAGAAAAGAAGGAAGGAAGAAAGAAAGAAAAAAGAAAAGAAGGAAGGAAGGAAGAAAGAAAGAAAAGAAGGAAGGAAGAAGAAACAAAGAAGGAAGAAGGAAAAGAAATTAGGAGAAAATTAGGTATAATTTTTTAAAATAATGTTTATGTTGTTGATTTTTTATTTTTATTAAATTATTTTATTATATGTTAATTTTATTTTATGACATATTTGTTGTTAGTAGTTTATAATGTAAGTAGTTTAAGAGTTTATAATAATTTTATTAAATTTATTATATGTTAATTTATATTTTATGACTTAGTTTATAAGTAACATTAGTTATTTAAGTAGTAGTTAGTTAGTAACTAAGTTAAATACTATTATGATTAATAGGTAGTTAGAATAGAAACCCTAAAAAATATTTAATTATGTTAGTTAGCTAATAATTTATTATGTTAGTGTGTATTAATATGTTAGTTTTAACTCTAACATGATTTTAGTTAGTATATTATTATTAGTTAAACTTTAATAATTAATTTAGTTAGTATATATATAAAATAATTATTATTATTGTTAGTGTAATATTATCGTTAATAAAAAAGGTAAATGTTATTTTATTAAGTATTATGTTACTATTGTTAGTAATATATTATAGTTATTGTTAGTATAAAGAACATTAAAATAATACATAAAATATTACGTATAAAAAATAATATAAAATAATAAAATATGAAAATAGTATATTTTTTAAAGTAATAGTATTTGAGAAAAGAAAAATACGAATAAATAGTTAAAATAAGTGGATTTTATTAAATTGATATATAAAAAGTAATAAAACAATACATTTGAAATATTACGTAGTAAAAGAAATAATATCAAATAATAAAAATGAAAATAGTAAAATAAAATATTTGATTTATTATGCACTAAAATGTATCGTAGATAATATATTTGAATGGTTATGTACGAAAATAATATAAAATAATTAAAAACGAAAATAATAAAATAAAATATTTGATTTATTATGCACTAAAATATGTCTAGATAATATATTTGAATGATTATGTACTAAAATAATATAAAATAATTAAAAACGAAAATAGTAAAATAAACTATTTGATTTATTATGCACTAAAATGTGTACATAGATAATATATTTGAATGATTATGTATGAAAATAATATAAAATAATTAAAAACGAAAATAGTAAAATAAACTATTTGATTTATTATGCACTAAAATGTGTCTCATAGATAATATATTTGAATGATTATGTACGAAAATAATATAAAATAATTAAAACGAAAATAGTAAAATAAAATATTTGATTTATTATGCACTAAAATGTGTCATAGATAATATATTTGAATGATTATATACGAAAATAATATAAAATAATTAAAACGAAAATAGTAAAATAAAATATTTGATTTATTATGCACTAAAATGTATACATAGATAATATATTTGAATGATTATATACGAAAATAATATAAAATAATTAAAACGAAAATAGTAAAATAAAATATTTGATTTATTATGCACTAAAATGTATACATAGATAATATATTTGAATGCTTATATACGAAAATAATATAAAATAATTAAAAACGAAAATAGTAAAATAAAATATTTGATTTATTATGCACTAAAATGTATACGTAGATAATATATTTGAATGCTTATGTACGAAAATAATATAAAATAATTAAAACGAAAATAGTAAAATAAAATATTTGATTTATTATGCACTAAAATGTATACATAGATAATATATTTGAATGCTTATACGAAAATAATATAAAATAAAACGGACAAAGGCTAGTAATAGAAAAAGCTATACGTATACGTAATATTATTATTAAGGAATCGTAAAAACTATATTATTACTTTAGCTATGTTAATATAATATTATTATGAAGAAACCGTAAATATTATTATTAGTTATTATCATTGTTTATAAAAAAACTCTAATTAATATTTAACTTAATATTATGATGTTTGTATAAATAATAAAATATTATATTTATTATGCATCGTTGACATGATATTCTTATTATATGATTAGTATTGGCATGTTATTTGTTACTAATTGAATATAGATTTATTATTTTTATGTAGGTAAAAATTTGATTTGAGACGAAATGGCTTCATTGATTAGTAAAGTTCCTCACATATCGTATTGCTAAAAATATGGTAATGTATTGTTATTTATTAATTACGAGTTATATTAACAAAATAGCTACATAATAAATTATGTTATTCTACATAAGTAGTAATCTTTTATGATTTAACACTATCGGGACTCGTCATCAGTGTATTACTGGGCGGGTGAATGGCCTAAAAATCCCGGATGAACGATCGATGCCATATATAGAGCAAGCGGGATTCGGTCATTGCAACCTCGATCCGGACGTTTGACTTATGGTATGATTTAATATCCGCACTAGTCGGCGTTGGCGCCGGAGACCCACACTTTTCATTTTCCGTGTGGAGAGTGCAGTCACTCTGAGGATGTTGCACCGCAGCTTGGGCTCCCAATTGACGGAGTCCGTTCACGAGCGTCGGTCATGATAGGTGACCCGTTTACCTCCTCGCCGAGCCTACTAGGGCACCGTCGCGATCGATGGAAAATATTTTCTGTAATTAAAATTTACATGGCTGAGAACGAGGTACCAACATATATCAGCTGATGCCACTGAAGGCGACTTGATGTGCGCTAGTCGAGCGTGCATTATGCACATCATAGGGGGTATACTGATGCCCAGTGCAAACAATAATACGGTTCATATTCAGTACCTGCCCCTATTGGCTGATTTAAGCAATGCTCGGTCGTATAGTTGGGGCTCCGCAGTTCTTACGTGGTTGTACCGTGAGCTTTGCCGGACGACAGACCCAACGACTGGAGACATAGGCGGATGCCTTACACTATTGCAGTCCTGGGCTCTGTATAGGATGCCATTCTTGGCATCAGTTACCCACCAACCATACGTATATCCGTTAGTGAACAGGTGATAAAATATAACTTGTTTTTAATTGAAATTTCTTTATATCGATACTATTTGACTTAATTTTTTTTTTGTAGGTAGAGTAATTATCCGGGTATCGGGAGGTCGTACACTGTACCGATATACCGGCTTATGATTGAACAACATGCCGGGGAAGGGGTAAGCGATTCCAATATTAGTTACGTAGTAGTTTGTATATCTTATGCACACTGTGTTTAATTTTAACAATGTTATTAATCGTGCAGTTTATATGGATGCCATACCGTAGACCGGAAATTGCAGCTGTTATACCCCCGTCCTCCTATATTCACTCGTATATGTGGTGCACAAACGCACCAATTGTCTGTTTCCATGTAGTAGAGTGGTATCACGGGACCGAAAGTCTTTCTGATAATTTGGTTGCGTCCAATACATCCGGAACCGCCGTGCTGGTGGAAGCGGTTCATTGCAAAAATAAGAGAGGAGACCGGACTTGGATTGGAGGGTTAGACATGGTCAATTTATTGCGATGTGGAATGATCGCATGTCCCGAATCCTCGATGGATATGGCTTCCATCTTCAACCTCCATTAGAGTACATACAATGGTACTCTATTATGGGAAGCCATATATTCTCGGAGGCGTCGATTGTAATCCCCACATGTGCGTGCATGGGGCATACTGAGCGATGGTAGATATGGAGGCCGAGGCGTGCAGAGTCCCGATCCCGATTTGGAGCCCGAGCGAGCTGAGCCGGAGCCCGAGCCGAGGTCGAGCCGAGTCGAGCAATTACAATCACATTCGGATGCACATTCAGATCATCCATATGTGCGAGCATCGACAACTTTCCGGGCTCGTCGGGAGGTGGATACCAAGACGGGTTGATATATTCGGATCGTACACACCGCAAGATGGCACTCTCGGTTCAGATCCTGGGTCGTATCCATCGTGCATCAAGACACTCCATCCGCTCGAGTTCATCTATGCCCTTCGGCGACATGATTTTTCGGCCATGTTTAGCACACCGCCATCTGGACCCCACCGAGACCGACGAGGATGTTGGTCATCGCGGTAGGGGACGACGTGAACGTCGACCACCGCAGTAAATACACACCGAGGACTACACCATCGAACCATCGGTTTTAAGGTGTTTATTAGGTCTTGATTATTTGTATTTGTAAATATAACTATGTTTATACTTTATTTTTATAAAATTAACTTGATTATTTGTAGCTATGATTACTTAATATTGTTATGAGTTTTGATGATTTGGAGCTTTACAATTTCATAACAAGATTTTAAGACATGACACCAATAGCTTCATGTACACCAACAACTAAATTGATTTGTTTGCTTTACATGGGATCTAGTTGCAATTTAACCACATTTCTATACTCTCCAAATGAATCTACAAATAAATACCATCAACCACAAACGAAATAAGCTTCCACAGCTTAGTAAGATTCAAACAATTCATTCGCAAATAATTTAGCAGGAAGTTTCATAATTATTATCGTATACAGTTATATATATCAATCAAATTTATTACAATTATATATATAGCAGCATCATATATTGATAGATAGCACATGTTAATATTAATAAGCTCAATTCCCAGTCGCTCGTGACGATTGTCCAACATGATAGTTTCGCTGCGGGCATTTACTTCGATTATGACCACCTAACCTACATATTCCCAGTACTTCCGTCGGATTTTTCCATAATGTCCATTTCATTACGGATTACGGATGATTGCGGACGACCTCTCGATTTGCGTGGCGCTCTATCCGGGACAAGCTCGAAAGTCGTCCGGCACCTCTCATGTAGGCAGTCGGGCGGGGACGGGAACTCATTTTCCCAGACACGCAAAGTACGCTCTAGCGTGTACACATCATTCACAAAATGTTCAACACTAAGGTTCGCTTTAGCACATGCTGCCACAACATGTGCACACGGATAATGAAGTGTTTGGAACCTCTTGCATTCACACATGCATTCCGAAGATCGACTCCATAAGACCTAGGTGGCAAACCGGGTCGACGACCGATAGACTTCGTAACTCGAAAAGTTTCCATTCGTCGTGAATATATTTCTACAGTCATCGACCTCGCAATCCGACGATTTGCAATCAATGCATCCCTCACATCTTCCACAAACACGTGTCCCGCATCCATCTGGTTGACTTGTTGTTCACCCATTCTTGGCATCAAGGTTGCCAACCTGTAGAATGTTGCCGAGAAGACAGATGAAATCGGAAGATGCCGTGTTTTCAACAACACAGCGTTGACCCCCTCCACCAAGTTTGTGGTCATCTGACCATAACGAAAGCCCTCGTCAAAACTTTGAGCCCATTGCCACGGCTCCATTGTACCCAACCACTCCCGAAAAGATTTGTTCGCTTGACCTTCCATGTCACTCTCGAGTTGAGTCATCATTATTGAAAAATATGTGGTTTCTAACTCGACTGTTGTACATGTTTTAAAAAATATTAGTTACGGTATCTGGATAACATAAAGACATTAAACTATACATATTAAAAATATAAGGTTATCCTTTACCCATTTTCACCACTTCTCTCTTCCAGTTTGCATTCTTATACTCTCGAAGAAAGTTAGCGCAATGTGACGGAAGATGGCGGATCTCCATGGTACACCGGAATGCCTAATTGCGACAATTAATCCTTTCCTCTATCGGATACGAAGAACGGATCTCCATGTCCCATCCACCGCATTTGCCGGCTTGCGGTGTGGAAATGCCCGACACATGGATCAAGCGTCCGAACATCCGATGAAAATTCTTTTCCCTACCGTAATTGGTCATTTGGGCCGTAAGAAGGTCGATCGTAACTCAATCACAGTTCGGTATGTACTCCGCATAGCGCCTATCCATCCTCAGCAGCTCATTATACGATGAATCGTAATCCCATACAATTGTTCCATTGCCATCTGTTTAGCTATCCACGCTTTCGATATGATACTCGATCATCGAATCGTGCTTGTATTTCAAAGAATCGATCAAACTTTAATAGTCGGCATGTCCTTCACCATTGGCATGATACACGTACATATAGTTTTGGAATCAAGTTTTCGATGATCTTCATCATACGTGTCGATCCGCATGTATGAGGCCCAACCATTTTCTAATCTCCCACATCTGCGATTTTTGAATGAATGCATTTCGATCCGCCAATTGCATCCTTCCACCGCCTTCCAACACTCGCAATATATATCGTCGATTTAGACTCTGCGACTTTGTAATCCATCGATATATCCATGCTATACCGCTTAATAGCAGACACGCACTCTTCTTTACTTCTAAATCTACGCCTAGGAATAACTCCTCATGATTAGAATTTACTGGTAAGCCGTTGAGCGGGATATATTTCGTGGTACTGAAACTTCGATTACACGCTACCGCGTCCGTGGTCTATGAGTGACATGTGCGGCCCGAGATTATTGTGTATCGTAATACATCGCATATGGTTCCCGACGAAGACGCACTAATGTTCCCATCGTCATTCACGTCTTCATCGTCAATATCATCCAAGTATATCATCCATATCGGGATCATCATCAATATCGACCTCTTCTTCACAATGATCACTCTTGTCATGTCCATCATCACCAACCACATCAATATCGGTGTAATATTAAGATCGATATCGATCCGACGATATTCGATTCGTCATCAACATACGATATTGGAGGCACCATCTGCAGTTCTTGAGCTCCATGTTCTTCACCATATGCATTCTTGTCTTCATTTGCCTCAATCTGGCTAACTCAAACAAATAAGTGAATCGGTGCATTTACATTACTCCCATTCCCACGAGACAAGCGATCATTGTTTCCAGGTCTTCGTCGTCTACAAGTTCCATTTCTGTGAATTTGATCGGATCTGCCGAAATTGGAAACTTGTAGAAAATTCTCGATATCGTTTTCCCACAACGTCTAACGATTTTTGCGTTTATCCTTCACTTCATATCATCCAACGATACATTTCTATTAAATCTCATTGCTATTTGTTGCCGACATTCAAATATGCATCCAACGGTTGTTGTCAAGATGATTCCATCGAAATAAACGCATACGAAAAACTGATCATCCATCTTCAATGGTCAATCTGTTCAAAAATAAACAAAATTTCTCAAACAAAATTTAAAACGTAACATTCACAATAAAAATTAATTAATATAAACACATAAATTACTAACAAATCAAAATAAACAAACAAAATAACTTTAAAACAAAATAATGTTTTATATATTATTTTAATGTTTTCTATACTAACAATAGTTATAACAATATCCTAACAAAATAATAATATTACACTAACAATAATAATAACAATATACTAACTAAAATAAAGAGTTAAAAACTCTAATTAAGGTTTTATATTATACTAACATACTAACTAACTAACATAAATATTTTTAGTGTTTATATTCTAATTACCTACTAATAATAATAAAAAATAATTAAAATCACATTTACCATTTTTACTAACAACATAACAATATTACACTAACAATAATAATGACAATATTATAATAATAACAATAATAATAACAATAAAATAGCATAATGTTTTATATATTATTTTAATGTTTTCTATACTAACAATAGTTATAACAATATACTAACAAAATAATAATATTACACTAACAATAATAATAACAATATACTAACTAAAATAAAGAGATAAAAACTCTAATTAAAACCTTATATTATACTAAAATACTAACTAACTAACATAAATATTTTTAGGGTTTATATTCTAATTACCTACTAATAATAATATAATACTAAATAAAATAACATTTACCATTTTTACTAACAACATAACAATATTACACTAACAATAATAATAATAATATTATAATAATAAAAATAATAATAACAATAAAATGGCATAATGTTTTATATATTATTTTAATGTTTTTATACTAACAATAATTATAACAATATACTAACAAAATAATAATATTACACTAACAACAATAATAATAATATACTAACTAAAATAAAGAGATAAAACCTCTAATTAAAGTAATAAAATAAAAGTTAATATATAATAAAAAATTAAATACACAAATATTCTAAATATTTTTAGGTTTATACTCTAATTACCTACTAATAATAATATAACTAAATTACTAACAATACTAAACTACTAAGTAATAAAATAAAAGTTAATATATAATAAAAAAATTAAATACACAAATATTATTTAAAAAATTTATACCTAATTTTCCTCTATTTTTCTTCTCAATTTTCTTCCTTCCCTCTCTTTCTTTTTTCTTTCTAAGACCACTTCTTCCTCCTCCGATGCTTCTTCTTACGGTGTGGGGAAGGGGGAGGTGCTGCTTTTAAGGTGTGGAAATGCAGTGCCGCCTCGCCAAGACATTTTCCAGCTTGGTGCCGCTTATGCCAGTGTATTGTTCAAGTTTTTGTGTCAGCCTATGCGAGGGTATTTTTACCACAGTGCCGCTTTATGCCAGGTATTTTTACCACAGTGCCTTCATTGCAAACCATTCTTGTGATGTCGGTCTCTGCTATAGGGGAAGTGGTGCCGCCTATGGGACACCATTTTCACCCATTTTGGTAATTAACACCGGCCCGTCCATTTTTGAATTTTTATTTTTTATCCTAATTTAATAAAAACCCTATAATTGAGAAATGCAAAACAAATTCTCTTTCTTCTTATTATTTTTGTATCCAATAGAATGTAATATTTATGTTTTATTTTTATATATAAATAAAGGGCAAGTATTTTATATATTTATAGTGTATTTTTCTATTTTACTAGTAATTTTAAAAGTTGACATTTTTGAAAATATTTTTTAAGATACTTGTCAACACACTAACTATATTTTTAGAGTTTAAAATTCCAATTGCATTATACGAATAATTTTTCATAAATAAATAGAAAATTAATTAAAGAAAAGTTTCAAATAACCATTAAAAACGTAATGATAAATTTAGCCCTTAATATTTTGAAAAGAGTCAAATTTAATCATTAATATTTCAAAAATATCAAATTATCTTTTCTTTTAATGAAAATACAGAATAAAATATTACATGTTTTTTTTAACATGGCAGCTTGTATATTTTTAAAATTTTATTATTTTTAAAATATTAATATTGGGGAAAGGAAAGAAAACAAAAAGGTTAGTGGATAATAGGAACATCAATTGTGAAGACATAAAGAAGAAAAGGCAGTGGGAAAAATAAAAGAAAAAATGAAATGTTAATGTCTGGGGGGTTGCAATGATGATAAATGGCTAAGCTTCCCACAACCAACTATAAGCTCATCAATAATAATAACCTACATTAATACTTGTCCCTACCAACACCAACAAAATAAAAATTGTCCCAAGGACACAGTTTGAATTTTAGGTTCTCTTGGGTAAGACAAACTAAAGTTTAGGGACTATTTAGTGTATTTAATTTTTTTCAATGAGGAAGGGTTAAAAGAAACGAGAAATAGGAAAGAAAATACAAAATATATTTTTTTTATTTCTTTAATGTGTTTTAATAAAATAAATTGGATAATTATTTGGTACGAATTTTTTCATTTCATGAGCGGAGTTAAAAAAACCGTAATATGTTTTTACTTGATATTTGAAAAATAAGAAATAAATAAATGGGGCAAATGATGATAAATCTCACACTAGGAGAGAAAGTTTCTTCAAATCAAAATTTGCTTCTACATAATGGATATAAATACTCTTGTGATTAAGTTTCAAGAGATCATTATCTAATCTCTCTTTTCTCTAAGCCATGTGACCAACATACTTTATTCTTGAGAGCTAGGTGTTATACAACTATTAAGTATATAGTAAATAAAGTAGGTTAGTATGCAATTCCTCGTATTCATTCAGTCACGTCCAAAGTTTCTCATGATTTCTTTTATTACCGATGATATAATATACTTTTTTATTCTCTAAAAAAATATTTTTTATTTGCAATTATGTTCACAACATCAAGCATAATTGGTTGGCCGATGAATACAGGTGATGAGACATTATAATGATCTTCCATTTTCTTCAAATCTCTCTCTATTTTAATTCAACTATTTGCTAGATGTTTTTGTCAGATTAAACTATATATGGTAATTAATTATATACTGAGATGACTACCATTAAACTAAAACTTTAAGAAACAGCCAAAGGTCATAAGGGTATAACTTAATTGAGATCTCTAGTTGATTTTATAGATCTCACACAACTTAGAAACAGAGATCAAATCTTCTACTACCCATATTGTTTGTATAATACACACACACATGCTACAATACTACTCTCTTTTTCCTTGGAGCATATGCCTCTCTCCAAATTTTAATAACATATAGGTGATAATTCATATACACTTAATATCTAATTAAAGTCCATAAATCTACTTTTTTATTAAAAAAAATAAATTCATTAATAAGAATTAAACCTGATAAAAGATAAATAAAGTGAATTGTGAGATTTTCTATTCACTTTTAATCATTATTTTATCAGTGTATGATCTCATTTTGAATTTTTTATCAAACAGGCTCTATTTTAAGCTTGAGCTTTCATTAAAACTTCTAATTTCAAAGCTCAAAGTTAATCTCATCTCTATGTAACACTAAGCCATAGAAGTAATTTTCAATGTGAGAAATTAACTGTCAGACATACCTTTAGTCCTTTAGTTCATGACATATATATGATTCCAACCTAAATGATTCAAGGACGTTTTAAGCTAAACAACCTAGTGCAATATAGTCTAAATTTCCACAAACTTAGTGGGCAATGCAATACAAATATATTTTTTTTTTTTTGTAACATATTGACACATCTCCAAGTTGACCGGAATATATACTACACAAATATTTAAGAATTGTTTTGTCACCATCTTTTATATTAATTCAATGTGGATCTCTTTGTTGCAAAAATAAATAATAAATTATTTGAATCATAAAAACTTTAAATATTTTAATATTATTCCACTTTAAATATATAATGTTTAAAAAAAAACCTTTACATAATTAATTACATGAATTCCAATTAATTTCAAAAATAATAAAATATTTATACAATATTTTAATTAATAAATACAATTAATCCGTGCATTAAAAAATAAAACCAATAATATTATAAAAAAATTCCAAGAAAGACTATGATGTATTTCTTCCTTTTCTATGTATCCAGACACGTAAAACCTTTATTCATTAGAAGATTATACAGCCTGAAATCCAAAGTAAATATTAAATACAAATACATACATGACAAGCATATCATTTTTGGATATATTTTAATTAATATATGAATATATGGCCCCAAATACAAATACTTAAATCCATATCATAAGCCTAGGGTACATGTGCACATGACCATAACATGTAATGTCTTCTTCCAAACAGATTCACATGTTATTAAGATGCATGCATGCTCTATATATTAGTAACTTTTCAACTAGTCAAGCAACGACACATGCTTACATTTATTATTCGTTATTATTATTATCAACTCATATTTTTCTAAAAATATTCATTTATGACACTTGTATCCAAAGCATATTAAGACAAGGGTATAATAAAATATAGATGAAAAAACTTAAAAAAAAAGAAAGAAAAGAACAGAAAACCATATTCATATCCAACACTCACAGAACCACATTTCTTTTTAACACCCCTGTTATCAAAAGAATAAAACGCAGACCAAGAAGAGTTCATAGTTATAAGCATAAATGTATGCTTTACCAGCTTGAGCTTGCTATGTTTTCAGCTGCAACAAGGATAGATTCAGAGTTTTTGTTTAATAGAACTAAAAAAACAAACAAAATATTAGAAGAAAACAAGATAATTAGAGCGATTTCTCAGCCAAAAATTCAATTTGAAGCCATGTTTGATTTCTTATTTAAAGATTATCTAAGAGCATTCATCTTGTTCCTGAGATAGTAAAGCTTGGCTCTTCTCACTTTTTTCTTGTCCAGCACCTTTATCTCCTTTATGTTAGGGGAATACCTGTCATCCATTACAAATCTTAATTAGCCAAAGTGTAAGCAAATTTATCAGATAATCATAAGCTATGCTACCCGGACTTTTTTTTTTTCTTGAAATACCCATACAGGGTGGTTGATATAACCCTCCAAAGATTCTCTAAATACATGAGAAAACTTAGAAAAAAACATATTCGTGTTTGGACGCATACCTATATCCAACACTCAAATCTAAGTCCAAGTAATATAAATCATTGGAACTAAAAGAATGTTTTCGAACTTCTTTCCATAGCAAATCACTTGTCAGTCATTTGAAATGGAAAGAACGCACAAGGTACAAGGATTTAGGATTGTTGATACAAAGTAAGAGGTGGGGAGAAGGAAGAGTTGGAGTGGACGGAGGTTCACACAGGATTAGATGTCCAGAGAGCCTAGAAAGAGTGTTTGTCCCTTTCTCCTAACGAGTATATCGTTATTCATAGGACAGGTGTCCTACCAGTACTTGAGAGCTGGATCACGTGGTCTAGCCTACAAGAGTGTTAGGATTTGGCTCTTAAGTCACGCTGTTTCACAAGGTTCTCCTAGTATGTATAATGATGGGTCAGCATACTTCACAAATGGCAGATGGTCCATGCCAAGGTTCCAGTTATTGGTGAGGTGGTGAGCTTTGGCGGGATGAACATCTGATGTGGTTCCATTGAAGCAGGATAAGGCACATACCAAGGATATTATGAGAAATCACAAAAATCACCTAGAATTTTTGGTTAGCAATTGTGATAAACAAGCATGCCAGAAAGAACAAAAATAAACAGGCTATTTTATTTGGTCGTAAAACAGAAATGATTCTCATAACTGAACCTAAATCTGAATTGGAGGATGAAAGGATGCAGTTAAAATTAAACCATTCATTAGGGGTGCTTGTTTCTAGTTTGGATAAGAGGCACTGTGCATGTCCATATTTATTATAGAATCTCTTAGGACTGATAAAGTTGAATAACAAAAACTCCCATATGGAAGCTGGTTTACAGAAACAACTATTGGGAGTAGTAGATTAGATACACTCAGTTATGAATACAAGAACTAGACCAAGTCACAACACGATTGATGCGAAAGTCAAATTCAATCGTCTTCCCTTTACCTCGGTTCCTGTAACAACTCAGTTCATCAAAGGGAAATTGAAACCTTGGAACTTGTTAGAGAGCGACTCAAATCTCTTTAGGGTTTTTGATAAAAGTTCTGCCTAGGTTTTATTATTCCATATGTCCTTTTAAATAAGGACTGGACTTATCACATAACTAAGACCCTATTCTAAAAAGGAAATAGATCTACTGAAATAAAAGTAGAGTAAAAGAACCTAAGGGGAAAAAAAGAGTAAAAGCGCAACTGAGCCTTAACTAAAGAATCCAAATTAACAACGTAGGTTTGGCCCATAACATTACCAACCTCCAGCAAAAAGAACTAGTCCTCAAGCTCGAAATTATGATTTCTGGCCAAAAGAACTTCTAACATTGATGCCTAAATCTATATGGTTCATCGCAATTACAACATAGGCCATTTGCCTTTCTCTCTGTCATTTCTTCCATTGATTATAAAAGTGGTAGATGAACTTACAAAGTTTGCTCCAATAGTAACCCTAAAAGATTGTCACCCTCATTACCTTGCCAAGTTCCTCTGCAGTTATTTCTGACATGTAGCATTTGTTGCTTCTACTGAAAAGCTCTAGCGAGACTCATAGCCATGTCTAAATCAAGAGGCTTCTGCGTTTGAACATCCAATTGAATGGCATCATCCCACCATGAATACCCCAACATGTTGGTCTACCTGAATGTACTAGCTACTGTTAGAAATAGGCTTTTCTGTATTATATTTCTCACAAGAAATTACACTAATATTTATATACATAGTGTGCCTAACTTTAGGAAACTCTATACTAGGAAGCAAACTGATTCTAGGGATGCTGTCCATTAAAACACAGCCTTAAAGTTAGGGATAGCAATAAAAAAATATCTACATGATTCTTTTCGATACTTTGAATATTCCTTATTAGGAAGCTGTAATCGACACTCCCCTCAAGCTGGGAAGTGGATATCATCCATTCTCAGCTTGCTTACTAGTTTCTGAAAGGTCTTCCCAGATAATCCTTTGGTAAGGATATCTGCCAGTTGACCATCAGTGGACACATATAGAGTGCAAATTAAGCCACTGTCAAGTTTCTCCTTGATGAAATGTCTGTCAACCTCAATGTGCTTCGTACGATCATGTTGCACTGGATTATGTGCAATATTGACAGCAGACTTATTATCACAATACAGCTTCATTGGACCTTCCCACTTGATCTTCAAATCCTCCAAAATAATTTTCAACCATAATAATTCACAAATTCCAAGAGCCATCGCTCTAAATTCAGCTTCTGCACTAGATCTAGCCACAACATTCTGTTTTTTACTCCTCCAAGTTACAAGGTTGCCTCCCAGAAAAGTACAATAGCCCGAGGTTGATCTTCTATCAACCATAGATCCTGCATAATCTGCATCAGTATAGGCTTCAAGGGTTAAATTCTCCCCTTTCTTAAATAGGATTCCTTTGTCTGGAGTGCCTTTTAAGTACTGTAGAATCTGATATACAGCTCGAAGATGTGACTCTTTAGGATTGTGCATGAACTGACTTACAACACCAACTCCATAGGCAATATCCGGTCTAGTATGTGACAAGTAAATGAGCTTCCCTACGAGTCTTTGATATGAACCCTTATCAACTACTGCATCTTCTAGTGCATCTCCAAGTTTGTGGTTCACCTCTATGGGTGTCTCTGCTGGTTTACATCCCAACTTGCCCGTCTCTGTCAACAAATCAATTATGTATTTTTGTTGAGATATGAAGATTCCTTCTCGAGAGTGTGCTACTTCAATACCAAGGAAATATTTTAATTTACCAAGCTCTTTGACCTCAAATTCTTTTACTAGGCAGTTCTTTAAATTTTCCATTCCTTCCAGATCATCACCTGTCACTATAATGTCATCTACATAGACTAACAAAGCAGTCATTCCCCCTGAAGATGAGTGCTTTACAAACAGAGTGTGATCTCCTTGACTCTGTTTATACCCCAGCTTGAGCATCACTTTGGTAAATCTTCCAAACCAAGCTCTCGGGGACTGTTTTAGTCTGTACAGAGCCTTTTTTAGTTTGCAAACTAACTGTCTTGTATTTGAACCGAACCCTGGTGGAACATCCATATAGACTTCCTCCTCAAGATCACCATGTAAGAAAGCATTTTTGATGTCAAGCTCATTGTAGTTTCCAAACCTCTGTTGGCGTGAGTGACAACAACACTCTCACAGTGTTCATCTTTGCAACCGGGCAAACGTCTCAAGGTAGTCTATTCCATACTTTTGAGTGTACCCTTTATGCTTTGTACCTCTCCAAAGAGCCATCTGAATTGTATTTCACTGTGTACACCCAATGACATCCAACTGCTTTTCTTTCCTTTCGGTAATTTTACCAAATCCCATGTCTTATTTTTTCAAGTGCTTCCATTTCAACCTTCATGGCATTTTTCCAATTCTCATCATTTAATGCCTCGGACATGCTTTTGGGAATGGAGATAGAATTTAGGCTAGTAAAAAAGGTTTTGTGGTTATGGGACAAATTTTTGTAAGACATGAATAAGTACAAGGGATGTTTTGTACAGGCCCTAGTTCCTTTTCTAATAGCAATAGGAAAATCATAGTCTTTCTGATCTGAATTTTCAGTAGTATTCAAAGTAGGTTCAGAGTTACCTCGGGTTGTAGAATAGTAGGTTGTTTATCCGAAGAAGATGATTGAACTTGCACCGGTGCCTTCTTCCTTGAGTAAACTAGTAAAAGGCGAGTAGTGACTGAATCCTTTTGGGGTGACTTAGGTGTAGTAGGCTCAACTTGGGTTGCATAGGTTCAAGGTGGGCAAATTTGGTTGGTAGGTAAGGACGAGTGTTTGGTCATTGAATAGGAGCTGGAAAATTAAGTTAGGCGGTGGTTGGTAGGTCGGATGAAGTTGAAAAATCAAGAAGGAAAAATTCTCGCCTTATCTTACGTGAATAAGTTCTCCCCGAAGATAAGGACGAGTAAAGAATTTTTCTTCTTCTTACAAAAGTGACATCCATTGAAACATAAAATTTTTGGTGGTGGATTATAGCATTTGTACCCTTTTGTGTAGAGGAATAACCGAGAAAGACACATTTGACATTTCGTGGATCGAGTTTTCCCTATTTTGAGAATGTACATGTAAAAAGGTAACACATCCAAAGATTTTGGGTGGAAGGTTTGAGGTGTTGAAATCGGGAAAAATTTGATGAGAACTTGCATAGGACTTTGAGAGTCAAGAACCTTTGTAGGCAACCTATTTATCGGATGAGTAGCAGTTAAAACAATGCCCAAAGATTGTTTAGGGACATTTTTTGAAACAATAGAGCTCTAGTAATAGCTAAGATGTGACCATTCTTTCTTTCGGCAACGCCATTCTATTGGGGTGTGTTAACACAAGAGGACTCATGGAGAATGCCTTTTTCTTGAAAATATGGGGAGAGAAACTGATTGAAATAGTCTTTAGCATTGTCTGACCTAAACCGTTTTATTTCAGCCTTAAATTGTGTTTTGATCATGTTGTAAAAGGTTGTAAAAACAGACCTTACATCAGATTTTTGTTTTAAAAGAAATATCCAAGACACACGGGTATAATCATCAATAAAGGATACAAACCACCGAGCCCCAGAGATGTTTGAAATGTTTGATGGTCCCCAAATATCACTATGAATAAGAGTAAAAGGAGCAGATGTTCTTTTATTGCTTAACGGAAAGGAGGTACGTTTATGTTTGGCAAGTTCACAAACATCACAATGGAAATTTTCAACAGGTATTCCTTTGAACAATGAAGGAAACATAAATTTAAGGACTTGAAGCGAAGGATGACCAAGGCGGAGGTGATGGAGCCAAATTTGGTCTTTATTAGATTGAACAGACTTGGATAGGAAAGATAATGGTGAGGAATTCAGAGCACTAATTTCTCCACTAGATTCTTCAAGATAGTATAGGCCATTGGCTTCCTTAGCATGTCCAATCATCTTCTTCAGATTCATTCTGAAAAAACATCGATTGGGATAAAAAACCACACTACAATTAGAGTCCCCGTAAGTTTTTGATGGAGAAAAGATTGGTAAATAGTTTAGGAACATGAAGTACATTTTAAGAGTAAGGGTCTTGTTTATAACAATATCATCTTGACCGATACATTGTTATCACAGAACCATCAACTCATGTAATTTTTTATTACTAGGACAAGGTGTATATGAAACAAATTTATGTGAGGAGTGGGTCATATGGTCTCAGTAGCTCCTGAGTCAATGACCCAAGACACATTGGTGATCGTGTCCAGAGACATTAAAATTTTGAGAATAGGATATACCGAAAGCGCCAAACTACAAGTACTGTGGAAGACCACTTGTAATTCTTCCCATTTAACTCAGAGGCCACTCAATGTTCGCAACTCACTTGTTTGGTTGGAGTTTTCATGAGACTTGAACTATCCCCATTGGTATTGGTTTGGGTAATTTCGGACATATTTCTTTTGAACAAAAGAAGCGGGCTTGAGGTTGAGTGGGAGTAAAAGATTTCGAAAAAATAATTCTTAAATCGGTCTATTCGATACCATGTTAGAAATAGGCTTTTTGTATTATATTTCTCACAAAAATTACACTAATATTTATATACATAGTGTGCCTAACTTTAGGAAACTCTATACTAGGAAGCAAACCGATTCTAGGATCTGTCCATTAAAACACAACCTTAAAGTTAGGGATAGCAATAAATAAAATATCTACAGGATTCTTTCTGATACACTGAATATTTCTTATTAGGAAACTATAATCTGACAGCTACCTCGTGTTAACTTCTCTTGGAATTGTCGCTAATAAAATTCCACTGTTCTTGTTTGTTTCAAACTAACCAAATGTCCTAAAGGGTTGCTGCCTACTGGAGGAACTAAACAAAAGGAGCAGTAATTACAAAATTCTAGCCAGTTCATCACATGCCCCTCCAGTTTAATCTAATAATACCGAAGTTATCTCTCCCCCAACATGTGGAAGGCTGCCAAACTTACCTTGTCTACCTCATTAGTTTGTTGATTTTCAAAAAATTGTTTGCACCCACGCAACTAGATCAAAGGACTTGAAAGTAGAGAAATCCAATTTTGAATACCTAGAAACAGCTCCCCAATTGGTGAAATGACACCACCTTGCAGTGGCGGCACCATGCCTCCTCCAACAGCCAGTGGGAAAGGCGCTTGGTCTAGTCCAGTTGCAACACTACTTGCACTACCATCCCCTATTATTGCTTTACCCAAATAATAAATTAGGGTTCTGATTTTTTAGTGGAAGAGGGTTTTCATCTGTTCCTAGAATTGTAGTCTCATTTGCTAAAAGTGATTGTCTACACAGCCTTTTAGCTTGGTAAACCTAGCTTCATCAGGGATTCTGACATAGCTTGCTCTTCTTGTAACAACATAGTACATCGTTGCCTGTTGTGGTAGGCTTTGGTACCAAATTGTTATGAATACACAAACAAGATTGAGTCACAGCGTGATCGATGGGAAAGTTAAAGTCGATTGTCCTCCCTTTATCTCAATTCCTGTAACAATTTATTGTGATTGATAGTTTAACTCTTCGAAGGGAGACTAAAACCTTAGGACTCGTTAGAGAGAGACCAAAATCTCTTTAGGGTCTTTATAGAAATTCTGCTTAGGTTTAATATGTCCTAAGGACTAGTCTTATTAGATAAATAGGAACCATATTCCAGAAAATAAATAAATCAATTGAAATAAAAGCACAACAGAAAAAAGAAAACCCTAAGGTTTGAACCTTGAACAAAAATAAAAGCACAACCTAAGCCTTAATTAAAAAATCAAAATCAATGGCCTTTCCTAACACAGGTTCAGCCTATAACACACTCATGCTTAAAATAACTATGTAAATTAAACTTGAGGAAGTTGACTTTCAGCATGAACTACCAGAAACCTTCATCATTCAAACTTTGTGATACACCTCTAGCAGCAATGAAATCATACAAGAGCACAGCTCTTGGAAACACATTGAAGCAAACACTTTTATAGTGAGTTATGTGATAGATATGCTTTTCCCAAATTCCCATATCTTTAATAACATATATACTAAAGTACAGATATTCCTTTTCCGTATCTTCAATAACATATCTTGTGGAAACCTTTGTTTCAAAGCAAACCTAATTTACACGATACAGATTCTAGTAATAACTTCTGCATAATACATAACCATATTTCTCAATGCTAAGTATTTCATCGATATAGTCAACCTCAAAGTTATTACATAAACATCGGAGCAACTTCATTGCATTTTGCTGACAGGTAATCCAACAAAACATTAACATGTTTTCTTTCTAAGCTGATATGTCAACGTCAAGTAACAAACAACAAGCTTTTGAAGCCTAATAGAATTAGGAGGAACACAAACATGAATGATACTTACAGTGGGAAGAGAGATTCAACCCCAACGCCGGCAACCATTCTCCTTATTCGGAACGTAGTATTCAGGCCAGCATTACGTCTAGCTATAACGATACCTTTTATGGTTGAAACACGTCGCTTGTTTTCAGGTACTTCCTGCTCTCACCAACAGCACATCAATTACCTTAATCTGCTCAAAAACATATTAACAATCATATGTAATAATAACACCTCCAATCTAAGAAACATATCATACCACTCTAAGTTGCACAATGTAGCCAGGCTTTATTTCAGGTATCTCCCTTTGCCCCTTTACTTCCTCCACTGCTTCCTTATCCACAATCTGCAAGTACATAAACCATACTAGCATTTAGCTGGTCCAAAATTCAAATAATAATAATAAAAAGAACAAGAACATTAGAGAAAGAAACTTTCCTGCATTATGTGCCTGGCAGTTTTATCAAGTCTCTTAAATTTAATTCGAGTAGGCACATCAGTGACAGATTCAGAAGAATCCATTGTAGGTGAGGCAGCTGTTGTCATATACCTGCTAGAAGATGAAGACATCATTGCAGCCAATGGAGACAAATTTGAATCAAACATCCACCAGAACTGCTGGGAAACATCAATTCTTTTGTTTGGGATCCAAATCTTGTCTGCTTAAAACAATTTGCAAGCTTTAATAAAAAAAAAAAAAAACCCCCCAAATTTACCTCAAAATTAAAGTTATAAGGAACATTAGAAACAAAGTGACTAGCAACATTTTAACAATCAAATTATATACCTTTGAGGCAAGAAAATCACTTATGCAATAAAACCCAAAAAAATCTAAAGCAAAGAAAAATAACCCATACTCCTAGAAGTTGCAGGAGATGATTCACGGAAGATTTGATTGAATCGTTGGTTCCATGGATTAGGCTGTTGCTACTTTGAGTAGGCAGAAAAGCTCTGGTAGAGGCTTTGAAATGTGCACTGTTCCATCTGCAGAAACCTTGTCTTTGACCCAAGCGGATACTCCCACTAATGAACGACTGCATTATTGCTCCCCCTCACCCCGGTTTGGTTGCTGAGAAAACGCGAGAAAATGATGGAAAAAATAATAAGTACGAAATTCCAGCAAAATCAACGATCCCCGAAACTCAAAACCCTCCCTGGAGCGGACCGGGGTTTAATGATCGATAATTGTTATGACAAAATTACACCTAGTTTGATTGAGGAATTACTGCATTGATCCAAGTACTTTACCTATGAATGCCAAGCTCAACCCAGCCCATCTCATTAAATGCACAATTGATTTTTGGGATAATATAATTTTTAGTCTCTAGATTTAGCAATTAGGTCTATTTTGGTTCCTATACTTTTTTATCCACTTTGATCCTTGAACTTAAAAATTAGATTCATTTTATCTTTGAACTTAGATTTTGTCAAGATTTAATGATGTGACCAGTGTTATTGGAACAAGACTAGATCAGGAGGACCTAAATTGATCGATAAATGGTCTAAACAAAAGAATTGAATCAATTGACTCGGAAACTGTTTGAGATTGGTAAAAATAGAAAAAAGTGGGACAAAAATCAAGATTTAACCAATTTAATGGTTTTTTTATTTTAATGTCTTTAGATTTATGAATTTTAATTATTTCTTTAATTATTGTTGGTTCAACGATCAAACCAGTTGAATTAAAAATTGGTAGCCTAACCTGTTCAAAACTGATCTAGTTAATAAAAAACTAAATCTGACACTTTGATATTCTACCACATCATCTTCTAAAACTTTATATATTTTTTTTATAAAGATCTGCTCTTCAAAATCAATAGCATTATCTCGATCACACATCCACATTCCAAGGACTTAATTTATTCACACGAATCCAATCCAAACTTCAAATATCGATGATTGGTTTCCATAGATGGACCGAATTATCTTCAATATAACAACACATAACTAAGTCTAAAGATTTTCTTTATTAAATTGTCAAACCAAATAATGCAAGTTTTTAACCACCTCAATGGTAGTCTGCAGTTGGCACTGTTGAGTGCCACTTAACAACTTTCAACTCGATACCTCAACAATGTTATTAGTAACGTGGAATGTGGATTTCATGAGATTATAGAGAATTGTACATGTGAATAATGTTTATGTGTTATATGAACTTATTGTGCATCTTGATGAAGATATAAGAATTGCAATAAAAATCTCACACTTAAAAATTTGAGAAAATAATTAGGATATAATTGGTATGCTAATAGATATTAGATTGTGCACCTTGGAATGAAAATGTGATGAGATGCATTTTAGGCGTAGCACATGTGTGTATATGGACCCCTTTTTACGTGTATGTGTATGGTGTAGGGTTGGATGCAATACGTGAGGAGTAAGGTTTGTTATCTCAAGTGCCCTAAACGTATTTTACTTAGAATATCAAGAGGTTAGAATTTAAATGTAAGCTAATGTGCTTATGGGTCCAACATTGAGTAAGAACTTAAATGTGTTATATATTAGTGAACTTCTCAAATGCTTTAAATATGCCATGATATTTAATTGATACATCTTGTTTGTGGTTAATCTTGAATATGAAATCATGATTTAGTATGTTAATGTGCTTTAATTACTAATTCCTTAATCATGAACTTCATCGTTGGAAAAAAAAGATAAGTAAGTTAATTTCTACGCTGTTGTTTATTTGTGCATAAATTTTTTTGAAGAGTGTTTGTGAAATTAACTACACTTTTTGAAATCATATTATTGCTGGCAAGGGTTAAAGAGTATGAAATTTGCTTATTAATTTGTATAGTCAATCTTAGTGGTATATACTAGAGAATATATCATATGTATGCATATAGACTAGTTTCATTTTACATTAAAGTATGGGGGTTTATTTTGTAGGCTCTATGCTCTGGTTGATTCACAATTTATTAAAAGCATGCATGCAAATCTAGTAATTGATTTTGAGCTATGATTTAGATCAGTAATGGACTCGTTTTAAATGTTGTTATATGGTTTTAAAGTGCTCCATTCCCTGCGTTGATGATATTTGGTCATAATTGAAGCTGAGGCATGTTTTGGGTTGAAATGGTATGAATTTTAAATGAACCTTAGTGTGCCATGTGATTGTTTTATGAGGAGGTGTTTTGGTGTGTGATTTTGGCCCCCTGCACCAAGGTTTTACAACATTGAATTTATATATACGAACTTTGCAAGTCAAAGGCCGAGATATGGGTCCTAGAGGCTTAGGTTCCGGAACCTATATAAAAGTATCGGGCCTTTGGAAGACAATAACTAAAAAATTAAATTCTCCTAGCTACTGACACCTTGCCCAAAATATGGGAACATGGGGTCTAGGTTTCAATACCTAGCCCCTTAGGTAGTGCCCCTGCATTGTTTTGTGAGTTTTGAATTCCAAATAATTTCAAAACCTCAAAAATTGATTTTACCTCTTTAAAATGAATTTATAAAAAATTTTCAAAGCTTAAAGCTTTAAGAATTTCCAAGATGAACGGTGACATCTCCCATCCATGAGAAATAAAACATTTCAACCACCAGGATTTTATTAAGAAAGTTTCCAGAGAAGGTAATAAAATCTAAAACACCCATTATGAGACCCGAATTACCACATGATTAAAAATAATACATGCTAAACAAATTTACCTTTATACATCACATTTTCTATTTTATTACATGTTTGACTATAACATTAATAATCTACATTAAAGTTAACAGGAGAAAAAGAAGACCTTAAAATATATCCAATTAGCAAATAAGATAATAAAAAGAACCACCATCAAAAACTTTAAAACTTATTTAAAATTTTGCAATTTACTTATAAAATAGAAAAAAATAGAAATAATAAATTATTGTTGTTGTTTTTGTTAATTGCCGAAACCATTTTTAAATCGGGTTTAGAAAACGGGGATCGACTTTAAAAATGAAAATGGAGTCGCCACCAATCCTTTTTTACTTAGGTGTGATTGGTTCACCTTGTAAAACGTTTTATTTTAAAACATTTTTGGTCCACAAAAACAAGAAAACGAGTTCAGGAGTCGGTTACGTATGAGGAAGTGTTAGCACCCTCATAACGCCCAAAAATTGATACCAAATCGATAAAATCATGTCTAAATGTTGAAAATAAAGAAAATTACTAAATATGATCATTTTATTAGAAAGAAAACCAAGACTTACCTATCCCAAAGAAATAAAATACTTTATCTAATAAGTTAAGGTATAGCATCTCATGACTTTGAAATTAAGCTCGTCTTTATTTTAGAAAATTCCTACCTCGAGACACAAAATGTCGAACCCATAAGTTAAGGCAAAACACTTTGAATTTCCAAGAATAGGTTTTTTATTTTGAAATTGATAAATCTCAAATTTCTTAAAAAAGGGTAAATATGTAATATCTAAAGTTTCACGAGAAAAATCGAACCCAATAAGTTAGGGCAAAATTCTTCCCGAAATTACCCAAGTATCACATATCACCATATTTTAAAAACCATTTGAATAAAATATGTCTATTCAAAAGATGTTTTTATGAAAGCTATGGTTTGGATGGGATATTACAACAAATATTGAAAATAAATAACAAATTATAAATAATAAAAGAATAATATAAATAACAACCTAATCTACAAATCATACTAACAATGAATAATAAAATAATAACACAAATATAACGAACTATACTAAACAATTATAAGCATTCTAAAGCAAATAAACATCAACCCTTTTTTATAGTAACAAAATTTATAGTAAAAGGAACTAATAGGGGAAAATACCAAAAAATCAAAATACCGGAAATGTTTCAAAAATAAGAATAATATAAAAGCGTGTCTGGGCGCGCTTTTAGCTCGTGTTTTAAAAAACTATTCTCGAATATTTTAAAATTTACGAGAATAAACCTTTATAAAGGCTCAAAGTGACAACACCATTTATTTTAAGGTGTCATCAATTAATAATGAAATATAACTTACAAAAGAAATCTTTATATAGACCCAAAGTCTCATTTCCTTATTTTCTTGAGTAAAGTGGGATATGAGATAATAGACTCATGAATAGTTTTACACTTATTCCTAAACAATGTAGGATTCTTTCCTCTTTAACTAACAACATGAGATGACATACTACACTATATTTGATTTTTTTTTTTACAAAACAATTTCTCTTTTTTATATTTTGTTAACATTTTTTATATTATAAAAACAAGAAACAAAACAACTCAAATATATTTTTACAAATCTAATCATTACTAACATATATTAATAAATTAATGAGATAATGTATTTAGGAAATTAACAAATTTTGATAATGAATTTATGTTATTTCAAATTTGGGTTTAGTGCTAGTATAAGGGTGGTGTTAACAATTTGGCAAAAGTACCAATTTGATTTTTGGTGTTAAACTTGCCATCTTCTAGATAAATGAAAAAAAGTTATAAATTCTACTTAATTTAGGGTTTATCTAAATAATATAGGTGTTATAGAAATTTGTGCATAATATTAATGTGTTCTCGAATATTAAAAGCATGTTTATGTCGCATCATATATGCTATAATATTATGTCTATGTTTTCATGGAAAATGTTTTCATTAGGAATGTTAATATGTGCATAAGGTGATTTTAAAATTGGAATTCAAATTGAAAGGAAGGACGATTTACGCACAAATTATAGTGAAAGGGTGCTTATATTGTATATCTTGTGTTTTTATTTTGGGAACAACGAGCAAGGGTACATTGGATTAAATCCATAAGGTTGCATATGGAGGACAGGGGATAATAAGGGGAGAATGAGATGGTTGAACTACTATAAAGAATTGCTCTATTGAAAATGAAGGAATGTGATAAATACAAAGTTCAATCTTGTATTTCAGGAGATATAAATACAAAATTAATGGCGAAATTATAGACAAAATTGTGGAAGCTATGTAGATGATGGCACCACTTAAATTCGTTCTTTTTTTTGAATAATTCAACAAATCAATTAGGATGAGAAATTCGTTAACAAAATATATGTTAGTAATGATTAGATTTGTAAAAATATATTTGAGTTGTTTTGTTTCTTGTTTTTATAATATAAAAAATGTTAACAAAATATAAAATTTTGTAAAAAAATCAAATATAATGTAGCATGTCATCTCATGTTGTTAGTTAAAGAGGAAAGAATCCCACATTGTTTTAAGTCTATAAATATTTTACTTTGAAATGACACCTTAAAAAAATGATGTTGTCACTTTGAAGGTTTAATTTTTAAAATATTTGAGTATAAAACAATATTTTTGAAACATGTCCTTTCCGGTAATTTTATTTTGGGATATTTGCCCTAAAAATTAAGTATTTTAGAAATAAAATGTATAAAACTACATAATAATATATAAAATATGCTAAATAATATAGATAATTAAAAATAAGGATTTTAGGAATATATGATATAACCTAATACTATATAATGTATAAAAAATAATATATTAATAATACATAATAAAAAAGAATATTAAATCATATAAAATATATAATAATAATTAAATATATAATAGATTAGTATATATATATATATATAACTTATACTATTAATAAATTAATATACAAATATTAAAATATTTAATATGACAAAACATTTAATATAATAAAATAATAATTTAAATTTAAAAACAAAAGAAATTTAGGATTAAATAAAAATAAGGGTTTAAAAAGAATTAAATGATTAAAAGAATTAAATAAAATGCGCCTTAAATAATGAGGATCAAAGCGTAAATTAGTCCTTTTTCAAAACGACATCGTTCAATTTTAGCCTTTAAAGCACCCGAGGGTTAAATTGAAATAAAAATAGCCTTTCAAAGCTAAAAAAAAATAAAAGCCATTCGGACATAATTGTAAATTTTTAAAAAACGCAAGGATTTATTAAGCAATTATCCCTTTTAGTAAAAAAAAGCGGATCTCTTTGCCCAACGGGTCGGGTCATGGGTCAGAGACCAAAACGACGTCATTTTGGGTCTCTAACCCTAAACTTCAAAACGGCGCCGTTTATGTTTCTTATTTAAACCCCCAAGAAAAATTTTAACCCCTCATTTTAACCCATTTTCTTCAGAAACCCTAAAGAAGTTTTCAACTTTTCCCCTTACCCCATTTGTTCGTTCGACCGAGTTTCCGTGTGTCCGACGCACCACCGTGACCAATGGCCGACAAGATGAAAGGAAACACTTTTAGTCCCATTTAAAAAGCATGAGAAGGCCAAAATTCCCTAGCGCATGAAGTCGAAAGAAATGAGACTCTTAGCCCTTTCGAGTTCAATCTCACAATGAAGAGGAATTTTCGGTGACCTTGATCATGGGTGCTCCTCGGTGAGTCTCTTTTCTTTTCTTTCTTTTCTTTTAGTTTAAAAAAGTGAAATCGGGATAAAAAGATGCTAATAAATTCAAAAGGCAAAACACCTTTTGATTCTCTATATATTTCTCTATTTTTCGTTCTTATGAGTATATCCTCTTCTATCCTCCCTACAGAATACATTGGGGTCTATTTTATAGTCTCCAAAATAAATCGAAGAAATAAATACAAAGATCCTATACTATGCTTGTCGTTTCTACTTGTGCTTTCTTTCCTTTTGCAGGTTGAAGGCAAGAGAGCGGTGGTGAAAGGGCGTCACTTGCGTAAATCACGGCTTGACGAGGGTGGTGGGCTGCGGTGAAGGTCATTGGTGTGAGGCTTGCGACTCAACTAACCTAGGGTTTCTTTTGGTTTTGGGCCTTTTGGGCTCCGTGGTTAATAAGTCTCGGTGTAAATGGGTTAAAGGGTATCCGGTTAGTCTGGGTATGTAAATTGGGCCACGGTATTGGTGGGCCATTGCTTGTAAATGGACTGTAAAGATTTTGGACATTTGGGTTATTTTTGGTTTATTTTAGCCCAGTCAAAATTGGGCTATTACAGTTGCCCCTCTTTGCTCATTGTCGTGTAACGAGAATAGAGCAAAGACTATAAAATGACAAATTTTGGCTGGTCTTGGCCAAGCCTCGACTTCTTGATCATTGTCTTCTTCCAATGACTCCAATCCGAACTGTCTCTTCAGGGGAACTGGTAGTTTATCTTGATTTCAGTGAGTTTGATAGCTTCAACTTCATGAAGGGTGTATCCACTATCCTTTGATCTACTCAACTGCAAACACAGGGAGACCAGATCTGATATTTTCAATCTAATCCCTGCAAACTTAGGGATGATCAGACTGATGTCTTCGATCTGTTTCCTACAAACTCGGGAAACGTCAGATCTGTCATTTTCAATCTGTTTCCTACAAAGCTCAGGAATGCCAGATTGGTATTTTTGGTCTGTTTCACTGCAAACTCAAGGATGCCAGATTGATGTCTTCGATCTGCTTCCTACAAACTCGGGAATCGTCAGATTTGTCATTTTCAATCTGTTTCCTACAAAGCTCAAGAATGCCAGATTGGTATCTTCGGTCTGTTCAACTGCAAACTCAGGGATGCCAGATTGGTGGTTAAATCTGTTCCACTACTACTTAGGGAGACAAGATTTGATATTCGATCCTGGTTCTCTCCTGCTTAGGGAGACAAGATCTACAATTTTTGACCTATTCCATTGCTGGTCAGGGAGATAGGGCTGGTGGCTTAAATTTGTTCCACTAGTGCTTAGGGAGACAAGATTTGCCGTTCGATCTTGGTTCCCTACTGCTTAGGGTGACAAGATCTACAAATTTTTGACCTATTCCACTGCTGATTAGGGAGATAGGACTGATGGCTTAAATCTGTTCCACTACTGCTTAGGGAGACAAGATTTTCCGCTCGATCTTGGTTCCCTACCGCTAGGGTGACAAGATCTACCATTTTGACCTATTCCTTCTTTGGTCGGGGAGATAGGGTGATGGCTTAAATCATTCCACTATTGCTTAGGGAGACAAGATTTGTCATTCGATCTTGGTTTCCTACTGCTTAGGGTGACAAGATCTACAAATTTTTGACCTATTCCACTACTGGTCAGGGAGATAGGGCTGATGTCTTTGATCTGCTTCCTGCAAACTCAAGAATTGTCAAATCTACTATTTTCAATCTGATCCCTGTAAGCTCAGGATCCCAGATTGATGTCTTCGATCGGCTTCCTGCAAGCTCAGGAATTGCCAGATCTGCTATCTTCAATCTGTTCCACTACAAACTTAGGGATGTCAGGCTGGAATCTTCAATCTTACTACATTGTCCTTTAGAGGACATAACCTGTAGAATGAATATATGCTTTTTGTCTAATAATTAGGATGCCTTGATTGAAATGCATCAAATGCTCCTAATTTGGACATGCTATGATATATGAATGTAAAAATGATATGAGTATGATTTCCCGCTCAAGGTGTTATCACTCATTTATCCGTCAAGGTTTCATCTTCGTTCCCCTTGAAGTATCATTTTTGCTCAATTATTTTGCCCCATGGTAATTCTGAGTCCACTCCACTCAAACCTTGGGACATGAATTTTGTACCTCCTACTGCAATAACATTTGGCTTCTTCCATCCAATCTATTACCACTTAGAGGTATAGAACTTGTATCATTTTCCACCATTCCCATGAATACAGGGTCTCTCGACAATGATCCCCTTTTATACTTGGCTTGACCTTGTTCGTCATTTGCCGATATGGTATTACCCCCAAAATTGTCTTATCCAATAAGGATCCGAAGAGATAATCGATTTCCAATGTTTTCAGCTCTTAGGCTTGGTGAGTTCCGAACAATAGTCATGTTTCAGATTCATCATATTATTTAGAAGCTTCTAGAGTAATATACGAAACTCTTTTTTATGAAAGTTATTAGTCCATAGATCGTTATTTCAATAAATGCTTGAAAAAAAAACACAAAAATGGATGAGAAAGAAATTAGTCAGGAGCATAGCTCGAAAAAATAATTCAATCAAAGATAACCCAAACAATAAAAGAAAATTAATTTGGGTGTATCTCAAAAGAATAAAGCAATCAAAGATAAGGAATTCAAAATGGGTAGGATAGAAGCTAGGTGCCCCGGATATATGACTGAGCTTCTTTATTCCAACTTCGAGGACCATTTTAAACTCAATATGTGTTTAAGGGATCCGAGTACTTTGTCGATGCCCCAGGCGTAACATATTTCCTTATTGCTAATTAGACGTAGCAAAACCTCATGATGCCCCACTTTTATTCAAAATTTGAGCCGCCTTTTTCGGGTTTTCAACTCAAAGCCCCTTTGGTCTCAAAGTGCCCTTTGCGAGTTTTCACCCTGGCCTCTCTTTTTTCTTTTTTTTTTGGACTCAAGGCTCCCTTTGCGGGTTTTCACATTGACCCTTTTCCCTTTCAAGTAAAATCCTTCTAAACCTGAATTCACCAGATTGGGCAAGTCTTCGCCATCCATCTCAATCAATATCAATGCTCCTCTAGTACAAGCTTTACATAAGACCTTCCCATTTTGGCATATGCTTTCCTCTAAAATCATTTTATAGAAGAAAAGTCATTTTCAACATAAGGTTCCTTCGTGGAATTCCCTAAGATGAACTTCTTCAATGTAAGCTCACATCATCTAGCCGTGACGAATAGCTTCTAACTTTTTCTTCAATTAGATTCAATTGACAAAACTGTTTCTATTCCGATGAGAAATGTGTTGCCCCAACAAAGGTCCTAGCCAACATTTGATAATCATAGAGAGTAGTGATAACTTCTTATGTCAATCTTTACAAGTCTTAGCCACCTTTCATTTCTTCTTCTTCATTTTTTTCTTCTTTTTTTTTAGCAACTTCTGGTGCACTGTGATATGCTGCCTGATCTTTGGACAAACTGTAGACTTTGACTTTGTACAGTTATTTAAGCGCGATCCTTTATGGCATTCTGCTAGCATTTGATCTTTTCTTTCATCATTTTTTTTGATGAATTTAATGACTTCGACCTTGTAACATTGGCATATGAAGCTACTTCCACTCTCTTAGTGAAGTAAACGATGACTATGTTGATGAGTTGATATTGGCTAAAAGCTTCTGACGTGATTGGCCCTATCGCATCCATGCCCCACATATGGAAATTTGTGATGAACTGGAGTAGGCATATGAATTTTTGTTTCCTTAAATTCAACATTTGCGGTATGACTGATGCAATCCCCTTCCGTGGTGGATCAACGATTCGATCCTCTTTATTTAGCTTGCTTCTCATTAGCCTGCATGTCTCGATATAATTGTGCGAAAACATCTTTGAATTTTCGAAGATAATTCAATAATGTCTCGCCTTATTTCTGTGATGGGTTCAGCTGTAATCTTCACTCCTTTCATAGGCACGCAATATCTAATGACCCTTTGTAGAGTAAAGTCTATTTTTCATTTTGTTAAACCATTCTTAACAAGTCAGAAGATACGTCACAAACTCTGTCATCTTCAAAATCCTGAGATCCTCTAGACCCATATCTTGTTCAAAAAGGGAGTCAGTAACAATGTCACTCATGACGTTGATATCTGGGTACCTAAGCAAGAAATCCAAAGAATAAATGATTTTAAGGATGATTATTGGTAGTATGGTCATAAATAAAGAATGAAAGAATATTGGTAAAAATGTACATTATGAAATGTAAAGAATAAAAGAATATATATTCAAAAAAAATGCATTTCATTGAAATATAAATTTTGGGCACGAGCCTATTTCACAAAATAATTCTTATTGCCTCTAGGCTTAAGGCAACAAGCATGTTTTGAATATTAGTCTAAGTTTGCTTTTAAAAATACAAGAATCTCTTCCTCAGTCCCATTATTCAAAACACTCCCAAGTACACAAGGTTTAGAAACATTATTTCCCGGTTCCTTCTCCGCTTTTGATTTCTTTCTTGTCTCCATGATTGGGTAATAGGTTCTCCATACTAGGTGTATCATCAATCTTGACAACTCCCATCTTAAGAAGTCTCTCAACTACCTTTTTGAAGGCAGTGCAATTTTCTATTGAATGCCCTGTTACTCTTGCGTGGTATTCACATTAAGCGTTGGAATCATACCATTTAGGATATGGGGGTTGTAGCGGCTGAAGATAATATGGAAATACCACATGCACGTCAAATAAACTTTGATATAGCTCCTTATACATCATCGGGATTGGTGTAAATTAGAGCTTTTCAGAGTTTTGCTTTGGAGAAACCTGATCGTTGGTAGCTACCGTCCTTGGTGGATTTACTATAATCGGCTCTGAATGATTCGTTTTCTTTTCCTTCTTCCTTAGGGCTTTTGAGGTCCCTTCTCCTCTTTCTTTCGTTTCTATCATAGCAACCAATTTGGCTTGATCCTTGCTTGAGTTAACACCCATTGGAGAGTAAACGATGTTTTCCTCATCATCTTCACTATTGTCCACTAAGCCACTCCTTTTTCCAAGACCTCCGGCTAGTAACTGGGTTAGCTGGCCTATGATATTCCTTTGAAATTCCCGTATTTCTTGTTGAATCTCAATCAATTGCCTTTGCATCCGTATTTGCATTTGCTCTATTCTTTCCAATCTTTGTTCCATATTTTCCAGGTTAACTAAAATATTTTTACCTAATTAGAGTCCTTTTGTAAAAATATAATGCAAATGATGCAATGTAATGCAAATACATGAATGCAAAGAAATAGAGGCGTTGACTCTGAATTCAGTTACATTAGAAAAACTTTACTAGAAAATAAATTTCTTTACACAAAATGAATCGCATACACGACCTTGTCCTCATAGTCCAAGTGAAAACATGAATCCCTTCTTCGCAAGAGTCAAGTCTTGCAAACTTCTAATAGATGCCTCCTCTAGCTCCTTTTGCTTGATCTGGACTGCGACTCCTGTTCACTTGTTAGCTTCTTCAAGAATGTCAAGCCGTGGTAATCTTCGAATAGTCTTGTCAACTTGAATCCTTGGGTGATAAGGTCTTGTATTCCTTCACGGATAATCAGTCTTCTCTCGTTGTATTCACTTGGACTATATTCGGACGATCGTATTATAATCCACTTTATCAAAAAATCCATTTTCTTATGACCAACTTTTCTATTTAGCAATCGAATTTAAAATCAACACCTCTTTTCAATGATATGAATGCAATGCAATCAAAACAAGAGAGAACACATTAGTACAGGAAAAATAACATAGAACCTATCATGATGACCACCAGGGTTTGACATAGTTCTATCTAAAGCGGGTTCTTAGGGTTTACTATATGTGGTTGAGCTCTAAATTTGAGGTACCCGAACCACTAGATTCCTCGATCCTCACCCATTATAGGCTCATATAGACCGAGTTCGGTTCAGGGGAATACATTTCCCTATGGCTGCACGGAGGTGAAAACCTCACGAAGACATAGGTACAGATGTATCCCGAAAGCGATCCACTATCCTAGGCGGAGGTGAAAACCTCACGAAGGAGTAGCTTCTCACTCCCACTTAAGGGTGTGACCACAACGGTCATGCAGTGCAATGCAGAAATATATATTAAAACTACATGCAATAAAAGGATCATATTTTGAAAATCAGATTTTAAATTCAAACAAGAGGACATGAAATTATCAATTTTATGGCTTGACTCTTATATTTCCCCAGTGGAGTCGCCAAGCTGCCCAAACCATTTTTAAATCGGGTTTAGAAAACAGGGATCGACTTTAAAAATGAAAATAGAGTCGCCACCAATCCTTTTTTACTTAGATGTGATTGGTTCACCTTGTAAAACGTTTTATTTTAAAACATTTTTGGTCCACAAAAACAAGAAAACGAGTTCGGGAGTTGGTTACGTATGAGGAAGGGTTAGCACCCTCATAACGCCCAAAAATTGGTACCAAATCGATAAAATCATGTCTAAATGTTGAAAATAAAGAAAATTACAAAATATGATCCTTTTATTAGAAAGAAAACCAAGACTTACCTATCCCAAAGAAATAAAATACTTTACCTAATAAGTTAAGGTATAGCATCTCATGACTTTGAAATTAAGCTTGTCTTTATTTTAGAAAATTCCTACCTCGAGACACAAAATGTCGAACCCAGTAAGTTAAGGCAAAACACTTTGAATTCCCAAGAATAGGTTTTTTATTTTGAAATTGATAAATCTCAAATTTCTTAAAATCGAACCCAATAAGTTAGGGCAAAATTCTTCCCGAAATTTGCCAAGTATCACATATCACCATATTTTGAAAACCATTTGAATAAAATGTGTCGATTCAAAAGATGTTTTTATGAAAGCTATGGTTTGGATGGGATATTACAACAAATATTGAAAATAAATAACAAATTATAAATAATAAAAGAATAATATAAATAACAACCTAATCTACAAATCATACTAACAATGAATAATAAAATAATAACACAAATATAACGAACTATACTAAACAATTATAAACATTCTAAAGCAAATAAACATGTAATGGCAATAAATGAAAGAATAATATATTAAAAATAATAATAATACCCTTTTTATAAAGTAACAAAAATTTATAGTAAAAGGAACTTATAATAAATATATATAATTTAATAATATAATATATATATAAATGATAAAAATTAAGTATTTTAGAAATAAAATGTATAAAACTACATAAATAATATATATAAAATATGCTAGATAAAATAGATAATTAAAAATAAGGATTTTAGGAATATATGATATAACCTAATACTATATAATGTATAAAAAATAATATATTAATAATATATAATAAAAATAATATTAAATCATATAAAATAAATAATAATAATTAAATATATAATTGATTAGTACATATATATATATAACTTATACTATTAATAAATTAATATACAAATATTAAAATATTTAATATGACAAAACATTTAATATAATAAAAATAATAATTTAAATTTAAAAAACAAAAGAAATTTAGGATTAAATAAAAATAAGGGGTTAAACAGTAATTAAACAGATTAAAAGAATTAAATAAAAAATGCGCCTTAAATAATAGGGATCAAAACAGAAGTTAATCCTTTTTTCAAAATGACATCGTTCAATTTTTAGCCTTTAAAGCAGCCCAGGGGTTAAATTGAAATAAAAATAGCCTTTCAAAGCTAAAAAAAAAATAAAAGCCATTCGGACATAATTGCAAATTTTTAAAAAACGCAAGGATTTATTAAGCAATTATCCCTTTTAGTAAAAAAAAAGATCTCTTTGCCCAACGGGTCGGGTCATGGGTCAGAGACCAAAACGACGTCGTTTTGGGTCTCTGACCCTAAACTTCAAAACGGCGCCGTTTATGTTTCTTATTTAAACCCCCAAGAAAAATTTTAACCCCTTTTCTTCAGAAACCCTAAAGAACCTTTCAACTTTTCCCCTTACCCTTTTGTTCGTTCGACCGAGTTTCCCAGGTGCTCGACGCGCCACCGCCGTGACCAATGGCCGGCAGTATGAAAGGAAACACTTTTAGTCCCGTTTAAAAAGCATGAGAAGGCCAAAATTCCCCCTAGCGCATGAAGCCGAAAGAAAAGAGACTCTTAGCCCCTTTCGAGTTCAATCTCGCGATAGAGGAGGAATCTTCCGGTGACGCGACTGCGAGGTGCTCCTCGGTGAGTCTTTTTTCTTTTCTTTCTTTTCTTTTTAGTTTAAAAAAAAGTGAAATCGAGATAAAAAAGATGCTAATAAATTCAAAAGGCAAAACACCTTTTTGATTCTCTGTATATTTCTCTATTTTTTCGTTCTTGTGAGTATATCCTCTTCTATCCTCCCTCTACAGAATACATTGGGGTCTATTTTTATAGTCTCCAAAATAAATCGAAGAAATAAATACAAAGATCCTATACTATGCTTGCCGTTTCTGATTGTGCTTTCTTTCCTTTTGCAAGTTGAAGGCAAGGAGAGCGATGGTGAAAGGGGCGTCACTTGCGTAAATCACGGCTTGACGAGGGCTGGTGGCTGCGGTGAAGGCTGCTGGTATGGAGGCTTGCGACGCAACTAACCTAGGGTTTATGTTTTGGTTTTGGGCCTTTTGGGCTCCGTGGTTAATGGGTCTCAGTGTAAATGGGTTAAAGGGTATATGTGGTTAGTCTGGATATGTAAATTGGGCCATGGGTATTGGTGGGCCATTGCTTGTAAATGGACTCTAAAGATTTTGGACATTTGGGTTATTTTTGGTTTATTTCAGCCCAGTCAAAATTGGGCTATTACATTAATAATATTTATAATGTTTTAAATTTTTTATAATTTTAAAATTTATGTTTAGAATGAATTTTGACAATTCAAAATTTTAATAAATTTAATTTTTTAAAAAAAAATTTTGTTGATGTCAACAATCAACAATATTGCTAATATGGATTGACATAGCAACATCAATATAGTTGACTCAACGATCATTAATGATCATATCAACACAATAACGATCAACGATGAAAAATAGTACTCCTTCCAACGATAACATCTTCAAGATTTAACCTTCATTCTTTTTTTGAAAATACAATATACATTATCACTACACCCAACACTTATTGATGTTTATCTCTTTTAATTAACCCTCTTTACATTTCACAATAATTCATACGTTATTCATACTAATTGTCTTTAAATATTTCAAGTTCTATTTTGCATATTTTCATAAATATTAAACCAACTTTGTGAGTTGAAACTTTAACAATCTCTTATGATATATGTGTAGTTCGAATTAAAACAGATAATATCTCATATATTTAATAATAATTCATATATAAATTATATTAATCGTGTTTATGTATTTTCAGATGGATTTTTTTCCTTTTTTAAAAAAATTAAATGATAAATTTTAATCATCAATATGGTAGTAATTTACCCCATTCCTTAAATATATAATCGGAATTCAATCCTTAATAAAACATATTTTATACCTTTCTAAAAAATTTCTGCCCTAAAATAAATGTTTCACGTCTATATATCAATGATAATTATCTTAGTTTCGAAAAGAAAATTAAAAATTTCAAAGTAAAATGGATGAAAAGGAATAAGATCTAATAAGATTGAGTGTGGGTTTATAGGGTGAATATCCTCGAAAACTCTAACCAGGAACGTAGAAACCTATACACCAAATCTGGTGAAAATTTTTGGGGTTTTCTTCTCTTTTCACCATACATGGAAGTTGCAGAGTTAAGTATTTAAAATTAGCACAAACAGAAACCCACCTAGGATTCAATGAAGTTGTCCCGGTAAGATGAAAGAACTCATAAAAAGTAACAAGTTAAAAACAAAACAAAACCAATAATAATAAAGATCCAAGAAATAAAAAGTTGAGGAAAACAATATAAAAAAAGCTTTGTTCTTCACTCACACATTCATTCATTCACTGCCAAGAACACCACTGTCAGCTTCTTTCAAGTAACCATGCAAGAACCTGTTGGGATTCCTGCTTGTTATCCAACAACAGTAACCAGGTCTGGGCAGAGTGTTTTCATGTCTGTTTTTCGCACAAAGATCGCCGACCAGTGCCATTTGATCACCATCACTTGGTGCAAGAACCTGTTGCTTAATGGTCTTTCAGTATCAATCTCAGGTCCCGAAGGAGAGAGTACTCAACAATATACCTGCAAAGTTGAGTTTAAACCATGGAATTTTGGGAGAAAACAAGGCTCCAAACACTTCATCATAGATGGTAATAAAGCTGTTAATGTCTTTTGGGACCTTAAAGCAGCTAAATTCAATGGCGAAACCGAACCCAGTTCTGAGTACTACGTTGCCGTTGTTTATAACGAAGAAGTTATATTACTTGTTGGGGATTTAAGGAAAGATGCTTATAGGAAAACTGGTTGCAGGCCTGCACTTATTGACCCCATTTTAGTTTCGAGAAAAGAACATGTATTTGGGAAAAGGAAATTTTGTACGAGGATTAAATTTGATGAGAAAAGTAAGTTCCATCAGATATCAATTGAGTATAAGAACAAGGATGAGCCTGAAATGGAGATAAGGATTGATGAACATTTGGTCCTTCATGTGAAGCATCTTCAATGGAAGTTTAGAGGGAATGAATCCCTTCATGTTGATAAAGCAAGTGTCGAAGTTTATTGGGATGTTCATGATTGGCTGTTCTGTCCTGGGTTAAGGCATGCCTTGTTTATATTCAAGCCTATTCCGCCATTGTTGACTCAGAAAGGAAGCTGTGGTTCATTGGAAAAGGTGAATCCAGGTGAGTCATCTGAGTTTTGCTTGTTTCTTTATGCTTGGAAGACCGAATGAGTATTAAGTTTTAACGTTTGAGATGATATTATCGAAAGTGTTTGAGGCGAAATTTTGAGTTTTGGGGGACGTTGATTTGGGCCTCAAATAGTAGTGATATTGTTGCTAGTATGTTTATACTTGATTTTATTTTCAGAAATTGATGTCTCTACTTTGACGAGAGTACAAAGGGAAAGCTTTTTAGGTTTGTCAAAAAATTGTTTTAGTATTTTGGTCTGACAGGGAGATAAAATCATGAGATTAAAATCGAATATAAACATCTCGATAATAATATTTTTATTGTTGGAAGTTTGATTTATTTTTCGTTAAAAGAGAGTATTCTCCAAAAGATAACTATAAACTCGAATTGGTAGAGTAAAACATGAAAGATAATATGTATATCGACATGAAAGGTTCCATCATCGTCATCGTCACCAAATGGGGATTTCTATCTTCATGTTATATATGGGCCAGCATGGAGTGGTGAGGAAGCACATTGGGTCGATAAGAGTGTGGGAGAGATGTCGGGAATTTACAGCTCTGATTGAAACAAGTGGCCAGAATTGGACAAGACAGATTGTATCACAATCACATTCTCTTTTTCTTTTTCATTATTTTCACATTTAGATTCATCTTGCCATTTTAGACCTTGCAATTCGTGTATCATGTCTGTTGAATGTAAATTTTAAGATGATGATAATCAGTTTATCTTGCATAAATTTATTACTTTTGTATTATATTTGCTGAGTATAATCCTTGCAAATACTAATCAAATGTATGTTGATTTAGCAGCCACGTTATTTTATCAATTAAATTTGAATCGATTAAAGAATGTAATAAATTGAAGGTGCGACAAATGTTATATTTATTTATATATTTAATTTTTATTTGTTATGACAATTTACAATACATTTGTTAAATTTTCAACTTGTTTGTGGAATATAAAAAACTTTATAGGCCGAAATTTATTTGATATACGGCTTGTGGAGTTTTTTAGACTCCACAAGCAGATTGAGAGTATGACAAGTGCTACATTTAGTTAAATATTCGTTTTTTTAAAAAAATTACTACACCTTATAATACACTTGTCAAACTCAATCTGCTTGTGGAGTGTAAAAAACTCCACAGGCAATGTATAAGTAATTTTCATTTATCAAATTAGTTTTTATTTGTATTAATCCAAAAATTAATAATTAAATTATACACTTTTAAAAAAATAGTTTTAACAAATAATAGACTACCACATCATATAAAATGTTAAAAGTAAAATTTTAATTATTTTATTTTTCATTTATATTATCTCTTTTTTTTCCTCTTCTTTTATACAATATTCAAATTCACATTCAAATGATATGATAAATGAACGAAAATGATAAAAGATAAATAGATTGCATATATTACTATCCACATTAAATACATTATTAGTTAATTTATTATAATTAAATAATTGAGTTTAAAGTGAAGAATTAAATTAATTAGTCATTGCAATTTTAATAAACAAGGCGATTAAATTATTTACTTAGATTCTAATATAATAAAATTGACATAAGTTTGACGGAATTAGAATTGGGGTTGATAGAATAATTTAATGGAATAGAATAATATTTTTGAAATAGAAAACTAATTATTGGGTTAGATAATTATATGAGCTTGTTATTAAAATTAAAACTGGATTGCACGTATAATTGTACTCAATACATAATAAAGGCCCAATAAGCCCATTACAACATGAGGTGGGCGACACACTAGGTGTTGAAAACTCAATGTGTATTCCTCAACCTAATGAGTCTTCTATTAAAAATATTATTTTCTCTCTTTTTGTTGAAGTAGAACTCTAATGATTTTTCCCTATTTATAAGGATTATAAATGAATAAAACACACGACATAAAAAAAATAAAAAAATGAATAAAACACACACCCCTGACATAAATGGGCACTCTTCCAAAACTTAAGAAAATTTATTTAGTTGTAAAATAAATAAATTTTATTTTTCATGAGTACTTCTGATAGTAATTTTGGTTTTGGTTCCCATAAAGAAAGTAAACTTTTCCCATTAGAAAGTTATAGTTTCCATTTTATGTTTAGCTCATGATAAATGCCCAATCTCTTAGCAACTGAGGGTTTAAGGATAGCAAAGAAAATTGTTAGGTTGAAAGCTAAGAACCTACAAGTCTCGCTAGTCTAGAAACAAATGTACTAAGTTTGGTAAAATTAATTGTCATAAACAACACAATAAATGTTCATATTTTATGAAAATTTTTAAATTTTCATTGTGCAACAAAATCATTTTTATAAAAAAATTTCTAACAATTGGTTTTAGAGCCAAGTTGTGCCATGTCTTATGGTGTAAATTGATTACCAAATTTTCTCTCTTTCTCTATTGATTGATTAAATTGATAGAAAGTGACCATTTTTTTTTATCTTATGCATATTTTTTAAAGATATATATGTGAATGAATGTTGATTATATTGGAAAAAAAATCCAATTGAAAACAATTTTCTTGCACAATATAAAATAAAAATTTTGAAAACTGAGCCAAATTGTGATATTTATAGCAATAAACCCTTTACTGAAATCGCACCTGCGTTTTTGGCTAGACGAATCCTTATCGTTCCTGGCTTTTAAACGAATGGTCTTCTCTGCTATTCTCGTATCACGAATTGATTCGACTGTCAGCTCAAACAATAAGAATCAAACACATAATCAGAAATAGTTTTTTTTTTTTACTTTCAATCTGAAAGCAAAATCTCTCTCAATAGAAACCGACAGAATTGTTATTCTAGAAAATAGAATTAATACTTAAAGAATAAACTTTTACTATTTTCCAGCAGAGTAACAATATATCAAAGTTATATATTTAGTCCTACCGGTGCCATCTGTTTATAGGGAGAAGAGGTAAAACTCTTGTTGAATTGTAAAAGTTTATTTCAATAGAAAAACAAACTCCTAGTCTAACTATTTGTTTTTTCTATTTCTCAAAATAAGCATCTCAAATTAATTTAAATAAATTAGTTTGCCAATTAAATAATTTTCTCATCCCAATTCTAATTCTTTTAAAATTATGAAAACTTTACCATAAAAGAATCTACGAGAAAATATATTTAATATTTCTACATTCAACATATTCACTATAACCAAATGATTTTAATTTCATTTCGCTTCAATCTCCATGACTCACAGCAATAAACATGCAACACTACAACCACAAAAGATATAACCACTAACAACCGGATATGGGAAGAATGCAAACTGCTGTGACGAAACAAGCTTCTCATAGCAGAGAAACACTTCTAAACCACCTTCTCATAGGAGACATGCAAATACGCCAGAAAGTCAAGAATGAAAATAGCATGATTTAAAAGTTGTTGAAAGAAAACACTGGATTTACTTCCACCCACAGATCCTCAATCATCTCGCAGAAAGAAATCATAAAGCTATATCACCACGAAACAAATGGAAACAAGTATTTTCACATATAAGGTTAAAAACAAATGGAGTTTCCAGTATGACTGAAGAACCTTGTATGGGGCCTTAGGCCAGAAAAAGATGAAAAGACCACGGGCATGGCCTAATCTTTAGCTCCTGCATGCAACAAAAAGAGAAAAACCCATTCAATGCACTAAAGCATAAAATTTGAATACAATTCTTGAAAAAGTGAATATTAAAATCATTGGTGAAACTAATCTTTCCATCTCAAACACCTTAGAAGATTGGTTCGACTTCAGAGGAAACCATATGAAATTAAACTTTCCTTTGTAAGACAATCGATTGAATGAATTGAATTACCTCAACAAGTTCCTTAAGAAGATCATGTGCAGAAATATACCTTCTGAAGAACCTACACAATACAACATCAAAATCCAACACCAAATTCAACAAATTTGAAGAAAGTACATCAATTTCAAATTAAAAGTAACAATCAAAGAATTAACTTCATTTAACATTTGCATAACATATTCCTTTATAATCGAAATGTAAAACAATCAAAGAAATTCAAGATGAAGCATTTAAAAGTAAGGGTCAATGATTCTAATTTCCCCATCAAGAAAGAACAATTTCACAAGACTGAAATCAAGTAGTATGACAAGTCAAAAGCATCGAGCAACCATTAATAGTTAAATAAAAGGGAATCCAGTCAATTTAGTCAAGACCCATACATGTTTAGGAACTCGAATGACAAACCAATGAATCCCAACCCAAAGAAGCGTGAAAGTCAACATAATTCTTCAAGCTTCTCTTGACTCGACATCCAAGCAAATACTACAATTATCCTCCTCCCTCCTTCTTTTCCACCCTTTCCTTTCTCCCCAATAATATCTCCCCAAATCCCCACATTCTCCTTGCTTTATCGAATTTCCAAACAACAATTGATCTTTTTTTTAGTCCAGATGCTTGCAAAAAGAGAGCATGCAAACCGGTGTTTTCTTTCAACAACTTCTAAACCACCTTCATAGGAGACATGAAGCAGGACACAATTACAAGATCCAGACCACAAAACCAATATTTGTCATAAAATTGTAAGATAATGTGAAATAAAGCTTTCAAGATTCTCAAATAAAAATTATTGGGAAACCTTTACGACATGTACAATGTGAAGATGCAAACATTACTATGTCCAATTTAACAAAGTTCAAATCCTAAATTTACTGCACATTAATCTACTTACGGTTACGATAAATGAGCATACAACAAAATTTGAAACTTGCGATTATTGTTTAGGAGAAAAAGAAGAAGACATGTCCATTTACCATCCAAATGTTAAAATTTTAAGCGTGGTAATACATCCGAATACTTGATTAACAATCCAGGATGACTAAGTTTGAATTTTAGGCCACTCATGGTTAATATTGCTTCACCAAAATGTAACGGTTGTCCCTGCGAGAAACAATCAATTCTGGATGCAACTTTAATTCCTTATCCATTAACTTGAAAGCCTTTAACATAGCATTTTTTAAGAGGTAAATACATCTCACGGAGTATTTTTTCAATCTCCCATGACTCACAGACAATAAACATGCAACACTACAACCACAAAAGATATAACCATGCTAACAACCGATATGGGAAGAATGCAAACTGCTGACGAAAAAGCTTCTCCATGGCCAGAAAACACTTCTAAACCACCTTCTCATAGGAGACATGCAAATCTGATCGGTAAAAGTCGAAGAATGAAAATAGCATGATTTAAAAGTTGTTGAAAGAAAACACTGATTTACTTCCACTCCACGGGATCCTCAATCATCTCAAAAAGAAATCATAAAGCTATATCACCACGAAACAAATGGAAACAAGTATTTTCACATATAAGGTTAAAAACAAATGGAGTTTCCAAAGTATGACTGAAGAACCTTGTACATGCCTTAGGGCCACAGGAAAAGATGAAAAGACCACGGGCATGGCCTAATCTTTAGCTGCATGCAACAAAAAAGAAAAACCCATTCAATGCACTAAAGCATAAAATTTGAGAATACAAGGTTCTTGAAAAAGTGAATATTAAAATCATTGGCGAAACTAATCTTTCCATCTCGAAACACCTTAGGCAGATTGTGTTCGGACTTCAGAGGAAACCATATGAAATTAAACTTTCCTTTGTAAGACACGATTGAATGAATTGAATTACCTCAACAAGTTCCTTAAGAAGATCATGTGCTAGAGCTGCGACCTTCTAGGGAAGAACCTACGAATACAAACATCAAAATCCAACACCAAATTATCGACCTTTGAGAAAGTGCATCGAATTTCAGTCAAAAGTAACAATCAAAGAATTAACTTCATTTAACATTTGCATAACATATTCCTTTATAATCGAAATGTAAAACAATCAAAGAAATTCAAGATGAAGCATTTAAAAGTAAGGGTCAATGATTCTAATTCCCCCATCAAGAAAGAACAATTTCACAAAGACCGGAAATCAAGTGGTACAACAAGTCAAAAGCATCGAGCAACCATTAATAGTTAAATAAATTTAAATAAATTAGTTTGCCAATTAAATAATTTTCTCATCCCAATTCTAATTCTTTTAAAATTATGAAAACTTTACCATAAAAGAATCTACGAGAAAATATATTTAATATTTCTACATTCAACATATTCACTATAACCAAATGATTTTAATTTCATTTTCGAACTTCGTTGAATTCGAAAAACCATAAATTCATTTCCAAGTCATTTTCATTTTGGAGAAAACCACATTCATTTCCAAATATTTTTTATTTATCCTTTTTTACCATTTCTATCAATTTTTGTTCATTTGATTCAACATACAATTCATTTTTGGTTTCAATGAACTAGCAGAGGGGCCGATTAGACATAAACGATTAGGGCTCAAATGATTTATAATTAAGTTCTACCTTTTTACCTATTAATTATAAACTCATTTAGTCACGAAGTCATTCCACTAAGTATTGTGACTGGGCTTTCCCTAACAGTATACCATTACGAAAACAACTCAATCAGTGCTAGTCTAATGACATTGTCATAAGTGTGTTACCTTCATAAGATACCTTTAATCTCTTTGGGATAATTTTATTCTCCCAATATTATTCTATTTTATCTCATGGTAACCATTACATATTCTTTCATGAAAAGTCAATTACTATCAAATAGTAATCAAGTCATTCTTCACAAAGACGAACAACCATTACAAGTGTATATAAACGGAAATACTACATTTAGGGCACCACATCCAACAAGGTGAGATTTCTTAGAGAAAAAGTCAAACAATTTTGGTGAATTCAAAAAATTGTGCAAGAGATTTATGAATGAGAAGTGGCAAATAATTGGCACAAGAATGAAAATTAGAAATAACCATGGCTGGGAGTTTGAGAATGAAACGTATTTTGAGTTTTGTGATAAGGAAGGAATAAGACATGAATTCTCTGCACTTAAGACTCCACAACAAAATAAAGTAGTTGAATGGAAGAATCACATTATTAAAAGAAATAGCTTGAAGGCATTGCACACAAGTTTTAGGTTGAGGCTATGAATATAATAGTCTATGTTATTAATAAGGTTCTTCTTAAACCAAAACCTCGTATTACACCTTAAGAGATGTAGAGAGGTAGAAATCCCAATGTTAAGCACTTTCATGTATTTGGGAGCACAAGTTACATTCTCAAAGACCATGTTCTTTAAGGAAAATTCGATACAAAGAGTGACGAAGAAATTTCCCTAAGACATTTAAGCAACAATAAGGCTTTCAGAGTCTACAACAAGCGTACTCAGAAAGTAACAAAGTTTATCAATACAATGATTAATGATGAATCCACTCAGATGCTTATAGAAGATGAAAAGGAATGAGTGACATAAGCATTGCCAAGTATAGTGGCCACTGCTCTTGACACTAAGAAAGTTGTACAATAGCGAATTGCAATTCATGATGTTAACCAAGATATGATCAAATCACAAATGCTGAGCAATTCCAACCTTCATCCCGGGTTAGAAAGAATCATTTAGTTGAAGATGTTATAAGAGACCTCAATAACAGAGTAAAAACTAGAGAAAGACTAATACTAAATTATAGACAATGTAAGACTGACATGTTATACCTCACAGTTTAATTATAATGAAGTTTGGCAGTTTGTACCAAGTCCTTGAAATTGCAATATTATTGGTACAAAGTGGATTTTTAAGAACAAAATTGATGAACATGGGTACATTTCTCGAAAAAAAACAATGTTGATGGCCCAAGGTTATTCACAGACTGAAAAGATAGATTTTGAAGAAACATTTGCTCTAATTGCAAGGTTGGAAGCTATTAGGATGTTGTTAGCAATTACCACGTATCTCAATATCAGTTGGACGAGTATGGATGTCAAGAGTGTCTTTCTCAATAGATCTTAAAGGAGGGGAGGTGTATGTGGCTCAACCAAAGGGTTTTAAGGATCATGAACATGCTAATAATTTGTTCAAACTTAAAAAAGTCTTGATTGATCTAAAACAAGCCCTTGAGCATGTACAAGCAGTTTCCCAATGCCTTCTAAATCAAGGCTATCAATGAGATTTTGTAGACAAGACCTTATTCATCAAAAGGCATAGAGGTACAATTATAATTGCCCAGATTTATGTTGATGATATAATCTTTTGTGCCACTTCAACCAATTTTAAAGATAATTTTGTCAAGATGATGTAGAATGAATTCGAGATGAGCATGGCGGGGGAATTGTCATGCTTTCTTGGCTTCTTGATCAAGCAACATGATAATGGTATTGTTTTTCTCAAGGGAAGTATGTTAGAAATCTAGTAAAAAAGTTTGATTCGGAAATTGCGAAGCTTGCTCTAAATCCAATGTCTTCAAGTGAAAAGATAAATGAAGAGTGTCAAATCATTCAACCACTTATATGAGTATAATTGGAAGCTTGTTCTTAACTGTAAGCATACTAGATGTATCTTTCATTGTCAGCGTTTGTGTCAGATACCAATCAAATCCCAAAGAATCTCATGTCAAGGCAATTGAAAGAATAATGAGGTATGTTAATGGACTGATAAACTTGGGAATTCGACTTTCAAAAGATAGTGCAATGGGCTTGGTTAGATACAATGATACAGGTTGGGTAAGCAATGTAGATTATCGAAAAAACACTTCTGAAGGTTTTTTTACTTGGGAACAAATCTTGTGTCTTGGTACAACAAGATACAAGTATCGATATCTTTGTCAACAAATTAGGTAGAGTAAATTGTTGTAGGGATTTCTTGTGTTCAGCTCCTTTGGATGAAATAGGTGATGGAAGATTTTGGAGTGGCATTACCAATGACCACCATTTACTTTATCAAAGAATCCTAGATGTACTCTAGGACCAGGCATATGGATGTTCAACACCATTTCATTTGAGAATTGGTTTAGAATGACACTATTGAACTAAGGTATGTGCCTACAAAAAACCAATTGGTTGATCTATTCACCAAAGTTTTAAACTATACTAGATTTGAAGTTTTGAGAAATTCAATTGGCATATGTCGAGTCTGATACTTGGCAATTGATTGGTGTCATCCAAACATAGACCTTTGATGTCATTTTGATTAATTTTAGTTACCCTTTTTAATTATTTTTGGTAAGAAATCTCTTATTTTTTGTGGATAAATTTTTGAGATTTTCACTTTCCAAATCTTGGAGAGAGAGTCTTTTAAGCTAGTAGCTAGTGAGGTTTGGGTTTAAATATCCTTTTTGTGTTACAATTGGTATCTACCACTTATCGCCAAGTTTTTAGTCTCCTAAGCTTCCAAGAAACCTCAAGATTTTCTATAATCCCTACCTTCAAGTTCTTGCTCTTTCTCACAAAACCCTTTAACTTCTCTTCATTGCCAAGGCTCTTGTCAAAATCACCTCTCAAGAATAATTTGTGAAAACTTAACAAGAAGCTCAATCTATTGGGATTGAGATATCAACCCAAGGGAGAAAAAAAGTGGAGATATTTAATCTAATGTATTTGTGCAATCTATCTCAACTACAAAAGTAGTAGGCACTGTTTTTGGCATTACTCCTAAAAGAGTGTCACAAGGGTTATCTGCATCTCTTGTACTCTATGATTCCTTTAAGGATTTTGAGAAAACAAAAAATTTAAATGATTAGGAAGTTCTTGAGGAAAGGGGAAAAGTTGTTTCCAACCATGTTGTTCTTGAGCATACCACCAATGTAGTTCAACCCTCTGAGAATGTGGTTTGCTCAATTATTAAAATTAATACTTACACAAGAATCCATCTATCCAACAACGTGAGGATTGTATTGAATCCTTAATTGATGCTATCATTCATCAAGGTAATATCAATTTAACTCTTGTTTCTAATTCTATAGCCAATGAAGTTGTTGATTAAGGTAGGATAGAAGATAGTTCAAACACCCATTTTGTTGAATTTGTAACAACTATTGTTGAACCAAATGTTATTGTTATTGATAACCCTTCTATTGCCTCTCATGATATTTTTGTTTAGGAATCCCATTTATTAATAGATCTTACCATTGAAGAGGAAGATTACCTAGTGATAACTACGATGACAACTATTGCTACCACTACTTTAGTTGAACAGGGAAGAACTCATTCTACCACCACAACAAAAATCAAAGAGATCCATGATAAATGAAAGAAGACAGAAGAAAATTGAAAAACACCATTGATTCCTGAAGTTCCAAAGAGAAAGAATTCTTTGATTCTTCTACAATAAAGATTGATAAGAGGTTGAAGGAACATATTCCTCTATAGAACCTGATTCGAACAAAAAGCCCAAATGTTCCTCTATCTTTCACGCAGAAGAATAAAAGATTAAAGGAGGTTGGTTTTCCTTCAATGCTCTAAGAAATTGTTGTAAAAGCCAGGGAAGAAGAAGCATCTCTCAAGAAAAAGTAGAAGCAAACATTTCTCTCAATAGCCTGTGCTAACATGTATTTAGCTTTTTATAAGAACTTTATTGAAGAAAATAATACTAAAAAGAAAGGTTTCTTTTATCATAAGATTGATGCATTCTTGGAGAAGAGTGATTTGTTGGGTACTATCGGCTTTGTTCAACATATGTAAAGAATATTGTTTTGGAATTTTATGCTAATTTGCTAAAGAACATCAACAATCCTAAGAGTGAGCTATATCATAAAGCTTTCTTAAGGGAAAATGGCATGATTTTGGACCAACACAAATTCAAAAATTATTGAATAATCATTATGTTGCAGATATGGAGTTAGATGAATCATTTGATTCAACTATCAATACCATCACAAATGGTGCGCACCCTACTTGGCCACTAAAGCAAGAGCTCCAAGTCTCAACATTGGAACCTACATATGCTACATTGTTTGTTATTACCTCAAGAAAAAAGATTCATAATAGACAAAGGGATACAATAACTAGGAGGATGACAATCATATTGAGGAAGAATGTTGAAGTGGTACAGTTTGATCTTAGTGAAATCATCTTCTAAGATTGTCAATTCTACTGAGTGTTATGAGAGGGAGTCGCCTGAGTTGAAGTACTCTTACAAGTGGCTCAAGGGAAAAAATGTTGCAAGGAACCTTGTCACACAAGATGAAAAATATTTTATTGTTAATGAAGGAGTGCCTGATGTAATTGGCACTAGAATGGGAACTGCTCGTACCTAATTAGCTTTTAATCAAAGGTTGCTTTAGCACTTAAATGCTAAGATAGCTGCTCAGGATAAATAAATTGCACAACATGAGGCTTAGATCAAGCTGGCACAATATATTAGAGATTGTGTTATGAATCTAAGGAATGATCTTTTGACCAAAAGGAATCGGTAGCACATTTGGCACAATTGTTAAACAAAAAGAAGGAGAGAAAGCTTGGGTGCTGATGTTTTATTTTGGATAATTGTTTTGGTAAACTTTTATTTGATCTGGGGATATATTTTGTACGAACCTTATCTTTCCACTTAGTATTATATAAAGCTAGTATTTTGATTGTTATGCATTTATCCTTCAAAACACTAACAATTGATTTGTTTGGTTATGTTATTAGTTAAGCTTGAATTATTAAGGGGGACCATTTATTATTGTTTTGATGTTTGCTGCTCTCTTGTATTAGTTTTGTTCAAAAATTGCAAAAGGGGGAGAATTGTTGAGGCAAAGATGAGAGCAGTGCCACGAGCAGTTCCAATTGAGTTTGGCATTACGTAACTCTTTCAACTAGTCATATTAGAGTTGGCAATCTTTTGAAACAAAATCTTTGAGTTGTAATCTTTGTTGATATTTTGGATGTAGGGTAGCCCATCTTGGAAGAATAACCCATATGATGCAACATATTTACAAGATTGGATTGGATCAGATCATTTAGATCCTTTGTATTAAGGAGATCAGATTGAATTGGCTTAAAGACTTATCTTGGATATCTCAATAATATCTTGAACTTTATTAAGATATTGTATGTGCTTCTCTAGCTACTATTTTGATGGAGAGATTAATTGTATTTGATTTAGTATGTTAGCAAGTCAAAAATTATATTTATACTTGAGACTTGTATAGATTATGTACTTAGAGTATAGCACTTATCTATTTATAAAGATTTGCATTTTGAGTGTAAACAAATATATTACCTATGTGAAGAAATAAGATAGGATAAACATATCTGTATGCATCTTTATTCTATCACAATCCCACAAATAGTTGACATTATTCATAGCATAAGACTATAAATAAATTATTTGTAACTTTTAACACATATATAAGATATTATATTAGTAAACAAGTTGCCCTTATTAAAAATAAATAAAAGGTAAGCATGAATCTTTACAACATTATTTAGGAGGAAGATAAGGATAAAGAAATGGAATGAAGTTAGATCATTGACTTTCTAAAACTTGGATGCTCATTTACTATTAATAAATTTCAACTTGAGTTGGTAATATTTTCATTGATTAAGAAATAGGATGGCATTGATAGGTTGAATAAAAATTAATGGGCTTCTTTGGATATTTTATTTCAGTAGATGACAAACTAATCTTTTTTTTTTTGTAAAATTGAATATTTTTAATTAATAAATTTTAAATATTAAACATTAAAATTAGATACATTTAGACCCGAACTCATATTTTTCTAATCTCAAAACTTATTTTGTAATTATTAAATTTAATTACATCAAATATTTTAAACTATAACATTCATTTTAAATTATCCCTAAATTTTAAATTTTAATTTTATCCTTAAATTATTAAAGTTATATTAATTAGGTCTTTTCGTTACAAAATTAGTAATTTAATTATTAAAAGACACGTTAGCTCTTGTGTGACATAATGAATATTATAAAATAAATGTTTTAAAATTTTAATTTTATGGTTTACAAAGCTTTTACATAAACTTTATTGTTCATTCTTTTTTTTTTTTTAGTTTGTACTTTTAAAATTATGCGACAACATTTCATTTACTTAAAATTTTCATTTTAAATTTAATTATATAAGATTTGATATGTCATTTAACGATTTTAATAATGAAATGACATAATTAATATAACATTGATAATTCGAGAGTGTAGTTAGAATGATTTGAACTTTAGAGACCAATTTAAAATAAGAGTCATAATTTGGAGATATCGGTGCAATTAACTTTAATTATTAACCATACTTATTATTTATATATATTCAATCTCCAATATCAATTTTTTTTAATCAACAAGTGTTTGGTATAATAGTAAGGCGCATTGTACTCTCACTATGAGAGACAAATTCAAACATTGGAGATGACATTGTTGAAAAAAACAATCACAAATCCAAACATGAACAGTAAAACAGATATAAAAAGTACAAAAAAAAAAATTATTTAACCTTAATCATTTCATGTTGTTAAATTTTAGTAGATAAGAACTCTCCCCTTTGAGAATCCTTTTGTAATTTATTCATATTTCATTAATAATAATAATAATAATAATAATAACCCAATTTCAAGTTTCAACCATAGAATCCCATCACATGCAAAGCCTTAATAACAATAATAAAATATTAATTATTATACTTAATAAATTTGACTAAATTCCCAATCCCAATAAATTAATTAAAGTCGACGTCATGTTTTTGTCCACCGTACGGAACGACTTGTAATAACAAGCTTAAAACATATCAATATAATTTATCTAAAATTAAAAAAAAAGAATTACGTTTATTTTAGAGTAATTTACCTAAAAATACCAAAAAATAATAAATTTACGGAAAAGGGCTGAAATCTAGAATATTTACGGAAAATGGCCATTTCCCTACAAAATGCGTCCACGTCGGTAGCGTTTTGTAGGAAAAATCATCAAAGCTGCTTGGGGGCGCTTTCGCCACATCGATAAAGTCTTGTTGACGAGGACGTGCTTTGTCGATGTGGTAAAGCGCCCCAATGGCGCTTTTGCCCTCCTTCCCTGTTTGATTTTTAGCTATTTTTAGTGTTAGGATATGAAATTTTAAGGTTTCAGGGCTACGGTTTATGATTTTTTAGGGTCGTTAGATTTAGGGTTATTAGGAGAAAATTAATGGAGTAGACTATAAGGTTAATTAGGGTTTAGTAAAAATATGTTTAGGGTTTTGGGCAAAATATAGTAGCAAAATAAAAATTATTTGAATTTTCTAACAGTTGTATCTAGCAAAATAATTTTGAGAAGACATTTTGAACAAATAGTGTCGAAAACGCTTCAAGCAGGATGCACTGTCAGGAATGGTACTGAAAAGAGCTCCCACGTGGACGCTCTTTTGTTACAGTAGTCTCCGGTAAAATAATTTTGAGAAAACGTTTCTGAACAAATAGTACTCAAAATGCTTCAAGCAGGATGCACTGTCAGGAAGGGTACTGAAAAGAGCTCCCACGTGGACGTTTTTTTGCTACAGTAGTCTTCGGTAAAATAATTTTGAGAAGATGTTTCTGAACAAATAATGCCCCAAACGCTTCAAGCAAGATGCACTGTCAGGAAGGATACTGAAAAGAGCTCCCACGTGGACGCTCTTTTGCTACAGTAGTTTGTGGTAATCCTCAGACTATAAATCAGCCAAGTTTCATACTCAGGTTGCATAACATAAATTGAGGCAAAAGAAAAATAGAAACTGAAAATGAGTGAACGTATTAATGCTATTATTTACTACGATGGTGAGGTTTGTGACACCGAAATTGGTGTTATTTTTTTATCGGAGAACACAGCGCGACTGGGTTTAAATCGGAACATAGATTTGTTAGAACTTTGCAAAAGAATTAGGCGTAAAATCTTCGAAACAACGCCAATGAAAGTTCAGTCTATTAAGTATAGATTTTGAGTTTCGGTTGATCCGGTGAGATATGAATCATTCGACATCAAAGGTCTTCGGAGCTTTGAGGCAATGGTGGAGACTCATCTTGCCAGTGGATCACCCTATCTTGAGGTATATGTACAATTTTCATCGCCAAGTGGTCTTCCTTCGACCTCAACATCTACTTACATTTGAGGGAATACACGACCCCAAGCTAACACTACTGTTAGTGGGAGGCGAGAATCTGAAGTGCCCGTGTTTGGTGGTAGTATGGAAAACATAACCCCTACACGACACTCGGTTGGTTATGGGACATGCATATCCTTCCTTCGACGGCTGATGATAGAAATACGTATTGGGGAGCGTCATCAACTTCTAGTGGTTAGAAATCCACAAATGATTGGGAACGTTATGAAAGATTTTTAAAGAGGGATAATGTACTCCCCACGATATCCACCGGCGAGGGGTCCTCGTTCGTTACAAATTATGGTGGGTCAGATGATGAGTCCGATGTGGATCCACCTCGAGAACCCGTGCCTGATGGTGCAAAGTTGAATTATTTTCTGAACCAAAGCCAGTTCCAACAGTACCTGAAAATGTTGAAGGTAGTTCAGACGAAGAAGAAGAAGATCCGCTATTCAGGGCGTACTCGCCTCTAGCCCACATGCATAATGTCGATCTATCTCAAGACGATACATTGGAGTTTCCTGGACTACCACACCGGACACGTGACCGTACAAGTTTGTCATTGGATTCGGGTGAATTAGAAGTTGGTAAAGAGTTTTCCAATAAGGATGCTTTTCTTTGTGCATTGAAACAATACAGCATCAAGAATGGGGTTAACTACCACATGGTTAAATCCAAGCTCGATAAGTACGAGGCGAAGTGTACAGTACAAGACGGTACATGTTCATGGAAAATCATGGCCTCGTTGAGAAAAAAGACAGGCTTGTGGGAGATCAAAAAGTACAAAGGTCCACATATATGTCTTGCCGGTACAGTATCATTATGTGTTCAATGTTTTTGAATAATACTAATATTACGTAATGTTGCATTATTTAACGTACTTTATTGACAGGTGTTACACAAGATCATCTGAATATGGATTCAGAAATGTTGGCTAACTTAATAATACCGACTGTGAAGGTCTATCTCAAGACTACAGTGTCGGCCTTAATTGGCAATATTCGTAGCCAGTTGGGATATACGCCCTCTTACAGGAAGACTTGGATAGCCAAGCAGAAGGTGTTGGAAAAGTTGCATGGTCGGTGGGACGCTTCATATAATGAAGTGTGGTAGTGGTGTCAGGTGCTAGAGAGATATGTCTCAGGTAGCATAATAGACATTGAAACGGAACCGACGTACTACAACGATCGTTTGCTCCGTGGATGCATAGTGTTCAAGAGTCTTTTCTGAACATTTAAGCAATGCCGAGATGCATTTATATACTGCAAGCCATTGGTACAAATTGATGGTACCTATATGTATGGTAGATATACGCATCAGCTATTGCTAGCTGTGGCATAGGATGGCAGTGGGAGAATCCTTCTGATTACGTTTGCAATAACACTAGGGGAGTTAGTTGATAACTGGGATTTCTTCATATCTAGGTTAAGGAGGCATGTCTACCCCAACCTGATATCTGCGTTATATCGGATCGGGGCCCTGGAATACTAGCCGCAATAGAGCGACAGGAAAGCCTGTGGCATCGCACACACCATCGATATTGCCTAAGGCATGTTGCGTCCAACTACCATGGGCAACATCGATCTACAAGTCAACGACGGCAAGTGACCAATATGGGTATGTAATATCTATTAATATAATTTCATTTGTAATATTCAATTTATTCTTAATTGAAGAATGGTATGTAATATTCGCTATCAACTTATATTGGCAGGGTACGAGATCAATAAGGACCGTTTTCACAAGATGTTGGCCAGTTTGCGATTAGTTAACGAAGAAGGCTCAAACTACCTATGCAATATTCCTTTCAAGCAGTGGACACAAGCATACGACGATGACCTACGATATGGTCATATGACCTCAAACCTGGCCGAATGCATTAATTTATTTCTAAAAGGAACGCATATTTGCCGATAACATCGGTTGTGTGAGAGACATATTTTCGTTTAGCAGCACTATTTCTGAAGCGAGCAGCGAGTTATAAATGTCAAATGCAAGGAGGGCATGTATGGTGAGTAAAGGTCTTGCGAAAAATTAACAGGGGAAGGCATGAGCCAACACCATACACACAGTGTGTCACGATCGCGACAACCTATGGTTTCGTGTGACGGAGTTTGACAGACCGAACTAAGGTATTGTTGGCGGGCAGTATCATGTACACTTGATAAATAGGACCTGCGACTGTGGGATATTTGATACACTTCGTTACCCATGCGCTCATGTACTTGCGGCTTGTCAGAATTTCCGTCTTGATCCCATGAGCTATGTCGACGAAGTGTACAAAATAGAGAACATGTACAACGTGTGGAGACACGTATTCCCACCAGTCCCAGATGAACGTAAGTGGCCGTCGGTATCTCTTGCACCGGATAAGCTATTGCTAGATAGACAACTGAGGCGCAAACCAAAAGGTCGACCTTGCTCGATTAGAATACGCAACAATATAGATATCCGAGAAATGGCCAACCAACGTAGGTTGTGCGGATGGTGTAGGAACTCAGGCTATACATCTCGCTCATGTCCAAATCGGAATAGTTAACAATCTTCTTAACTTTTTTTTGTCTCTTGGTGTCTATGTAAATCATATTTATTTGTTGATGAAAACGGTGAACTTTTGTAGAATGACTAATTTGGAAAAAAAAACATTAAGTTACAATAAAAATAAATATTGGACTTTTATTTTATAATTAAATTACAATAAAATAAAATTAAATAATTTCTATTTTATTAAAGATATTAAAATTAAATTACAAAAAAAATTAAACAACTATTATATTATTAAATATATTGAAACTAAATTACAAAAATAAAAATAAAAACAAATTTTTATTTTATTAAATAAAATAATATTAAATTATAATAAAAATAAACAATTTCTATTTTATTAAAGATATTAAAATTAAATTAAAGAAAAAATTAACAACTATTATATTATTAAATATATTAAAACTAAATTACAAAAATAAAAATAAAAATAACTTTTATTTTGTTAAAAATTAAAATTAAATTACATATAAAAAACTTCTATTTTATTGAAGATATTAAAATTAAATTACAAACACAAATAAAAACAACCTTTATTTTATTAAAAATAAAAATTATATTACAATTAAAAAATTAAAAAATTGGTCCGAATCAATGTTGATGCTTATTGAATCGATTGCCACATGGGGTGGTGGCGATTCTGTATTTGGATTTCTCCTTCTTCTAGCTCGACGGGGGTCGTGGAACCTCGGGTGGGGATTCTAGTTCTCCGACATTGGGTCTGGTTGTGGGTGTTGGGAGGATGGCCCACCTTGATAAAATAACGACTGCGGAGGTGTTTGCATAAATCACGGCGAGGGTGTCTGAATCCCGTATGGCGAAGGAGACTGGTAAAAAGAAGTGCTCCCCGATGGCGCCTCCTATGATCTCTCACGCGACGACGGCCTCAAGATCGATTGGCTAGTCGGAGTAGTTGGGAACGGACTCGAACCGAGCCATGTATTCCAACCTGTGGTGGGATTGGGAAAAGGACACATATATGGGTTAGGATACATATAAAGGCTAGGGTATGCACCTGGCATAAAGGCCAAAGGCTGTGATGTCGGTGTCGTCAATTTGAAGTGATGGGCCCGGTGATTGTGTGGGCTTGTTGATGGGTTTGGATCGGTTTGTCGTATTGTTGATAGTCCCGTCTCATCACCCTTCTCCTTAGATTTAAAGGCCCCGTCGTTCCCTTTGTTCACGAAGTTGCCGTCGCCTCTCCTCTTTCGACAACAAATACGGCTTACCATGGATCCTAAACTATGGCATGTATTCCGGCATGCACGCTAACTTAGGAACGACGATCGGTTCCTGGATAGGTAAATAGTCATACCAGGTCTCCCACATCTCGATATATGCTGACTAAAATCTTGGCCAATCCGTGTGCAACTGCCGTAAGTAGACTTTGTGCTCATCATCGAGCACCGCAGGTGGCACGGGAATCGGTTGTCAGAATCCAAATTGTCGCAGAACCCGATCTGACTGGTGCATCTCCACGGTGGCATAGTTGATCAATGAGACCTTTACATGCCAAATGTTTAGATTTTGCAAGAACTCCTCCGGAATTACTGTCCGGATTGTCGGATCCTCGTACGGTGTCCATTGAAACTATATTAACATGACCAAAATATTAGTTATATACATAATACTAAACACTAAATGCGAAATACTAAATTATAAATACGAAATTTGAAACTTACTTGTGATTCCGACCATTGGTCTATAGAAGCCGTATATATTCAAGCGAGGTAGGTATTCAAGATAACTCATGAATGGTTCCACCTAATTAAATAAATTTTTAGCATACAATTATACTATAAATCTACATAATAATTGTAAAATATAACATTAAATTTACCTCGTTATCAGTGAGAATGTACATGGGTGGTCGAGTCGAGGACGTAAAAATAGAAATCGAAACCGTGCCCATGACTGTAGTAGTGATAGGCAACCTCCGATTTTCGCTTTACTCGGCCGCGTCGCCCCGCACATCTCTTGATACAACTTTGATAGCACGGCAGACCCCCAACTCAATTCACCAGCTACTCTAAAATCAACAAGTTTCAGCAGCCATCTCAAGTGTACGAGGTTTCTAAACAGGTCCGGCATCAGATAGCCTCCAATTATCTCGAGAATGTATGCCCGAGCATACCGTATTCTTTCTATTTCGGTCGAACCATCATTCAGCTCCAGGAACGTGTCTTGTAACCAGGCCATCTCGATCCGACCTCCATAAATGTTATCCAGAATGGCACCTAGAAGCTCGTAGCATACGGCAGTCCAATCGGTAGAAGTTGCGGACCCGGTGACTACGGACCCATCCATCGGCAATCCCAATTGCAACTGCACATCTTCTAGAGTGATAGTACACTCTCCGCATGGAAGATGGAAAATATGCATCCGGGTCTCCACCTCTCTATCAACGCACTGATTAAGTTCGGCTCCAACTTGCACCACCGACCTATTGTGGCCACGTGCCAAAAACCCGCTTCCCGTAGGTAATTCTCGATCAACGGCGATGGGGGACCATGCATATTGCTAATATAGCATTGCAACACCGATCTACAGACTGTTTAAAAAATTATAAAATAAAATTAATTAAAATTGAATAAACCTAAAAAATATTAAATAGTATTGAAAAATTAAAATTAAAACTAACCATTTGCATTTAATCGATGGAGATGTGCTTATCGTCTAGACAAATTAATTCCCCGGCCATTGGTAATACGATCGAAGATTTTATAAATTATCAAAAAAATATATTGAAAAAATTTAAAAAAGGGCTTTTTTGTAAATATTAAAGGACTATTTTGAAATTTGAGAGTAAGTTTCAAGGACTTTAAGAGAATTTTGAAAGAAATTTGAGAGAAAGATGATAGAGGACTAATGTGTAAAAAAAATAAAAGGGTTGAGGGTTTTTATAGGTTTTTTTTTACGTTGGCCTCCAACGGTCAAAAATTTTGATCAGATTCAGTAGGCAAAAAAGCGCCTTGAGGGGCGCTTTACATTTATCGACAAAGCCTTTTTCCCCACAAAATGCACTGACGTGAACCCGTTTTGTGAGAAAATGGCTACTTTTTCGTAAATATTCTAGATTTCAACCTTTTTTGTAAATTTATTATTTTTTTGGTATTTTTAGGTAAATTACCCTTTATTTTAATTATCATTAAGCCATCCCCACAATTTTTAATTTTCTTTAAAAAATTAATAAAATAAAAAAGTTATATTTCAATATAAAATTTGTTGGTGTTGTAACAATTACGCCAACTTGGTGAATGTCTTTCACTTCTTTTCAAATCTCCTCAGCCTTAGACAATTTGTTGCTCATTTTGGACTTTCCTAAACATTTGGGGACAAACCCTTAACATCCCATTTAATTTCTCTACTTAAAATATTAAAAATCAAGTGTTTCTATTTTTTATTTAAAAATTTCAATTTAATCGTTGAAATAATAAATATTTTTTGTCAAAAATAATTAATTTAAAATTATAATCGGATTATTTTGATATAACATGATATACGATTGACATGGTAAGTTGTAACATGACAAAATCTAAACGACAAAAGCGATCCAAACTATACTTGGGACGTGAACACCTTTACTTATGAAATCATCACATGGGGCTCAAAATTTATAAATTTTAATAAAAACTCTTAAGATTATAATTTTTAAATTAAAGAAAAAGGTAGAAAATTGAATTTTTAATCTATTTGTAATTAGGATTCACTTGTATGTCTAACTTTAAAAACACACCACCACCAACAACAAATACTTTGAAGCCCCATCTCTTTACCATGTTAAAGGGACATCATTTTGATTAAATTATTGGTGGAGAAGAGTTAGAATCTCTCTTCAAATTCGTAAGAGGGTGGCCAAGCAGATACTTTGGGCCATTTTGACTCTTTTTTTTTTCTTTTATAGAGGAAAAAAAAAATCAAATACCCACTATTTTGTCTATATAAATGTCTTGAATTTCAACTTGGTTGATCACCAGTTCAATTGAGAAACTCATAACTCCTCAAAAGTCTTCTTCAATGGCGGCTGGAGTTCTTGTTTTGGCTTCAATTCTTATTTTCTCTTGTTTTGCAGAGACATGCTATGGGGCGATCTCTTTCTCATCCCTTCAAAAACACTTGTTGTTACTGCTTCTCATAGACAAGGACGTAAGTGATCATCTCAAAACCATCCTTGTTACATAATTTCATTGCATTATTGATAAGAAAAAGATCATGATTCATGCAGTTTTGAAAGCCGGGGAAGACAAGATCACAGTGAGATGGGGATTGAACCAGAGTTTCCCGGCCGGGACCGACTCGTCTTATAAGACCATCAAGGTCCAGCTTTGCTATGCACCCATCAGCCAAGTCGACCGTGCATGGCGGAAAACCGAGGACCATCTTAACAAAGACAAGACATGCCAGTTCAAGATCGTCAAGAAACCCTACACCAACGTCAACGAAACCCTTGAATGGACCATCGAACGAGACGTGCCGACGGCGACGTTCTTTATCCGAGCCTACGCTTTGGACTCCGACGACCACGAGGTGGCGTACGGTCAAAACACCGACGCCGAGAAGAAAACCAATCTGTTTGAAATCCAAGCCATCACCGGCCGCCATGTTTCGCTCGATATAGCGTCGGTTTGTTTCAGTGCTTTCTCCGTTGTGTCGCTGATGGGGTTCTTCTTTATGGAGAAAAGAAAGGCAAGGAAGTCTCAGCAGTAGTGTGATATATTATGGTTTTAAGAACCCTAATTATAGCTTTGAAAGGATTTTTATAGTAATGGGTTTGATTTGCATGTCTTATTTACTTTCTTTGTGTTTTTAATCCTAGATGATGGGAGATAAAGAGTTAAGTTGAATGGTTGTGTTTTAGTGGGAATGGGGTGTATAAAAGAGTTGGAATTATCTATGATCATCTCCATGTTATATATTAAAGTTGAAATTGTTTTTTTTTATTAGTGTTTTCTTCTTGTTGCTAAAAACAATTTGTGATTATTAGTTGGATGTGTTAAATTTCTTTGAAAAATGGATGAACAAGAACTAGTTTGTTTGGTAACTAAGAAACAAAAGGGAAAATATTAGACTGAGAAAATTCAAGAAATGAAGATGTGAATACATTTCTGCTATTGATATATACTAGTTTACAGACAATTGTAAATTTAGTAGCTGTTATCATTGACAGATTAACCAAGTAACTACCATACCAAACTTCATAGCTGATACTGTAACATTCCCATCTTGCTTAAACTTTTGCACATCAGTGTATGCAACTACTCTAAGCTTATTTCTCAACTTGTCAAATTTAGCTGGTGTAATAGGTTTAGTAAGTACATCATCTATTTGCTCTTCAAATTGAATGAAGTTAACTTGAAGCTTTCCATCTACAACATTTTCTCACAAAATGAAAATCAATTTCGGCACTCTTGATCCTGGCATGATGTGTTGGATTGGCTGCCATAGTATACAAGTATTATCACACCAAACAGTAAGCATTCCAGAAAACTTGACTCCAATCTCTAATAGCAATTAATGAATCCGTGCCATTTCAGACATTGAGTTTGCCAAGCTAAGATTCTCAACTTCTGAACATTACCTTAAGACCACACTTTGCTTCTTACAACACCAGACAATAGGAATACTACCAACCCAAAATCTCCACTTGTATAATACATTCCATGATCCAATGTAGCTTTTAGTAACCTAAGAGTTCTCTTCATTACTTTACAATGAGTATCCAGAGGAGAATTCATATATTGGCTGAGCTGATTGACACAATAAGCAAGGTTTGGTTTAGTCAAGCATATGTACTACAAAGCACCCAATAGAGCTCCCCATCCTCAATTGGTGCACCTTCAAGAGGTGAGAGTTTCAGTGAACCAACCATAGCAGTTGGTGTAGGAGTGGCTCCTAACATACCAATTATGTTGACAAGTTCCTTAACGTACTTCTTTTGACTGAGAAAAATTCCCTTAACGTGTGATGATGACAAGGGTAAGGCAGTAGATGTGGTAGGTAATGTGTTTGTTGAATCATTGGGAGAAGTGACATTGGTAGTGGATAGGTGCCAATGAAGAACTAACTTGAGGTATAAGAGAAGAAGAATTGGATGTGGTAAATTTGCTTGGTAAGAGTAATGAACTTAAGTTATTGGTGATTGGGGATAGTTGTCTACGTGATTTGGTTTGAATAACAAAATGTGAATTAGAAGAAGAGGGCTGTTGGAAATGTTGTATACGATGTTTTAAGTGTAGTATTTTCGTTAACATACATTTATTATTTTTTTAAACAGTTAATAAAATTATTCATGAATTACATTAATAATTTGTATAATGTCCTCATTTGAGTTTTGCACACAAAGCAAAATGGAATCAAATGTTACTTATTGGTTGTCTAATGTTTAACTGATACTAAAGGGTATTTCATGGTCGAATCGTAATGCGAAAAGATAGCTTATATTAGTAGACGAACATAAACATGTTTTTAGTCTAATCGGAAATGAGTTTATAATTAATAGGTGAAAAGATGGAGCTTAATTATAAATCATTGAGCCTCAATTGCATATGTCCAATCAGTCATTCTGCTAGCTCGTTAAAACTAGAACTAATTTGCAGAATGAATCAAATGAACAGAAGTAGATAGAAATGATAAAGTTAGAGAAATGGGTTACATTAGGAAATGAATGTGGTTTTCTCACTAAGTATAGAAATGACCTAAGAATTAATTTATGGTTTTTTTGAATTATTAATTAATTAATTGAATTTCAAAAAAGAATTTAAATGGATTGGTCATTGTGAATCCAATTGAATGTAGAAAAATTAAATATATTTTATCATAGTTTCTTTTATGGTAAAATTATCATAATTTTAATGGAATTAGAATTGTGTTGAGAAAATTATTAATTTAATTGGAAAATTAATGGAGCAAATAATATTTAATTTGAGAAATAAAAAAACATTCTTGGATTGAAATAAATTATAAAGTATTGGGTTAATGTCCATGAAACATATATAAGGAGAGGCCCAACTCCCTTTATATGAAATACATGGGACGACAAACCTCAATATTCCCATCTAGGGTTACCGCCCCTCTCTCTAAATATTGAGTTGGAGATTTTTCTATCAAAATAATATTATTTATATTTTGCCACTTTAACCAAGATTCTACCAACTCTCCCTGTAAATAGATGGCACTAATAGACTTCAAATCACACCAACTGAAAGAGAAAAATATTAGTTTCTCTGAAGTTTTCAATATTGCTATTCTGGCATAAAATAGTGGTAATTTATTTTAAGAATAAATTATATTTTCTAGGAATTGCATTTCTATCGGTTTCTATTTAAGAGAGATTTACTTTCCCACTGAGAGTAAAGAAAATATTTCTAGTTTTGTGTTTGATTTGATTTGTTCGAGCCCACACTCGAAGCAGTTCGTGGTATGAGAATAACAAGGAAGATCGTTTGGTTGAAAGTTAGGAACGACAAGAATCCGTCTATCTTAAAACATAGGTACAAATTCGGTCTAGGGCCTATTGCTATAAATATCACAAACCAGGTTGATTTTCAAAATTTTTATTTTCCGCTAAGCAAGAAAATTGTTTTTGAACTGAATTTTTTCCAACAGGAATAGCTTACTAAGTGTATATTGAGACAGTAATGAAGGCTAAGTAAAAGGAAAGGCATGTTCAACAAATGTAACATGTCTAGATATTTATTACCTAAAAGATCCAAGCAATGATAACTATTGAGGCAAGATGTGGAGAATGCAGCTGAGTGGCACTCTGCAATGCCCACTGCAAGTTGCCATTGAGCCATTTTATTACTTGCCTTATTTGGATTGGCAATTTAATAAAGAAAATCTATTGTCCAATTAATGTGTTGTTATTTTGAAGATGTTATGGTCTATCTATAGAAATCAATCCTTGGCTTTTGAAGATTGGATTAGAATTGGGTGAATCAATTTAACCCTTAAAATGTGAAAATTTGATTAAGATTGAGTCGTTGTTTTGGAGATCATATCTTCGATTGATTGTGTTTTGAATGTTAATGATGTAATAGTTATTTTCAAGGAGTTACTTTATATTCACTTAGCTTCTACGTTAGCAAGCCGAAATTGATATATGTTTTGAGGCTTGTCTAAGTTTTGTAAGAGAGCTTATTGAGTGCATTCTAATTTGTTCATTTGAGGAACTGTTATTATAAATGTTGTTGAGTATTTATTGTCCAAGTTCCTAGGGGGAGGATTTAGAAGTGAGTGTTCTAGTCTTTAGGTACAAATACAAGATCTCTTTACTTGAGGAGTGATAGAGTGTGAATCACTTTTTGTATTATGGATTAAAGATAGTGGAATTACTCATTAAGCTAAGCTTCGCAGATGTAAGGAAATCGAGTTGCGTAAACCTTAGTGTTCTTTGTAATTTTGTTTGTACAGTTTTCGCAGTGCCAAGACGTTATGGCCACTACTTTCTTGCAAATCTATTACATTCATTTCAGCAAACAAGCAAATTAAAGTAGCAACAATTGATATCAGAGCAGACACTTAACATATCTAGTGGTGAATCCTAGTGCTATTGTTTGTTGATAATAAAAGGTTCTTCAATTATCGTCCCTTTATACTTGAGAATGGTAATTATCCCTACTGGAAGGCTACAATCAAAGCCTATACTAAGTCTGTTGATAAGAGAGCATGGCATTTTGTTCTTATTGGTTGGCAAGCCTCTACTGGTGATTCTGATGTTGGACAGGTTCCTAACACTACACCAAAACAGATTTTTAGCGGCATTTTTAGGCTTTTAGCGGTGTTTATAAGCGCCACTAATAGTATTTGCGGCACTTTTGAAAGCACCGCAAAAAATGCCGCTAAAAACAACGCCGCAAACTTTAGTGGCGTTTATAAAAAAAACCACTAAAGGTCATGACCTTTAGCGGTGCTTTTACCACAAACACCGCTAAAGGTCTTGACTTTTAGCGGCGCTTTTACCACAAACGCCGCTAAAGGTCTTGACTTTTAGTGGCGCTTTCCCACAAACGCCGCTAAAGGTCATGACTTTTAGCTGCGTTTTTACCACAAACGCCGCAAAAGGTCCTAACTTTTAGCAGTGCTTTTCCCACAAACGCCACTAATTTGTACATTTGTAATACACAATTTTTCCAATATCATACTCTTCCTGCATTAAAACCCAACCAAAAATAGCAAATGTAACATATAATTCAAGCAAAAAAACAGCAAATGTAGCATAAAAATCTCACCAAAAGCATTAATTCTAAATGATACTTTAAATTTAATAAAAGATATATGATATAAATTAATAAATGAATTCTTACAATAATGTTTAATGTAACAATGTTAATGATCTTAGAACGAGAAAATAAATGTCTAAGATGGCGGCTTCTGCGACTGCTGAAACATCTTCATCATAGACTAAAGTCAGATTTGGAGTTCATCATACTTTACATTACATTACGCCTCTCTCATTCTTGCCTCCGCCTTAAGTTGAGAATTTTTCTCAACTGTGCTCGCTTGCATCTCAGCTATCTGGTCCTCTGAACTTCAGCTCGAGATTGACTCCCAGAAGGCATGTATTGCTGGGAGCCGGATCCAAAATATTGGGTCGGGGTAACACGGATCCTTGAAATCGAACCCGACCATACCTTTCAAGACCCAAAACATCGATAATAATTACATTATCGATATCCTCAAGATTAACAAAACTATTAGTCGAAAGCGGAGACCCATCCTTCTTCCTATGCGTAATGTCAAAAAGTGCACGCGTCCAATGCTTCATACTCTAAAAAACATAAGTTTAGAAAGAAAATATAAATGAAACTTCAACCAAAGTATTATAAATTAAATTCATATCTTCTTCTCTTTTAGTTTCTCCTAATAAATTAATTAAAAAGTTAGAAGCAGACTCCAAACCTATTGAATCAAAAGTAAATTGAGTAATTATAAATGTTATGAGAAAACACTATTACTTGCCAATGAAAACTTCAATTGAAATATACAATAAGAAAATGCAACATAACATTATTAATTTAAAACTACTAATGAAGAATTAAACTATTATAATTAAACATTATAAATATTTATAATAAATCAAATTTTATTAAGTAAATATACCATAAGGAAAGCTTTGGATTTGGTAAGTTAAGTATGTGGTTGTTAGTATTCGGCCTAAGGCCATATTATTGGTATTAAGTGTAACCGATTTTGGCTATGTGCATTTAGGGCCAAATCAACAAGGATAAGGAGGAGTCTCAAGATCCACGTTCGTTTTATGTAAGGCCGATTGCAAGGGAACTCAGTGTGTGAAGTCGGGATTTGATTAATAGAAAATCGGTACCAAGGTAAGTTTTGGGTTACGATAATCCTATTAGGATTTGGTTTTATGGCGAATGGTCTTCATTAAATGTCTAAGTGGTGGGCGAATGTAGGGATTAAGGATCTAAATCTCTCCATAAGAATGTGAATACTAAGGATGTCAGTGCGTTTCCTACTCCTACTAGGATTATGGACACATATAGACATTATAAGAATGTGAAATAAGAATTTGGCATGTTAATGCATGGTATGTATGATATGGGGCATATGGGTTATATGAAAAGGGAAGTGAATGTGGTGACCTAAGACCACGATATCGAATGTGGTGACCTCGAATGTGGTGACCTAAGACCACGAATTTTATAAAGGCGATGAGCACGTTGATTGCAATGACGCCTTCGATGGTGTGTAGCGGATGGAGGTTGACTTAGTAATCCCCACGGTGTGCGGGATGGTACGGGTGATGTGTAGCGGATGGCATATAGGTTTGGGTTCGGGTTGCATCATTATTTTATATCGCTATATGATTATGTATGTGATGTGATAATATGCGAATCTATTTGGACATAGTGTTTGTGTACACATTGAGTCTGTTTGACTCACCCGTTGTGGGAACATTTTTGGTGATGATCGGTAATGGACCAAGGTCGGCGAGAGCTTAAAGGTGGCCATGCACAATGAAGAAATTTTACGATTAGGACTTTTATTTTTAATTAAGTACTTCAATTATTTGGATTTATTTGATGTAATAAGGCCATAGTGAACTATTTTATTTTATTTTACTTTTAAAATATTATGTTACAAAAATTTTATGAATTAAAGACTAAATAAATTTATTTTAAATTAATTCCTAAGTGCTTTTGTCGCCCAACCTAAAGGGTTTCAAATAAAATAAACTTGTTTTTAACTCGAGTCCAACCAAAAACAATCATTTTTCAAAAACCAGATTTTCCAAAGTAACAAAAGAATTTGAAACGGTTTACACCGGGGAACATACCAGATTCGGTCAAGGCTTGTGGGCCGGGTTTAGGGTGTTTCAGTTTGGTATCAGAGCCCAATTTTAAACTCTCGGCCTTGGGTTTAAGGCCCAAAACGTTTTCAAAGTTAAGCCCAAAAAGAATTTTTGTGAATTAAGCAGGATTTTCTGGCATGGCCCACTAAGTCTCCGACCCGAAGTCCACCAGGTAAGTACCCCTATCTCTTGTGTGATTTATATTATGATTTGTAGAAGGGTAGAATGGAACGTAGATTAGTGAACTAGGATCTGTTGAGCCCTAGGACTAGTTTACCCCAACTACTACATAAGACTTAAGTACTTAATTAAACAAACCTATGACTAAGTCGCCGAGTTAGGGTGTGGCAACCATTGTGCGCATGTCTAGGATTGGATTCGGAAGAGCCTGGTACTTAAGCAGTCCTAGTGACTCACCTCCTCTTCGCTGGAATCCTACCTGGTGCGTAGCCTCGGTTCACCCTAACCAAGAGGACTCGATCCACAAAGCTAAACGCACTAATTAAAACCCGAAGGGAACTAGTAGTATTTTTTTAAAAACCCTAGTTTTAAAACTCTTAAAATCACCTTTTAATTTTTGAAAACTATTTTTACAAAATTTTTCGAAAAATTTTTGATTTATAAAATTACAAAGATACCCTAGTGGTAAAATTACAAAAATGCCCTTGGTTTATGAAATTTCCAAATACCCACAGTTTTTATCAAAATTTCATTACTTTATAAAATATTCAAAAACCCTAATTTGCAAAATATCAAAATACCTTTATTTTGGAAAAATTACGAAATTACCCCTACCTCACAAAATTATCAAAACGACCCTGAATCCCAAAATTTTTACAACATCACCGATTTGGAAAGCAAAATTTTCAAAAACAACCCCCAAGTGTTGTAAATTCCAAAATACCCTTGATTTATTAAGATTTATAAATTTACCCGGGATAATTACCAAAATACCCTCAGATTTCTAAATTTCCCAAAATACCCTCGGGAATGCAAAATTACCCAAATACCCGTATTAACAAAATCTCCAAGGAACCTTATCTTGACAAATTACGAAAATACCCTTGTAGGATAAATTACAAAAATACCCCTGGGATAGGAACGGACAGAAATGTCCGAAGAGTGAATGTGTATAGGAGATACTATGGAATGGATGTGCTTTTCTGTGAATTAGGATAGAAAACTTGAAACTTTGATTGATCGAAAGAACTACTTCTAAATACTTCTTCTCATAAAATTGTTCGCGGCTAATCAGTGGAACCAAAGTTCTGATACATAAAACTTTTTAATCAGATTAAATCGTGACGTTAGAAATGAGTTCTAGGGGACGTGGTCGTCATGGACGGGATAAGAAGAGTTTTGGACCTTCAAAATCGTCTGAGAGTCTTCAGAAAAGACGAAAGGTTGAGAATTTTGCTCGTGTTTTTAAGCCAACTACTGGAAATCTGGACCGTCTGTGTGCTCAGTGTGGAAGGTATCATGTTGGTGAGTGCTGGAACCAAGATCGAGAATGTTTTAGATGTAAGTCTAAGGCTCATTTGGTTAAGAATTGCCTCGAACAACGAAGGTTCGTGGTTTAAACCATTGAGGAAATGGTCGTGGAACACCCGTTAGAGTCTTTGAAGGTTCGGATGTGAAATGACCAAGGATATGATAACGAGTAAGTTCCTTGTTTTGGAATATTATTTATTGCTTTAGAGATAGTTCATTCTTGTGTTGCTAGTGAAGTGCTTGAAATAGTATCTAAAGAATGTGGTAGTTTTGTTAAGATCGAGTGCTTGTAGAAGAGTGGTGTGATGAGTTAAGGATGCACGATTGTAAGTAATTTTGAGGACAAAATTATTTTTAAGGAGGGTAGAACTGTAATATCTCGAATTTGGGGTTATCGTTTGGAGTATAACTCAAGTGTTAGTAGGCTTTAAGGGTGTTTGGAGGTGTTTTAGGAGTTTTTAGAACTCTAGGATGAAGATGGAAGCTTTGGGAAAATGTTGGATTTTAAGCATAAAAAAGGGGGAGCTGGGTGAAGGAGCCCTTAAGGAAAAATTTGGGAGTTTTGGACATAAGAAATGGGCTTGGTAAAGTGGCTGGAATGCGCCACTTAGGACCTTGGAGAATGGCCTTGGGAGAGCGGTGGGGAAGGGCCTTGGTTGAATCACCTTGGTAGCATGTAGTGTGATTTTATTTTTCTTTTGGAGCTAAGACAAAGGGAACTGGCTAAATAAGTCTTAAAAGAAATTGCAGGTGCATTATGTCACAAAAGAGCCTTGGGAAAGTGGCACAGGATGCTACCTAAGGTGCTAGGAGAATTGCTGATAGGGATCCAAGGAAGGAGTTTGAGTCTTGTGGGCGACAAGGGAGTGTTTTATTTTGCATTCGGCGTTAAGGCAGGAAGCTAGGTGAAGGAGGCCTTAAAAGGAATTGTTGGGAGTTTATGTCACAAAGAAACCGTGAGCAAAGTGGCTTGGGCGTTATCTCTAGCTTGCGACAAAAGAGGCTCGAGTTCGAGCCTTGTTGACGACAAATGGGTGTTTTATTTTTTATTTTTGCATTCTGGCGTCAAGTGGGAAGAAATTGGACGGCACATGGGTTTTATAAAGAGAAGATAAAGTTTGGATTTATTTTTGTTTATTCTAAGGTGGTAGATAATAGGATAATTGTAGATTTATTTTATTTATTTTAAATGGGAAGATAAGGGATAATGTGATGGATTATTTTTATTTTTATTTGAGAGATAAATGTTGGGTTTATTTAATTTATTTTGAATGAGAGGTATGGAGAGAATATAGGAAAGAAATAAGGGGATATGAATGGAGGGTGAGCTAGTGGCCGAATATAGGGAGTGGGTGGATGGCATTTTCGGTTTTGAGGTGAGATAGGTGTGGGTTTATTTTATTTATTTTAAGTGGGTAGATAATTGGGGATTTTGTTTTATTTGTTTTAAATATTGAGATAGTGGATGAATGGTGGTTATTTAAATTATTTTGAATAAGTGTGGATTTATTGTATTTAGTTTAAATAGGTAGATAATTGGGATTTTGTTTGATTTATTTTAAATGATAGGATAAGAGATAAAGGAGGAAAAGAAAGTGGGATATGATAGGAGTTGGGGTAGTGGCTGAATGTGGGTCTCTTTGGGGTTGGTATATTCGGCCATGAGGAGGATTTAAGTGCCAAAAATCATTTGTTCATCTTTTAGTCTCTGGTAGAATCTCTTTTCACTTTTCTCCTATTCTTTCACTTTTCTTTAACTTTAATTCTACTTATTTTCTTGAATGGCGAATGTCCCTTTTGATATTTAAAACCTTAGCCAAATATTTCATCTACATGTGAGGGGCCATAGCCGAACCATATAGCCTCATTTTCTACTCTATTTCTCTCCATTATTAAAAGTGTCGAAACACCATAGTCGAATCTTTATTGGAGGGGCTGTCGACTACGTGCTTGTGATCTTCTATTCTCTTCAACATGTAGTGGTAAGTTCTTTCTTTATCATTCGGTTTTGAGCTCTTTTTGCTAGTGTGTCGAAATCATGAGGATAGGCCTAGGGATGGCTGAATATTCTTTAAGCTATGATTATGTGTTCTTTTGTGTGTAGCCGACGCTAAGGAGCCTTAAAAGAGATCTATCGGTTTTGGATCATCAAGGTAAGTGATTGATAACATTCACCAAGGGCCATAATTTGGGTATTTAAGTGTTGTTGTTTTCGATTATAGCTTTTAAGGGCAAGTCGGCTAGATTAAGGAAAGCTTTGGATTTGGTAAGTTAAGTATGTGGTTGGTAGTATTGACCTAAGGCCATATTATTGGTATTAAGTGTGACCGATTTTGGCTATGTGCATTTAGGGCCAAATCGACAAGGATAAGGAGGAGTCTCAGGATCCACGTTCATTTTATGTAAGGCCGATTGCAAGGGGAACTCAGTGTGTGAAGTCGAGATTTGATTAATAGAGAATCGGCACCAAGCTAAGTTTTGGGTTACGATAATCCTATTAGGATTTGGTTTTATGGCCGAATGGTCTTCATTAAATGTCTAAGTGGTGGACGAATGTAGGGATTAAGGATCTAAGGCTTTAGATCGGATTTCCGGGATCTTCATTAAAGCACTAAGTAAATCAGGTGTGTACCCCACACTATTTCTTAATAAGTTTTATGGCAATGTTTAATAGAAGTATGTGTATAAGAATGTGAATATGGCTAAAGTACCATGTCATGGTACAAAGTACTCAGGTACGTTTCCTACTCATACTAGGATTATGTTAAATATCTGTTACGACCCACATATGACATTATAAGAATGTGAAATAAGAATTTGGCATGTTAATATATGGTATGTATGATATGGGGCATATGGGTTATATGAAAAGGGGAAGTGAATGTGGTGACCTAAGACCACGATATCTGAATGTGGTGACCTAAGACCACGATATCTGAATGTGGTGACCTAAGACCACGAATTTTATAAGGGCGATGAGCACGTCATTGCGGCGATTGCCTTCGATGGTGTGTAGCGGATGGAGGGTTGACTTAGTAGTCCCCATGGTGTGCGGGATGGTCTTGGTGATGTGTAGCGGATGGCATATAGGTTTGGGTTCGGGTTGCATCATTATTTTATATCTGCTATATGATTATGTATGTGATGTGATAATATGCCGAATCTATTTGGACATAGTGTTTGTGTACACATTGAGTCTGTTTGACTCACCCGTTGTGGGAACATTTTTCGGTGATGATCAATAATGGACCGGGTCATTGGAACTTAAAGGTGGCCATGCACAAGAAGAAATTTTACGATTTGGACTTTTATTTTAATTAAGTACTTCCAATTATTTGGATTTATTTGATGTAATAAGGCCATAGTGAACTATTTTATTTTATTTTACTTTTAAAATATTATGTTACGAAAATTTTTATGAAGTAAAGACTAAATAAATTTATTTTAAATTAATTCCTAAGTGCTTTTGTCGCCCAACCTAAAGGGGTTTCCAATATAAAATAAACTTGTTTCTAACTCGAGCCCAACCCAAAAATAATCGTTCTTTCAAAAACCCAGATTTTCCAAAGTAACAAAAGAATTTGAAACAGTTTACACCGGGGAACATACCAGATTCGGTCAAGGCTCGTGGGCCGGGTTTGGGGTGTTTCAACTTCTTCCCATTATATAACCATTGCGAACATGTTTGCACAACACAACAAGGACAAGCATAACGTCCCTTGGTACTCCAACTAGATAAATTGGCATAGGCTGGGAAGTCATTAATAGTCCACATCAAAGCTGCACGTAAATTGAAGTTCTCCTTTCTCCGTATATCGTATGTCTCAACACCAGCCTATAATTGTTTTAACTCTTCAATAAGTGGTTGCAAATATATGTCAATATCATTCCGAGCCTTTTCTCTCCAGGGATAATCATAGATAAGATAAAGGATGATTGTTTCATGCAAACCCATGGAGGCAAATTATAAGGAACAAGCACCACAGGCCAAGTACTGTACGCTATGCTCATGATTTTGTACGGGTTAAATCCATCAGATGCTAGCCCAAGCCTCACACTCTGAGGATCGCTTGCAAAACTTGGAAATTTGGAGTCAAATGATTTCCAAGCTAAAGAATCTGCAAGATGCCTTAACAATCCATCATCGGTTCTTCCATCATTGTGCCACGTCATTGACTCGGCTTTTTTGACGACATGAAAAGCCTTTGAAGCCTTAGTATTAGCGGAAAATACCACATAATCTTAACTGGCGTCTTCCTTGACTGTGCATCATTTTCATCCTTATTACCATCTTCTGTATTTCTATTCATCCAATGGGATTGACCGCATACATGATAGCACTGTTGGTTTCTCCGGTCACCCCAATACAACATGCAGCCATTTGGGCAACTATGAATTTGGTTATAGCCAAGGCCCAAATCTTTGATCAGTTTCTTCATGTCTTTGGAAGATTGAGGGATTTTTGCAAACAGGAACATTTCTCTCAAAAACTCTAACAACATAGTGAAAGAGTTTTCTGTCCACCCTCTCAAACATTTTAAGTGAAAAAGACGAATACAAAAAGACAGTTTTGAAAATTTAGATCCCTCATACAGTTCTTCGTTCATTTCACCAAGTAACGTGTAGAACTTCGCCGCTTCTTCATTTGGCTGATCATCAAGTACACTTCTTCCCCTTTCGGTGAAAGTATTTTCACCAAAATTATAATCATCGGTTGCACCCAAATCAGGTGGAAATGATTGTAAACCATCACCGCGCATATTAAATGCATCCCGCAACATGCCATCCATGTCATCTTCTCTAACATCCTGATTGTAAGCACTATGAGGATAACCCAAATTCATCGATGAAGAGGCTCCACTAGATGTACACTCTTCATGGAAAATCTATTTTTTATACCCCCGAACAAAGCCATCAACAACTAGATGTTCGTAGACAACTTCATGATAATGCCAATTGATATTACAACACTTCTTACACGGGTGAAGAATCATATTCTCTTGGCTTGCATTTTAAAATGCAAAATTTAGAAAAGTTTCTACTCCATATCAATAGCCATTGCTTACCCTTGACAAATTCATCCAAGTTCTATCCATTTCGTAGTTGTTGAAGTCTAAAATTGACAGTAAATTACACGGGTAAGTTGTTTATCTATACAGGTATTATGTAAGTTATGTAAATTATGTAAGTTATGAAGTTTGATCTTAAAATTATGTAAGTTTTGTATTATGTAAGTTAAATAATTTGATGAAAGCTATGAAATTTGATCTTTAACCTATGTATTATGTATTATGTAAGTTATCGAGTTATGTAAGTTATGTATGTTATGTGAGTTATGTAAGTTATGTATATTATATGAGTTATGTGAATTATGTAAGCTACTTAAATAATTATCGTTATTATTATATTGATAAAGAAAATTATAAGTTTGGAAAACATTTAAAAATACTAAATATTAAAATCAGAAATTATTAATATAAAAATTAGTAATTTGATTTTTATATTTAAATATATTTAAATAATGAAAAAAATAAAAAAAGAAATAACTTAACAAAGTAATTAATGAGTAACAAAATAAATTTTCATTTTAAAAGTTTTTAAATTACTTATTTTTAAAAAATTATTTTTATATTAAAACATATTTAAATAATGATCTATATTATTATTAGATTGATAACAAAATATTTATAAGTTTGGAAAACATTCAAAATATTAAATATTAAAATCAAACATTATTAATATAAAAATTAGTAATTAGATTTTTATATTAAAACATATTTAAATAATGATCAATATTATTAATATATATTTCACAAAATATTTATAAGTTTGGAAAACATTCAAAATATTAAATATTAAAATGAAACATTATTAATATAAAAATTAGTAATTTTATTTCTTATATTAAATTATATTTAAATAATGAAGATAAGGTAATTAACACCCAAACCAAAACAAGTTAATGAGTAAAAAATATAAATTTTCCTTTTAAAAATCTTTTAAATACTTTTTTAAAAAGAATTTGATTTTCATATTAAAATAAAACAGACTTTTAATTATTTAAATTTCAAAAGATTATATTATTTTATTCACAATTATATATGACAAAACCTAAATAACCTACCCTGCTTTGGACACCATTTATACTCCAATTCAACAAGCATTTATACTCCAATTTGTATGTTCCAATTTACCATTCATTCCAACAAGTTTAAAGTTTAAAAAAATCAAATCAAACAACATTCATACAGCAGAGTTAATCCGAAATTTTAGCGTTCCTTCAGCAGAACAATTTCACAAAAATAAAACCCAATACAGTACAAATTAGATGATTAAAAAAATGATTTGATGGTAAACAAGTTATATTGCACTTACAAGTAAAACTGGCAACAAAAAGCGCAAACTACCAGAAAAATGGATCCATTAAGTTAACGATTAAATATGTCATTTTTATACCAGTTGTAATAATATAATAAATAACAACATATTAAACAGAATATATAGCAGTTCAAACAATATAATAAACATCAATTTGGACAGAAATTTTTTAAGATTCATCATACGTGACATTGTTACACCTAGGGAAGATCTGTTATATCTTATAATGAGATATAAGACAACCCATTAGGTTTTCAGCCTATATACTTTGAATCTTTTTTTTTGGACAGCAATATAATAAACATCATATATACCAACCAAGCAGGATAATAAACAGCAATTTGGACAGAAAATTTTTAAGATTCATCATATGTGGTATTATTACACTTGGGGAGGACCCGTTATATCTTACAATGAGATATAAGGCAACCCGTTTGGTTTTCAACCTATATACTTTGAATCTTTTTTTTTTTTGGACAGTAATATAATAAACAGCATATATACCAACCAAGCAGGATAATAAACAACAATTTGGACAGCAATTTGGACAAATTCATCATGATATAACTCTTACTGATCAGAATTTTGAACTAAAATGTACTTTAATAATTTGAAGAACTGGTCTACTCCACTCTCACCAAGAAACAGAGGCTGCAAATTGGTACGAATCAGTTGAACTAATTATTTATATTTATGTTGAAAAGAAAAAAAACAATTATTCTTTTATAAAAATTGTAACTTTTTATGTATGGAATATTATCACATACTATTAATATTTAATGTTTTAAAGCTAAAAATATTAATCAATTTTTAGTTTTCACAGGTTCCCTACAAATCAAAGTATAAGATCTACAGGAATGAGTTCAGATTTGAACTAAAAAATTGTTCTGCCAAGGAGTATCTTAGGTCCCTTTTTTGCATGCAAAAATCCATTCATTTTTAGTCAAAAACAAAGTAAACAATATTATTCTTGGATCATGCATTAATCAAAACCCTTAAAAGAAAAAAAATAAAGTAAAAGCAAAACACTTTTTATCTGTAAAGGTTAAAAAAAAGAACTGATAAAGCATAATTTGGACAAAATCATCATGATATAACTGTTATTGATCAGATCTTTGAATTAAAACGTACCTTAATAATTTCAAGAAGCAGGTCTACTCCACTCTCACCAAGAAACAGAGGTGCTAGTCAGAAAAATAGTATTTGTTAAGTAATTTAAAAGGAAAATGAATATAAAAAAGCCAAAATAATTAGCATCGAAACATGTACCTTCCCAAGCAGTATTTCGTTGAACCAAGTATAAAAACTTTATCAATATCTCTACCAAATATTAATTCGAAGAGTAAATGGCAGCTTCAGTTGAACCAACAGTTGCAGGAGGAGTAGGAAGCGATGGCGAAATACGACAACATTAACTCAGTAATACTTTAAATTAAAAATAAAAAACAGAAAATAAAAATAATATCAAACAACATTATATGCGACCGAGGACAATAAGCTTAAACCGGGGAACAAACTCGCTTTTATATACTCCATTAATAAAATTCACTTGCAATATAAATCATGAATAGGACAATGATAAATTAAAAGGTGTAAAATGGTGTAAAATCATTTTTCAACAGTTCAATGTCTTTGATACTTACCAGGTAATTACAGCTTTTTGTCAATTCATTAGAACTTAAGCTTCAGTTACTATATAAAACCTGCAAAGGAGTCAGTTGAATTAGAATGAAAGTTTATATTGGATAAACGCCAAAAGAACAAACAACAGCATTGAACAATATCTCGGGTTAGATTTTCTAAGTTTTTCCATGTATTTAGAAGATCCTTATAGGTCATATCCCTGTATTTATGTGTCGGACAAGGGTATTTCAAGAGTCAAAGAAACATGGAAACTAGCAGCCGAACAAGATTTCAGGAAAAATGATTCGTATTTTAAGATTAAGTAACATACTATTAAACAAAAAAATGAATGAAACTAAATAAAGGGTCGATATAAGTAGTAATAAAGCTTTGGGAAAAATGAGTGGCAGAATGTACCAATGAGATTTAAGGAAGAATGTTTGGGTATCAAATACGACCTAAATCATAAGAGAAAGTTAGCATTGAATATCTATCCAGCTCATTAGGCTAAAAGACAAGCACTAATGCTTAATCCAGGTTGGCATGGTTTCTCGGTGAAGAAACAATTTATATTTCATCTTTGAAAATGGATAATGCATGTCAGATTTCTTTTTTTCCCTTGGATTATAATTCAATATATAGATCCTATAAGATCAAGATACAGATCCTGTATTTGCATGTAATAGAAAGCCATAAAATTCAGAAAAACAAAGCAACAATAATTAATAAAAGGACAAGCATATTACCCATTAAAAAGAAGAACAATTTAGCATAAATTGTATATAACAAAAATTAACTGCTTCAATACGAGAGAGATTAAGCTGAAGCCTGTTATGTTACATTCTTCCTAAGATGGGCAGCTTCTCTGTTTTCAGCTAAACGATTGAATTTTTTTCACGTTCAAACTTAATGAACTAATCTCGACAAAAAAAGAAGAAGTTACAATCCCAAAAACTATAACCAAATTAAGGATAAAAAATAAATTAAGGTCATGGGCAGCAAAGAATTTCTGGTAAAAGAAACAATAATCAACTAGTAATCTATTTTTATCGAAAACACTTCACAACATAACTCGTTTGAAAAACACTTCACAACTACTAATCTACTAATCAATTTACTTCAGTTTATAAAATTTAAATTTAAATAATATAAGCTAAATTGAAAAACACAATTGTTTAGCTCAATTAGTTCATATTATTATCTTTATTAAAATAATATCATCGTACAATATTCAAAAATTCGACTCAATTAGTCTAACTGTTTTTGATAAAGTAACATCTAGTTTATACAACTATTTTTAATAAAGTAGAATCTATCAGGCTTCAGGTTTAAATTCAACACATACAACATTTTTAAAATAGCATATAACAAGTTTCACCAAAATAACTGAATGTCGGATAGAACTCAAAAAAAATGATTACACTCCAATTGTAATGATCTCAAATGTCAATTCATATTCTAGAGTTTCAACGTTACCAATTACCTTGCAAATTACTATCTCAAATTTGGAAAAAATCCAAGAAGTTATGCATTCTATCTCCAAAACCGAATAGCATAGAATTATATATCTCAATATTGAATCATGAAAAGAAATACTGAATGAATCAACGCTTTAAGCTCTTTATAGATTAAAAATAGATAATATCGAAAAATTCATCATAATTGTTAAATGCTTCTTTCCTCAAAATAGCTAAATTAAACAGTAGCATACCTGGGGGAGAAATGAGATAAAAGCGGAAAAGCGCATCAGATAACAATTTGAATGGAAAGAAAAAAAAGTGAACCGCATATACGTATTGCGGTGATAATTTTAGAGATTGTGAGGGCATATTGGCGGCATTACGCATACGAATAATTTTGTGGTCGACCCAACTACGACAGAAGCGAGAGCCTGTTTGCAAGCGGTGATAGTAGCTGAGGAATTGGGCTTTCGAAGATTAGTGGTGGAGGGAGATTCCTCGACTGTCGTAAAAAAAAGTTCAAAAACTAAAAACATTGATTTACAGAAATAATAACCCAAACTACACTCAATTGACATCTCAAAGACAAAGAATTGAAGAAGAACTAGGCTCATTCAACTCCATTCAAGCATATAAACATGTAAAGGGTCACAAAATAAGAACCCAAACAATTACGAGATATACCAGGGAAGAATAAAAGAAAACTAAATTTACTAACTTTTCACCAATAACAAATAAAATGAAAAACGAATTACAGAACAACGAAACAAAGTTTGCTTCATAAATCACAATCCAATTGGATTAAACTCACATATATACCCAGAATAAAGCCAGAACCTTTGATCATCACGATGAACATTGATGAACAAAACAAGCATATTTACCAACTGAACAAAGAGCAGAACAAAGCCATCCAAAGTTTCAAACAAACAAAAGTACATCAAGGAAGAAAAAAAAAAAAAAGCAAACTGGGAAACAAAGAGTTTAAAAATAAAAAATAAAATTGTAGAACATACTAAACTTATACATACAAGCAACAAGATGTTTTGAATGAAATAATTACCACACCAAGTTTCCCGATACTTGACCTTCTCTGATTTAGTTCTGAGTTGATATTACTCAAAAACAAAAATCTATTCTTATACTAAAGATAACTATATCATACGGTTTAAATTAGTTATCGAACAAAAGAACCTAATTTCTAGATTAAAAAGGAAAACAGAAAATGGGGAAAGAGAAAATTAGTAAATACCTTGAACCCATCAAACTCAGAAGTTAACTGTCGAATCTTCCTTCACAGTGAAGAATAATCTTCTGAAAAAATAAAAGATCTTTAGCTTCTTTATTTTTCTTATTCATTGTGCTGGAAATAAATATAAAAAAGGAAGAACACTTACAACCGAATAATCTGAAAGCAATGGATGGATAAAGCAACGGGTTGATAAAATAACAGTTTGAATTAGGGATTTGGATCACAAATGGATTGGAAGTTTGGGAATTGGGGAGAAATAACTTAGGGAAATTTAGGAGAAACTGAGATGGGAAATTGGGGGAATGAAGTCGGGGAAATCTGGCTTGGGGAAACCTAAAGGAAATTCGGAGTTAATAAAACAACGTCGTTTTATTAAATTTTGCGACATTTATAAAAAGCGCCACAAAAATCATAGGCAAAAACAGCACCGTCTGGGCAACTATTATAACATATTTGTGGCGTTTATTGTTGAAGCGCCACTAAAGTATAGTCATTTGCTGCGTTTACTTAAAAAGCGCCACTAAAGCATAGGCAAAAATGACACTGTCTGGGTAACTATTATAATATATTTGTGGCGTTTTGTGTTGAAGAGCCACTAAGCATAGTCATTTGCGGCATTTACTTAAAAAACGCCACTAAAATCTTGCATCAATACGCACCGTTTTCCAGTATCATGCATGTATTTTCGGCGCATTTTACAAAAACGCCACTAATCTATATCTTTTTGCGGCGTTTTGTGGAAAACGCCACTAATATCAGAGATCAAAACGCAATGTTTTGCCATTCTGAAACAACTTTGCGGCGTTTTTACTAAAACGCCACTAACAATAAGCTTTAAACTACGACGTCTTGCACTGTATTGATATATTTTTGTGGTGTTTTATTCAAAAACGCCACTAAAACGCCACTAATTCATACAACAAAGTATCAAACGACGCCGTCTTCGACGCTATTGATGGATTTTGTGGCGTTTTTGTAAAAAAATCGGTAATTTTTAATATCATTTATTCTATATATTTTTTTATTATTATTAATTAATCCAATACCTTAATATTATTAACACTAATTAATCTAAACCATCAACCTTAAACCATTAACACTTAAAACTTTAAAATTATTTTAAATATATATAAATTTAAAATATATCATCATATACCCATAAATCTTTAAAATTATTTTAAATAATAGTATTTTAATATTTTTCATTTTTAACATATATTTTTCTATGTTATAATTGTTTCAAATTGTTTCTATGTGTTATTAATTTTTCTAAATAATTTAAATATTAAATTAAAAATTACATTTTAGTCAATAAAATTAAACTAGTTAAATAATAAAAGAGGATGAAAGAGTGCTTGACTTTTATTACAATTTTATATTTAATTATTATATAATTCATATCAATTTTAAATAAATAATTTTGAAAATTTGAGTAATATTTAAAAATTAGATACATGACATAATTTTTATATAATTTTTAATGTAAGAAAACAAAAATAGAATATTTCAAAATATGAAATAAAAAAAGTTTAAAAAACTATAATGATAATTTTTATATAAAAAATTTCATAATCTCTTTTACGATTATATAATAAATTATTTAATATATAAATTAAAAAACTTAACCCCAAACTCCAGTACATAACCCCAAATCCAAACTTTAAACCCCAATCTCTAACACATAACCCTAAGCCCCAAACTATATAATGATAATTTTAATATTAAAATTCATATTATCTATTTTACAATTATATAATAAATTATTTAATATATAAATTAAGGATAAAAATTTTAACCTATTTTAAAGAAATAAACATTGGGGTAATGGATACATATACCATTCGGAGTTATGGGAAGACAGTTTCACAATAAAAGGAAGGATCGGTAAACGATGGTTGAATCCAACAGCTTCGAGGTTATAAGATTCTAGGGATTTTGGGGATTTGAATTAGGGAAACTGATTTGGGGGATTTTGGTTTCGAGATTTTGGGTCATATACCCAAAACCCTAAACCTTAAATCTTATACCCTAAACTCTAACCCTTCACTAAACTATAACCCCTAACCCATAAGCCCATAACCCTTAACACGTAAACCACAAAACCCTTAACCTTAACCCCTAACCACTACCACTTAAACTGTTAAACACTAAGATCTTAAACCCTAAATCAATTTTAATAGCTTAATTTGTAACTTAAATGAAAACTTCTAAATTGTTTACTTAGAAATTTGTAACTTTTCATAATTAAGTAACTAAAATAAAACTTTCTCATTGCTTATAATAAGTGAATGTATCAAAATAAAATATAATTCAAAGCAAGAATAAGAAAAAAATATGAAAATTAAATCGGATCAAATCGAAACAAGTCCCTACACAAAAATGGCTACTCAACTTTTAGCGGCGTTTGTACAAAAAATGCCGCTATTGCTCAGTTTATTAGCGGTGCTCAATTTATTAGCAGCATTTGTATAAAAACGCCGCTATTGCTCAGTTTATTAGCTGCGTTTGTATAAAACCGCCGCTATTACTCGATTTTTTGCGGCGTTTGTATAAAAAAAATGCCGCTATTGCTCGGTTTATTAGCGGCGTTTGTGTAAAAACGCCGCTATTTCTCGGTTTTTAGCTGCGTTTGACCGAAAAACGCCGCTATTGTTCAGTTTTTAGCGGCATTTTCTTGCAAACGCCGCTAATGTATACTCTTTGCGGCGTTTTTTGTCCAAACGCCACTAAAAACGCCGCTAAAGCCCTGTTTTGCTGTAGTGTAAGCTTGAGGTTGAATGGACTATTGAGGAAGAGAGAGTTGTTAATAAAAGCTTTAAGGCCATATATGTCATATTTTGTGGTATTGACATGCAAGAGTTCAAATGTATATCCAAAGGCATTATTCAAATGTATTTCCAAGTGCATTATTGCAAAGGAAGCTTAGGAAATTCTCTGAATTGCTCACGGGGAACCGATATTATCAAGCAATGCAAGATGCATGCTGACCACCAAGTTTGAAACCTTAAGAATGCAAGATTGCTTTACTTACTCAGAACTTTAATAAAGCTTTTAAAAATCAAGCTAGGAAGTTTGAAACATCAAAAAGCACTCCTAAGAACAAGAGCAAAGGTGTTGCTATCAAAGAGGAGAATGAGAAAGAAAAGAAGAAGGGCATCTAGTGTCATGAATGTCTTGGATATGGTCATATTCAGGCTGAGTGTGCTAACACTCTTGAGAAGAAAAAGAAGGTGTTGTGTGCTCTGTGGAGTGATGAAAACACTTCTAACAATTCCGAGTCTAATGAGGATCAAATGAATAACTATGTAGTCTTTGCTTCAAGTGTGGTTTCTGATTCTGAGACCGATGATGATTTTGATAAAGGTTCTGATAGGGAATTTCTAAACACATACAAAACCATGCTGAGTAAATGGGAACAAGTGTGTGAGTTGAACACTCAATTATCACAAGAGAATGCTCAACTGAAGGAAGAAAACAGAAAGTTGATCAAGCAAGTTGAGGCTAAGGAGTCTTTGCTGATAGAAGAGTTGGACAATTTTGTCAATGCAAAGAAAGAGATGGTTGAAACTAAATTGCTTCTGGAGAAATTCAAAGTTGGGAGTAATAAATTAGATGAAATACTTTCCTTTGGTAGAATGGATCTAGTAAGAGGTGGACTACAATTTGTTAACAAAGGGAAAGCTGTCATAGAGAGTCTAGCTGTGTTTGTGAAAGCATCAAAACAAACTGAAATTGGTGAATGTTTAACCAAAGCTATTGTGATTAAGACTAACAAGAAGGTATTGATCTACCATAAATTGATATGGTAAATTAAGTTCTTTTTGACACTCAATGAGCTTGCATTTAATCATTTTATGGTTTTATTTTGTGATTTTTAATAGTTATCAAATTTTCACCTTAGAATTTGATTCTGTGTGTTTTGTGTATTTTATGACCAAAATGGAAAAATCTTGCCTTTTGGAGTTTAACGATTAATATTAGCTTGTGTGGAAGGTGCCTAAGGAAATAACGTGAAGAAGCGTTGATGTTGTCCTCCATGTCGTGACACCAGACTCCTGGTGTCGCACTACTGAAGTCGTTGTCACCTTGAGAGTTTGAATTTTAAGGACTAACACAATGTAGGTGAACTAGTCTTTGTTTGTAATTTTCTCTGCTCAATACACTTACACAACTTGACTGTTTTTGAACGAGGTCCTAACCGTGAATAAAGTTGGCATGAAAGACTAATATCACCACTTGGTTGGTTTTGAACAGTTGCATGAGCAAAAGCATTAACTTCCATCAATTTTATTCTATTGCCTAACTTCAACATCTAATAAAATGGTGGTAACTCCCTGAATACCATAGGGTACTTGGTTTGCAATTCTGGTGGAAGTCCATTAAGCATGGCTGTGATTTGTTCGTGTACACTAATAACCTCTGCGCAACAAACCAACTCATCACAAAAACGTCTTGCTCTCTTCATTAAAAATTCTTTCACAAACGAGTCACCTTTACGCTGAGAACGCAAAGCAATCATATATAACATAACTTGGACATGATCTCACTACTGTATATATTGCTCAACGTCTGCCAAATCTGATATGTAGAATCATGCCCAATCAAATAAGGAAAAACACTTTTGACTTGTAGAGGATAATAAACATGAGGCAAGTGCACTGTCTTGCTACTCAAAGTGCTCAAACTTGCCAGACCATTTGCATCTTTAATGTACTGAGGAGGTGGTACAGTAGAGCCATCGATGAACTTCTATAACTTGTGTGTTTTAGAGAGTAAGAAGAACTTGTTGATGCTATAAAAGATAGTTGGAGTCAATCTGATAAAATTTCAAAATTTAATCACCATATCATAAGATTAGCTGTCACAACTTATATCTTTTAATTAATATTAGCATGGTGATGTGATATCAAATGGGTAAGAACAACCACCACCTTTCTTTTCTTATTTCCTAAATAATTCAATTGGTTACTTGTACAATAATAATTAATTAATTAATTAAAAATTAAATTATTAAATCAGTTCTAACTGTTTATTTTTATCTTAAATTTTGAGTTTTATTACTTCAAACAATTTTAATTTAATCAATTCAACCCTTCGTTAAAACCAATATATGAACCGATTCTTAATCTAATTAATCTGACTAATCAATCTAATTTTATTTCAAAAACACTGATCACATCCGCGAATATGGACAAATACATACATACACACGCACACACACGGTCCAACTAATTAACCCAATCCCCACACGCGCACACAAACATAACTGAAATTTCAGATCAAAATGATATGGAAGGAAAATTTAGCTCAAGAATTTAATTGAATAGAATTGTAAGGGTATAAGTTATTTTTATAAGAATTAGTCTTGAAGAAAGATTTCTTCCCTGTAAACTAACAGGGATACAATCTCTATAAAATAAATCAGGATTGAATCCATTTAATTACCTGTAAAAGCTAGCACTGAGCTCAACACTTCAATCTTATTTTAAGCAACTTCGGCTAATGAAGTAAAGAATCTATCACTGAAATTGTACGTTAAAACTTTGTTGTGAACCTCAGGTGGACTCAATATCCCTAATCAAAACCCGGTTACAGTTCATTTACCAGCTCAGGTTAGCTACACCTATTTCCCATTACCGTGTGAACCAAGAACCTGGTAGACAAGTTCCTCTGACAGTTCTTTCTTTGCCTGGTTAAAGTAAGAATCATATTAGGATGAATCAGTGAACCTTGGATGAAAAAGTACGAAAAAGAGAGCAAATGCTAACCTGAAAGTGTCTCATATGCAGTATAGGCTGACATCCAACATCTGCAATAGATTTTCCTTGTGGGGTTTGCGACTTGAATCGTTCAGTTTCGTATGCTTTAAGGTTGTTTCTTTCATCAGGCAAATGGTGGCAAACGTTTAAGAGCGAGCTAAGAGAGTTCATCTGTCAGGTAAAGAGTTTAACCAAATATGAGAAGCTTTAACTTCAAGTAAACATTAACCTATTTCCTTGTAATAACAAACCAAATCCGAAAATGCTAACCTTCATGTAAGGACAAGATGCACAGCCACCATGAATAGAACATCCTTCACCGCTTGCAACTCCGGGTACAACAGGGAGTATAAAATCATCACCAGCTTTAACTGATTTAAGTGCAGGTGATGCACTTGTAGATGTTTTTGTCATAGAGTCTGACGAGACCGGAAAGACAATTTCAACGTTTATTTTTGTGCTAGAAGTCGTGTTTGAAGAATCTAACAAACTGCGAACTGCAGCAACAATTGAAGTCACCATTCCCGATTCTGTACCCAAGACAATTTGGAGGTGGTCATCGACGTTTCTATCTAGTGCTTCCTGAACCCTTTGTTTTATGAAATCCAAAATGTTTTGAGTCGAGCCTACGACACCCATTCCTCTTCTCTTGGCTTCCATTGCCAATGAGAACATTTCTCCGGGAACCTCAAAATGTGCCGTGAGAAATGCATCACAGTACATTTCATTTATCCTCTCTACAACTTCATGCCCAAAAAGATGATGCACAATACATGTTCCGTTCTGGTAGAAATAAGTTAGGTTCGTTATAAAAAGCAAAGCAGTTGAAAATATATATAAAACATATGGAAGATATACAAGGACCACAGCGGAAGTGTTATGTATATGTAAAAGGGGTTAAATCAACATTTAGGGCCTGAACTTGGCAACTTTTTCCACGTTGGGACCTGAACTTTTTTTTTTCAAGTTAGGGCTTGAACTTGGCAATTGTTCCAACATCGGGGCCTGAACTAGGCAACAGTTCCCACATTGAGACTTGAACTTTTGTTGTCCAAGTTAGTCCTTGAATTTGGTAATTGTTCTCATATTAGGGCCTAAACTTGACAATTGTTCCCACATTAGAGCCTGAACTTTAGGGTTTTTAAGGGCTAGGGAAAAAAAAGTTCAAGCCCAATGTGGGAACCATTACAAAATTCAGGGCCTAACTTGGATAAAAAAAAAGTTTCTCAATGTGATAACAAATACCAAGTTCAAAGCCTAACTTGGACAAAAAAAAAGTTCTGGCCCCAAAGTGAGAAAAGTTGCCAAATTCAGGCCCAAAATGAGATTTAATCCTATTTAGAAATAACAGAAAAACAGGTTAAACCAAAGTAACAAACTAAGATATATTTTTCTTGACCTACTCGGACTTGTGGTAGAGTATCAAATACAAGTATGCTCCCACCAAGGATATATTCAATTTTTTCTAAGTTTTCCATGTAGTTGGAGGATCCTTGGAGTCAAATTCTTATAATCATATCTGAATATGAGTCTCGAGCAAAATGCACAAGGCTGAAGGATGTACACTCTCCCTTCGAGCGTATTCCACCAAAATGTTTCTCACAATCATAGTTCTTCCGTTTTGCATATATTATAATGAATCATTTATGCATTGCTGTATATTTGGGGGAAGGACTGTATGAAAGGCAGAGAGATAGATCTACCATGAAGTTCATGTTTGATAGCATTGGAAAAATAAATATGGTTTTGTTCCATGAAGTTCATAAGATGAAAAATTCATAATTCATTTTTTCAATAATTCCTCGATTTACTATTCACAGAAGATATTTCAATAATCAAATGAATGCCATTCCTTAAAATCGAAATGACCAAAAGAAGTTGGTCTTTTCAATGTGATAAATACAATTAGTGACAATCCAAATGCAAAAACCAAGTTTCTATTTATGCATAAGACATCATCATTGAAGTTACCTCATAATAGTGCAGGCGAGGTAGCAATGATTTAATAGAGTCTCTGTTATGTTTTGGGTGTATTTCAGCTATTTCCTCATCGGACATCAAAGTCATCTGCTGGAACAATTCTTTAATATTCGCACCCATGTAGGAATCGGGTCCATACCATATATTTAAGTCTGGAACTTGAGCAAAAGCCTGATGAAACCAAGAGAAGTGAATTAAGAACAGAAGCCTTAAAACAAAAATGAAAGCATTGAACAACAGAGGAGAGGGAAAACAAACAACGTTCGAAACACAACCCACCTGAAGAATGGTTGGGACAACATTTGAAGAAGTACAAGTGATTGTAGGTACAAGCTCATGAGAATAAGCTTTTGTTTCTAGCGACGTATTAATGTAAACAACATGCAAGGAAGGAAGCGAGTTAGAAGCTGACTCAAGATAGTTCAAATAATCAGGAGTAGCGGCAGCATCAGCCAAAGAACAACCGATGCGTTCATTTGACATCCTGTAAACACCAACCTGCAATTCCATTTTATACAAACAAAACATATCCATTAACAGCATTAGTGTTTTGGAGCAGAGAATGAAAAATCATTCAGCTCAATGCTCAATAAAACACACCATTTGCCATAGAAAAACAACAGTACACAATTCAGTGCATACCACAGCCTTAAATTACGTATAATTTATGCCCAAAAGAATAGAATAACCCTAACTGCAGATTCTAAATAGCTATAGAATAACTCTCATCCATAAGCTTATACAATATACATACATTATAAATCAAACGTCATATACTAAGTAATACGGACCTTTGGAGAACCATAACCAAAAAGTTAGCTATTGAGGTAGGAGAGCCTAGGTCCTTATAAACCCCACCAGAAAATCTCATACATTCCTATGTGGGATCCAAGTCCCATACCTTGCAACTGGCACATAACAATCCACCACGCTCTGCAACCTCGGTACCCAAGCAAGCTGGCTTTGCGCTAGCTTAATCTAGCCTCGGGCAAACACTGCAATACCAACGTCATCACCCACCGCACACGATTGAAACTAAGATACGGACCTTTGGAGAACCACACACCAAAGACTAGCTATTGGATTGGAGAGCCTAGTTCTTACCCACAAGAATATTTTCCTACATGGAATCCAGGCCTCATACCATACAATTGCACATAACACTACGCAATATACATCCTAGTGCTTTGTTCTATTTCCTTGACTTGGGTGTGAGTATCACATACAAGTATATTCAATTTTTCTAAGTTCCTGGAGGACCCTTATACCTATGTCCGAATATGAGCCAGGCACGGATACTCCATACAAAATGAAGAGTAAAGAAAGAAAATATACCTCTCCAAAGCCAGCTTGATCAAGAATTGCCCGAACATTTTCTGACATAAAATCAACACCCAAAACCGTGATGAATTTACATCCAGATTTTACCATCTTAACAGCTGAATCAGCCATCACCAATGAGTCAGATATATGAATGTGAGGCCATTCTTTCTGAGCTGCAGTTAAGATGCCTTGCACTTCAGGGTCCATATAAAAATGAGCAACCACACCAATTTGCTTCTCTTTAAGAACACGGACAAGTTCTTTCACCTTTAACTTGTCAGGGGATAAATACCTTGCCTGCAATTCAACTAGATTTGAAACTTAGGATCTTAAACAACCATGTAAACAAAATCATAAAAAAGGGTACAAAAATCAGTAAGAAACTAACCTGAGCCTCGGCATAGGTTCCCTTTGGCTGAATACCTTCAGCAGTGATCACTAATGATGGAAATGGCTCAAATGGTGTCTTTCCTTCCTTTTGAGCAACCAAAGCCCTGGTTCGTTTCTGCATACTAATTAAAACATTATGCCAAGTGTTAACACGAGACCTTTCACCACCGTGGAGTCCGACGTTAAGCGCCGCTAAATCCTCCGTTTTCAACTGCAACACTTCTTCGGGCCCCGCCCCATCAAGGACCGAAACCAAGCAAGCACAGAACCCTTTGGTAATCTCGGAATCACTGTCGGCCCAGAATCTGATGTTCCCTTCGGAGTCCATCTGGGCATCGAGCCAAACTCGGGCTGTACAGCCCATAACCCGGTTCGAATCAGTCCGGGATGAAGCCGGCAAAGGAGGGAGAAGAGAAGCGTAGTAAAGGAGACGCTTGACTCGATCGAGAGGCTCTAGAAGGGACTGAAATTCGGCGACGAGGGTCGAAAGCTTCCGCGGTGGGAGATAGGAGGTCTGGGTCGGTGACAGTGTAACAGCGGAGCATGAAAACGAAGTGGGGTTTGAAGGAGGAGGACCAGGACGAGGAGATTGAATGCATTTAAGGGACTTGAAGAAAGAGTTTTGATGGTTTCTGGGTATTCCATGAAAGTTGAAAAGGAGTGGTTTGGGGCTTGAATTTTGGGTTCGAGAGATTGCAAACAACGATGTACAGCTCGAAGAAGAAGGTTTAATGGCCATGGAAGAAGAGAAATCCATGGATGAGAGAGAGAGAGAGAGAGAGAGAGAGCAAAGAGAAGACCTTGAAATGCGTAAAGGTGAAAGAGAAAAAGTGTGTTAATGGCGATGGATGGGTATGCAAGGCAGAGAAAGAAGAGCCGTGTGTTAAAAGGTGAAGAGGAAACAGACACTGCCACCAATTAACCTATAAAAGCAAGTAGGCGCCAAATGGTTCAATCGTGGGATGTAATTGAATAGGTTTTTTTTATATATATATAAAAATAACCTTAAAATATTAATTTATTATGAAAATGATTTGTAGGAATTTTTTTTTTTTTAAATATCCCTTTGCTACACTACTATCATTATCTCAAGCAGCATTTGCCTATTTTTTAATTGTGCAGTATTGAATTGAAATATAATTATATAAAATGTTTAGCTGAAAAAAGAATGGGACAATATAAGCACTAAATTAAATGATTTTTAACTTTTGGGCTATTTGTATGATATGTCTAGGGGTGAGTATTTTATCAAGTTGAATCGAATCGAGTTAAAAATTTTTGAGTTAATTGAGTTAACAAATCATATTTTAATAATCGAACTCAATTTATATTTTTTTCGAATTGAATCGAATCGATTCAAATCGAGTCGAGTTAATGAATCCTATTATTTATACTTAATGTTGTGATTAGATGGATCAATTATTTAACTAGTAGACGAAGTATAAGATTATTTAACTATATGAACAATATAATGATTTTGCCTCTTAACTTAATGAATAAATATTTATCAAAACGACGTAGTTTTGCCTTTTAACTTAATTATTTTGAATTTTAACTTTAAAAAAAGTAAACATTTATCAAAACGACGTAGTTTTATCTTTTCTTTTTTGGATTTTCGAATAACTCGAATTGTGTAATTCATATTCTAGTTAAACCGAAAAACTTAATTTTTTATTCGAGTTGATCCGAATAACTTGATTAACTCAAATAACTCGAACTATTTAATTCAAAATTTAAAATTTTTATCGAGTTTTTCGAATCAAATCGGATTTTTTTCACCCCTAGTTACGTCTATTGTCTTTTAAAATTAAATTTAAATAACCTTTAAAAATACAATAATAACAAAATAAACCTTTTTATTTTTATTTTTAAAAATAAAATTAAAAATATATAAAATTCTTATTTAAATTACTTAAATATATCCTTCAAAAATTTCCTCAAGTTTATTTAAATTTAAACATAAACGGTAATTGTTTCATCGTGTCTCTCAATGTTTTATATAATCACATTTCAATTCGGTACCGCATTTTAAAAATAATAATTAAAACATGATTAAAGAGAAAGTAAGTTGGTGCCACCTAACATAACGGTGGCACCAACAAGTAGTATAACAAACGGGTCATTTTCTTAAATAATTTTTCTTTCAAGCCATTTTCATAATTAATTAATATTTTAAGATTATTTTTATTAAAAATTGAATTGAATAAATTATTAAAAATCATAAAAATTACATTAGATAAATTATTTTTAAGAATTTAATATATTTAGTTTTTATTTTTAAAATTCAAGTATAATGATTAACCTTATTAACAATTTTTCATTGAACTTGTTGGAGTGACATTTTAAAATAAAAAAAATTCAATTGGTACTTATGTACTTAAAAATAACGTTATAATTAACTTAAATTTAATAAATTAATTTTAACAATGTTTAACAATTTGACTGAATTTTGAAATTTGAAAATAGAGGGTAAATTCCTAAAACAAAAGTATAATAACTAAATTTCAAATTTCTGAATAATATAGGAACTTGTAGCATATTTTAACCATTAAAATATGTATGTGGAAATTTTAATAAATAAATAATATGAAATATGAAATTAAAAATAAATTGTTATGACCAACTCATATCAGTTTGCAAACCCATCGATATAATCATTAATTCCATACCCATATCTCAATTGATTCTTGATCCAACCAGTTTGATAAATTGATCTAATTCGATTTTGAAAATAATGCAATTAACCAATAAACCCAACCCATCTAACTTTCAACTTGGATTGTATTTTAGCCTCTCTACCAAAAAATGGGCAAATTAATCATTTTATGTTAGATGATTGAGCAAAACAGACCCTCCGTTAAATTTTGGTGTTTATATATAAAGTTTAATAATAAATTTAGCCCTCAACCTTTACACATTTATTCAATTTGACCATTGATATTTTATTAGAAGTAAATTAGAAATTTTTGAAACTAATAAAATTAAAGGGTTGAAAAGGGCTTGTAACAAATTTAAAAAAATGAATTACGCCCTTTTAAAATTTAAAATTATTAAAAATATAAGAATGAAAACAATATTTATAACATTTTAAATTATAAATTTTTATTAAAAATAACAATACCAATCCAATAAAAGAGTGGAGGTCAATTTTAAAAAAAATCGTATAATCATTAGATTTTAATGGGTCGGTATTGTTATTTTTAATGAAATATTATAATTTAAATTTTTTAGAATTTTTATTTTTAATATATTTTTAAAATTTAAAATGTCTTAATTGGTTTTGTTTACTTTGTTAGTAAGGCATTTTAAATAGTTCATTTATCTTTAAAATTAAATAAAATGGGATAATGTATTATTTGTGATTTTTATTAGATTTTACTTGTAAACTCTTTAAAGAAAATACTATTATTTTATCATTATATATGTGGCTCATATTAAACAGTTCATTTATCTTTCAAAATTAAATAAAAACCATAAAAAGTTAAATAAAGAAGAAAATGAATTCAAAAGTAATTTTTTAAAGAATTCAAAAGAATAGAAATTAAAATTCTATTTTTTTAATCAACGGCACTAGTAATTAATCTCTTTTCATCAAAACTTTTCAAAAAAAAAAAAAGCAAATGACTAGTTACGAAATGAGTTAGATCAAATTTTTATTTTCTATCCCATTTATCTAAATAATTAATTTGATTTAATTAAATAAATTATTAAAATTAATAAAAATATATATTAAAAACTCGATTTAATTAATTTTTAATATAATTAGATAAATTATGTCAATTTACAAGTCAATCAATTTAACCTTTTATTCCAACTCATCCAGTGGATTCCAAGGTCCTTGGCTTTTTGCCTATTGGGAGTTCTAAATTCCATTAAATTATATTATTTTCTTTTCGATAAACTCCTGGGGACCAAATCTGGCTCACTTGATGAGGAAAGAATGGATCCTTTTAGAGATGAAAGTGTTGAAGATCTTGAATTCCTAGAAGGAGATATTCGCAGATCTGTAGTCAATGCCACTCCTGCCATTGATTTTTCGGAAAGAATTCAACAAATCCTGTTCAAATAAATGGAATTAACAGTAGTTATTAAATTGCTCGGAAGAAATATCAGGTATAGGACTCTTTCTAACCAAATCAGCAGCTTATGGAACTCGTCCAAGCCTTTCCATCTCATGGATATTGAGAATGGTTATTACTTGGCTAAATTTCACTCCGTCCACGATTACACCAAAGTTCTGTCTCAGGGTCCGTGGTTGGTTTACGGTCAATATCTAACAGTGCAACCTTGGACCAAAGAGTTCAGTCCCTCTCAACCTTTTCCAAGCATAGTATTGGCTTGGATACGACTACCAGGCCTTCCGGGAGTATTATACAAGAAGAAAATTCTAGAGAAAATAGGAGGGCTTATTGGGAAAGTCGTTCAGCTAGACCTCAATACTAACATCAAGACTAGAGGCCGCTTTGTCAGGATGGTCGTTTACATCAACTTGGACAAGCCATTAACGGCTCAAATTCTTGTTCATGGCATGAAACAAAGGGTGGAATATGAAGCGTTGCCGGCGATTTGTTATAACTGTGGAAAGTATGGACACACAAAAGAACTTTGCCTTTCGTTGCAAATGAAGACTGCACAGGGAAAAGTACAAGCGAAAAACATCCCGACGGTAGTAGAAGAAGGAGGAGAGGAGGAGATTTACGAGCCTTGGATGGTGGTTGAAAGAAAATCACTGAGTAATTTACAGAAAAATAATCTTTCCAAAAGAGTCAATAATGGAAAAGGAAACTCGGGTTCCAAGAAGCTTTGGCACATTTGGGAAGAAAAGAAGAATAGAAATATGAACAAAATAAAAGGAAGGATAAGTAGATTGCGGTCATTCAAAATATTAAGAACGTTGGCATTAATGTAGAGGAGCAGGAAAAGTTGTATCGGGGCAGGCCTAGAGTTGATTACGGATTACAGCTAGAGGGAGTCAAAAAGCATAGTGGACTGTTGGCCACTCAAAACGCTTTCTCATTTAATGTGTTAGCAGAACAGTCACAAAGCACGGATGGGAAAGGTTTGGTTCTAGAAGGTCCACCTTTGATTAATGTCGTGACAGACAATTTAGAATCTGATATGCTTCAGGCCAACAATGAGGTGGGCCCATCATGTGAAAAAATAGCAATTCATTTCTCCGAAGCAGGGAGCTCATTAATTAATAAGCTTGTGTGTCGGTCGTTGCCAATTGAGGTCAAAGCTTTAGAAGCAGTAGGCCCATCCCTCAATAAACCCGTAGATGACCCATTAAAGATCGATTTGAAGCAGACCATTAACGAGCTGGACTCTCTTTGCGCCAATAAAGTTCATCATATCACTGAAGTAGGGAGTTCTTCTTTACAACCTGTCGTAACCATTTTTTTTGGAAACAAAACGGGGTTCGACTTTGGGTTTTAAAAATGAAAAAAAAAAGGGAGTCACCACCAATCCCTTTTTGTTGAGGTGTGATCGGGTCACCTCGTAAAACGGTTGTTTTTAATAAACAGTTTGATTTATCAAAACAACGATTTTGGTCTACGAAATCCAAAAACGAGTTCGGAAGTCGGTTACGTACGAGGAAGGGTTAGCACCCTCGATACGCCCAAAATTGGTACCAAAATGATTAATTAGTGTCTTAATGTCGGAAGTTTGAAAAGGTTTTAAAATACGGATCCTTTAAAAGGTATTAGGATATTTGAGATTTCTTTGTTCCGAGAGGGTACAAATATCACATCCAGCACGTTAGGACATGATATTCTAAACCTTCGTAATCAAAGCTATCTTATGATTTTACGAAGTTTATCAAAAGGATGTTTAGTTATTTAGTCAAACGGAAAATCGCAACCCAGCACGTTAGGGCACTATTCCCCGAATTCCTAAATACAAAACATTGCCTTTATTTTAAAACCTTTAAATGGAGTGTAGCAATTTTACAAAATGCATCGTATCGGATTAAATCAAAGACAAGGCTCGAGTCAAAACTTGAGATTTCTTTGTCCCGAAAAGATATAAACATCACATCCAGTTCGTTAGGACACAATGTTTTAATCTCTCGTAATCAAAGTCGTCTCATGATTCGCGAAACTTCGTAAAGGGGATGTTAAGTAATTTAGTTAAACGGAAAATCGCAACCCAGCACGTTAAGACACTGTTTCCCGAATTCCTAAATACGAAACATCACCTTTATTCTAAAACCTTAAAATGAAATATGATGATTTTCAAAATATATTTTATGTAGTAATAATATGAAATTAAGAAAGATAAACGTAGCTATAAATATAGTGAATATAAGAGTACTAATAATAATAATATGATAATGATATAAAACAATAATAATACTATACCAATATGAATAATACATATATATAATCTTAGTGGTAAAATAGAATAATAAAATTAGTGATGAAAATTAAATAATAAAATAATAAAATATAAGATAATGGTAATAATGTGTAAATAATAATATAAATGATAATCAAGTGAAAATAATGCATTAATACTAACAAATAATAATAAAACAATAATAATAAAATTGATAATAATATTAGTGATAGTAAAAGATATATAATAGTAATAACAATAAACAAACATATAAATAATAATAAATAATCAATATTAAATAATAGTAGAAATAATAAAAATTGCAAAATAATTTGAAAAATGGGTCAAATTGAAACTAAAACAGAAATAAAAAAGGGTCAAATTAGACATTATAAGCAATAAAGAGACTAAACAGCAACGCGCGCAAAATGCTGGGGACGAGGAGCGTAATTTTCCCCAAATAGTAAAACGCAGTGTTTTAAAAAGGACCGAATTACAATCGCGTAAAATTTCTGGGACAAAATTGCAATAGCGGAAAACTTAATTTTAAAATCTAAAAATGCGGAAGGATCGAGAGCGCAATAAACCCCTTTGTAAGAAAAACACGCGGATCTTGAGGCGGGTCAGGTCGGTCGGATCGGGTCAAGGCCAAAATGACGTCGTTTTGGGGTTAAAGGCCAGCCCCCAAAACGACGTCGTTTTGAGGGGCTATATAAAGCCCTAAACCCCCAAAAAAATCACTTTGAGTCATTGTTTAAAAAAATTTCTTTCTCTTTTTTTTCTCTCGAGGGGAAGTCCCGGGATTCGACCATCGCCGTCGCTCGGTGCCGTCGTTACCACCGCACACGATGGTCGAAAGTTTAAAAAAGGGGTAAAATTCTGGTATTTTTATTCCTTTTTTATTATACTATTATACATGTGCGTGTTCGTATGTTTGCGCGCAATAAAAGGGAGGGATTCGAGGATGAAAAAAATTAGAATTAAAAAATGAAATCACCTCTGTTTGGCTTCTGTCCTTGCCTTCTTCTGTGGCGTTTTTAGTGTTTAAATGCTGCTCTTTATTTCTTTTTTTGTTTGAATCATTATGGTGCTTGAAATTTTGCTTGTATTGGTAAAACCAAAAAAAAACCTCTTTTACAAACGTTTCGAATCGGCTTTTATAGCCCTGTATTTTACCACTTGGTCTCTGTTCTGTCCTTTCTTTTTTAATGCTTGCAGGCGCTTGGGCGGTGGCGAGGGCGGTGCTGCAGACGCCGTCAGACTGGTGGCTAGTCAGAAGGCCAGGGGTCAGAAGGCAGATGCCCTAGGTGCGGCGCCACTTGTGCTAGGGTTACTGTTCTGCTGATTTTGGGTTTGTAATGGGCTAATTGGGCTGTTGGGTTGGGTAGGTTCTTTTTTATTGGGCTGATTGGGTTATAGGTTTTGGGCTTGTGATTGGGCCTCGGGTTTTAATTGGCCGGCGAGATTGGGCTTGTCTGTTGCCTATTTGCTCATTGTCGTCGCAGCGGAATGGAGCAAAGACTTTTAAAAGACCAATTTTGCCCGGTCTCGCCGAGTCTTGATTTCTTTGGTGCTCTTCTTCTTCAGGTAGCCTTGTTTTAGTCCACCATACCTTGTTGCTTTGATCCACTCCACGCTATTTCAACAAGATGGGATCTGTGGCTTCAATTTGCTCCTGTTGCGACTTCAATGGAATGTGACTTGTTTATTTTAGATTGCTCCACTACATCTCTAGAAAGATGAGGTCTTTAGTCTTCAGCCTATTCCACTGCTAGTTAATGCAATAGGACTAAAGCTTAACCATGCTCCCTACTGGTTAGGGACAGGAATTACAATTTTTGACCTATTCCACTGCTGGTCAGGGACATAGGACGGTGGCCTAAATTATGTTCCCTACTGGTTAGGAAGCCAAAATTTGCCTTCGATCTTGCCCCACTACTGGTTAGGGCAACAAGATCTACAATTTTTGACCTATTCCACTGCTGGTCAGTGGCAATAGGACGGTGGCCTAAATCATGTTCCCTACTAGGTAGGGAGCCAAGATTTACCTTCGATCTTGCCCCACTACTGGCTAGGGCGACAAGATCTACAATTTTTGACCCATTCCACTGTTGGTCAGTGGCAATAGGACGGTGGCCTAAATCATGTTCCCTACGGGTTAGGGGGCCAAGATTTGCCTTCGATCTTGCCCCACTGCTGGCTAGGGCGACAAGATCTACAATTTTTGACCTATTCCACTGCTGGTCAGTGGCAATAGGACGGTGGCCTAAATCATGTTCTCTACTGGTTAGGGAGCCAAGATTTGCCTTCGATCTTGCCCCACTATTGACTAGGGTGACAAGATCTACAATTTTTAACCTATCCACTGCTGGTCAGCGACAATAGGACGGTGGCCTAAATCATGTTCCCTACTGGTTAGGGAGCTAAGATTTGCCTTCGATCTTGCCCCACTACTGGCTAGGGCGACAAGATCTACAATTTTTGACCCATCCACTGCTGGTCAGTGGTAATAGGGTGGTGGCCTAAATCATGTTCCCTACTGGTTAGGGAGCCAAGATTTGCCTTCGATCTTGCCCCACTACTGGCTAGGGCGATAAGATCTACAATTTTTGACCTATTCCACTGCTGGTCAGTGGTAATAGGACGGTGGCCTAAATCATGTTCCCTTCTGGTTAGAGAGCCAAGATTTGCCTTCGATCTTACCCCACTACTGGTTAGGGCGACAAGATCTACAATTTTTAACCTATTCCACTGCTGGTCAGTGGCAATAGGACGGTGGCCTAAATCATGTTCCCTACTGGTTAGGAAGCCAATATTTGCCTTCGATCTTGCCCCACTACTGGCTAGGGTGACAAGATCTATAATTTTTGACCCATTCCACTGCTGGTCAATGGCAATAGGACAATCTTCAACCTATTCCACTGCTGGTCAGTGGTAATAGGACAATCTTCAACCTATTCCATTGCTGGCCAGTGGCAATAGGATAATCTTCCACCTGTGTTGCTACATCGTTCTCTGGAGACATATGCTGTAGACTTGATTCATATGCTTGTGTTTATGCCAAATGATTAGGATGCTATGATCGGAATGAATCTAATGCTCCTAACTACATGTATTATGGACTATATTTGCATGAATGCAGAATGTCATGAGAATGATCTCTTTTTACAAGCTTAGGGCTGTAATTGCTCGTTTGCTCGTCCAGGTCACGGCACAAACACAACATCTTATCTGATATCTATGACAGCAAATCTGAAGAAACAATCATAATTTTAGACTCCTCTTCCTTGAACGTTTCCAACCCCTAAGTGTGGTGGTTCCTAAACAACAGTCCTGTTTTAGGTTCCTGTGCAGTTTAGAGGCTTCCAGAGTAATAGGCGTGACTCCTTTTATGGAAGCATTATGGGTTCATGAGTCGTTATTTCAATTGCAAGCAGCTTAAAGATTTAAAGTAACAATGAAATTTATGAAGAATGGAATTGGATTAAATCAACAAAAGTAAACATTATTGGAGTACAAAATGGTAAAAAGAAAAGTAGGTGCCCCAGATATTGCAGCCTGAGCTTCACCACCGAATCCTTTCGAAGATCATTTTGAGCTGAATAGACGCTGGGAGATCTGCAGTGCTTTGTAGATGTTCTGAGGTGTAACATTCCTCCTTTCTGTTAATTCTGAGAGAATAGAATCGTCACATACTCTTCCTCTTTCGTGCAAATTTGAGCCGCCCTTATCGGGTTTTCGACTCAAAGCCCCTTTGGTCTCAAAGCGCCCTTTACGGGTTTTCGCTTCGGCCTCTTCGATTTTTTTTTAGGTCTTAAAGCGCCCTTTGCAGGTTTTCACTTTAGCCTTTCCCTTCTTCAAGCATAATACTTCTTAACTGAATCCGAATTTATGGGATTGGATAGATTTTTCCCATCCATTTCGACCAAAATTAGTGCCCCTCCAGAAAAAGCCTTTTTCACCACATAAGGTCCTTCCCAATTTGGCATCCATTTCCCTCTGAAAGCCTTTTGTATGAGGAGGATCTTTTTCAAAACTAAGTCTCCCTCGTGGAATTCTCTTGGACGCACCTTTTTGTTGTATGCTCACATCATTCGCTTTTGGTACATCTGACCATGATGGATAGCTTTCAGTCTCTTTTCTTCGATCAAATTCAGCTGATCATATCGAACTTGGATCCATTCCGCTTCATTCAATTTCAGTTCAGACAATACTCAAAAGGACGAGATTTCAACTTCGATGGGTAAAATCACCTCCATTCCGTAAACCAATGAGAAAGGAGTTGCCCCGGTGGAGGTTCTGACCGACGTTCGATAGGCGAAAAGGGCAAATAGTAGCTTCTCGTGCCAGTCTTTGTAAGTCTCAGTCATCTTCCCTACTATCTTCTTGATATTCTTATTAGCTGCTTCTACTCCACCGTTCATCTTTGGGCGATATGGCGACGAATTGTGATGTCTGATCTTGAATTGCCTACAGACTTCTGTGATCATGCTGTTGTTTAAATTTAACGCATTATTAGATATGATCCTCTCAGGCATTCCATATCGACATATGATTTCCTTTTTTAGGAACTTGCTGACTGCTGATTTTGTCACATTAGCATATGAAGTGGCCTCCACCCATTTAGTGAAGTAATCAATTACCACGAAGATAAACTGATGTCCATTGGAAGCTTTTGGAGAGATTGGTCCAGTGACGTCCATGCCTCACATAGAAAAAGGCCATGGAGAGGTCATAACATGTAAAGATGAGGTGGTACATGAATCTTGTCCCCATAAATTTGGCACTTATGACATTTCTTAGCATAATCAATGCAATCTCTTTCCATGGTAGACCAATAATACCCGAATCTCATGATTTGTCTGGCAATTGCGAACCCATTGGCATGTGTTCCACATACACCCTCATGGACTTCTTCTAGGATCTGCCTAGCCTCGGCGCCATCCACACATCTCAATAGCACTTGATCCTTTCTTCTTTTGTATAGGATCTCTCCGTCTAAGACATAGTCACAAGCTAGTCTTCTCAACGTCTTTTTGTCATTTCGGTTGCTTGATCGGGGTATTTATGATCTTTCACGTATTGTAGTATATCGTGATACCACAGATGATCATTTTGCTCCTCTTCTTCCACGTTGTAGCAATGGGCTGGGGTCTCATAAATGCTCATTTGTGTAGGCCTCATATCCTCCTTGTTGTTTGCTCGTGCGATAGAGGCCAATGTGGCTAGAGCATCAGCCATCTGATTTTCGTCCCTTGGTAGATAACTGAAAGTGATGTCATCGAACTCTTTGATCAGTTCTTGGACCAATCTTTTGTATTCGACCAATTTGGGATCTCTCGTCTCACATTCTCCTTTAAGTTGATAAATCACCAATGCAGAGTCTCCGTATACTTCCAGTGCCTTAATTTTGTGTTCTATAGCGGCGCGGATACCCATGATGCAAGCTTCATACTCTGCCATATTGTTTGTACAATCAAAATCCAATTTACAAGTGAATGGGTAATGATCTCCATTTGGGGACACCAGAACTGCTCCAATTCTATTGCCCATAGCATTCGATGCCCCGTCGAAGTTCAGTTTCTAAGGACGACTTTTCCGGTACCTTCTTCAGTGGTTGCTACGTACATTAGGTCTTCATTAGGGCAATCGAAGTCCAAAGGCTCATAATCTGCCAGAGCTCTACTGGCTAGAAAATCCGCTATTGCACTTCCTTTTACCGCCTTTTGGTTTACATAAACTATGTCAAACTCAGAAAGTAAAATTTACCATCGGGCCATCCGTCTGTTCAAAGTAGTTGACTCCATTAGGTATTTCAGTGAGTCTAGCTTCGAGATGAGCCAGGTCGTATGATACAACATGTACTGCCTCAATCTCCGGGTTGTCCAGATCAAGGCACAACATAGTTTTTCAATTGGTGAGTACCTTGTTTCACACTCAGTGAACTTCTTACTAAGGTAGTATATTGCATTTTCTTTCTTGCTTGACTCATCGTATTGACCGAGCACACATCCCATTGAATTACCTAGTACCGTTAAGTAGAGGATTAAAGGCTTATCTGGATTAGGTGGTGTCAATACCGGAGGATTGGACAGTATTACTTTACTTTGTCGAAGGTCTTGACATTCCTCGTCCCTTTGGATTGTGTTTTTAAGAAGACGAATATGGGGTCACATTTCTCGGTCGGAAATGAAATCGAGCAATGTAATTTAATCTTCCTAAGAAACCTTGAACTTCTTTTTTTGTGCGAGGCGAGGCAATTCTTGTATAGCCTTGACTTTGTGCAGGTCAACCTCAATCCCTTTTCACCGACTATAAATCCTAGCAGTTTTCGATCCGCTCCAAAGGTACACTTTGCCGCTAAGCTTTAATCGAATTTCCTCAACCTCAAAAATAATTTCCTTAAGACTTGGACATGCTCCTTTTCGATTCGAGACTTGGCGATCATATCGTCGACATAAACTTCAATTTCTTTGTGCATCATGTCATGGAATAGGGTTACTATGGCTCTACGATATGTTGCTCTGCATTCTTCAAAGACAAATGGCATTACCTTATAGCAAAAGGTTCCCACATGGTTATGAACGTGGTTTTATCCATGTCTTCGTGAAGCATCTTTATCTGGTTGTATCCGAGAAGCCATCCATGAATGAGAATAATGAATAACCCGTCAGATTATCCACTAAGGTGTCGATATGAGGTAACGAAAAATTATCTTTCGGGCTAGCCTTATTTAGATCCCTGTAGTCAACACACATTCGTACTTTCCTATCTTTTTTAGGGACGGGAATGATATTGGCTACCCATTCCGAGTACTTAACCACTTGCAAGAAACCTGCGTCAAATTACATCCTGACCTTCTCTTTTATTTTCAAGAAACGTCCGCCTCATCATCCAAGTTTCATTGGGTGGCTTGTATTCTTCTTTTATGGGCAAACGGTGTACCACGATATCAGTGCTTAACCCGGGCATGTCTTGATATGACCATACGAAGACATCCTTAAATTCTTAGAGTAGCTCGATGAGGTCTCACCTTGTCTCTACGGTGATACCGGCTCCAATCTTCACTTTTTTCTTTTCTTGTCCATCTCCTAGGTTTACTATTTCCACTGACTCTTTGTGAGGTACGATTTGTTTCTCCTCTTGTTCTACCATCTTAAAAATCTTCCGCACCTATATCTTGCTCAAAAGGACACTCTGAGTCATCGGTAGCGTTACTCAAATCATTGATATTTGGGGACCTGTTATGGAGATGAATAAAGGCTCATATAATCACAGAATCTAGGCATGCTTATTGGTATCATAAATGAAGAATAGAAATGTTTAGAAGAATATCTAAAGAAAGAATAATGATAATGAATGAAATGAACATAAAAGAAAATTTGCTCAAAAGATGGCGGAGATGTATTTCATTGAAAATAACGATGCCTTATACAAAATCATGCTTCACAAAAGGGACTCTTATTGCTTTTAGACTTAAAGCAACAAGTGTGTTCCGAGTATTACTCTGAATGAGTTCTAAAAGCTACAGGAATCTCCTCCATGATTCGCTTGTTTAACGTTGCTGCTCATAGAGGCGGATGCTATTCCGATTTTCTTCCTCAATTTTCCCCTCAGATATAGCGTTGACATGCATGATTTCTTTATTTTGTGTTCCTCGTCCCGGATAGATAACCCCTCCTGATATAAAGGTCTCACGAATATGAGGAATTATCATCGGTTCCCATTTAATCTCATCTCCACCCAAACGCGCTTTCCTTCTTTCTTACTTTTTTTCTAACTCTTTCTTCTTTTGTTTGGCGTTCGGCTTGAATCCTAAGCCAAAGAGGTCTCTTTTTTCTTTTAACCTTGGGACTTCGATTCCTCCCTGGAGATACCTTCCCAGTCCCTTTCAGGGTACGGCTCTATTTTCAACCATTAATTGCAAACCCATTTTTGTGGTTTTGGATAACTGGGGAACTGGGATTTTGTTTTCCTCGATGATAAATATTGCGTTGACGAATTCCAAAGAGCGGAAGGAACATTCAGTTGCTTCGTTATTTACTTCTAAATATGGTGCACCATTGGTTACGGTTGCGATGATGTCTTCTTTAGCATTTATTGTTACTAAACGGCCTTCTGTGACTAATTTCAATTTTTGGTGCAACGATGAGGGATCGCCTCATTGAGTGTATCCAAGGCCTCCCCAACAAACAGTTGTATGACGGCCTGATATCCATTACTATGAAATCCACTTCATATGTACTGGCCGATTAAAAGAGGTACTTCGATCCTCCCCATGACTTTCTTTTCAGTTTCATTGAATGCCCTTACTACATTGTAGCAGGCCTTCATGTGAGAGCTATTAATGGGTAACCGATTCAACGTCGATAATGGCAGGACATTGAGTGCTGATCCGTTATCGACTAATACCCCTGGTAGTGTGTATCCTTTGCACCGTGTAGTAATATGGAGGGCCTTGATGGAACCCATACCTCTCAGTGGAATCTCGTCATCATTAAAGAAAATGAAGTTATCAGCACTAATATTACTAATTAGACGATCCAACTTGTTAATGGTGATATCATTAGCAACATAAGTTTCATTCAATACTTTCATCAGTGCGTTGCGGTGCGCTTCTGAGCTCAATAGTAAGTCCAAAGATAGATATACGATTTGGTTGTTTATTTATCTGTTACTCTCGATTATCAGTATTCATTATGTTTTAAAACTTCAAGAATTCTCTAGCCTCGCCTTCCTTCACTGGCTCATTTATAGGAGCTTCCTGTTTGGTCGCACTTTCTTTCCTTTGTTCGGCCACCAAGGTTTTCTCTTTTGCAAGTTCGATCCGTGGGTTTGCCGTGTCGTAACGTTTCCCACTACGCGTATAGGAGCCTACCTCCTGGTTTCCCTTTGCAGTGCTGGACCAGTCTCCTTTCCCAGGAACCGTCACATTACAGTTGTAGTTCCAGGGAACCTTTTTGTTATCTTCATATGAAAAGGCCGCAGGTATTCGGATCACAATTTTCGGAGGCTCCTGGTTTCCTTTTGTAGTGCAGGATGAGTCTCCTATTTCAGGAACCGTCAGGTTGCAGTTAGAGCTCTGGGGAACCTCTTTATTGTCTTCACATGAAAAGACTGTCGATTTACGAATCACAATCTTCAGAGTTGTCTTTATCCCAGCTCCATCGTTCTTTGGCCGTGAGATGATGACCAAAGGATAGCTAATTTTTGAGGCTTTTATTGCTGATTCATCTTCCAACACACAAATGCTTCTTTCTTTTCAGCCTTCGTTAATTTAAAAAAACTCCAACTCTTTATTGTCCATCAGCCTTTGTATCAGAATTCTGAACTCAATACAGTCCTGGATTTCGTGCCCCTCCATGTTATGAAACTCACAGCCTTTTCTTGTTCCTTCATGCTTTCCTACCGGACTTGATACAGCTAATCCCCTCTTCATCATTTCTTCCATACTCGTTTCATCGGAGTCCTTACTTCGTCAACATCCCTTTTAACTCTCCTTCCCATGTTCTCGCCTATCATATTGACCCCATGATTAGGCAAAGGTGCCCGTGCTAGGGTATTGTCTACTTATAACGCCCATCTGGATGAGTCTTTCTACCGCTTTTTGAAAGCAAGATGTTGTTTATTGAATGCCCCACAATCCCTGCGTGGTACTCGTCACTGTGCGTTCATGTCATACCACTTAGGGTATGGGGGTTGCAGGGGTTTTAGGTAATGTGGGGAAACAATATGAGCATCGAATAAGTTCTGGTACATTTCCTTGTACGTGATTGGAATTGGCGTGAATTGGATTTTCTCCGTGTTCTGCTTTGTACTGGGTTCCTGCCTAGAGGAGTTCTGATGATCAGCGATTACAGCCCTAGGTTGATTTACAGTAATAGGCTTCGGATAACCTTTATTTAGGTTATTTACATCGTTCTCTCTTTTTTGGGATTGTCTTTCTGGCACTTTCTCCCACTTCTATCTTGCCACATCTGATTGCATTTTCTATCATCTCCCCGACATCACGATGTCTGAAAAGCTTTTAGTGGCGCCTCCCATCATATGATTGATGAAAGGAGCTTTCAACGTATTAATAAAGAGCATGGTTGTCTCATTTTCCAAGAGCGGTGGTTGCACTTGTATTACTACCTCTCTCCATCGCTGGGCATACTGTCTAAAACTTTCGCCCGACTTTTTATCCATATTTTGGAGCGTCATTCGATCAGGAGTAATATCAGCTACATGGCCATAATGTTTCATGAAGGCCTGTGCCAGGTCTTTCCACGTCTTGATTTGGGCACGACTAAGCTGGTTATACCATTTGGCTACAGACCACCAAACTATCTTGAAAACAAGTGAATCAAGAATCGGTCATTATTAAGGTGCCCGCCATCCGCTGGCAGAACATTGTGATGTGCGTCTCGTGACGACTAGTCCGTTATATTTCTCGAACTTTGGTGTTTTGAACTTTGGCAGAAGGACTAAGTTGGGACCGACTTAAGTCTTTAGCGTCCATCCCGTAACGATGGTCAGCCGTTTCTATTTCTTTAAACCTTTCTTCTAGCTACTTGCAACAGTCCTCAAGTTGCTTTGACAAATCTACTTTTGCCTTGTCCATTTTTGCTAGTTCATCGAAATCGGGGACCACAGGGTTAGCCAGACTTTCCCCTGGGTTAGTACCCGAACCAGTTGGGAGGTGGGCTGGTATCGCGGTACCAACCTGATATTGTGGTCTAATAGTAACAGGCGTCCTTTGGGGATGCACCTCTGGTGGCACTTGGGTATTAGGCGGGGTAAAACCCGGAAGGTAAACAGGGTCGTCATTATCGTTTCCCAAACTAGTAGCAACGCCCTTTCCTTTCTCACGTTCATTGGCCAACAACCGTGCCAACTGATTCATCATGTTACTCTGAGATCCCTATACCCGTTCTATCATGTCCTATTGTATCTTGATTAATCGTTCTTGCATCTGCTCTTGTATTTCCTTTTGCATTTGTTCTAGTCTCTCCATTCTTTGATCCATGATTTTTGTTTTGCCTCGTGTATTGTAGCGATGTTCCAGGGTCGCTGTCATATTTTAAGGTTCCTTTGTGAGATTTAATGCACATGATGCAATGTAATGCTAATGCATGAAATGTTTGCAAAAAAGGCATTAATTCTGATTCAATTTCCTTTTAGAATAACTTTTCTAGAAAACAAGTTTCTTTACATAAAATGGATTACATATAAGGCCTCGCCCTAATACTTAAGGCCTTGACTTCCTCAAGAAGCCCAGCTAACTCTTGACCTTGCTCGACTTTGATTAAGTAAAATAAACTTAATACATCATTTCGGACCGCTAAGGTTTGTAAATGATCCGCCACCTCTCGACTTGAGCCACGGCTTCCCTATAATGTAATCCCGATCTCGACTTGATTTCGAGAGTGATGAAGTTGTCGCCCAACATTCCTCATTGACTTCAAGAAGCTCCACCCGTAACTCACAACCAAGTAAAGTAGATTCTAGCTCTTGATTTTGCTTTCATTTCTTCAATTTTACTCAGACTAGCCTTTAATTCGACTACGAGTTACTGACTCTGAGATCGATACAATGATCTTTCCGATTCGCACCTTTTGAGCCTTTAATTCCTCTTTCTCGCTCGAGTTTCTACCAAACTTCTTTTCGAGTAGCTTCGAACTTGAGTATCTCTTGAGTTCCCTTTCCCATTGACCGGCTCTATATTTTTCTCTTTAAGTTCTTGACTCCATTGTTCGACGTTTTCCTAATCCAGCAATTTTCATTGACCTTCGCAGCTTCTTATAGTCTGTTTTCAAACTGTCCAAATCTTCCTCAGCCTTATTTTTCCTTTCCTCAGCTTTTCGACTTCCAGCTTCTGAATGTCAACATCCAATCCTAACTGTATTTTCTCTTCTTCTAATTGTTCTATCCTTTTCCCTAATTCCACATTCTTTTTCTCAAAATCTTGTTTGATGATTTCGAGCTCTGACGGGATTACCAGTAGGTGCTTTTCCACTGATCGGGCCTTTTTTTGGCCTGATGTGGGGATATTGTCGTTGATTCTCTGACTCCACCATCGGTCATATTCGAGGGTTGTCATCGGGTTAGTGGCAAACCTTTTCATTCTGTGAGTCCGACTCCAAGCACTCGCTATTTCACGAACTCTTTTCTTACAATTGTCTCTTTTGTATTCAAACTCACACTGAATTAGACCTTGTGTTGCAGGTATAAACTGTCTCTATCTGTACTGTCTCAACACGAGGAGAGGAACATATCCGACAGCTCCCCATACTCCCAGTAGAGGAACCCAGTCAAAATCTCCACACCGGTATAAGATCTTATCAGGAATCATTAAAGGAGCTTTCCATTCTACGTCTTCTTCTTGCAGGTTTTGTAGAATCATCATCCATTTTTCTTCTGTAAGATCGTCTCACCTTGGCGTAGCTGCTAATTCTTTTATCGGGGAATAGTCCTCGGAGAAGATTCGACACGATGCCTTTTCCATTTTCCAAAAATGACTGTTGAACCATGCTAGTAAGAGTTGTGCACAACCGGTGAATCTTCCTTCGCCCGCTCTTCGGCATGCGCTTAGGGACCTGAAAGTTTCGGCCAGAATTGTAGGAACGGGTGTGACTCTTCTATCCAATCTATCGAATAAATCTGAGACCGCCTCATCTACATGCCCTAGAGCCTTAGGGAAAATAATCAGTCCATAAATACTCAAGGCAAAAATGTCAACCCTTTTCTTCACGTCAAGATGCGCTATGATCAAGTCCCTTAAATTTCTCCACGGGATGCACTTACAATCTCCTTTTTATTTTATCCGAGCTGCGACCCACTGCTCGCTCATTCTCGTAATATTCATCAGCTTTTTTAAAAAGGTGGGGACATTAACAGGTCTTGCATAAACTTTGTCAGTTTGAATTTTTGGGCAGCGGAGTAAAGGCGTATTCTTCTTCAAGAGGCACCAGATCCGCTTTCCCGAAAGTAAAACAACTATAAGCAGGATTCCAAAATTGGGCAATAGCTCGGAATAAGTGCTGGTCTACCTTGATGTCGAGCAAATAAGGCAGATCACTGTAATGACAGTAGAATTGTTGCTTGATCTCGTCGTCCCATTGACTCCATATCTCTTTCTTCTCTTGAAGATTATTTTGAGTTACACTGATACGTGTGAAGTCCCATAATTCTGACATGTGCCCTTCTATAAGACTATCACCTTTTTCTTGTTGCACTGTCTCGGCCCATATTCGGACGGCCCCATTGTCCTCCACTCTATCAAGAAACCCCCTTTCCATGACAAGCTATCTATTTAGCAATTGAATGTGAATCAACACCTTTTTTTGATGAAGATGCCATGCAAAAATAAAAATGAAGCAAATCAGTATTTCATACATAGCAAGCAAAGAATAAAAATACCTAATCTGGTAACCACTAGGGTTTGGCATGGCTCTACCTAGGGTGGGTTCTTAGGGCTTACTATATGAGGTTCAGTTCTAATGAAGGGTACCCGAACCAGCAGATTTATCGATCCTCACCCATTATAGGCTCATATAGACTGAGTTCAGTTCAGGGGGATACATTTCCCTATGGCTACACGGAGATGAAAATCTCACGAAGACATAGGTACAGATGTATCCCGAAAGCGATCCACTATCCTGCACGGAGGTGAAGACCTCATGAAGGAGTAGTTTCTCACTCCCACTTAAAGGTGCGACCACAACGGTCATGCAATGCAATGCCGAAATTAAAATAACATGCAATAAAAGGATCGTAATTCTCAAATCTAACTTTCAAATTTCCGACAAAAGACAGAAAATAATCAATTTATGGCTTGACTTTCTAAATCGTTCCCAGTGGAGTCGCCAAGCTGTCGTAACCATTTTTTTGGGAAACAAAACGGGGTTCGACTTTGGGTTTTAAAAATGAAAAAAAATGGGAGTCGCCACCAATCCCTTTTTGTTGAGGTGTGATCGGGTCACCTCGTAAAACGGTTATTTTTAATAAATAGTTTGATTTATCAAAACAATTATTTTGGTCTACGAAATCCAAAAACGAGTTCGGAAGTCGGTTACGCACGAGGAAGGGTTAGCACCCTCGATACGCCCAAAATTGGTACCAAAATGATTAATTAGTATCTTAATGTCGGAAGTTTGAAAAGGTTTTAAAATACGGATCCTTTAAAAGGTATTAGGATATTTGAGATTTCTTTGTTCCGAGAGGGTACAAATATCACATCCAGCACGTTAGGACATGATATTATAAACCTTCGTAATCAAAGCTATCTCATGATTTTACGAAGTTTATCAAAAGGATGTTTAGTTATTTAGTCAAACGAAAAATCGCAACCTAGCACGTTAGGGCATTATTCCCCGAATTCCTAAATACAAAACATTGCCTTTATTTTAAAACCTTTAAATGGAGTGTAGCAATTTTACAAAATGCATCGTATCGGATTAAATCAAAGACAAGGCTCGAGTCAAAACTTGAGATTTCTTTGTCCCAAAAAGATATAAACATCACATCCAGCTCGTTAGGACACAATGTTTTAATCTCTCGTAATCAAAGTCGTCTCATGATTCGCGAAACTTCGTAAATGGGATGTTAAGTAATTTTGTTAAACGGAAAATCGCAACCCAGCACGTTAGAGCACTGTTTCCCGAATTCCTAAATACGAAACATCACCTTTATTCTAAAACCTTAAAATGAAATATGATGATTTTCAAAATATATTGTATGTAGTAATAATATGAAATTAAGAAAGATAAACGTAGCTATAAATATAGTGAATATAAGAGTACTAATAATAATAATATGATAATGATATAAAACAATAATAATACTATACCAATATGAATAATACATATATATAATCTTAGTGGTAAAATAGAATAATAAAATTAGTGATGAAAATTAAATAATAAAATAATAAAATATAAGATGATGGTAATAATGTGTAAATAATAATATAAATGATAATCAAGTGAAAATAATGCATTAATACTAACAAATAATAATAAAACAATAATAATAAAATTGATAATAATATTAGTGATAGTAAAAGATATATAATAGTAATAACAATAAACAAACATATAAATAATAATAAATAATCAATATTAAATAATAGTAGAAATAATAAAATTGCAAAATAATTTGAAAATGGGTCAAATTGAAACTAAAATGTAAATAAAAAGGGTCAAATTAGACATTATAAGCAATAAAGAGACTAAAAAACAACGCATAAAATGTGGGACGAGGAGCTAATTTTCTCCAAATAGTAAAACGCAGTGTTTTAAAAAGGATCAATTACAATCGCAGTAAAATTTCGGGACAAAATTGTAATAGCGAAAAACTTAATTTTAAAATCTAAAAATACAGAAGGATCGAGAGCGCAATAAACCCCTTTGTAAAAAAAACACGCGGATCCTGAGGCGGGTCGGGTCGGTCGGATCGGGTCAAGGCCAAAACGACGTCGTTTTGGGGTTCAACGCCAGCCCCCAAAACGACGTCGTTTTGAGGGGCTATATAAAGCCCTAAACCCCCAAAAAAATCACTTTGAGCTGCTGTTTAAAAAAAAATTTCTTTTCTTCTTTTTTCTCTGCAGGGGGAAGTCCGGCGGGATTCCGACCGACTGCCGTCGCTCCGGTGCCGTCGCCGGCCACCGCACACAGTGGCCGAAAGTTCAAAAAAGGGTAAAATTATGGTATTTTTATTCCTTTTTTATTATACTATTATACATGTGCTTGTTCATATGTTTGCGCGCAATAAAAGGGAGGGATTCGAGGATGAAAAAAAATTAGAATTAAAAAATGAAATCACCTCTGTTTGGCTTCTGTCCTTGCCTTCTTCTGTGGCGTTTTTAGTGTTTAAATGTTGCTCTTTATTTCTTTTTTGTTTGAATCATATGGTGCTTGAAATTTTGCTTGTATTCGGTAAAACAAAAAAACCTCTTTACAACGTTTCAAATCGGCTTTTATAGCCTTGTATTTTACCACTTGGTCTCTGTTCTATCCTTTCTTTTTTAATGCTTGCAGGCGCTTGGGCGGTGGCGAGAGCGGTGCCGCAGACGCCGTCAGACTGGTGGCTAGTCAGAAGGCCAGGGGTCAGAAGGCAGATGCCCTAGGTGCGGCGCCACTTGTGCTAGGGTTACTGTTCTACTGATTTTGGGTTTGTAATGGGCTAATTAATTGGGTTGGGTAGGTTCTTTTTATTCAATGATTGGGTTATAGGTTTTGGGCTTGTGATTGGGCCTCGGGTTTTAATGGGCCCGGGCAGAATTGGGCTTGTATACAACCTTCTTCTAATAATTTAAATAATAAGTCGGTTATAGGCTCTTCTATACTTCATGAAAATAGTTCTTTTTCACCCTTATTCATACATCCTGCCTTAATCCTATTTTCGATGATCAGGAGTTAAATGGCGTTGATGGTCATTCCAAGACTACCAAGACTGTCTCAGCAATGGCAGATATGGTTGAATTGATTATCTTGGCGGTCTAAATAACAATAGGCACACAGCCGTTTCATTCAAAGAGAAAGGACCAACTGAAGGTATGAACAAGAATCGATTTTCTGAAAAATTAACGGGAGGTAAGGAATGTGGTTTTCGGGCCGCTAGGAAAATAAATAAAATTACGCATGGGAAAGGGAATAATATTAAAATTAAAAATTCCTCTAAAACTCCTTTGAGTGATTTTATGAGTAGGCTGGCCAAGGCTATCTCAATGCCTAAAAATGCGAATTCAGATGTATTTATCCCGCCCACTGGTAAAAGTGTTTAATTTCATTTTGTTTTTTTTTTTTTTTGTTTTGATTGGCTTTTAAGTTCTGATAGTGCTGATTTATTTTTTTGAATAACCTCTTATGAATTATAATCTCTCAATATTTTCCTAGAACTGTCAAGGGTAGGGGTGTGCAAAATTCGGGTAAAATCAAAAAAATTCGGTTAATCGACCGAATTCGATTAATCGGTCGGTTAACCGAATTTTTTCAGTTGGGGGTCGGTTAATTATTTTTGTGATTTTTCGGTTAACGGTTAATCCTGTTCGAAATCGGTCGGTTAATCAAAATTTTTCGGTTTGACAGAAAAGATTAATAAATAAAATTATAAAATATAAATAACTATTCATCTAAACCCAATCCAAACCCAAATATCCAACCCAATCCCATTACCCAATCAAAAAAATTACAAACAATTTAATAAATAAAAAAAATTCTCAAACTAAAACTAAACTTATGTAATTTTTTTTAATTATGTAGTGATTCATTTCGAGTAATTTGGGTAGTTCGGGTAATTCAGGTAATTCGGTTAATTCGGGTAATTCGGTTCGGTTAATTTTTAACCAAAAACAAAAAATATAATTTTCGGTTAATTCGGTTAATCGACCGAATTATCCGAAAAAATTTCGATTCGATTAACGGTTAAAAATTTTGAAAGGTCAGTTAATTCGGTTAATGTTATTTCGGGTCGGTTAACCGATTGAACACCCCTAGTCAAGGGTGTGCTAGCAGTAAATTTCTCAGAGATTTTCACGAGTATAATCTCGAAAATAAACAAAACATTGTGTGTCTTTTGGAGCCGAGAATCAGTGGCCATAAATCCAATTCTATTATTGATACGTTGAGCTTTGATCGTTCTCACCGCATTGAGTTTGTTGGTTTTTCAGGAGGTATTTGGGTTGGTTGGAAGGATTATATCCCATCAATATTATCCATAATCATCCTCAGTTCATGCTTCTTTGTATTCAGTGCATTAATTTTAATAATGGTTTTTTTTTATTTTTGTTTTTTATGGTAGCCTTGACAGAACTAAAAGAAAATCCCTTTAGGATGATTTAATGGATGTCTTGCATCAGGAACACCTGCCATGGATGATTTTGGGCGATTTTAATGCCATTCTATCCCCTATGGACAAAAAAAGCTATTGATCGACAGGTAAGAGATGTAATTTGTTTGGCAACTTTGTTGATACTTGTAATTTGCAGGATCTTGGTTACATAGGACTTTCCTATACCTGGCAAAGAGGAAATACGTACGAGAGATTGGATAGAGCCCTAGCAAATGATGCTTGGATTTCTGCCTTTCCACATTCTCTGGTTTATCATCTCCCTCGCATTAAGTAGGATCATAGGCCTATTCTTCTTAAAACTAAGCCTACGCTTAATATCCTAAGAGGGAGACTGTTTCGTTCTCTTGCAGGATGGACGGAGCACGCAAATTTTAAGGATTTGGTCTATAGAAAATGGAGATACTCAGGTAACATCGCTGCTACGTTATTTGAATTTACCTCACATGTAAAGGATTAGAACAGGTACACTTATGGTTACATAGGCACTCGTAAAAGACAACTTTCAGATCACTTGGGAATATTCAAAAGGCCATGGATCAGTCGACCTCTAGATTATTAGCTAATTTGGAGGTGGAGGTTCAAGATGAGTTGAAAAATGTGCTCAACCATGAGGAGCTCTTATGGAGACAAAAGGCTAGATGTGATTAGCTTCAGTTTGGGGACAGGAATACCAAGTTTTTTCACAGTCGAACGATGCAAAGCAGGAAATTCAACCGCATTTTGGCTTTACGACTAAGTAATGGAGAGTGGTGTTCAGAGCAGGATATTCTCAGTGATGAAGCTGCTAATTCTTTTGAGAATTTATTTGGTGAAAATCCAAGTCCCATGTCTGATATCCCTTCTGATATATTCCCCCATCTTGAGGAACAAGATATTGATTTTCTAAAAAAGACGGTGTCAAATGACGAGATTCAGAAGGCCCTGTTTGATATGGCTCCTCTAAAAGCTCCAGGAAGTGATGGTTTTCATGCACATTTCTTCCAAAGTCAGTGGGACCTAGTTGGAGGGGCGGTTTGTGAGTGGGTTTAAGGAATTTTTTATGGTAACAGTTTTGAGGAGGAAATTAACAACACTTTTATTGTGCTTATCCCGAAGAAGGAATGCACGAATGATTTCAGTCAATTTCGGCCAATCAGTCTTTGCTCGATTTTGTATAAGTTGGTGATGAAGGTGATCGCTAATAGATTCAAAGTAGTGTTTTCGAATTACATTTCCCCAAAGCAAGCAGGGTTTATTACAAGGAGAAATATATCGGATAATGTCATTATTGCACAGGAAGTTATCCACTCTATGCGTAGTAGGAAAGGTGGTAAGAAATGGATGGCAATTAAGTTAGACTTGGAGAAAGCATATGACAGGGTCAGTTGAAAATTTATAGAGGTATCCCTAATCGCTGCTGGGATCTCCGAGAGACTCAGAAAGGTCATTATGAATGCTATTTCCTCCTCTACTATGCAGATTCTATGGAATGGAGTCCTATCTAGATCTTTTAAGCCTGTAAGAGGGATTAGATAGGGTTGTCCATTATCGCCCTATCTTTTCATTCTTTGTATGGAATGGTTAGGTTATCTTATCAACTCAGAAATGAAAACTAACAAGTGGCAGCCTATTAGGTTTTTTAGATCGGGACCGGCTTTATCCTATCTCTTTTTTGCATATGACCTGGTTATTTTTTGCAAGGCGAAAATGGATCAGGCTCTTTTGCTAAATGAGATTCTTAGACCTTTTTTGTGATCTTTCTGATCATAAAATAAATGCTAGGAAGAGTAACATGTTTTTCTCAAAGGGCGTGGATATCAACTTAAGTGACCATATTATCCAGCTTTTCGGCTTTCAGAAGGTGCTTAATCCAGGAAGCTACTTGGGGGTACCTCTTTTCCATGATCATGTCACTAAGAGCACTCTGAACTTTGTGATCGAAAAAGTGAGAAGCAAACTTCAAAATTGGGATGCTCGAAAACTTTCACTGGCAGGGCGTGCTACTCTTGCTCAATCGGTTCACCTGGCTATTCCTAGCTATTTCATGCAGTCCTTAGCTATTTCGAAAGGGGTGTGTGATGAGATAGAGAAGATAGCCAGGCAGTTTATTTGGGGAGGTTCAGCTGGCAACCCAAAAATAGCCTTGGTTAGATGGGAGTCCATTTGTCAACCCAAGACTTGTGGAGGGATTAGTTTTAGATATTTTCAAGACCATAACAACTTATTCCTTATGAAAATTAGCTTTAATATTGTCTCTAGGAAGGACGCATTATGGGTTCAAGTCCTTCGTTTGAAATATAGATGGAAGAATCAGATTCTTGAGTCTATTCACAAGAGTCAGTACTCGTATATTTGGAAATCTTTATCTAAGGTGTGGCCTCTCCTTCGGAAAAATCTCATGTGGTCCGTTGGGGATGGTTCTATAATTTGTGGATGGAAAGACAATTGGATACCTGATGTTGGACCTCTGTTATCTTATGTTTCCGCCCATAACAGGCTCAACTTGGATAGCACTCTGAAAGATTGGGTTCTTCTAGATGGGTCTTGGAATGTTCACATGCTTCATATTTGATTACCTGAGGACATATTGAAGCGTATTGTAAGTATTCCTCCACCCCATCCTGATGGTGGCGAAGATAGAATCATTTGGGCTCGTTCGGGATCTGGTTCTTTTTCTATCCGAAGCGCTTATTGGACAATAAAGGAAAATTCTTGGAGACCCAAAGATGACAATTGAAAAATCATTTGGAAATATCAATGACCTCAGAGAGTCCGAATTTTTCTCTGGCTTGTGACCAATCAGAGACTCTTAACCAACTCAGAAAAGAGCAGAAGATGAATTGTACAGAGTAGTGCGTGTCTAAGATACGGTCATAATCTTGAAGACATCATGCATGTACTTCGCGATTGTTCGACGGCCAAGGAAGCTTGGATGCTTGTAGTCCCTCCAGAGAAGCAATCCAGGTTCTTTTCTGACCCTTTACAAACGTGGCTAACAACTAACCTTAGTTGTCATCTTAAATTGCAGGATAAAGGAATTACTTGGTTGTGCCTTTTTGGGATCATGGCTTGGAGAGTTTGGAAAAACAGGAATATCTTCATTTTTCAAAACATTGATGGGACGTCCCTCGAGCTCGTTAAAGCATCACTCAGTTGGTCACAAAACTTTGAGTCCATTATCATTAAACCCAAGGTTACCGTAATTTTTTCGAGGGCTCAACAACATTGCTCTAACAATTGGGTCCATCTTTCCTCCGATGGAGCAGTAACTAGAATGTCTGGAGATGCCGCAGTGGGTGGAGTGGTACATGATCGGGATGGTAATTAGATATTAGGATACACACATTATCTGGGCAGCTGTTCACCATTGGAAGCAGAAGTCTGGGGTATCCTTGATGGGGTGCTTATTCTAATAAATAAATGCTACAAGAAGATCAAGATCCAGATTGATAATCTTGAAGTGGTTAGGCTTTTGTCCACGAAAGATATGGTTGACTCTGGAAATACACTACTCAGAAGAGTTAAAAGACTTTTGCATTCTGTAGGCCAATGAGAATTTAAGCATGTTCCCTGGGAGCGTAATTCAACCGTAGATAAACTGGCGAAGATTGGATTCTCTTGGCAGACTTATCTCCGAATTTTTGAAGTGCCACTTGATGTGGTGGTTACGGCTTTTCTACAGGACAAAGCTTTTAATGTATCTTAGAAGTTTCTAAATTGTCTTTTTGTTTTTCACCAAAGAAAATATTTTCTTTTCCTTTTTGTATTTTTTTTTTTTTTTTTTTTTTTGGAAAAGTACTTCATGTGTCCCCATTAATTAGGGATGCGAAGATTTCTTGACACTCTCATTTGTAGACGTGGACGGCTTATTCCTTCAAATTAGAAAGTTTTAATTTTGAAAAAAATTATTAAATGTGAAAAATAAATGTTAATAAAAACTAGGCTCCTTTGGATGCTACCACACCTTTAATGTGGCGGAATCTATTACTTTAAAATTGAGTTTAAAAAAAATATTAAATCCATTTAAAATATGGATTCAACTTGAACATTCAATGACTGAATTTGGACTAATTTTTAATAAAATATTAAAATAATATTAATATGATTATATATAATTTTTAATAAATAAATAATATGAAATATGAAATTAAAATAATATACAAATATTTTAAAAATTTAAAAAATAATAATATGAGTAGACCTAAAACAGGTCTACATTAACTATATACAGATATAGACAGTTTGAATAAAATTTTTGAACTTATATTTTAAATCAAATCAAATTTAAACAAATATAAAGTATGTTAACAATACCGTTTAGCTTTTAACTCGATTGAAATTTTCAACTCAGTGTACTCAAAAATCTAACTAGGGAGAGAAGTTGCAGTTAGTAAACTGAAACCCCAATGGAGGAGAAAAGGTCCATTTTACACCTTTCATTTGTAGTTCATTTAATTCTTTATTTTTAATTTATAACCTCTTATCATTTCAAATATTTATTTTATTAACTTGTTTTTAATAAACATTATTTTAATGATTATTGTTTAACATAAATATAATTTTAATATATGTTAATTTTATTTGGTATATGTTTTATTATAGATTTCATTAATAAATATAAATATAAATTAATTCTTTTTTAAAATTATATATTATATTTAAATATATTTTTAATTTAATGTCCTTAATAATTGTTTTATTCTCATCTCAATGCTATCGTCGTGTTAGAATCCAAATGCATATTACATGATAATCTCACCATTATAATGCTTAATATCATTAATATAGTAACTAATCTCATCGCTATAGTAATTATATTTTATAGTTTTAGATTAATTATATTTTATGTGAACTTTTCCCGATTTTTATAATTTTTAGCATTAGTTTAGGTTTACTTGTTATTTTTCTTTCTATATTATATATCTCGGATGAATAATAAAAGACTTGGAGCATGGAGTATAAAAGTGTTGAAGAGAAACCTTCAACTCCACCGGGTTTAATTTAGTGAAATAGAGCATACTCATCAATTCAGAAATTTTGGCAGCAATTAGTCCGTAGGAACTCTAAAAACAATGATAAAAAAAATTTAAAATTCAAAAAGAAAAAAAAAAAGAAAAAAAAGCAAGAAATCACTTGGAAGCAAAAGAAAAATTCTCTCACACTAAAGAAAATTTCAAGCTTGCAAAGATAAGATAAGAAGAAGAAAAATTTGGAAGGCTCGGCATAAATTCTTTAATTATTTTCTCTCTGGATTATTTCTTTTTACTTTTATTGATATGCATCTCTTTTTGTGTTGTTTTCTCAACTCAATATGTACTAAACTCCATCTTCTTGAAACAATGATGAATCTTATTTCTTAGGTAATTAATTTATTTTCTCTTCAATTGTTTCTATCATTGTTAATTATTTACTCAGTTATGAACTTATTTGGATTAAGCATTTGGAATACCCTAAAATTTCGGTTTTTGAGAAAGGATAAGTATTTTAAAGGAGAATTAAGTATTTGAAAATGAAGTGTGAATGATAAGTATTAACGACTAAATTGAAAATTTTAAAAGTTGGAGGACTAAAGTGCAAATTTTTAACTTTTGTAGGAGCAGGGGCAAAGCCAGAAATTTTTTTAGGCGGCCGAAATGAAATTTTAATTTTTAATAGTCTATATCTTTATAATTTTTAAATGATTAAATTAAATTTTCAAAATTTTAGGGGAACCAAAGTGCAAATTTAGCTCTACTAATTTAAAATTTTCTAAAGGGTCAAAACAACAAATTTTCATTTTACGGGGGGGCCAGGGCCCCTACTAGCCCCCGGATTCGCCTGTGTAGGGGGGTGAAAATTTGAAAATTTTAATAAATATTTTTTTAGGATATGGCATGGATATGCATTGACATATGAAGTTGGAAAATCGAGATAAAGACTAAATTAGAAAAATATAAGAATCAAAGTGCAAGTTCTCTATTTTTGAGAGAGTGACCAATTTGTAATTTTATTATTTTTAATTAATATCTAGTGATGGGATTACAATTCCATAGTTTGACATGTGTAAAGTTTTAAGGAAAAGTGAAATGATTAAGGAAGGAATGTGTTTAATTTTGGTTGAAAATTAAGTAAAAAATAAATAAAAAGGAAAATTTAAGTAAAAATGTAGAAATTCCTTGCATATTTCAGCAAGAGGGACGGCATCAAGCTAAGGAAAAAGAGAAAGAGAGAAGAAAGGAGGAGGAAAAAAAACTAGGTGTTTTCTAGCAAAAAGTTGAGCCAAAAATCGTATTTTCTTGTCATATTCACGAAGCTTGGAAACATGGTGTTTGTCATCTTTTCTTTCGAAGAAAAAGTGAAAGAAAAGGTTGGAAAATTTTAAGGAAAAAAGAAAGTACCTTACTGATTTTTTTATTTTCTTACCTTATAGTTTAATCACTTAATGTTTAGTATTTATTTTTATGATAAATGAATTTATTATAAATAAAACTTAATGGTACGATAATGAAATATAGAAACATATAATAGTGAAAATATGAAATATAATATTTGTGTCATGCGAAATAATGAAATAGATTTAATGTATTTCTGCTTTTAATGAACAAATATAAGGATATGTGAAATGGAAATGCTATGTATATGATGATTACGTGAATTTAAAGTAAAATGTTTTATAATATTAAATTTTATGAAAAGGATTATATTGTAAAGTATTAGAAAGTGGTACGTATGATTTGAAATGATTCAAAGTAAATGATTAAAGTGATACAAGTGACAAGAAATGGCCGTGGAGTTGAGAGGGGTTGAAGTGTTTGGATGAGAATCGAGCTGGTGATATTCGGATTCAAAGGGGATTAGGAGAGGAGTAGTGAGATATATGATGTGTTTATTGGACTTCTCATACATTTTCTAGAGTTTCATTATAGATCGGAAGTTCGTGTTTAGCTTGGAATCTTTACAGATTATCAAAATATTGTATACGTTTAATTAGTGATATTGATATATGTAAATCAAATGCTTAAGTATTGATTTAAATGTGTTTAAAACGAATGAAAAATGAATTAGTTAGTAATTATTTAATCGAAATAATTTAAAGATGATTATATTATGTGTGAGAATTGAGAAAAGATGTTTACATTTAGATAATTGAATTTGCAATTGTGATTAATAGTTAGTATTAATGATATTTTTATATGCTTATTGTAGTATTAATGCTATTTAAAATAATTTATTATGTTTATTGTGTATTAAATTGATAAAGAAATTGAATGGTAGGTAAATGAATTCAATTTGTTACTTATTAAGTTCTACGAGAGATTAACGCATTTGTTTTTAAACGTGTAGGTGAAAAATAAGTTCCGAAAAGAATCAAGGAAGCTATTTTAGTTCGGATCACATCAGTGCTTGAGTTTCAAGTTCAAACGCTTTGGCATATAAATTTTGGACTTCAGTTCGACATGTACTTAGGTTCACTAGTAATAATGTGAATTATGTCTAATAATGTTTTGTATTATACGTTACCTCAGTTATAATGAAACAATAATAAGTTTAAGTAGTGAGTTTAATGTTTAAATATAGCATCTTTTACTTAGATCAAGTGATGGGCATTACAGGTTTGTTCTTAGTAACTTTATCCAACTTACCTAATATTTGAATATAACTTGTGGGGAAGGAGGACTAACTTAGCTAGACACTGAAAGGGTCTAATTAATGCCATGAAATCATGAACTAGTAATTACATAGATTGAACAATTGAATGAGTGGTAATTGATTGATTGGATTAAGTGAAGTTAAAATTGCAATTCTAAGTCTTTAAAATTGATTGAATAGAAGCTTTCAGTATTCTAGTTTAATTTAGAATTTGTGTTGTTGATCTTGATTAGATAAAATTAAATAGTTGAATAATATCTTTTTATCACTTTATTAATTGATTGAGACATGTGCATTTGTGTTACGAATTTGAATCATCATCACTATTTCCAAATTTTGTACAACAATAATACCAACTGGCTCAACTAGCATCCAAGTTCATAGAGTAAAAAAATTATATGTTAAATGATCTTACTCGATTTGTTTTAATGATAAAATTTTTATTATCCCATTTAGTTCAAAAGGCTTATTCTATTATTAATTAAAATATTTAATCATTTTTATATTAATTTTATATTTAATAATTAAATTTAAATAAAATATTTGTTATTGATAAATAATAATTCAAACCAAATAAAACTAACCCAGATTAAAACTTGATATATTAAATTAGAATAGTAATGCCATCCTTAGAAAAGTTGATCCCATATCCTTAAAATGGAAGATAAACTACACTCAAAATCACTAAACTATTAGTAATGTTACGTTTGGTTATTTAACTTTTAAAAGTTACAAAATAGTTACTGAACTATTCAAAAGTTTTTATTTAAGTCACTAGGCAGTTAAGTTTCTTTTTTTTTAAAAAAAGTTTAGCTAGTGAGCTCCAAGCAACGAATTGATGATGGTATGATGGATCAATAATCATTGACAAGTAGAACATACCTTAAATTCAAGTTGATCTGATAGTTATTATCGGAGATCAAAGAAGAAACCTATTTAGATTTTAGTTCGCAGATTTATGACATTCAAAGTTGTTTCATGAAAAAAATTGAACTATATAAGAGAAGAGAAATAAGGGCTTTCGGTTGGTGCAAGTAGTGAGAACAGAGAAGGCCATACAATAGCGGTTTTAACAGTTTAGTGACTTAAATGAATGAAAACTTTTGAATAGTTTAATGACCATTTTATAATTTTTTTAAGTGACTAAAACGTAAACTTACTAATGATATAATGACCTTGAGTGTAGTTTACCCTAAAAAGGAATTATATCGTCAAAGACCTTGGAACTTTTGGTAAAAATTGAGATTCTAAATTTCTAAACATCTAGATTAGAGTCTCATGCTACATAAATCATATGTGGATTCTGTCTAAATTTATATTTAACTCAAATCATGTTATATATAAGTTTTGTTTAGCGTTATTAGTGTTTAACTCTACCAGTAGTATTTGAGTAAAAATACTATGGAAGCCCATGTATTAGGAGTTAGATTGCATTTTGTCTCATTTACTTTTAAAAAAATGGACAAATTAATCATTGTATGTTATATTAAAGAGTAAACTGATATTTTCTATTAAAATTTTAATCTATTTCTACTGTTAAAAAATGCATAGTTGATAGAATAATCGAACAATTACACGTGGTGTGTCACATGTACCTAATGCTGATGTACAAGGACCAGATCTTGATAGTAAAAATGAATAAAATTTTTAATAAAATGACCAAATTATTCTGAAGTACATGGACTAATTTATTTATTTTTAAGTAAGAGAAAACAAAATGTAATAATGTAGTAATTTTAACCTACTTATACACTTTAATTTTTTTAAAAGTCAGAGGTAATTGATTTACTTTTCCGTTATTCTTGCGAAAGTTGTGGGCAAGATAAGACAAATGATTCCAATGTATTCTTGATTGAGGATGGTCCACATATATAAAAGTGGTCAAATGCATGTTGTATGGCTTTGGCATCTATAGAGATCTTTCAACATTTTAAGCCTCCATTAAAACTAACCCACCAACTTTCTTCCCCCACCCCCACTAATTATGACCCCCAAAAAGAAAAGGGTAAATTATTAAAATGGTCACTTTTGTTTGTCTCAAGTTATATTTTAGTCACTTATATTTGAAATGTTACATTTTAGTCACTTATATTATCTTGTTGTAACATTTTATTCACTAAGCCATTAATTTTCGCTAACGGTGTAACGGTATGCTGACATGACAAGTTAAATCATTATTTCAAACGAAAATTTTAGGTTAAATTCTACAATTGGTCCTTATATTTTTTCATTTTAAGCAATTTAATTTTTTCTTTTATGTTCTTTTAACTTTTTTTTCCATTCTCTTATGCTTCTCCCTATTTTTTTTCTCCCTTCTTGATTTCTTTTAACATTGTTTTTCTATGTTTTCCATTTGTTAGAACTAGTCCACAAGCTCGTCTCACTCGAGAAAAATTAATTTGTTCTTTAAAAAAAAAGTATAAGGACTAGTTTTAACAAATGGAAAACATAGAAAAACTACGTTAAAAGAAATAAAAAAGGAGAAAAACAAAGGGAGAAGCATAAAAGAAAAGAAAAAAAAGAAAAAAAGTTAAAAGAACATAAAAAAAATTAAATTACTCAAAATGAAAGAATATGAAGATTGGCTATATAAATTAACCTACAATTTTTGTTTGAAATGATGATTTAATGTGCTACATTAGCTTACCATTACATCTCTAACAACAATTAACGACAATGACTAAAATGTTACAATACGATAATGTAAGTGACTAAAACGTAACATTTCAAACATAAGTGACTAAATTGTAACATGAGGTTAACAAAAGTGACTATTTTAGTAGTTTACTCAAAAGAAAATTAATGGGAAGGTTAAATCATGGCAATATCAACGTGTTATAGCTAAATTTAATCATAGACCTTTTAAAAATCGAATTTAATCATCAATTTTCAAAATATTTTTAATGAAAATATCAACTAAAATGTTAAATTTTAAACATGGCAACAAAGGCAAAGCCAAAAAATTTTTATGGGTCGAAATAAGTTGTATATTTTATGATAGTAAAATATAATTTTATTATTTTAATAGTCTACATTTTTATAATTTTTAAAAAATTAAATCGAATTATTATCATTTTGGTGTTAAAATACAATTTTACCATTACTAATTTAATTTTTTTTATAAATTATAAAGAGGATAAAAGAAAATTTTTCTATTTTATGAAGGCCAGGGCCTCTATTAGCTCCATAGCGCTGCCTCTGCATGGAATTCCACATTTACTTCACGCTAATTTATTAAATTTATTAAATTTTAATCTTTTAATATTTTTTAATTTTAAAATATTTATTGACATGACATATAATACAAATAGTATAATGTCATCATGAAATGATATTTCATCCTCAAACAAAATAATTGATATTTTATTTATATTATTATTAATTTTTTATTTACTAATAAAATATATTATTACTTTTTTATAAAATAATATCTATTACTTATTGAAGGATAAACCCTAAACCATAAAATATATTCAAAATTTAATTATAATTACACATAAAACACTACTCTTTTAATATAAAAATATCTTAATATCTAATTTTGGTTTTCATTTTCGCCATCTCCACCTTTTTGACCTTTCTTTTTCTCCTTTTATTGATTCTTTTTTCATCCTACTTCTTTCCACCATTTCTTTTACTCACTTTTTTCTCACTTTCTTTATTTCTCCTTCCTTACTCCTTTTTCTTTGTAGATGATGAAATCTTCTTACCCTTTGAAAAGGTGAAGCCGAGTAAAAAGATGATGGTAATTTTTTAAATTAATTAAGAGATAAACAATACAAATTTATATTTTCATCAATTAAATTAAAATAGTTAAGTGATAACATTAATTGATTATTAATAAGATATAAATACTAAATAATAAAAAAGTTTATCCGTTTTACTCATCTTTTTCCCTACCATCTCCACTGATTCTCCATTGATGAAAAACCAAACTTTCGGTCAAGCTTCATCCTTTAAATTGGTAAGCGTTTATTTTAATTTTTATGTTTTTGAAATTTGAAAGCTTGATTTAGTTAACTTAGGAATTCGATTTTAAAATTGTTACAATTTTGAAATATTGCCATTATGATTTTTGAATCATTTAATGTTAAATTAGTTTTATTAAATGTTTATAGGACTAATTTGTAAAGTAAAATTTGTTATTTTTTAGTATAGGGACTAAGATGTGAGGTTTCAAAGTGATTATGTTAATGGTGGGGCATATGACAACAACAAAATGATTAAAGACGTTGGAGTGTAGGTATTTGGAAAGCAAGGAAGGACGAAAAGTGATGGCGAAAAGATGGCCAACTTCCACATACTCCAATGTCTATATATTCTGAAGTTGTATTTCAATTTTGTTTCTTTAGTCACTTGGATGGATGCTCTAAACCCAATTCAATTTGGATTTTGTTTCTTCCTTCTAATTTCCACCCGAACAATAGGAATCATTTTCCCATTGGAAAAGGTACCTTTTGCTTTTCTACAACCTTTTTTTATAAAAAGGTCCTCACTATATGTATATAAAAATAATGCGTGGTAGACTCTAAATCATCCTGTTTGACTCAATTTCTCAATGGGACAGTCTCTCGCTACAGAAAACCCCACTTGTTTGTTTAATAATTATTTGTATTAATAATGCATTAAAAAAAAATCATGTTTGTAGTGTATGAGCCCATTTGCCCCCAAACAACAACAAAAAATAATAATAAAAATAATAAAAAAAATGAAAATAGGCCCAATAGGCCTAAAATCCAAATTAGGGTTCAGGAACCCTAATCGCCTTCTTTGCGCCAGATGTCCACCACCGCCATCGACAGGTTGGCCACCGGCCCTTCAACTGCTCCACTGCCTCTGACGCCGCCTGCCACCGCCTCTGGTCACCGCCCATGCCCTGCAAGGAGAAAACAACACGCAAAGAAACAGAGAGCGGTGAAGCAAAAAATGAATGCAAACAAAGGCTATAAAAGCCGATTTAGATGTTGTAAAATAGGAGGCTTTTTTTTGGTCTTTTGAAAAATCAAAAAAAAGAAACAGAAAAAATCAAAGCAAACAGAATTTTTTTTCTTTCGTTCGAAAAATAGAAAGTAAAAAATCAGAGATTCAAGAAAGTCTTTTTTTAATCGAAAAGGTCAGAGGATCGAATACTCCAAAAATCGGCAGGAATAGCAAGCAAAATCAACACAAAATCCAGTATAAAGGATAAACAAGAACAAGAATCAAAAACAAAAAAAAGGGTAAAAATCTGCGTTTCCGATCTTTTTGGTTTTCTTTTTATATACACACATATATATATGAACATATAATAATATTGCATAAAAAAGACAAAAAAAACATAAAAAAAAATATAAAAAAAACGACTTTTTTACCTTTCCGGCCACCGTGGACGGTGGCCGGAGCTCCGACGCCGGCACGGTGAGCGGCGGCCCTCCGCCGGAAAACCCATCGGATTTCTCCCCCTGCAGAGAGAAAATAAGGGGGGAAGGGAAATTTTTTTTGGTTTAACAGAAGAAATGATTTTTTGCAAATTTTGACCTTATATAGGCCTCCAAACGACGTGTTTTGGTCAGGCTCTCAGCGCCAAAACGACGCTGCTTTGCCCTATCCGACCGAATCCGACCCGCCTGACCTAGGATCCACGTGTTTTTAAGCGGAAGGGCTAATTGCACTTTTAGCCCTTCCGCTTTTTTATTATTTTCAATTAAACTTTCGTTGTTTTAAAATTTAGCCCGTACATTTAATTTGACTTTCAATTTGGTCCTCCTCCTTCTTTCGCTTTGGGCCCGAGGGGTTTATTACATTTGGTCCCCGGCTTTTAGCGCGTCACGAAAGGTCCTTCCTCCCATTTTAATTTTAATTGGCCCCAAATTTCATTTTCAATTCAATTTTAGTCCTTTTTTGCTATTTTCACCTATTTTTTTTTTTAAAATCGTTTTATTATTATTATTTTTATTATTATCATATTACTATTATATTATATTAGTATTACTATTATTATTATGACTATTATTATATTATTAATCGTTTTATTTTTTATTTAATCGTTTTATTACCATCACTATTACCATATTAATATTATTATTATCATATTACTATTATGTATTATATATATTATTATTCCTATATTTATTATTATGACTATTATTATATTATTTTATATATATATATATTTAATTACCGTTATTATTACTATTATTAATATTATTATCTTTTTAAATTGTTATTTATCATGCGGATATTATCATTATTATCCTTTCTTTACCATCCCTATTACTATTACTATATTATTTTACATGTATACGTATAGATATATTTATTTATTTTATTATTTCATTCATAGATTGCTATTAGCACTTTTATCATCACCATTGTCGTTATTTATTATCATTGTGACTATTCGCAATACCGATGCATTATTCATTTTTACTTTTATGTATATGTGTCTTTCATCATTCCTTTACGCATAATATCGTGTTTTCACACTTTTACGTAAATATCTTTCAAAACCTTAACTTTTATAACGACCAACATTCAGATTAGCAACTCGAGAAAACCGAGCCCTAACTCACTGGTTCCGGTTTCTTCGCTAAAGCTAAACAACGGGATATCCTTTTTCAAAATCACAATTTAAATTCTAAACAAAACACTTAATCTCGGAGATTCAAATGTCGCTACTTAACTTCATCGGGCTCGACATCTAGATACTTCAAGATAAGTTTCCTTTTTTCTAAAAAATAGAGGCAATCTTCCGTACTTGAAATCCCGTGGAATCGAGCCCTAACTTACTGGGTTCCGGTTTCTCGTTTGACAAATGACGGGAGGTCCTCTTCAAATAAAAACCAAGTTTTAAAAGATGAGCTTAGTTTGAGAGTCTAAAGTATTACGCCCTAACTTCTCGGACATGATGCTTTATCTTTTCGATTATAAGAGAGTCTTAATATCCCTTTCCTTCCGATTTCGACAATAAAAAGCATTGTATTTTCGAACCCCTCTAAAGTTTTTAACAAATAGGGCATTAATCAATCAATTTGGTACCAATTTTGGGCGTGTCGTGGGTGCTAATCCTTCCTCGCACGTAATCGACCTCCGAACCCGTTTTTCTCAAAATCCGTGGACCAAAAGGCACTGTTTTAGTAAATTAAACATTTTATTAAAACAAAGGTGATCCGATCACACCAAATAAAGATCGGTGGCGACTCCCTTTCTTTTCTTTTTTTTTTTTTAAAATCGAGTCGACCGCGTCGTTTACTGTTTCCCCAAAAAAAATGGTTACGACAGCTTGGCGACTCCACTGGGGAGTTCGAGGGTCAAGCCATAGATTGATTGATTTTTGTCCTTTTAATTAAAATGGTTTCGAAAAATCATGCTTCTTTTAATGCACCTTTAATATTGGTCTCATAAATACTTTTGGCATTGCATTGCATGACCGTTGTGGTCACACCTTTAAGTGGGAGCGAGAAGCTATGCCTTCGTGAGGTTTTCACCTCCGCATGGGCTAGTGAATCGCTTTGGGATACATCCGTACCTATGTCTTCGTGAAGTTTTCACTTCGCATGGCCATAGGAAATGTATTCCCGAACCAACTCGGTCCGTATGAGCCTATAATGGGTGAGGATCAAGAATCACTGGTTTAGGTACCTCGAACTTTAGAACCAAACCGCATATAGTAAACCCTAGAGCCCACCTTAGGTAGAGCTATGTCAAACCTTAGTGGTCACCTGTAGGTGTTTGCTTATTTTACTTGCTTTATATTCCACGATACTAACTTGTTGTGTTTCATTTCTTTTGTGCATATCATTTCATATTTTAAGAGGCATCGATTCACGGTCAGTTTCTGAGTTAGAAAGCTGGTTATGGAAAGTGAATTCCTTGATAAAGTAGAAGACAATGCGGCCGCCCGCACATGGTTAGAGCCAAGCCAATTAGGAAACAAGGGACTAAAAGCTAGAATAGCCGAGCTTGGGCGATCTCTACACCACCATCGAAGTCAAGACTCGGAAAGCCAACTGAAGTCACGCCTGAACAGAATCGAGAAAATGAAAGGTGAGGTTGAAAAGCTAGAATCGGTATCACATAGTAATGAGCTCCGGATTGAGTTTCTGGAAACGAGAGAAAGGCACTGGGAGGAGAAGCTTCGCCATCATTACAAGCCAGTTAGAAGTCGGAACTACCTCATGGGTGAAGCGACAATCCAGATTCGAGGGGTAGCTGATCACCTACAGACTTTGGCTGCGGAAGTGACATATTGAGCATGGGATACGAGCTACCGCCGGGTCATGATCAAGAGCTAACCTCCCTGCTTGGAAAAATCAAAACCTTAGGCCTTAGGGCGAAAACATATTTGTAATCTGCTTTATGTAAAGGGTTTTGCCTTCTAATAAAGTTTTCTAAAATGAAGTTGATCAGAATCGATGTCCTCTTCTTGCATTCATGCATTTGCATCGCATTACATCATATGCACTTAAGTTCATAGAGAGAGCCTAATTAGTTAAAATTAATACAGAGAGAGAAAAGGAAAATCTGGAAACTGAAAACCATTACAGTACACGTGCCAAGACAAAGAAAATGGATCAAAGATTTGAACAATTCCAGAAAGACCTGCAAGACCAGATGCAAGAGCAAATGGCAAAATTCCAACAAGAGATGAGGGATCAAATGTTGGAGGCTCAAAAGAGTACGATGGCTCAAATGGCCCAAATGCTGAGTGGGGCAATGGACAAAGGAAAAGGTCCTATACAAATTACAGGAGAAGAGAGCGAAGGCATTCCTCTGGGTTTTACCCCACCACATGCGCCAGCACTGCATGAAGAGTATCCCCAAGAACCATCTGTCACGATTAGGCCTCAACTGGGCAAGTCGATACTAGATCGCCTACTTAACTTTCAAACTGCTCGTGTACTAACCCGGAGATAGTCCAGCTAACCCGGTGGTCCCTCACGAAATGGCAAAAATAGACCAAGCAAGAATCAGCCTGCCAAGGCAACTTGAGGATCGTTGTAAGTGGTTAGAAGAGAAGTTTAAAGAAATGGAGATAGCGACTCTCATCACGGGTAGACGCTAAGGACTTAAGCCTAGTCCTGGACCTCGACTTCCGCCAAAGTTCAAGACTCAGATTTTGAAAATACAATGGGACCGATTGCCCAAGCACACATCACAATGTTCGTCGACGGATGGCGGATATGTTAACAACGATCAACTGCTTATCCATTGTTTTCGTGGATAGTTTACTGGGTCTGTGCCAAATGGTACAATCACTCACCAGCACCAGATCAAGTCATGGAGGACCTAGCACAGCCTTCTTGAAACAATACGGCACGTAGCCGATATAGCTCCCGATCGAATCACGCCCAAAATATGGAGAAAAAGCCAAACGAAAGTTTCGCATAATACGCAAGAAAGGTGGAGGAGGTTGCCATGCAGTCCAACCACCCTTTTAGAAAAGAAACTACCATGCTCTTCATCAACACTCAAGGCTCCTTTCATAACCCATATGATAGGAAGTACCACCGAGAGCTTTGCCGACATGGTAATGGCAGGGAAATGATCGAACATGCAATCGATCTGCAAGATTGAAGTAGGGAAACCAGTAGAAGGCCTACTCCTAGAAGAAAGGATGACGAGGTGAATAATACAAACATGAGAGACCCAAATCACCCTCACGAGTATCAAGGTTCATCAAGGAAAGAATCAAGACAAGGAAAAACGTTGAAAACTCCAATTTACGCCAATCCCTATGACGTATAAGGAGTTGTATCAACGTTATTTGATGCACACGTTGTGTCTCCCCAATATCCGTAACCGATGCAACCTCCATACCCAAAATGGTATGACCCAAACGCCGGTGTGAGTACCACGCGGGATCACGTGCCATTCGATAGAAAATTGCCTCACTTTCAAGAAATTAGTGGAAAATCTCATCAACATGGGTATCGTGAAGTTCGATGGCCAGAGCAATGGTATACCCAAAGAGAACCGAGGAATAAAGGTTTTCCGAACATCTGCCTTTATGTACTTGAGAGTGTTTTGAACAATGAGACTGTGGAAGAAACATGTATTTTTAAAGCTAATCTAGAGTAATATGTAAAACACTTGTTGCTTCAAGCCTCGAAGCGATAAGATTTCTTTTGAGAAGTAGGCTTGTGTCCAGAATTTTTATTTCAATAAAATGCATCTTTCTAAGTAAATATTTTCATTCTTTACATTTCATACTGAATATTCTTTCACTCATGACCATATCCTACGAATAATCATCCATAGGATCATTTATTCTTTGGATTTTCTGCCTTTTCACCCACAATGGGTCCCCAGATATCAATGACATGAGCGACGCTGTTACTGACTCCCTTTTTAGTGAGATATGTATCTAGAGGGATCTAAGGACTTTGAAGATGACAAAGATTGCAACTTACTTCTCCAAAGGTAGATTCTACCTTATGAAGTGTCAGGAGACGCTATGAACCAACGAGGAGATGAAGACTAAGCTTAGCTCACTTTGCAAGAATGGGGCAAGACATTATCACATGATCATGACTAGACACGTTGAGGCCATCAAACGCGGATTCCTATATGTGAAGCATGAATGTTAACAAGCCGCCTCCTCAAAAGCTTTTAGCCAACATCGATTCGTATTCATGGTCGTTGGTTACTTCAACCGAGAGGTGAAAGTCGCTTCATATGCTAAAATTACAAAGTCAGCAGTCATCAGATTCAAAAAAAAACATTCAAGATTTTTTGAAAAATGGCTGAGACTTGTTAACACTTTAGGATCCTTGAACGTTGGCCAGGACTTTTCCCGGGCCATCTTTCTCATTGGGAAACAATTGTTCGAAGATAAGATTCCTTTTCCAAATTTGGATTGAATTAGATAAAGCAGAATGCCTCTCGTAAGCTCGATTGAAAGTATTCAGCAGGTCAAATATCTGAAAATAGATATGGGCTTGACGAAAAGGTCCGCCAAGAGAATTTCGGAAGATGACCTGCATTAAGAGAGATTCTTCTTATCCAAAAGAACTCCAAAGAAAAGTAAATGCCTTATACAAAGAAAGAAGGCCCTGTTCTAGGAAAATGGTGTTAACCAAGATGGATGGCAAGGACACGCCTAATCCAATTGAGTTCAAATTCGATAAAAAAAAGTTTTCCAAAAAAATAAATACAAAACACAAAAAAAAAAACAAAAACGAAAAAACAAAAAAAAAAAGAAAAAAAAAAGAAAAAAGAAAAAAGAAAAGGAGAGGCCAAGGCAAAATCCGTAAAAGGCGCTTTGAGACCAAAGGGTATTTGAGTTGAAAACTCAAGAAGGCGACTCAAAATTTTGGTTGAAAGTAAGGCATTCAAGAGTCTTGCTACGCTCAAGAAGTATGTTACGTCTTGGGGCATCGACAAAGTACTGGATCCCTAAACACATATTAAGCTCAAAATGGTCCTCGAGAAGTTGGAACACAGAAGCTCAAGTCGCGATATCTGGGCACTTAGCTTCCATTTTACCCATTTTGTTACTTATGGTTATTTTATTCCTCAAAATACCACCGATAAATTTCCTTCTTAATTGCATTCGCTAGCTTTGATTAACTTGTTTGTTTCGAGCTATGCTCTCAATCAGTTTCCTTTTTGTCCATTTTTACAATCTTTTTTTCAGGCATTTTGCAGTGAAATAACGATTAGTGGACTAATGATACTTTCATAAAAAGAGTTTTGCGTATTACTCTGGAAGCTTCTGAATAATACAAGGACCTGAAACAGGACTATTGTTTAGAACTCACTCAGCTCAAGGTTTGGAGAAAGATGATTATCTCTTTGGACCTTTTGTTTTTCACCGGTGATACGACCTTGACAGATAACGAGCAATGTCGACCCAGCAGTACAAGGAGATCATTCTCGGGAAAAGAAAAAGGATACTCTGCATTCATGCGCGTATCAGGCCTACACATCTGGTCATTACACCAGTGAGTGGTGTAACAGATCAAATTGATCCTATACCTCGGAGTTACAGCAGGATAGCTAGAAGAAACCAAATGTTATTCTCCTAAAGTTGCAGGGAGAGATACAAACTTTATGTCCCAGGAGGTACAGTAGAAGAGACCCTGAAATTACAGTGGGGCAAAATTGTGGAGCATAATATGATCATTTTTTAGGTTTTCTATCAAAGATACCGGCTGAACGAGAAAGTATGATAGTGTATCAGTGATAGAACATTAATGGACTACGAGCAATGATGACCCCAAGCATTTAAAAAGGGATCATTTCATTTTGCATTCATACATCATTTCAAAGCACGTTTAGTTAGGAGCATTCGACTCATTGCATCCTAATCATCATAAAAAGACCATTTTTATGACATTCTGCATTCATGCAAAAGTCATCCATTGTCATTTAGGAGCATTCGATTCATTCTGATCATTGCGTCCTAATCATTGAAAAAAGACCATTCTCACGGCATTCTACATTCATGAAAGTATCGTCCATAACGCATGTAGTTAAGAGGCTTTGAGTCATTTTGATCATAGCATCTTCATCATTTGCATAAGCATAAGCACATAAAATTCATTCTACAGGACAGGTTCCTCAAAGAACGGTATAACGATATTGAAGTTCAGATTTCGTTCCCTCGAGATGATAGTGGAGCGGACTGAAGATTGAAGTCTTCCTGAAAATAGTAAGGAAGCACATTGGAAAGTTCAGATTCCGTTCCCTCGAGATGATAGGGGAGCAAACTGAAGATTGAAGTCTTCCTAAATATTGTAAGGAAGCAAATTGGAAAGTTTAGATTTTGTGCCCTAGAGATAATAGTGGGGCAGACTGAAGAATGAAGTCTTCCTGAAGATAGTGAGGAAGCACATTGAAAAGTTCAGATTTCGTTCCCTCGAGATGTTGGTGGGGGCAGACTGAAGATTGAAGTCTTCCTGAATATAGTAAGGAAGCACATTGAAAAGTTCAAATTTCGTTCCTTCGAGATGGTAGAGGAGCAGGCTGAAGATTGAAGCCTTCCTGAAAGCAGTAAGGAAGCAAATTGGAAAGTTCTGAATTCTCATTTCCTCGACGTTCCAGTGGAGTAGGTTGAGATTACAAATCCCGTCTCCCTGAGTTAACAATGAGGTTAAATCCTTAATTCCCTGAAGTTTCAGTAGAGAAGATGGAGATTACAAATCTCTTCTCCCTGAATTCTCATTTCCTCGACGTTCCAGTGGAGTAGGTTGAGATTACAAATCCCGTCTCCCTGAGTTAACAATGAGGTTAAATCCTTAATTCCTGAAGTTTCAGAGAGAAGATGGAGATTACAAATCTCTTCTCCCGAATTCTTATTTCCTCAAGTTCCAAGTGGAGTAGGTTGAGATTACAAATCCGCCTCCTGAGTTAACAATGAGGATCAATCATTATTTCTTTAGAGTTTCAGAAGAGAAGATGGAGATTACAAATCTACGCTCCTCAATTCTTATTTCCTCGAAGTTCCCGTGGAGTAGGTTGAGATTACAAATCCCGTCTCCCTGAGTTAACAATGAGGTTAAATCCTTAATTCTCTGAAGTTTCAGTAGAGAAGATGGAGACTACGAATCTCTTCTCCCTGAATTCTTATTTCTTCGAAGTTTCCCATGAAGTAAGAAGCAGATCAAAGATTCAATCTGGTGATCCCCGAGTTTGCTGGGATCAGATTGAAGAAAGCAGATTTGACATTCCTGAAGTAAGAAGCAGATCAAAGATTCAATCTGGTGATCCCCGAGTTTGCTGGGATCAGATTGAAGAAAGCAGATTTGACATTCCTGAAGTTGCAGGAAGCAGATCGAAGATTCAGTCTGGTGATCCCCGAGTTTGCTGGGATCAGATTGAAGAAAGTGGATTTGATATTCCTGAAGTTGTAGGAAGCGGATCAAAAGCACTTTAGTTTTTATATCTCTCTGAAGTCGCAATAAAGCAGATCACTACAAATCTCATTCCTCAAGACTATAGTGAAGTGGATCAAAGCAACAAGATGCGATGGACGAAATGATGCTACAAGAGAAGTCGAGGCTTAGCAGGCCCGGACAAGATGGGCCTTTTGAAAGTCTTTGCTCCATTCTCGTTACACGACAATGAGCAAAGAGGGGCAGCTGTATGAGCCCATTTGCCCGGCCCAAACAACAAAAAAATAATAACAAAAAAATAATAAAAAAAATGAAAATAGGCCCAATAGGCCCAAAATCCAAATTAGGGTTCTGGGAACCCTAATCGCCTTCTTGCGCAGATGTCCACCACCGCCATCGATGGTTGGCCACCGGCCCTTCAACTGCTCCACTGCCTCTGACGCCGCCTGCCACCGCCTCTGGTCACCGCCCATGCCCTGCAAGGAGAAAACAACACGCAAAGAAACAGAGGAGCAGAGAAGCAAAAAATGAATGCAAACAAAGGCTATAAAAGCCGATTTAGATGTTGTAAAATAGGAGGCTTTTTCTTTGGTCTTTTGGAAAATCAAAAAAAAGAAACAGAAAAAATCAAAGCAAATGAATTTTTTTCTTTCGTTCAAAAATAGAAAGTAAAAATCGAGATTCAAGAAAGTCTTTTTAATCGAAAAGGTCGAGGATCGAATACTCCAAAAATCGGCAGAATAGCAAGCAAAATCAACACAAAATCCAAGATAAAGGATAAACAAGAACAAGAATCAAAACAAAAAAAGGGTAAAATCTGCGTTTCCGATCTTTTTGGTTTTCTTTTATATATACACATATATATATGAACATATAATAATATTGCATAAAAAGACAAAAAAACATAAAAAAATATAAAAAAACGACTTTTTACCTTTCCTACCACTGGACGGTGGTCGAGTCTGAACGCCAACACGGTGGCTGCCCTCCGCCGGAAAACCCATCGGATTTCTCCCCCTGCAGAGAGAAAATAAGGGGGGAAAGGAAATTTTTTGGTTTAACAGGAAGAAATGATTTTTTTTGCAAATTTTGACCCTTATATAGGCCTCCAAAACGACGTCGTTTTGGTCAGCCTCAGCGCCAAAACGACGTGCGTTTGCCCTATCCGACCCGAATCCGACCCGCCCGACCTAGGATCCGCGTGTTTTTAAACGGAAGGGCTAATTGCACTTTTAGCCCTTCCGCTTTTTTTATTATTTTCAATTAAACTTTCGTTGTTTTAAAATTTAGCCCGTACATTTAATTTGACTTTCAATTTGGTCCTCCTCGTTCGCGCTTTGGGCCTGAGGGGTTTATTACACATTTGGTCCCCCTGGCTTTTAGCGCGTCACAGAAAGGTCCTTCCTCCCATTTTTAATTTTAAATTGGCCCCAAATTTCATTTTCAATTCAATTTTAGTCCTTTTTTTGCTATTTTCACCTATTTTTTTTTTTTTAAAATCGTTTTATTATTATTATTTTATTATTATCATATTACTATTATATTATATTAGTATTACTATTATTATTATGACTATTATTATATTATTAATCGCTTTTATTTTTTTATTTAATCGTTTTATTACCATCACTATTACCATATTAATATTATTATTATCATATTACTATTATGTATTATATATATTATTATTCCTATATTTATTATTATGACTATTATTATATTATTTTATATATATATATATTTAATTACCGTTATTATTACTATTATTAATATTATTATCTTTTTAAATTGTTATTTATCATGCCGGATATTATCATTATTATCCTTTCTTTACCATCCTATTACTATTACTATATTATTTTACATGTATACGTATAGATATATTTATTTATTTTTATTATTTCATTCATAGATTGCTATTAGCACTTTTATCATCACCATTGTCGTTATTTATTATCGCTGTGACTATTCGCAATACCGCCGATGCATTATTCATTTTTTACTTTTATGTATATGTGTCTTTTCATCATTCCTTTACGCATAATATCGTGTTTTCACACTTTTACGTAAATATCTTTCAAAACCTTAACTTTTATAACGACCAACATTCCGCATTAGCAACTCGAGAAAACCGAGCCCTAACTCACTGGGTTCCGGTTTCTTCTCGCTAAAGCTAAACAACGGGATATCCTTTTTCAAAATCACAATTTAAATTCTAAACAAAACACTTAATCTCGGAGATTCGAAATGTCGCGCCCTAACTTACTGGGCTCGACATCTAGATACTTCAAGATAAGTTTCCTTTTTTTCTAAAAAAATAGAGGCAATCTTCCGTACTTGAAATCCCGTGGAATCGAGCCCTAACTTACTGGGTTCCGGTTTCTCGTTTGACAAATGACGGGAGGTCCTCTTCAAATAAAAAACCAAGTTTTAAAAGATGAGCTTAGTTTCGAGAGTCTAAAGTATTACGCCCTAACTTACTGGACATGATGCTTTATCTTTTCGATTATAAGAGAGTCTTAATATCCCTTTCCCTTCCGATTTCGACAATAAAAAGCATTGTATTTTCGAACCCCTCTAAAGTTTTTAACAAATAGGGCATTAATCAATCAATTTGGTACCAATTTTGGGCGTGTCGGGGGTGCTAATCCTTCCTCGCACGTAATCGACCTCCGAACCCGTTTTTCTCAAAATCCGTGGACCAAAAGGCACTGTTTTAGTAAATTAAACATTTTATTAAAACAAAGGTGATCCGATCACACCAAATAAAGATCGGTGGCGACTCCCTTTCTTTTCTTTTTTTTTTTTTAAAATCGAGTCGACCGCGTCGTTTACTGTTTCCCCAAAAAAAATGGTTACGACATGTAGTATTTTATATTTATTATAATAATTGAGATATATAAATTGTGGGAGTAGATTATGGTGATGCCATACACCACATTTGGTGCAAACGTGTCACTAAATATGAAAGTTTTGAATGATGTTTTTGTAGAATAATTGGTAATCATACTCATTCTCTCCCATTGATTTTAGAATAAGAGATAGCATTTATAAGAGAAACAACGGTTTAGAGTGGATCTCTATTATCATTATTATTTTTTTAATAGAGTTTAATTTAGTCTCGTGTTAGGGTATAAATTCTTTTGTGAAATTGGTTTAAAATATCAAAATTTTTTACTAACTGGTATGAGTTGGTATGCTCCAGTATAAGTCGTTATTTGACCAAAACAAGTTGAAACATATTGAATTCGCTAAAACACACCAAAATTTTGATTGGAATGAAACATAGACTAGATACTAATTTAGGATTGAAATGGTACATACCAACCAATACGGTATAGACTACCACAATAACAATTGTCCCCTTAGTTGAAGAGAAGTTTCATAAACTTCTCTGATATTATAATTTTGAGGCGATGGGTTGTCATTTTTTAAGTGAAGTTGAAATTTATAACAATGACCACTTGTCATTTCGATTAACCGTTGTGAGATTAATGACCTCTCTATCCTTATTTTGAGACACAAAACAATGTTTTTAAAGGGTATGATTATTGGTTATTGACGTGATGTCACTCATTTAACTAACAATTACTTTTGTTGGGGACACATTTTTCTTCAATTTGTTGTCATTTCAAAGTTTATACTCATTCACAGGCCTTAAGCTATTCGAAAAGGGTTTCTATTATGTAATCTTCAGGGGCGAAGGCAGAACAATTTTTTAAGGGGGCCTGAAGAAATTTTAATTTTTTATAGTTTATATCTTTATAATTTGTAAAGGATTAAATCGAATTTTTATAATTTTAGGGGGCCAAAGTACAATTTTACCTTTACTAGTTTAAAATTTTTAAAAAATTTAAAAGCTTAAATAGCAATTTTACATTTTAGGGGTGCTGGGGCCCATGCCAATCCCCTTGGCTTTGCCCCGGTAATCTTTGAGCAATGTCTCTTAATCCTCTAAGTTTTTTGCTATTTTGTATAGAGGTATAGATATCTTTTGTTTAAATATCGATACTTGACGCTTATTTTGAGTAAAAATAATTTTTAAATCATTTCCAAATTCAATCGAACATTCATTAAAGACCCCAGATGTTTGTAATAATAATTTTTGAGTTAAAACACTATGGGTAAATATTTAAATAACACCAAAATCGCTTTGGAACCAAACATAATAGCCTTATACCGGGTTCATATGGTCAGGCCAGGTGTTACACTAATTCTACTTAAGGGTGTGCTTGATTGAGTAGAAAAGTGAAATGATGATATGAGAGAAAAGAAAAACAGAAAGAAAATAATTTTTTTTTTTGGTGAATGAAAAAGAATAACATCAATTACATAAGAGCACTGTTGGCTTTTTCTTCATGAAGTAATTCTAAAATTTCCTTAGGAGCGCCCTCAAAGACTTGTAAGGATGATTTCCAGTTTAAGCTAAGTTTAGCCATCCGGTCCGCCACCGAGTTACGATTCCTTGGTATGTGAATGATTTTCCATTGGCCCTCCGAATTCATAATGCGCTTTGTCCTACTGAGCACTGTAATCCCTTGCCCTTCCATATTCGTGGCAGCCAAAACTTGGGCTACTTCGAGATTATCAGTCTGGATTATGGTCTTCATGTATCCTTTATTAAGGATCAACATTATCCCATCAAGGATACTCCAAACTTCAGCCTCAAATGGTGAGCAAACTCCTAAAAAATGACCAAATCCCATAATCCAACTTTCGTCTTTGTTTCGTACCACTCCTCCAGCAGCTGCATGACCGGTGTCTCTCGCCACCGCCCCATCAGTGGACAAAGTGACCCATGTGTTCTCAAAAGTATTAGCATGATGTGTGTGGATAGCATGGCTCTTATAATCACTAAGGTTTAATTCAAATTGGCGAGCCCAACTAATTGAGACTTTCACCACTTCAGTTGTCGACCAAGAGATATTCTAAAAAATAAACAGATTTCTATTCTTCCAGATTCGCCACGTAATTAATCCAAAGAGGCTCGACCAAATGACTCCATTATCCTGCAATTTCTCATGACAACTAAGATTAGCTGAAAACCAAATTTGGAACGAGTTAGTAAAAAATCTGTGCATAAATTGATTTGGGATCACATGCATCCACACATCCTTTGCTGCTGGGCAATCCCTAAGGACATGAATCATATCTTCGAACTCATGTCCACATAAAGCACATGCATTGCTTTGGCCGATACCCCTCCTCATACGTTCTGTATTTGTGAGAAGTTTCTGTTTAGAGGCAAGCCATAGAAAAAACCTTACTCTCTGTGGTCCTTGATATCTCCAAATATGCTTCCAATTTTCCTCCTTAGGACTCCAAGTGTTTTCTTTCAAGGTCCAGTATGCACTGCGGATTGAAAACGCTCCTGTTGTCGACTGAGCCCATATCACCTTGTCCGATCCTGCATCCGGATGAGGAGGAGGAATACTAATAATCTTTTTAATCACATATTCAGGCAACCAGACGCGCAATAGCTCCAAATTCCAGCAACCATCGGAATTAACCAAATCCCTGACAACACAATCCAAATCAAGGTTAGAGAAAGATGGAATTTTTGAAATAAGAGGACCCATACCTGGAATCCATGGATCCTTCCAACATCGAACTCTTGTGCCATCTCCAACTGCCCATGTCAAATGTTCACGAAGAGTAGGCCATATCTTGGAAAGAGACCGCCATAAGTGCGAGCATTGACTCTTATTAATAGAGTCAGGGATATGTTCTTTTCAACCATACTTTGCTCTGAGGACACAAACCCATAAAGCACTACTCTTCGAGACTAAACCGAATCCAATCTTCATAAGAAAATAAATTTTGAGTGTGCTTGATAAGGAAGAAAAGTGAGAAAAATAAAATATGATAGATGATCATTTTCTTGCCTAATGCATGAAAACAAATCATTCCAAATTGGAATGATAAGAAGAGAGAAAATAAGGGAGGGATGTATGTTAATTCAAAATTATACATTTTCTTTCCTCAGATCATTTTTCAATTCTACCAAGTAATGAATGGAAAGAAAATTATTTTTTCTTTAAAATTTTCCACCTTTCCTACCAAACACACCATGAAAAGGAATATTTTTTTTATCATTCTATTTTTCTACTCTTTCGATTTTATATCTTTCCAATTTTCTTTTTACTCTACCAAGCTAAGCTTAGATGTTAACCTTATGTTTAGGTCCAAACATAAGAACAATTGTCATGTTCAAGGACTGACTTAGACTAAAATAAAGTTTAAACCCCAATGTGAGTGTAGTTGTCAAGTTTAGGTCTCAAAAAGTGATTTAACCCATAGATAAAAGTATAAACTTTTTAATGCAACAACTTTTTACAACAAATACCAATAAAAAATAAGAGTAAATAAAACTCGATTCGATTAGAAAAGGGAATTGTTTTTAATGAAGTCGAAAACTACATGAAATATGGCATGGGATAGAAAAGTAGTTGTGTTGTAACGAAGAAGATAAAACAAAAGTAGAGAAAAGAAGATGAGATGAAAAATGGCTAAGTAGATGGATGAAATATGGTGGGGATAACACGAAAAGGAACTTTCTGATTAACATTAAGCCCATAGTTTTCAATCAAATTCAAAGTCTCCCACCCAACTTCCAATCAAACCTAAACAAAAGATTTGCAACCTAATATTCAAGCGATGCAATCGCAAATGGCATCCCAGCACAATCCCTTAATTTCTGAAGGAATCAAATCGGAGGTAAGAACAGAGCTTAGATCTGAACTTCATTCTTTGTTTGAACAGTATTTCGGGTTGCATCTGCCAGTGGCTCCTACTGGTGTAGAAATGGGTAGGGGAAAGGGAATCTTAGGTTCTCCTCCGGGTTTTCCAGCTCGGGAAACCCTTCTAGTATCACCTATTTCAGAGTTTGGACAGTCAAGCTTATCTTCTCGAGGTGGTGTCATGCTTACAAGTAACCCCTCCTCCTTTAGAGTGGATTGTCCGCGTTTTGATGGTGACGACTTCAGAGGATGGTGGTCTAAGCTGGAACAGTATTTTGAGGCTGAGGGAATTAGTGAGCAAGCTAAGGTTAGGATAGTTATGTTGCATTTAGAAGGGAAAGCCTTAGATTGGCATCACTTCTTTGTACGTAAACATGGGGGCTTACACCAGCTGACATGGGAGTTGTATTCCAAAGAGATTAGGGACCGGTTTGGGTCTGATTCTTTCCTTGACCCCATGACGGAGTTAGTGACTCTCAAACAGCAAGGATCTGTTGATCAATTTTATGATGGGTTTTTAAGCTTGTTGAATCAATTAAATTTGCTGGAGTCCTATGCCTTGAGTATATTCATAAGTAATTTAAAACCTGAGATCAATCAGTATTTGAGGTTGTTTACTCCTCAGACTTTGGTGGATGGTTACAAGCTCGCTCGACGAGTTGAAAACATTGTGTTTGGACCTGTAAAAAAGGGGTTGGTTCCTAGTAGTGGGACGAGTTCTCCAAGGTCATTCCTACCTTCTTCGAAACCACCTCAGGGCCCAGGGAATTTTACACAGATGAGTGGAGGGGGACAAAGGCTGCCATCAAAATCCTTGTCTCAAACAGAGTTGGAAGATAGGAGGAAAAAGGGTCTCTATTTTTGGTGCGGCGCGAAGTATTCTCCGGGTCACAAATGTTCCAAATCCCAAGTTTTCCAACTGGTGATTGAACCAAATTGGAAGTAAGGGTCTGAGTTGAAAAGCCCGACTTCTGAGGAGCTGCAAGATTATTCTGATCAATTGGAATTGGTTGATCACAAGTTGGATAGCCTCGTATTATCACTGCATGCTCTTCAAGGGTTACAGAGTCATCATACCATGCGATTTTCAGCTCGCATTGATCATACTGAGGTGGTGGTGTTGGTCGACTCAGGGAGCACGCATAACTTTTTGGACTGCAAACTGGCCAAGCGATTGAAATTAACAGTTGAGTTGGGTTGTTCACTAAAGGTTTTGGTAGAGAATGGGGTTCAATTACCAACTCAGGGTCTATGTAAGGAGGTTCCATGGGAGGCGTAAGGTCACAAATTCTCTACAAATTTTTTACTTTTAGCGGTAAAGGGATTTGATTTGGTGTTGGGAATTCACTGGCTATTCTCTCTTGGTCTGATCATGGGATTTTTCTCGCTTAACTATGTTTCAAGCATGAAGGTCGGGATTGTGTTCTCAAAGGATAATTCGTGCTCTCTTCACTTGGGTTCCAAGCACCAATTCTCCAAATGTTTTAGCTTGGTGGGTAATGGACCTCTCCAATCTTTGTTATTTCGGTGAGCACACTAATGTTACACTTCCACCAATAATGTTGACCAAAGAGCTACAAACACTTTTGGAGGAATTCCAGGATATCTTTGGTAACCCTGTGGGCTTACCCCCATCCCGACTCCATGATCATAGGATACCATTGGTCGATGAGACTAAGGTTGTCAAAGTGCGACCTTACCGATACCCTGCAATACAGAAAACTGAGATTGAGAAGTTAATCCACGAGATGCTGCAAGCAGGGATAATTCGCGATAGTAACAGCCCGTTTGCCTCTCCTGTTGTCATGGTGAAGAAGAAGGACGGTAGTTGGCAGCTGTGCGTTGATTATCGCCAGCTTAATCAACTAACAGTTAAGGACCGTTTCCCTATTCCTATTATAGAAGAGTTGCTAGATGAGTTGGGACAAGCTAAATTTTTTTCCAAGCTGGACCTCAGCTCGGGATACCACCAAATTCGAATGTCTGAATCGGATGTCTATAAGACAGCCTTTAAGACTCATGCTAGGCATTATGAATTCCTGGTCATGCCATTTGGCTTGACCAATGCCCCTTCAAGTTTTCAGTCCCTAATGAACTCCATTTTTCGCCCACTCTTGCGCCGCTCAGTCCTTGTTTTTTTTATGACATTCTCGTCTACTCACAAACCTGGGAGGATCATTTGACTCATGTTCAAACCGTACTCCAGATTTTGCGGTCCAATCATCTATATGCTAAACATTCCAAATGCATCTTCGGGGCTCCACAGGTGGAATATTTGGGCCATGTTATTTCTAACGGTAGTGTTCATATGGACAGTGGCAAAGTAACAGCAGTTAAGGAGTGGCACAAACCTCAGTCATTGAAGGAGCTACGGGGGTTTTTGGGGCTATCGGGTTATTACCGCCGTTTCATTAAAGGGTACGGTATAATCGCCAAGCCCCTTACTGTTTCGCTTAAAAACGCAATTGAATGGAGATAGACATCGCTTGAACAGGCTGCTTTTGATGAGCTAAAATCTCGCATTTGTGCGTATCCAGTACTGAATTTGCCTAATTTTCAACTTCCATTTTGTGTGGACACCGATGCGAGTGCACATGGGGTCAGAGCCGTTCTACAACAATAGGGCCATCTTGTGGCCTATTTTAGCAAGGCCCTAGGGGTGAAGTATCAGGCTCTGTCAATCTACGATAAGGAAATGCTTGCCGTGCTATTGGCAGTTAAGAAATGGCACTCCTATTTGGTTGGCCGTCCGTTCATCATCACAACAGACCATCAAAGTCTTAAATTTTTAGAGGATCAGCAAGCCATTACACCATCTCAACAACGGTGGGTTGCGAAAATGATGGGTTATGATTACTCGATTTTATATCGAAAAGGAACACAGAACACTATCGCTGATGCTCTCTCTCGAAGGAGTCACGATAGTTTCTCCCAATTATTACAATGTACGGGCAGTGTTGACAACCATTGGTCTGAACTTTGGTCTCAAATTGCGGCTTCTTATTCATCTGACACCAAGCTCTCGAAACTTTGCCAAAAGGTCTAAGAGCATCCTCATTTGCACCCCAAATATTCGTGGCACGACCCGTTCCTGCGGCGTTCGGGAAAAACAGTAGTGGGCAACGATTTGCCACTTCGCCAGTGAATTTTTTCCTTCTTCCATGCAAGTGCCATCGGCGGTCATTCTGGGGTTCATGCAAGTCGACATCGTATTTCAGCCTTGCTCTATTGGAAAGGTATGTCGAAGGATATTAAACGATGGGTTTGAGAGTGCGTGGTGTGTCAACGTTGTAAGTATGACAATGCGGCTTCGCCTGGGTTGCTGCAGCCATTGCCAATTCCGGATCGTGCATGGGCTGTTATCAGTATGGATTTTATTGAAGGGTTGCCAGTCTTTCACAGCAAGTCCACCATTTTAACTATAGTTGACCACTTGACTAAATATGGCCATTTTTTGTCTCTTGCTCACCTTTACACTGCAGCGATGGTGGCTCAGGAATTCCTTCACCAGGTGTACAAACTGCATGGGGCTCCTAAAGCTATTGTCTCTGACCGGGATAAAATTTTTTTGAGCAATTTCTGGCAATATTTATTTCGTCATTTGGGGGTTAAATTGAAGCTTTCTACTGCTTACCATCCCCAAACCGACGGCCAGATCGAAATTCTCAACAAATGTTTGGAAACTTACCTGCGCTGCATGACTGGGGAAACGCCTTCTGCTTGGGTGTCTTGGCTTCCCTTAGCAGAATGGTGGTATAATACTACCTATCATTCGGCTATTCGGTGTACTCCGTACGAAGCTCTATATGGCCAGGAGCCTCCACTTCACTTACCGTACTTGGCGGGTGTTTCTCCTGTGGCATCCGTTGACCGCTCCCTACAGCACCGAGAGGTGATGCGTCGCCTTTTGAAATTTCATCTTACTCGCGCGCAAGATCGTATGAAACAGATGGACGATAGGCACCGCTCGGAGCGCTCCTTCCAAGTGGGTGACTTAGTGTACTTGAAGTTACAACCTTACCGCCAACGTTCTTTACGCCACTTTAAAAATCAGAAGCTCTCCCCTCGGTATTTTGGTCCGTTTTCGATTGAGGCTCGTGTGGGTACCGTTGCCTACAAGTTAATATTGCCCCCTTCGGCTCGCATCCACTCCACGTTTCATGTCTCTCAATTAAAGCGCCACGTGGGTTCGGCAGTCAGCGCCTCTACACTTCCACCATTGGGTCCGGACGGAGCTCTCATGAAAACACCCATTCGTATATTGGATCGACGTCTAGTCAAGAAGGGAAATCAGGCTACAGTTGAAGTTCTGATTGAGTGGGCAGACACCTTTCTTGAAGATGCTACCTGGGAGAATTTGGCGGCTCTTCAACGGCGCTTTCCTCAGTTCGATCCTTGAGGTCAAGGATGTTTTTCAGGCCGGGAGTATTTGTTACGTACCAGAATAATGACCATGCACATACTTACTTTCATGCAGGTGTAAAACGCCCCGTTTCAATTACTTCTAAGTATCCGCTACGTTTTGTAGTGTTTGGGCTAAAACGCTGCGTATTGTTACTTGCTTTTGATTAGTCTCCCGCATCCGAATGGGATGAACTGAAAATCTTGACCCTTAAAATCAACCCTGGAGTTGTCAAATCTTTCCGGGATGAACTCTTCGGGGTTTTCCCACCATGTCGGGTCCCTTTGAATCGCCCACACATTTATGAAAACTGTAGTGTCGGGTGGAATGTCGTAATTTCCTAGTTTAACGGCTTTCGATGTTCCTCGACGGACCAAGAAAACAACCGGGGGATGAACCCTAGGCCTTAATGTTTCTTTGATCACACATTTCAAGTATTTCATTTGATTTAGGTCGTTTAATTCGATTTTCTGTTCAACTTTTTTCAACACGTCTGGTTTTTTCAACAATTCAGATATTGCCCATTCTGCTGTTGTGGATGTTGTTTCAGTTCCTCCAGCAAACATGTCCTGAAAAACCAAAATTTTCAAAGTAAAAATAAAACTGTTCATCTTTTCTTTTAAAATTATATAAATTATTTGTTGTTTAATTCTTAATCCTTATGCATCTTATTTTCTTCAATTTTATTAAATTTTGTAATATTTAAGATTTAATTATGAATTTTATACTTTTTACTTTACGAAAATTAAGAAGTTAATCTCTCTTCTTTAATTTATTAGAATCTGATCAACGTACAATTAATCCATTTGAGTAACATTATTAAACCTTACAATAAAAACATTAACACTTCATCAATTTATATATATGCACAAAATTAGCAAAATCTAGTAATTCAATGATCTATATGCAGAGGCAGACTGTTATGGTGGCCTAGAGGGCATGGCTCCTAACCTAAATTTTGAAAAATTTTGATTTCTCTCTTAAAATTTTTAGAAAATTTTAATTAATCCCCCTCAATTTTTAAAAATTCTTATTACAACTTTTATTTTTTTAATTTTAATTAAACTCTCTTAAATTTTTGAAAAATCTCATTATCTCGTAAAAATTTTAATTAGACCTCAATTTTTTTTAAAAAAATCTTATTAAACTTTTAAAATCTTTGAAATTTTTATTAGGCCTTCCAAAACTCAATTCCAGGATCTATATGCAATAAATTAAGAGAGATCAAGTCTTCAAGTTAATACGTTTACTAGTAATTGGGGTAACTTCTCAATTTTCATAAAATATGAATATAAAATGATGAGAAATTAAAGTTGAAGTGTAACCAAAACCTATATTTAATTAGTTTATGATACAAAACAACATAAATTCTCTCTCTCTCTTTTTTTTTTTTTGGTACAAATCCATGTTATGAGTTTGAAGCCTTCTTAAATATCATAGGGATTTGATAAAATAGATTAACCATAATTTTATTGCAACTCAAGTTTCTGAGGTCATATTTGAAAATTATCCATTTTTTTTTTTTGCATGAATTCATCCTTAATAAATTTAATATTTTTGTTTAAACAGTCTAGAAATGGATATAAACAAAGGGAAAACATAAAGAAATGAGAAGAAGAGAGTTAAAGAAAAAAAACCAGTAAGATGCTTTCATGTTGTCCTGAGTGAGATCCAAGCCATCTTTTTGAAGTTGCAAAATGATAGAAATGAAGTCTTTCTTTTCATCAATGGCTTCCTTTTCCTTATGTTCATCAATTACCCGATCAAAAAACAAATCCAATTCCCAAAAAGTTGATTTCAATCGTGAAATAAACCCAGTTACATAATCCAACCATTTCAAAGACGGCCAAAAATCACCAAAACACAAGGTGGTACGTGAAAAGAACCATAACCCTCCTCGTTAACTCTCCAAAATGAAATCCGCCATTATCGTCTTGAGCTTTACGACTAATAACACATCGAGAAATAATGTTACTCGAGACCGCCATTAACATCTTGGTTAAATCAACAACATCACCATTAACAGCAGCCTCAAGGATTTTCCTTATTATAGCATCAACTTCTTCTTCTCTTACGAACTAAAACGATTGAACTCTTCGAGCACTTAGTAACTCAAGAACACAAAGTTTCCTAACTTGTCTCCAATAATCTCCATTAGGTGAAAACCCCAAATCTTTGCACCCATAAAACAAGATATTTGCAGTAGTGGTGTTTGGTTTGTTCATGAAAACAGTATCATAGTTTTTCACCATTTCTTTCAAGGAGTCAGCTGATGATACAACTAGGGTTGGATTTTGACCTAATTTAAGTAACATTAAGGACCCATATTTTAGTGAAAGGTCTCGAAGGGATCAGTGGGGGAGTTTCACAAGTTTATGAAGGTGGCCAATGATTGGTAACTTTGGGGGAGGAGGTGGCAAATTCTGTAATTTGTGTTTTGATAGTTTAAGCCAAAGTAAAAAGGAGAAAATAAAGAGGATGAAAGAGAGAAACAATGGGTTGTAAAGTTTATTTTCATTGATGAGCTCCATTAATGGTGGTATCTCCAATTTTTTGTAGATCAAGTTATGAACTAAATAAGAAAAACTCCTGTCAACCATTTTTATTTATTTTCTTCTTTTTGCAATATAAAATTCCATCAATTTAGCATGACTCGGATATTTTTAGATTTTCTGTTGTTTCAGAGTGGAGTGAGGTGAAGTTATCTCAAACTCATGAGGTTTTCTGTTGTCTCGCAGTCATTGGATTTGGATAAAATCTAGAGTAGAATCGGGTTGAATCTTAAAATGAGGAGTCAGAGTTCTCTAAACATTGTTTTTGATCCACAAGACTCAAACTTAATTCACCACTGATTTTAACTAAATTAGAACAGAAACAAATTAAAACTGAGTATTTCAATACGTACCTTTAAATAATATTCATTTCTGAATCATCTTATTCCTTATGTTGAGCATGTTGCGTATGATCATCTTTTTATCAAAGATTCCCATAAGAAAGGTCGCTTATTTATATATTATATGTTTGTTTGAGAATGTAGTTTGGAATTTTGTAGGTTTTGATGTAGTTAAGTTCAATGTTTAAACAAAACAAATTCATATACATATTTAAATTCATTCCCAGTTTTTGGAATTAAAATACCAATTTAATCAAATCTATTTTTTATTAAATAATTAATTTCTTGGGTTTCGGTGTGACCTAGATTTGAGTCGCACTACTCACGTTGATTGTTCGGTCTTTGCCCTATTTATTTAATAAGCAATTGTGTTTTTTATATGTTAACTTTTAAAATAATTCATTTTACTTGAAATCAAATATAATTCAATTTTATATTACTCCAATGTAATTTTAAGGTGGTTAAATTTTCATTATTTAGTAATTAAAAATGGAGGAAAATAAATAAAATAAAATAGATAAATAATAAATGTATAATTGTCTCTTCTTCTTTTTTAACTTGAATTTTACTAGTAAATAGATTTTAAGAGATGTTAGATTATTTTATCAATTATGAAAAGGTAAGTCGATATTTTTAAATTATTAGTTTCTAATGTTACATGTAATGCACGTGATTTTACGCGTTTACTTTTTAGTTAGTTTTATAATATATTTTTAATTATTGTTACATGTCATTGATAACCATATTTTCTCTTAGTTTTTAAAAATATACAAATTTGGACTATATAAGAAAATAAACTATAATACAAATTTGAAAAAAAAAAGGTAAAATATAATAATATTTCATGATAAATATAAAATATATTTACACAAAATTAATAAACACATTTAATAATAGTTGTAAGGCCCAATTTAAAACCCGGGCCCAATACCCATTAACCAAGACCAGGAAAATAAAAAAAAAGTATGTTAAATTGGTCCCTTTATATTGGCCCAAAACTCAACCCAATGTTTGCAAGGCCCAAACGGCCCAAATCTTTTTAGCAAACGGGAAACCCTAGCCTTCTAGGGTCTTCATGCGCCGTTAGCAACCACAACAAGTCCTTTGCATCTCGTTAGCAAGGCCTTGCTTGCAAGCTCCTCCCATAATGTGCGTTGCACGTCTCCATGTGCACCTACAAAAAAGGCGAAAATCCAACAATAACAGAGGGGTTGTATTCGGGATTTTGGAGGGATTTTAGGCTATAAAAGCCACTGTAGAAATCTGAATGGGGGGATTTTTTTTTTTTTGTATACGATTCACATAAGAAAGAAGGCAATAGAGCACACTTTTACAAGAAACAGAGAATCAAAGAAAGCAGAAAGGTTTATTTTGTAGTTTCTCTTCTTTTTCCTCTTGCGTTTTCGAAACCGTTTCTCCATCATACTTTTTTTTGTTTCTATTTTCCTACAACATTTTTAACATATACATAGATTTTGTAAAAAAAAGAAAAGAAAAAACTAACCTTTTGAAGCGGTGGCTGGCGTCGGCGACGGAGGTTAGCCGGACCTAAGGCCGGTAATCTCACCAAGGGGGAGGGAGAGAGCTTCTTTCCCAGTTTTTTTTTTTTTTGGCTGAAATGAGAGAAATGGAAAACTTTTTTAAAAAATGGCTTTTATATGGTATACTAAACGGCACCGTTTCATTCGGCCTCCCTAGGCACCAAAACGGTACCGTTTTGAGAGGCCGACCTGTGACCCGACCCGTGGAGGGGGAAGATCCGCGTGTTTCTGAGGGAGGGGCTACTTGCTCATTTAGCCCCTCCGCTTTTCCCTATTTTTTTTCAAACAGATTTTTTTCCTTTTCGATTTTGCCCGTAACTTTTTCCCCCTTTCAATTTAGCCCACTTTCAAATGCATCGTTTCAGAGGAGGGGTTAATTTCTATTTTGGACCCTCCAGGTTGCGCGCGCATTGTAATTTCGCCCTATTCCGTTTTTTATCTTAAATTTGGCCCAAATCTTCCGATTTTGATTCAACTTAGCCCTTTTTCGACTATTTTGCTATGTTACCGATAAAATTAATTATTTTTAAGTTTTTTTATTTACCACTTTTTTATATGTGTATTATTACTATAATTTTATTTCATTAATACTATTATTTTAATGTTATTACCACTATATTTTTCATTTTAATTATTTTCCTATTATTATTATATTCCTGTATTATTACTATCACCACTATTACCATTATTTTATTTGCTTATGTTATCATGACTATTGTTGTTCTTATTATTTTACTACTATCATGACTATTTTATTATACGTATTATTATTTCTATAATTATATGTATTGTTATTGTCATCTTTATTTTTATTAACAATGTTGGTATTACCATTTCCATTATTATTATTTTTATATGTTTTACTACATTACTAGTATTATTATCATTGTTTCTTATATTTTTGTGACTATTTTGTTAGCATTCCTATTGCTTTTATTATTATTTGTCATTTTCTTTAGTATTAATGCTATCGTTTATTTTATTTTTTCTTTTACCACGTTTTTTTCAAAACTCATAAAATGTTTTTTAAAACAAGGCAATGCTTCATGTTTTGAAAATTCAAGGAATCGTGCCCTAACGTCTTTGGGTTTGGTTTCATTCTGACCAAATCATTGAATATCCTTTGAGACTGTCCGTTTTTTTTTTTTAAATTTAAAGCAAGGCAATATTTTGTGCTTGGAAGTTTTGAGAAATTGTGCCCTAACGTGCTGGGTTTCAACTTTTCACTCGTCCAAGGGACTAAATATCCTTTTAAAGTTCTAATCGTATTTTCTCAACTTCAAAAATAAGGCAATGTTTTTTGTTTGGAAATTCAAGGAATTGTGCCCTAACGTGCTGGTTCTCAGTTTCTGTTTGACCAAATCATTAAATATCCTTTAAGATTGTGCCTGTGTTTCCGTAAATTAAAAACAAGGCAATATTTTGTGCTTGGAAGTTTCGAGAAATTGTGCCCTAACGTGCTGGGTTTCAATTTTTCACTCGTCAAAGGACTAAATATCCTTCTAAAATTTTGACCGTGTCTTCTTAGATTCAAAATAATAGGGCAATGTTTTGGGTTTGGAAATTCGAGGAATCGTACCCTAACGTGCTGGGTTTCGTTTTTTTTCGTTTAGCCAAAAAACGGAATAGCCTTTTAAAAATTGCAATCCATGAATTTTGGAAATCATGAAATAATCTTGGTATCGAGGGTCTGAAATATTGTATCCTAACGTGCTGGATGTGATATTTCATCCTTTTGGAACAAGAGAATTTCGATATCCAATTTGAATTACCCAAACATTTTCTAAAGGATTCATATCTTAAAATCTCTTCCAATTTTTTATATTAGGACATTAATCAATCAATAAGGTACCAATTTTGGGCGTATGAGGGTGCTAATCCTTCCTCGTAATGAATCAAACTCGAACCCATTTTCTTAAAATTCAGTAGACCAAAACGTTTTCAAAAAGTGGCCCAATCGCACTTCAAAAAAAGATTGGTGGCGACTCCGTTTTTCTTTTTAACGTCGGCCCGTTTTTTCAAACAAAAAATGGTTTCGACAGTAGTGAATACAAATAATTGTTGAAATTTGATTAGCTTTTCAGAACAAACCTACAATATTTTTTATCTGCACCAAACAAATAATGAATAAATAAAAAAATAGTTTTAAGTGTGAGTATAAACAACTTACATAAAAATGTAAATAAAAAAAAAATCATAATATTATACTACTTCATCATCAATTAAAATAACCTTCAATTACTCTCCGGTCAGGGGCGAAGCCAAGACAACTTTTTAGGGGGGCCGGATGAAATTTTAATTTTTTATAGTTTATATCTTTCTAATTTGTAAAGAATTAAATTGAATTTTTATAATTTTAGGGGGGCCAAAGTGTAATTTTACCTTTACTAATTTAAAATTTTTAAAAAATTTTAAGGGCCTAAATAGAAATTTTACCTTTTAGGGGAGGTCGGGGCCCATGCCAGCCTCCCTGGCTTCGCCACTGTCTCTGGTGCCATTGTTATTCGAATAAGATTCAATATTACCTCTATTTTTTTACTGGTAATTTTTCTTAGTTGCTACTTGATTAAATATACCTAATTACTAAATGTTATTTATAAAGCTAAACTGATATATAACATTAATATTAATTGAGTGGCAATTAAGATGGTTAAAGTTTTATTCAATTAATAACTCTATTTTAAAATTAGCACAAGTTTTTAACTAATAATTCTAAATTAAATTATAGTTATTTTTAAACTTAATTTAGAAATATGATGAAAGATAAATGATATTTTTATAAGTTCAAAAGTTTCTCCAAATTCATACTTATAGAATATAGATAGATAAGAGGAGCAAGTGACATGGCAAGAGCTTGAGGGTGCTAATTCTCTAAAGGGGACAAGGGCCTTGGTTAAATGGGAAAATTGTTTTATAGTTCCTCCTCAAATTAAAAAAGAAAAGAAAATCAATTTAGTGTTTGTAAGGCACAATTTAAAACCTGGGGCCCAATACCCATTAACTAAGATTAGGAAAATAAAAAATTTTGTTAAATTGGTCCCTTTACAATGGCCCAAAACTTAACCCAATGTTTGAAAGGCCCAAACGACCCAAATCTTTTAGCAAACGGGAAACCCTAGCCTTCTAGGGTCTTCATGCGCCGTTAGTAGTCACAACGAGTCCTCGCGTCGCACGTCTCGCCAGCAAGGTCGTTCCCCACGCTACACGGCTCCTCCCCGCAACGGGCACCTCCACGTCTCCATGTGCACCTACAAAAAAGGCGAAAACCCAACAACAGCAGAGGGGTTGTATTCGGGATTTTGGGGGGATTTTAGGCTATAAAAGCCACTGTAGAAATCAAAATGGGGATCTTTTTTTGTATACGATTTACATAAGAAAGAAGGCAATAGAGCACACTTTTACAAGAAAACAGAGATCAATATCAAAGAAGAAGGTGTTCTTTTATTATTATTTTTTTCCCTTTTTTTTCTCATTTTCTAACAACTTTTTGTTTTTGCTTTAGTTTTATTTTTATTTTATTCTTTTAAACTGTACGATATATATATATATATATATATATATATAATATACATAGATTAGATTTCTTAAAAAAAAGAAAGAAAAACTTACCTTTCCCAAATTTCACCACTGTAGTATATGGTGGCCATGATGATGTGCAGTGGAGTGGGAGGCCTGGCCGGATTAGGAGACCTGCAGAGAAATAATGAAAGTTTTTTTTTTTTTTTTGTTTTGGAAGGGAAAAGAGAAAAATGAATGTTTAAAGAAAATTTTTTGGTTTATATGGAAGAACAATACAGCGCCGTTTTGAGCATTGGGGTCAGGGGCCAAAACTACGTCGTTTTGGGCTTCTAACCCGCGACCCGACCCGCTCAACAGAAGAATCCGCGCATTTTTTAGGAGGGGCTAATTGTGCATTTAGCCCCTCCGTTTTTAAAGTTCCCGAGCAGTTTTTATTTTATTTTCAATTTGGCCCAAAAGTTCTTTCCCTGTTTCAATTTGGTCCTCAGTCGAACGCTGTGTTTCAGAGGGTGGGATTTATTTCCATTTTGGTCCCTCTAGGTTGCGCGCATGTTTCAATTTACTCCTTTGTATTCATTTGTTTTAAATTTGGCCCCAAATCTTCTATTTTCTATTCAATTTAAACCCTATTTTCGATTTGTTTACAAATTATTTATTTTAAATTATACTTCCTTTTATGATTACATCTATTACTTTATTATTATCAAATATTTTTATTTTCTTTTATTTCTGTTTTACGAATACTATTATTTTATTATTCCCTATTATTTTGTTTATTATTATTATTTTGGTTTCTATATATATATATATATATATATATATATATATATATATATACTCTATAGATATATATGTATTTTTTTAGGTATTATATTTATTATTAGTACAATTATTATTTATATTATTTACATTATTATTTCTATTCTATCATTTTGATTCTTGCCCATATTTTACTATTATTATTTTTAATTATTATCTAATTATTATTATTTTAATTATATTTTTCCTTTAACCTATTATTGTTATCTTTATTATTCTTTTTGTTATTCGTTTATTAGTATTCTTTTATCGGTATTATTTTACCATTACCTTTTTTTCTTGCTTTTTTTTTTTTATGTATTATTAGTTCTATCTATCAACGATATTATTATTCTTATTATTTTCTTCAATTGTTATGAGTCATACGTTTTTAAATCATATCATATTTTATCCAATACATCACGTTTTCCTTTCAAAATAAGCAAACCCTTCGTGTTCTAAGGTTCGAAAGGAGTTGTGCCCTAACTTACTGGGTTTCGATTTCTCTTTTCGAGTCTTAAGAACCCATTACTTTCTTTTAACAGTTGAATAAAACTTATTCTTGAGACTTCAAGATCGTCGTGTCCCAACTTCTTTGGACGGGACGCTTTGTTATCTCGAGATAAGGATTTTAAAAGAATAAAGGCAGTATTCCGTGTTTGGTATTTTGGAAAATTGAGCCCTAACTTACTGGGTTCCGATTTTTCATTAGCCCAAATAACGGAGTATTCTTATTGGATTTGAACTCATCAATCTTGAAAGTCAAAGGACAAGCTCAATTTTGGGGGATTTGAAATGTCGTACCCTAACTCACTGGGCGTGACGTTTTACTTTCTCAAGATAAGAGGGTTTGATTGCTCATATTTTATTCAAGTTTTTCCTTTAAAATAGAAGGAATCGTATTTCTAAATTTTCGATATTAGGACATTAATGAATCAATACGGTACCAATTTTGGGCGTTGCGAGGGTGTTAATCCTTCCTCGTGCGTAACCGACTCCCGAACCAATTTTCTTAAAATTCGTAGACCAAAATATTTTTAAAGTGGCCCAATCACACTTCCAAAAAGACTGGTGCCGACTCCATTTTCATATTTTAAAGTCGGCCCGTTTTCAAACAAAAAAATGGTTTCGACAGTGTTTTTTCAACCTTTGATTAAATGAAATATATATATATATATATATATATATATATAATTTTAACTCTTTTAAAATATAATTTAATTTAAACATTTTTAATGTAAGATTTTTAAATCACCTACCAAGCTTTTGTTTACGTAAATAGTTAAAGGAGTTTTTGTTATAGGTTAAAATATATCAAAGTTCTTTGTACTCTTTGCAAATTTGGAATTTAGTCTATGTACTTTTATTTTAGGAATTTAGTCTTTTATTTTTCAAATTTCAAAATCAAATCTAATTATTAACACTATTTTGTGTGTGTGTGTGTGTGTGTGACATTTTGAAATAAAAAATTTACTTAGTAGCAATATAACTAAAAAATGAAGTTATAATGAACTTGAATTTAACAAAATAATTTGATTAGTGTTAATAGTTGGACTGAATTTTGAAATTTGAAAAGTAATGAATTAAATTCCTAGAAATAAAATATATAAGCTAAATTTCAAATTTATAAAGAGTATATATACTTATGGCATATTTTAACCTTTGTTTTATCGAAACATATTAAAAGAAAAAAAAAATCAAAAGCATTATGATTTAAATTGTAAGTTTTGGGCCAATGATGCCTTAGCACAATTGGTAAATGCAAAGATTTTGGGTCTTGAATATTTAAGTTTAAGGCTCGCTATTCACAATTATATGCGTGAATTTTTGAGTCATGTCATGTGTAGATTTTATTTAAGTTCATTAAGATTTTTCTCTTGTCATTAGAGTCGTCTTGCCTTTAGACTGAGTTTCATCTCAATTAGGTGTTTTTCATTGAGTTAATTTTTTTCTCTTTTGAGTTTGTAAGTGTTCTTCATTCTGTCCATTTTGTTTCATAATAATAAATTCAGCCCCTAACGTTTATATCTTTCGACAATTTGACTTTTTTTAATTAAATTTGGCTCTCAACCTTTTTAAAAAAGTCAAAATTGAGTATTAATCTTTCAAAAAAAGAGTTGAATTGTTGGTTTTCTAATAGAAATACTATCTAAAATGTTAAAATTTTAAACATAGCAGCCTATATGGAAATCCACTTGTACTTTATGTTTTTTTTTAAATTTTATAACTCTATGACTTTTTTATAATTTTTAAATGTTTTTATAAACTTTAAATTATTTATTGATGTTACATAAATGACAAGTAATGTATGTCTACATGAAGTACATGTGGATGTCACGTAGGTTGACACACTTATATCGTTAAAAATTAATATTTTAGTCAACATTTCGTTAAACAAAAAGTGATTAAACTCTTTTAAAAGTTAATGATCAAATTTAACTTAAAAAGAGTCGATTATCAAAAATATAACGTTAAGAGCTAAATTTAATATTATACAATTTTTTAAATTTGTTTTTTAACCTTTAAATTTTTTTTTATTGGCTTCCATTAATAGTAAAAGGTAGGAATCATGATTTCTCACCATTAAATTTCCAATTTTGTTGGGTTTTGAAGGGGGACTATAATAATTATGATTCAAAAAGAAAGGGTGATTTTTGCTTTTGAAGTCCTTTTTATCCAATTTGTTAATCATGGCATTGGTGTTTGAAATATTTTCTATGCCCACCCTTAACTTCAATGTCAAATAAAAAACCAACTATATAATAAATTTATTTAGTATAAATAATAAAATAAATTTAATCATGCAATGGATTTCAATAAAATATATTTTAGATTTTATTAGCTTCTGTGAAATCAACCTTATTTTGGGTTGCAAAATATCACAAACAAAATCAAGAAACTGCCATTACTCATTTTCGTATAATTTTTACAATGTTTTATATTTTTAAAGTTTCTAAAATTGTATATCATTTAAAAATTACGTTGTTCAGAATGAACGATGTCTAAATTTAAACGATTTTGAATGTCTTTTTATCCAAATTCATTTTGCATGAAATTTTAATAATTTTTTGAACTTGTATTTTTGTTGGTTAGTAGTCGTTGCTGCCATGGATCATCACGTAAGCATCATGATAGCTAATTCAATAGTCGTTAACAACCAATTAAGCAAGATTGATAGGATTTAACGATCAACTGTTTAATCTATCATTCAAAAAACTTAACTGATAAATTTTGTTCTCAAATGGGCTTAATTTTTTTTTTTAAAAAAATACTTTGAGGGCTTGATGTACCATTAAAGCTAGGATAGGTTAATATAGGTTCTAGTTCCTGGTATCTTTTGCACATTGAGAATTTAGTTTTTCTATTTTTTGATTTAAAAATATAAGCTTAATTGTTAACATAATTAAAAAATTTCTATTAAATTTAGATTCAATTCAATGTCATTTTTTTATTAAATTTTGAAGCTCCTCGAAGTTTTTGACATTTTAGGCCTCATTTGAGTCAACTCTATAAACATATGACTTTTGAGTGCTTTTCAGAAAATTCAGCTGCTTTTTTTTTTTTTTAATTTTGCATCCGCAAGATAACCATATAAAATATATTCTTAAATTTTAAATTTTAGATTAATTGATATTTTATCTTAAATTACTTGTTGGAAATTAAAGATAATATAATTATGATATTTTAAAATTAAAACAACTTTTTTCAAGTGTGGGTTGCCCTCAAAGATGCATTGAACAAACAAGGACAAGGACAGAGGATAATTTATAAAAAAGTAGATTCAATCCAACTAATGATACAATTTTCATGTAACTGAATGTTCGATAAAATTTACAAAAATGAAGCATATCGCATGCTCATCGCCTAAACTTGTCCCCGCTAAAAAACGGATGCCTTAGAGCTTCACGAGCAGTGAGCCTATCAATAGGGTCATACCTAAGCAACCCCTGCAATAGATGGATTAGATCCCCAGCTGAATGGTCCACATGCTGCATTATCAAGTTCTGCAATCATTGCACAAGCCTCTATTAGACCAACATAACCCACCACCAATCGTGACGCTCGCCCGAAACAAAACCATACCTGAAGACGAGGTAGCTTAAGAACGGCTCTCATACTCTCCCTTGATGCAGCACCATCTGGCCAATCCAGTCTACCCCTTCTAACATACTTCTCCGCATGTCGACTGGAACCCACAAACTACATGTTAATAAACTTCAATAAGACAAAGGTGGAAAATGAAAAACTAAAGAACCACACACTCTACTCTCTTCAACATGTGCTGATGTAGTGGACCCAACACCCGCTCCATCATGGCAAGGTGCTCCAGATTCTCATGTGTTTGAAACAATGCCTCACCCTGTCGGAATATCAATTGTTGTATAAGTGCTCTGCTCATAAATCATTTTGCAATCTTACAAAACCACAATACAATGAATCGGTTTTCCTGAAATACCGTGCACAATTCAACTAAGATGCAACCAACACTCCATATGTCACAAGGGTAACTCCATCCCATTCCTATAAAATCCGATATAAAAAATTTATTGATCGTGTGACCATTTTCTAAAACCATTGATACTAGAACCGTAATAACCTGAAAATGCATACCAAGAATAACCTCTGGAGCACGATAATGTCGTGTTGACACAATGTAAGTCTGATCTTGACGTTCATAAGTAGTGCTACCAAAATCTATTACCTTAATGGCACTTGATTTTGGCAACCTTTTAAAGTAAGAACTAACTTTAGGAAATCTTGATGTACCCTGACAGCATAAAAATAATAGAAATAATTAGCCCAAGAAATGACAGACAGAGGTAATACATCACAGATAGGAAATTTACACAAGTAACTCTTGCTGCAAAGAAAGACGAAGGTTTCAACTAAAGGAAAATACCTTGTAATCAGGAACTTTAACACACTCTGGAGAGACAAGAAGAATATTTTCTGGTTTCAAGTCCGTATGTATCATACGCAAATCATGCATGACTGCAAATATTAACAAGAGCAAACTATAAGAAACCAGTGACGGAATAAGCACAACAATTGGTACCATTCTAATAAACATCAATGCAAATGCTTTCCAAGGAAAAGACTTCAGACACCTCTAATTGCTAACAGAAGGCATTCATAGAACCCAATGCTTTCATTTTATATTAAGGTTTAGCAGTCGAGATAATGATAACTTAAAAATGGCAACATAAGAAGGATAAGCAGAGATACTAGCTTAATAATTATTACACACATGCTACACATTCCAATAGTTGTCTGCCAATGTCGCGGACAAGATCAATGGGAAATGAGCGATAATTGTTATTCCGTAGAAAATCGTATAAGCTTGGTCCAAGCTTCTCAAACACCTGTTGAAACCATTTAAATTCATTCACAAGTTTTAACCCCCAAATTATTGATCAGTGGGGAAAGCAATCCATCACAAATCAATCATATACTTACAATACAGATATGGTTACGATAGTCAAACCAGTTCCGTATTTGCACACAACTGCAAGGAATGAACGCATTTAACCATTGCAAAAGGAACTTCAAAAAGTCTGTTATAAAGTTGGTAGCTCTAGCGAAATATAATCTTAATGCAGTGGATAACTCACCGATTGCCACCTTTATCATGTTTCCCAAGCTGTTGCAGCATCTCAATTTCTATCATGGCTGCTTCATGATATTTCTTAATTCCACGAACAATTTTGATAGCAACCATCTCCTTCCTCTCTCTATCCCAGCATTCTAAAACCTGACCAAAAGTACCTGTAAAAGGATGGAGGTCAGGAAAGAGATGCCTACTAATATGAAATGGCATATAGATATTGAAGCAAACCATAGGTAAATAAAAGACGCAATATGGTCACTAAGGTATACCTTCACCCATTTTACTCTGTATCTTATCTGCAACCATAAAGAAAGGAAAATTAGAAACAGAAGTACTAAATAACTAACAAAAATGTGTTAAAAACTCCTTAAAACAATAAAGAAAATGATAATTATCACTAAACCATAACACTAAACCATTGAGAGTTAACCTACAATCAAATCCAGAAATACAATCATCCTATTCACCAAATACCAATTCAAGCATTTTGCTTTATGGTTTTCAAGGCAATTTATCAATGAATATAAGCTTGTGATGGTAAAAGTGAAATTACAGCGAGAGGTTAAATTATCTCCAAGCTCAAACATGTAATGTCCATCTTTGTCATCTTCTCGCCATGGGGGAGAACCGTTTCGAGCAACTCCACCATTTAGAACTACAGAAGAACTAGTAGTAATAGTACTAGCACAATCTGAGGGTGCTTTTGCAGTAGAAGCAACGCTTGTCACATTCCAAATCTCTTGTGAATAAAACATTCCTACCTGAGCCTACACACAGCCATCCATTCATTGTACCACTAAAAGATAAAAAAAATTCAACACTTTTTTATCATCCCCAATCACCTTAAAATCCCTTATTCTTACCTACCAAAAATTCCATAAGCAAAAACAAAAGAGAAACAGTATATAATATCTAAAGATGCTTAAAAAGTAATTATTTATCCCAACAGTTATCATAATAAAGACTCGTGCAACACAAAATATAACATATTGAAGAATTTGTTTCTATCTTTCCGATGCTCTTGAAATCTTACAAATTGAGGGATAAATCTCTAAGACACGAATTTCTTCTTAAAAATAGGATAAATTGATGGTTAAACTGAATGATAAAACATACAAATTAAAAAAGGAAAAAGAACAAATCAAACAATAGCAGATCTAAGGCAAAATCCGTAAAAAAAGCATATTAATCTTTACAGAAGAGATTCGTAAATTGGAAAGCTCTACACATAGGGTAAATATTAACCAGATCTAGGAAAAGAAAATCAAAGAACAAAGGCGATACCTGCGGCGGCAACTGAGTTACGTCCCATCCCAATCGCGGCCGCTTTCTAGGTCGCCGGTCCATATGCGTATGAGGAAACTCCGTCACGCTCTCCATCTCCATGATCGTCAAGACTAGATCTACAAAAGAAATTCTTTCTTTTTCCCGAGAAAAGGATAAAAAATTTGAAAATAAATATTTTTCCCCCTTTCTTCTTGATAAGGTTTCGCTCACCATACCCGAGATTTTAACCTAACAACTAAAGGAACCGACGCGGTTGTGATGTTATCTTGCCGTACACGTGTCAAGACGTTACCGTTGGATTGACGGAATATGCCATGTGAATGTGCGATCCTTCTAAAATTGTTATTAATGAAGTCTATTTAGACATGCTGATTATATGGGCACACACTCGCTCAATCCTAAAATTCGAGAGAATTTAAATAAAAATATAATATTTAAAAAAGTTGAATAAAATTTAAATTCAGTTTCATTGAATTTTGGATATTTAAACTTGACCTAATTGAAATATATTATGTTATAAAATTATTATATTAATTATATATATTAATAATTACTATATATATTTTAATTTTATTAAATTATTAATTTAATAACAATTCAATTTATTATTTAAAACTTAAAAAACTTTAACCAATTAAAATAACTCAACTCAAAATATAAAATTTTAAAAATTATATTTAATAAACATATTTATTATATTTATTTGTGGTTTTAATGTAATAAAATATTTATTATATTTGTGGTAGTATTTTAATATACTAAAAAATTTATTTTAATATTTTTAGTGTATTTAATATATTATATTTTTAAAAATTATTTTAAATAAAATTAATTTTAAAAATTAAATATAGATAGACCGAATTGAGCTAGAGTTTACTTTTTCTTAAATTAAATCAAACTTAAATAAAAAAAAACTCAATATTTAAATTAAACCATTGGTTAGATACAATGTATAAATGGACCGGACCAACCTCTATGCTTAATTTTTTCCCGCTAAAAACTAGAATCATCCTTTGCCCTTAAAGTATACGATTAGTTCGAGTTGGATTTTTAAAGTAAGGATGAGAATCCAAAACGATTTCCTATACACTACAAATTAATTTCTTTTACTTATCTAACTATTAAAATTTAGGCTTTAAACTATATCATTTTTAGTTAGCTAACTAAATGTTTTTGGTCAAATCATATACTTAAAATTAAAATTTCATTTCACCAAAAAAAATATTAAAATTTCATCACCATTATGAGCCCTTATCATTACTTCCCTTAAAAAAAAATTTCTTCAATCAATTAAGAGTTGACACATAACATTTTTAATGATAATAAAAGTTTTTAATATAATATTAAAATGAATTATTAATTGCTATTATATTTTCCTCTTTCCTCCATCTTCATCTTCACTCCGATGTCGCAATTCATGATTACTGCTTTACCATTAATATTTCTTCCTTGCATAAACTTAGAGTCTAAAGCATAACCCAAATGGGAGGTATGTGGAGAAATAGGTAATCTAGTTTTGCGAAGGAATTCGTTTGGTTATAGAGTATGTTGTTACAAGACATGACATATAGTATAAACAATAAATATGACCTACAAGTTCATGCATAAATATTATGTTTGCAGACTAATAGTAGCCATAACACTAGAAGAATTAAAAAAATAAACCAAATATGCATCACATTGATCAATTCGTTGAAAATTGCATCCAAATCATGCCATCATCAGACTAACCTGACGATGAATTTCGATCAACTAAGAGTCCATTGCCAAGGGCCTCAAGTGACCTATTGCATAAGTAATGCATAAAAGGCCAAGTTTCAAATGACCTATCCTCCTTCTTATCATTTTGGAATCTAATTTTATAAATACTATTGTTGTGCTTTATCATGATAATGCCAGGATAATATGAACATAGTAAATAAAACAAAAACCACGAAAGTATAGACAAAAGCCATGATAATATGAATTGTTATTGATATCGATTAAGTATTTTTATGATTTGCTTTAAATAATAATATTAGTATTTGTATGATTGATTTATTTATTTTAAATATTGATAAGCAACTAGTAATCGTATTTAAATTTATGAGTAACTATTTTTATGTTTAAATAATATTAGTTATGATTGTATGTTTATGGTATGATATAGGTAAATTTTAAAAGTATAAAAGAATATTTTAATATTCAATTGATTTTTACCATATGACAAATGTTAACATTAAATTTTTGCTTAAACTATGTAAATTTTGGCTAAATTTTAGATATAGATTTAAAAATAGTTTTATAAATTAAAGCTATTTAAAAAATCATGTTGCTTAAAAATGTTTCACATTATAGGATGAGGTGGGCGAGTACTGCCTCAATGTACTAAATAGAGGTAAGTTTATGGAAAATATAAACTCTACCCTCCTAGTGTTAATATAAAAAAGTTTGCGTCCAAATAGCTTGAAAGATTTTAGACCTATAAATTTATGCTTGGCTCTATACAAAATTATATCAAAAGTAGTGCCTAATAGATTTTGTTGAGTCCTTAATAATTGTATTGACGAGGCACAGAGTGCGTTTGTCCCGGGTAGAATGATTACAGACAATGCTCTACTGGCATATGAAATCTTATATACTCTAAAGCAGAAAAGATTAGACAAGAAGAGATCTTTTGCACTCAAGCTAGATATGAGCAAGACATATGATAGGGTTAAATGAGGGTTTTTGGTAAAGATGATGTTAAAGATGGGATTTGAGAAGACATGGGTGGATTTTATTATGAGGTACATCTCTTCAGTTTCTTGCTCAGTCTCTATCAATGGAAAAACGGGAGAAAGCTTCAAACCAACAAGGGGTCTTAAACAAGGGATCTGCTAAGTATGTATTTGTTTCTAATTTATGGAGAGGGGTTGTTGACTTTGATGAAGATAGCGAAAAGAGAAAAAAGAATAAAAGGCGTGAGGGGAAGTGGAAGAGGACCAACGATTACGCACCTACTATTTGCAGATGATTGCATTTTATTCAGTGAGGCCACAGATAGAGGGTAAATGAGTTGAAAGAAATTTTGCAAGAATACAAAAAACAATCTGGGTAGTGCATTAATCTAGAAAAATCAATAGTTTTCTTTGTTCGAACAGTACAATACAGGAAAAAAAAATCGGTGACGCAATCATTAAAAGTAAGATGCATAACAAATGTTGAAAAATTTAGGGTTGCCAAATGTTGTAGGGAGGCAAAAGCGTAGGACTTTCCAAAGCTTGAAGGATAGGATTGCAGAGTATATAACTAATTGGTGTGTTAAAATGTTGGATGGTGTGATAGTGTTGGTGATATAGGAGTGATGAGTCAATAGCTTATGGATGCCATGATTTGAGATGCCTAGAGTTGTGCAGGTGTATTCCTTGGATTGGGTCCTTATTTTGTATTTATATATATGTGGGGTAAATTACCAAGAAATACCTTTTTTTCAAAAATTACCGAAAATGACATGTTTTCCAATTATTTACCGAAATGGGCCATTTTCTTCCAAAACGCATCCACGTCAGCGCAAAGTTGGGGGATGCAGCAGGAAAATGTGTCCCTGATGAAGCGTTTTCTACCACATCAACACAAATCGCGTCCTTGAGGGCGCGCTTTGCTAATGTGGCAAAAACGCTCCCTTAGGGACGCGTTTTTGCCCTCCCCTTCCGTTAGGGTTTTAGCTATTTTTAAGGTTAGGGTTTTTAAGGTTTTAGGGCTAGGGTTTTGTGTTTTTAATGGTTTTTAAGGTTTATGGTTTTAAGGGGAAAGCTAATGAATTAGAGTTTAGGGTTAGTTAATTAAAATAATTTTAGATTTAGGGCTTTAAAAAAATATATCAGCAATATAAAAATTATTTGTTTTTTTACAATAGTATTTGGAAAATAATTTAGAGAATACGTTTCGAACAAATAGTGACCGAAACGCTTCAAGAAGGATGCACTGTCAGCAAGAGTACTGAAAAAAGCTCCTACGTGGACACTCTTTTGCTACAGTAGTCTTTGGTAAAATAATTTTGAGAAGACGTTTCTGAACAAATAGTGACCAAAAAGCTTTAAGCAGGATGCACTATCAGCAAGAGTATTGAAAAAAGCTCCCACGTAGACGCTTTTTTGCAACAGTAGTCTCTGGCAAAATAATTTTGAGAAGATGTTTCTGAACAAATAGTGACCAAAATGCTTCAAGTAGGATGCACTGTCAGTAAGAGTACTGAAAAAAGCTCCAACGTGGGCGCTCTTTTGCTACAGTAGTCTTTAGCAAAATAATTTTGAGAAGACGTTTCTGAACAAATAGTGACCAAAACACTTCAAGCAGGATGCACTTTCAAAGAAATCTTGAAAAAAGCTCTCATGTGGATGTTCTTTTGCTACAGTAGTTCCTATTTGTCCTTAGACTATAAATAAGCTAAATTTCATTCTCAGGTTGTATAATAGAAATTGAGGCAAAAGTAAAATAAAAGCGAAGATGAGTGAATGTATTAGTCTTTGTTATTTACTATGATGGTGAGGTTTGTGACACCAAAATGGTATTATTTTTATCGAAGAACACAGTTTTAACCGAACATGGATTTTTAACTAGAACATAGATTTGATAGAACTTCACAAAAAATTAGGTGTTTAAGTATAGATTTTGTGCTTCGGTTGATCCCGTGAGATATGACTCATTCGACATCAAAGGTCCTCGGAGCTTGGAGGCAATGGTGGAGACTCATCTTGCCGTGGATCACCTTATCTTGAGGTATATATACAATTGTCATCACCAAGTGATCTTCCTTCGACTTCAACATCTACTGCTGTTCGAGGGGAGTACACGACCTCAAGCTGACACTCTGTTAGTAGGAGGCAGAATACGAAAACACCGTGTTTGGTGGTAGTATGGAAAACACAACCCCTGCACGACACTCGATTGGTGGATAGGACACGCATATCCTTCCTTCGACGTTTGATGCTAGAAATACTAATTGGGGAACGTCATCAACTTTTAGTGGTTGGTAATCTACATATGATTGGGGACGTTACAAAAGTTGTTTAAGAAAGGATAATGTACTCCCCACGATATCCACTGGCAAGGGAACCTCGTTATTGCAGATGATGGTGGGTCGGATGATGAGTCCGATGTGGATCCACCTCGAGAGCCCGGGCTCGATGGTGCAGAAGTTGCATTATTTTCTGAACCGAAGCCTATTCCAACCATACTTGAAGATGTTGAAGGGGGTTTAGATGAAGAAGAATAAGATCCGCGATTTAGGGCGTACTCGTCTCCAGCCCACATGCATAATGTCGATCTATCTCAAGACGATCCATCGGAGTTTCCTGAACTACCACACAGAAGGCGTGTAGGACAAGTTCATCGTTGGATTCGTGTGAATTAGAAGTTGGTAAAGAGTTCTTCAATAAAGATAGTTTTCTTAGAGCATTGAAACAATATAGCATCGAGAACGGGGTTAACTACAACGTGGTTAAATCCAAACTCGATAAGTACGAGGCCAAGTGTGTAGTGCAAGATGAAACATGTTCATGGAAAATCATGGCTTCGTTGAGGAAAATGATAGGCTTGTGAGCGATTAAAAAGTACAAAGGTCCACATACATGTCTTGCCTGTACAGTATCACTAGGTATTTAGGGTTTTTGAATAATACTGATATAACATAATGTTGCATTATTTAACATACTTCATTGACTGGTGTTTCACAAGATCATCCCAAGATGGATTCAAATATGTTGGCTAACTTAATAATACCGACGATAAAGGCAGATCCCAAGACTTCAGTGCCGGTATTAATTGCCAATATTTGTAGCCAATTGGGGTACACGCCCTCTTACCACAAGATTTGGATAGTAAGCAGAAGGCGTTGGAAAAGTTGCATAGTCGGTGGGACGCTTCATATAATAAAGCGTAACAGTGGTGTCAAGTGCTGGAGAGAAATGTCTTAGACAGCATAACAAACCTTGAAACAGTACCTGCGTACTACAACGATAGATTGCTCCGTGGATGCCAAGTGTTCAACCGTCTGTTCTGGACATTTAAGCAATGCCGAGACGCATTTCTATACTGCAAGCCATTGGTACAGATTGACAGTACCTTTATGTATGGTAGATATACGCATTGACTATTGCTAGCTGTGGCACAGGATTATAGTGGGAGAATCCTTCCAATTGCGTTTGCAATAACACCGGGGGAGTCAGCCGATGACCGAGATTTCTTTCTATCTAGGTTAAGGAGGCATGTCTGCCCCCAACCTGATGTATGCGTTATATCGGATCGGGGCCCTGGAATACTAGCCCTAATAGAGCGGCAGGGAAGCCTATGGCATCGCACACACCATCAATATTGTCTAAGGCATGTTGCGCCCAACTACCATGGGCAACATCGATCTACAAGTGAACGACGGCAAGTGACCAACATGGGTATGTAATATCTATTAATATAATTTTGTTTGTAATATTAAATTTATTCTTAATTGAAGAGTGGTATGTAATATTCACTATCAACTTATATTGGCAGGGTACAAGATCAATAAGGACCGTTTTCACGAGATGTTGGCGATTTTGTGCTCAGTTAATGAAGAAGACACAAACTACCTATGCAACATACCTTTCAAATAGTGGACACAAGCATACGACGACGGCTTACGATATGGTTATATGACCTCAAACCTGGCTGAATGCATAAATTTTGTTCTAAAAGGAACACGTCATTTGTCGATAACATCGGTTGTGCGAGAGATAAATTTTTATTTAACGGCACAATTTCCAAAGTGAGCAGCGAGTTATAAAGGCCAAATGCAGGGAGGCCATGTATGGTGCACGAAGGTATTGCAAAAAATCAACAAGGCGAAGACACGGGCCAACACCATGCACATAGTGTGTCACGATCGCGACAACCTATGGTTTCGTGTGACGGAGTTTGACAGACCGAACCAAGGTATTGTTGGCGGGCAATATCGTGTACACTTGAGAAATAGGACCTGCGACTGTGGGATATTTGACGCACTTCGTATCCATGCGCTCATGTAATTGTAGCTTGTCAGAATCTCCGTCTTGATCCCATGAGCTATGTCGACGAAGTGTATAAAATAGAATACATGTACAACGTGTGGAGACACGTATTCCCACCAGTACCAGATGAACATAGGTGGCCGTTTGTATCGCTTGCTCTGTTTAAGTTGTTACCAGATAGAGAACTACGTCGCAAACCAAAGGGTCGACCTTGCTCGACTAGAATACGCAACAATATGAATATCCGAGAAACAGCCAACCAACGAAAGTTATGCGGATGGTATAGGAACCCAGGCCATACATCTCGCTCATGTCCAAATTGGAATAGTTGATAGTCTCCTTATCATTTTTGTTTCTTGATGGCTATAAAAATTCTTTTAATTTCTTGATGAAAATGGTGAATTTTGTAAAAGGACTAAGTTTCAAAACAAAAAAAAAGTTATTCAATTAATCTAAAATATCACCATCATCAGTATTCTTCAAAATTATCTTTCTTGCTAAATGATTATTTTGCCCCTTACGATCCTTCAAAGTTCCTAAATTGGATCAACACCATCTTGGTAAAATTACAAATTAACCCCTCATACTTTTCACTTATTCAATTTAGTCCTAATTCATCTATTTCTTCTTAGTTTCTAGATCCTTCCACCCTTAAAAACAACTTTTATTTTATTAAAATATTAAAATAAATTACAATAAAAAATAAAAATAACTTTTATTAAATTTTATTAAATATAAAATAAAAAAATGAATTAAATTACAATAAAAAATAAAAATAAAAATAACTTTTATTTTATTAAAGATATAAAAATAAATTACAATAAAAATAAAAATAAATTTTATTTTATTAAAGATATAAAATTAAATTAAATTACAATAAAAATAAAAAACAACTTTTATTTTATTAAAGATATAAAAATAAATTACAATAAAAATAAAAATAACTTTTATTTTATTAAAGATATAAAAATAAATTAAAATTGTCAATAAAAAACAACTTTTATTTTATTAAAGATATAAAAATAAATTAAAATAAATTAAATTAAAAATAAATTAAAAAATCAAAAATACAATTTTATTTTATTAAAGATATAAAAATAAATTAAAATTATAATAAAAAATAAAAATATTTTTTATTTTATTAAAGATATAAAAAAATAAATTAGATATAAAAATAAATTACAATAAAAATAAAAATAAATTTTATTTTATTAAAGATATAAAAATAAATTAAAATTGCCAATAAAAATAACTTTTTTTTAAAAGATATAAAATAAATTAAATTACAATAAAAATAAAAACAACTTTTATTTTATTAAAGATATAAAAATAAATTAAATTACAATAAAAATAAAAACAACTTTTATTTTATTAAAGATATAAAAATAAATTATAATAAAAATAACTTTTATTTTATTAAAGATATAAAAATAAATTACAATAAAAAAATTAAAAAAACAACTCTTTTTTTATTAAATGAAACAATATAAAAAGTTTATACAAATATATTAAAAAATCAATGTTGGTGCTTATTGAATCAATGCCACATGGGGTGGTCGCGATTTACCATTGGATTCCTCCTTCTTCTAGCTTCCTAGGTTGTGGAAGCTCAAAGGATTCTGGTTCCTCCGATAGGGGGTTTGGTTGTGGGTGTTGGGAGGATGACCCACCTTGATAAAATAATGACTGCGGAGGTGTTTGCATCACCCATGGCGGAGGTGTCTGAATCCCATAAGGTGAAGGAGATTGGTAAAAGAAGAGCTCTCTCGGCGCCTCGTGTGATCCTCATGCCACGGTGGCCTATCAGATCGGTGGCGGTCAAGTAGTCGAACGGACTCGAACCGCCATGCATTCCAACTGCCATGGATGGAAAAGGAAACATATAAGGTTAGGATACATATAAGGGCTAGGATACGCACTTGGCATAATCTGAAAAGCTGTGATATGGGTGTCGTCAATATGAAGTGTTGGGCCGTGGATCGTGTGGGCGCTATTGATGGGCCCGGTGATTGTGTCGGCGCTATTGATGGTCCCGTCTCATCATTCCTTCTCCTTGGATTTAAAGGGACCCGTCGTTCCCTTTGTACACGAAGTTGTCGTCGCCTCTCCTCTTCTGACAATAAATACGGCTTGCCATGGATCCTAAACCATGGCATGTATTTCGGCACGCACGCTAACTCAGGAACGATGATCGATTCCCGAGTAGGTATATAATCATACTGATTTTCCCACAATTCGATATATGCTGACCAAAATCTTGGCCAATCCGTATGCAACTGCCGTAAGTCGACTTTGTGCTCATCATCGAGCACCTCAGGTGCCATAGAAATTTGTTGTTGGAATCCAAATTGACGCAGAACCCGATTTGACTAGTGCATCTCCACGGTGGCATAGTTGACCAATGGGACCTTCACATGCCAAATGTTCGAATTTTGAAAGAACTCATTCGGAATTACTGCCCGAATTGACGGATCCTCGTATGGTGTCCATTCAAACTATATTAACATGATAAAAATATTAGTTATATACTAAATACTAAATACGAAATACGAAACGACTATTTTATTACGAAAATATATTTTATTTAATACTTACTTGTGCTGCCTACCGTTGGTCTAATAAAAGCCATATATCTTCAAGCGAGGTAGGTATTCCAACATAACTCGCCGAATGGTTCCACCTAATTAAATAAATTTTTAGCATACAATTATATTTTAAATCTACGTAATAATTGTAAAATCTAATATTAAATTTACCTCGTTATGAGTGGGAATGTATAAGGGTGGTCCACTCGAGGACGTAAAAATGAAAAGCGAAACCGTGCCCATGATTACAGTAATTATAGGCAACCTCCGATTTTCATTTTATTCGGCCACGTCGCTCCGCACATCTCCCGATACAATTTTGCTACCACAAAGAAACCCCAACTCAATTCACCTACGCTTCTAAAATCAACGAGTTTCAGACCATCTCGATGTATGAGGTTTCATGACAAGTCCAGATAGATAGCCTCCAATCATCTCAAGAATGTATGCCCGAGCATACCGTATTCTTTCTATTTCGGTCGAATCATTATCCGGCTCCGGGAATGTGTCTCGTAACCAGCCCATCTCGATCCAACTTCCGTTAATGTTATCCAGAATAGCACCCAAAAGCTCGTAGCTTACGGCTCCCCAATCACCAGAAGTTGCGGACCCGGTGACTATGTACCCATCCACCGGCAATCCCAATTGCAAATGCACGTCTTCCAAAGTGATAGTACACTCTCCGCATGGAAGATGGAAAGTGCGCGTCTCGGGTCTCCACCTCTCTATCAATGCACTGATTAGCTTTGGGTCCAACTTGCACCCCCGGCCTATCATGGCCACATGCCAAAAACCCGCTTCCGCAGGTAATTCTTGATCAATGGCGATGGCGGACTAGGCATATTGCGAATATAGCATTGCAACACCGATCTATGATCGCTTAAAAATTATAAAATAAAAATTAATTAAAATTGCATAAACCTAAAAATATTAAATACTATTGAAAAATTAAAATTATAACTTACCATTGTCATTTGATCCGGCGGAGATGTGTTTATTGTCGAGACGAATTAATTCTCCGACTATTGCTAATCTGATCGAATATTTTAAATTTAAAAAAAATTATTTCAAAAACTTTTAAACAGGACTTTTTGTAAAAATTAAAGGACTTTTGTGAAATTTGAGAGGAACTTTAAAGGAATTTGAGAGGAATTTGAGAGAAAATTGAGTAAGGACCTTTGTGTGAAAAAAAATGAAAGGGGATTTTATATTTTTTTTACTGTTTGGAGGCCTATGAAATATGAAGCAAGCAAAAGCGTCCTTGAGGGAGCATTTTGCTACATCGAAAGAAAGCGCCCTCAAGGACGTGATTTCTGGCGATGTGGCGTAAAACGCCTCGAGGACGCATTTTCTCACATGACCCACGAAATCGCTAACGTGGACGCGCTTTCGGAGAAAATGGCCCATTCCGATAAATAATTAAATAATAGATCCTTTTCGGTAATTTTAAAAAAGGATATTTTCTAGTAATTTACCCTATATATGTGTGTGTAATTCAACATATTGCTTTTGGTTTCTGATTCTCTAGCCAAATTTATATCTATTTTATATCATATAGAATATATATCTTTATATTGCATGTTTCTTCAGGGAGTAGCCTTCCATGTCTTGCCTTGACGGGCCCGTGGCAATCTTAATATAGTGAATATGTAGCACCTTGTCCCAATGCTAGCATATAAATTCAATTTTAAAATTATTGATTCTTACTTAAATTGGTTGTTTGTTTATGGTGTTGACTTTGTCTTCCCTGTTTTTTTTTTTTTAGATGATTCATTTTATCTGTATTTCTCTCATAGTAATATCAGATTGAATCGATCATAGAAATATGTTTCATTTTTAGTCTTCGATGTACTTGATTACATTTCATTGGATAAAAAGAAATATGTTCCAAGATTTGATGACACCTTGCCCTTTGTAAACCAAAGCTAGCTGACGAGCTCAATGAAAGTTAGAAACTATTTAGTAATACGTGCTCTCCAACCCATCCATGTCTTTGTATTTTTCTTTTGCTCAAATTCTTCGTATTTAATACTAATGGAGACAAAGTTTGTATCATGCACAACATATACTATAATAAATTACACGGCAAATAAGTAATGCTTTGACTTATTATTACATTTGATGCAGGAAAATAAGCTAAATGTCGCTTGATGTACAAATTTGTTTTGTGAGGTATGAGGTATGGAGAAAAGAGATGTCACCAAGTGTGTTACATTGGTGATTTATGGTTTGTGTTTTATATTCATGTTAACTTTGTGAAATTTGTTACGAGATAATATTTTCATCGTATATGAACAATTTAATTGTATATTTGCATTTAATATTCTTTATATAATTACTATCATTTAACAATTAATTTAATTATGAATAATATTTTAAAATTAATTAAATACAATTCAGATATTTTACTACATTTTTAAAATGTATGCCATTAGTAGATACTGCCAGTATAAGGCAATAGTAATGAAGAAAAATTACAGATTTGGTCTTTACTGAGTTTTTTATACCAATAATAGATTACAAAAATAAAAAGCCCAAAATGAGCTTTCCTGGCGGAAACCGCCTTTGAAATCGTCAGTTTATGATATAGTAACTTACGGACGGATTAAACCATTTGTAAAGTTATGGTGGTAGTGAACATTGAAAACAGCCTTTACTGACAGAATGATCGTCGTATAAAATAAAAGGCATATACAAACAAATTCTAGCTGTCGCTAACAACTTATACCGACATATCCCTATAGCACCTGATAAAATTTTCTCAGGTAACCCATTTGATCGTCGATATAAGTCTTTGGGCCTTATGTTGACAGGTTTTTTTTTTTTTTTTTTCACTTATAGCGAATTAAGCGACAATTTCAGTGTAGTGAAATAAATATAAATAGAAAAAAATGCTGCATCAATATTAATAATCCATACATAGAAATTACAAAATCCTTTTAGTTTTATGGATTTTTTAAAAAAATGTGAATTCAATTTTTATGAAATATATGAATTCAATCTTAAATATTTGCAAAGTTAACATCAATCATTATTTTCTAAAAAAATTTGGATAGGTAATATTAATGCATTAGTCAATTTTTTATAATGTTAAATGAGTATATAAATGTGTTAGAGTGTTTTCTGGCCTATTTCATTGAAGGGGATAATCGAATATTTATACACATGATTACTGTTCATGGAATATTTATGTATGCTGGACACGTGTACTGCTTTGGTCTGCCTGCTAAACTTTGTAGCCCCACATGCGAACTTCTTGGTATATGCGAATTGGGATCGCAAACTTCCCTTGCGAGCCATCCTGACAAACCCCCACTACAAAACTTGCACGCACCCAACCGGTTTGTAGATAAGCAATCCAAATTTTATCTGGGTTTCAAGTTGGTGATGATCATAAATACGTTACAAAATTGTATAGTTAAGTTGAAGTTAAATTCAATATATTAAGTATAAGAATAAGAGTAAGTAGTATTAAATAATTACTAATAATAGATAAATTTATATAAATAATAATTTTATTTTATTTTTCATATAATATTTATTGATTTGAAATACATAATTGGATATATTAATTAATTATTAATATAATAGATATTATTTTAAATAAATTATCATATAATTAGTTTTTACGGTTTTATACTAATTAAAATTAAGTTATAATAGTATAAATAGCATCTAAATAATATCACCCAAAATGGAGATTATTAGCATTGGTAAGTTTAAAGTGTCTAAAAAAATAGAGTATTAAAGTAATAATTTCTCGAAGAGGAAATTTAAAAAATAACGAGATATTAAAGTAACGGTTTTTCGAAGAAGAAATTTTAGGTCATACCCAAATGCCAATGTTACTAGAGAAAGATGTAAGATCATTTTAATCGATGATAAGGTAAAATTACGATATTAGTTCATCACACATTTATTTAGTTTACTATGCATATTATACTAAATTAATTATAAACTCACCCTTAACCACTTTTCACTGTCCTTCTATTGTCTTATGTGAAAGTTTCATTTTATAATTGTACCTTTTATTATTTTAAATTAATTTATGCTATTTTTAATTACAATTATAATATAAATTTATAAAATCTTCAATTTACAACAATAAATTTCTATTTAGGTAATTTCCAACGTTGAATAATAGATTGAAGCAGAAAATTTAAATATATTAAAAAATATTAAATTTTATGGAAATAAAATATATTAATCTCAATTTCAAAAAGTAGATATTATCCACCAACCGACCATATCTTTTCAATCATCCAGAAATGGAAGGATCTGTACAATGCTTTCCAAACCATCCTCCATCACATTTGTTTTCATTCATATTTTGAGTCTTTGAATCCAACTCCACATTGATCTCAAACTTCCATGATATTGACATCAGTTTGATTTTTTCTCAATTTCCATCATATTGCCATTGGTTTGCGTCTACTTGTAAATTTGGAGGATTACAATATTGATACAAGTATTCAACAAAAGAAGAGAAAAAGATAATAATGGCAAAGAGCTGGAGTAATAAGATAGCTGCAGGGACAACAAGAGAGAACCCCTTGCCAAAGACACGATGTTGCAGTCTCCCGAACCAGTCCAAGAAAATATCTTGAGAAGATAGACAGCCCAAATATTGTATTGTCGTTCTTATCAATAACCTTGGACCCATCAACCACATCATGAGCGAGATTCAATGAATTTGTTGATTGCTATCATTATCGAAAACATTCATGAACCATGGCTGTTAGTGTTACGTATAATTACCTCCTAAATTGGAGAATTAACGAATATAGGGAGGTATAAGTGCAATTTCGAAGTCTCACCAATCAAAAACACTAGATTAATTAAAGTTAGAATCGAACAAGAAAATAATTGAAAAAGCGAATAACAATGGTTTGGGTGGCTGTGTCCTTTTCCTCACACCAATGTTTAATAGTTTAATAATTCAACTATCATATTTCATACTTCATTTATATATATAGATCATGAATGTTAAGTTTATCCTAAATTAAAATTTTTAAATATTCGTTTTATGTAAAAAATGTTTTAATAGTTAAATATTCATTTTGTGGCCAGTAATTTATCAATTAGAAGGGACTTGAAAGATCTAACTCAAACTGTTTTATGACTCAAGCTCGGTATTCAAAATGCTTAGAATTTTGACGTGAAAATCTACCAAAATTCTACTTTGTTTAATTAAGGATACTTTTGTATTTTCTCCATTATGTGATTTTTGCTCTATAAATAGACATTATTAGATACCTAGAGATTAGAGATATAGCTACTATATAACTATTATTTTGTTTTTTATTGTGTGTTTTCTTTATTTTATGGATTGCTAAACTATTTTTCTAGTCAAGGGAACTTGAGTTTTGATTCAGATAATTTGTGAGATCTAACCTTCCTTTATCTTTTCACTGTTCTTTAATATTTACATATCTTATAATTTAATTACAAATATTTAGATTTGTTGAATATTAGATCCGTATTCAATTACTTAAAATATTTGTCTTGTCAATTAAAATTGTTAAAACTATAATATTTTAATTTATTCCAATATTTGTAACGAACAACATAGTTAAATATGCATTTTATAGTTAAATAAACCCCTCTTGTGTGTGTTTGTTAGTTAGAATTCGGTCTCTCTCAATTGTAATTTTACATAGTTGTTCATTGTACAAGCCCAATTTGCCTGCCTGCACCCAAAATTAACCCCATTTTACAAACACTAAAAACCCAAATAAAACCCAAACTGTTACCCAAAATCAAGAGCCCAAAACAATTAAACCCAAACTAACCAGGCCCGATTAGCCCATACACCAAATTAACCCTAATCAGAAAAGAACAAAACAGAAGCCCTAGGTGCGCCGCACCTAGGACCACTTGCCAGTCTTCTAACCCTTGACTGTTCGACTTCGACTTGACCAGAGTCACGCCCATCGCCACAAAGACCATTTACCTCCACAGCCACTAGCACTGCAAGACATTAAACAAAAGTGACAAAGAAACAAATTGTAAAAGGCTATAAAAGCCGATTCAAATATTGTAAAAAGGGGTCTCTTTTTTTTGATGATCAATAAAAAAAAAAGAAAGAGATTCAAATAAAAGAAAACAGAATCAGAGAATGCAAGGCAGCGTTTAAACACTAAGAAACGACCAAAATCGAAAAAGACAGAGGCAAATAGGGGGTTTCTTCTTTTTATTTTTCGAAGTCTTTTTCTTCTTTTTTGTTTTCGACATATAGATATATATATATTATAAAGGAATATTAAAAAAATAGAATTTCTTACATTTTTCGACCACCGTGCACGGTGGTCGAGCGACAGCGCCAAATGACGGAACCCACGAATCAAAAATCGCCTGAAGAGACCCTGCAGAGAAAAAAATAAACAAAGGGTCAGTTTTTTTTTAAGCAAGCTGCTCAAATGAAAAGAGAAAAGAAAATTTTACCTTTATAAGGGATCTAGAACGACGTCGTTTAGGGCCTGTTTCAATGGCCCCAAAACGACGTCGTGCTTCAACGACCATGAATTCGACTCGCTCTGTAAGATCCGTGTTTTTGACAAAGGGGATATTTATGCCATGATCCTCCGCACTTTCTATGCTTTGCAATCAAGTTTTATTTTTTGTTAATTCGCCCGATTATTTTTCTAAAGTTACATTTTGATCCCCCACGCTGCTGCTTTTGGATGAGGAGGAATTTCGCTCTTTGGTCCTCCCATTTTCCCGTTCTGTGAGGTTCCCAATTCCTTTCCTTTATTTTAAATTCCCCAAGATTCTATTTTAATCCAATTTAGTCCTCCTTTTATCATTTTCACTATTTTATAAATTCTTATTATTACTATCTATTATTATCATTATCATCACCATCTTTGTATTTTATTTTATTATTATTATCATTATATTACTACTATTATTTTTTTGTATATCAAAGATTCTTCGCTCTATTATTATCGTCCTATCATCATCATTATTATTATTTTATTCTCATTATTATTATTATTATTATTATTATCCTTATATTTATTATATTTATATTTACATTTATTTTCTTAGTTTTATATTATATTATTAAACAAAACACATTTCGTAAAATTATCATATTTCATCTAAGGTTTTAAAATAAAGGCAATGTTTCGTATTTAGAAATTCAGGGAATAGTGCTCTAACGTGCTAGGTTGCGATTTTCCATTTAACTAAATAACTTAACATCCCTTTACGAAGTTTCGCAAATCACGAGACGACTTTGATTACGAGAGATTAAAACATCGTGACTTAACGTGTTGGATGTGATGTTTATATCTTTTCGGGACAAAGAAACCTTAAGTTTTGACTCGAGCCTTTTCTTTAATTTAATACGATACGATGCATTTTGTAAAATTGCTACACTTCATTTAAAGGTTTTAAAATAAAGGCAATGTTTTGTATTTAGGAATTCGGGGAATAGTGCCCTAACGTGCTGGGTTGCGATTTTTCGTTTGACTAAATAACTAAACATCCTTTTGATAAACTTCGTAAAATCATGAGATAGCTTTGATTACGAAGGTTTAGAATATCATGTCCTAACGTCTTTGGATGTGATGTTCGTACCTCTCCTAACAAAGAAATCTCAAATATCCTAATACCTTTTAAAGGATCCATATTTTAAAACCTTTTCAAACTTCCGACATTAAGACACTAATTAATCATTTTGGTACCAATTTTGGGCGACGAGGGTGCTAACCCTTCCTCGTATGTGAATCGACTCGAACTCGTTTTCAATTTCAGAGACCAAAATTGTTGTTTTGATAAATCAAACTGCTTATTAAAAATAACTGTTTTACGAGGTGACCGATCACACCTCAACAAAAAAGGATTGGTGGCGACTCCCGGTTTTTCATTTTAAAACCCAAAGTCGAAGCCCGCTTTGTTTTCCAAAAAAGAATGGTTACGATAGCTTGGCGACTCCACTGGGGAATGATTTAGAAAGTCAAGCCATAAATTGATTATTTTCTATCTTTTGTCGGAAATTTTAAAGTTAGATTTGAGAATTACGATCCTTTTATTGCATGTTGTTTTAATTTCGGCATTGCATTGCATGACCGTCGTGGTCACACCTTTTAAGTGGGAGTGAGAAACTACTCCTTCATAAGGTCTTCACCTTCGTGCAGGATAGTGGATCGCTTTCGGGATACATCCGTACCTATGTCTTCGTGAGATTTTCATCTCCGTGCAGCCATAGGGAAATGTATTCCCCTGAACTGAACTCGGTCTATATGAGTCTATAATGGGTAAAGATCGAGGAATCTACTAGTTCGGGTACCCTTACCTTAGAACCAAACCGCATGTAGTGAACCCTAAGAGCCCACCTTAGGTAGAACTATGTTAAACCCCTAGTGGGCACCTGGATAGGTACTCTATTTTGTTTATTTCTCCTGTGCTAACGTGTTTTGTTTTGTTTATGATTGCATTGCATTGCATCACTCCTCATCATCTTAGAAAGGAGGTGTTGATTCATATTCGATTGCTAAATAGAAGAGTTTATCATAAGGAAATGTGTTACTTGATAAAGTGGATTATAATACGGTCGTTCGAACATAGTCCAGGTAAACAACGAGAGAGGACTGATAACCCACAAAAGAATACAAGACTTTGCCCGAGGATTCAAGCCAACAAAGATTATTCGAGAGTCATCATGTCTCTATTTTCTAAAAGAAGCTTATAAACATCGCGAAAGATAAGTGAGCGAAGAGGTACGGCCTGGACCAAGCAACAAGGAGCTAGAAGAGGTATCTATTGAGAAAGTTCACGGGGTACGACCATAATATCCGGATACAAAGAAGAGGATTTCACTTGGACTATGGGAATAAAACCGTATATGCAATCCGTTTTATGTAAAGAAATGTATTTTCTAGAAAAGTTCTTCTAATGGAATTGAATTCATAATCAACGCCTCTCTTTCTTTTTGCATTGCATTTCATGCATTTGCATTGCATTTCATGCATTTGCATTGTATCATATCACATGCATTAAAATTTGTAGAAAGACTCTAATAAGGTGAAGTTATTTCAGTAACCTAGAAGCCATGGACCGAAGGTTGGAGAAATTAGAACAAAGGCAAATACTGATGCAAGAGCAATTGGCTAAAATTGAACAAGATATGCGATATCAAATGAATATGATAGGCCAGTTAACCAAGATACTAACCGGAAAACTTGAAAAAAGGAGTGGTTCAATGGTTAACGGTTTGGATGATGATGAAAAAATTGTTTACTCCCCGATAAATATTTCGACTCAACTAGACGCGCAGTCGTATAGGGTACATGCCATTATCGAACCCCAATGTCAGACTAATACCTCGGCCTTGTTGAACTTCTCGATAGGCTCATGTTTTAACCCTGATGATGATCGTGCCAAACCGATTGTTCAGGCAGAGACAAGGGCAAGGTTGAACGGAGAGGACGTCAAGTGGGAATCAATGACATTCCCCCACATATCCTGTACCTTCGTGTCAGGAGGAATAATCTACCGAGAATCTTCCTCACATCAATGCCATATACGTGAGGAAACCGATCAAGGAAACACGTTGGACATTCGCCAGCACGAACTCGGAAGCATTCGAACAATTAGACTGCAGAGAATTTCCGTAGTTTTAGAGATTATACAGAGTAATATTCAGAACGCACTCATTATTTTAAGCTTAAAAACAATGAGATTTCTTTTGTGAAATAGGCTCACGTTCGGATATTTTGTCTCAATGAAATGCATCTTAAATTCTAACAAACTTTTTTTTCATTTCTTGTTCTCATTCATATCATGTGAATAGTTATCCTTCAATTCATTCAATCTTTATACATCCTTTGGTACCCATCATAGGTCCCTGGCCACCAATGATATGAGCAATGATACTACAGATTCAGAGGTCCGTTTCGAACAAGACATGTGTTTAGAGGAATCTCAAGATTTTGAAAATGACAGAGAATGTGACTTGCCTCCAGATTTGTTGAGAATGGTAGAGCAAGAAGAAAAACATATTCTACCGATAAAGAGTCGATGGAAGTGGTGAACCTGGGAGAAGGACAAGAAGTGAAGATCGGAGCTTGTATCATGGCGAGACCAAGCGAGACCTCATCGAGTTGCTCTAAGAATTCAAGAATGTATTCATGGTCGTATCAAGATATGCCCGGATTAAGCAATCGATATCGCGAAGACACCGGCTGCCCATAAAAGAAGAATATAAGCCCGCCCAATGTAAGCTTCAAGAATGAGACCGGATGTTTTGTTAAAATAAAAGAAGAAGTCGAGAAATAATTTAACGTCGGATTCTTGCAAGTGGTTAAGTATTCGGATTAGGTGGCTAATATCGTTCCTATCCCTAAGAAAGATGAGAAAGTGCGAATGTACGTAGACTACTGGGATCTAAACAAGCCTAGCTCGAAAGACAATTTCCCGTTGCCTCACATCGACACCTTAGTAGACAATACGGCGGGCTATTCGTTGTTCTCCTTCATGGATGGTTTCTCAGGATACAACCAAATAAAGATGCATACTGAAGACATGGATAAGACAACGTTTGTGACCATGTGGGGGACGTTTTACTATAAGGTGATGCCGTTCGGGCTAAAAAACACAGGAGCGATGTATCAGAGGGTCATGGTAACCCTATTTCATGACATGCTGCACAGAGAAATTGAGGTTTATGTCGACGATATGATCACCAAGTCCCGAACTGAAAAAGAACATGTGCAGTCTTAAGGAAACTATTCTTGAGGTTGAGGAAATTCCAACTAAAACTTAATCCAAAGAAAGTGTACCTTCGAGCTGCAGGAAGAAGTTGCGGATTAGTGGTCGATAAAAAGGGATTGAGGTTGACGAGAAAAAGTCAAGGCCATACAAGAGTTGCCTCCACCACGTACTCCAAAGAGAAGTTAGAGGTTTCTTAGGAAGGCTAAATTACATCGCTTCGGTTCATTTCACAACCGACCGAGAAATGTGACCCCATATTTCGCCTCGCTAAGAAACATAATCCGCACGTGGGATGAAGAATGCCGAAGACCTTTGACAAAGTAAAGTAATACTTGTCCAATGCCCCAAGATTGACACCGCTCATCCAGTAGGCCGTTAATCCTTTATTTGATGATTGCTCGATAATTCAATGGGATGCGTGCTTGATCAAGATGACGACTCGGGAAAAGAGAGAAGGCAATATACTACCTTAAGTAAAAATTTATCGAGTGTGAAACAAGGTACTCGCTAATCGAGAAACTATGTTGTGCCTTGATTTGGACAACTGGAAGATTGAGGCAGTATATGTTGTATCATACGACATGGCTCATCTCGAAGCTAGATCCTCTAAAATACATGATGGATTCCACTGCTTTGAACGGTAGGATGGCCAGATGGCAGATTCTGCTTTCTGAATTTGACATAGTCTATGTGAACCAAAAGGCAGTAAAAGGGAGTGCAATAGCGGACTTTTTAGCCAGTAGAGCCCTTGAAGATTACGAGCCTTTAGACTTCGATTTCCCTAACGAAGATTTGATGTATGTGGCAAACACTAGAGAGGGTGCCTCAGAAGATCATCCTTGGAAGCTGAATTTTGACGGAGCATCAAATGCTGTGGACAATGGAATTGGGGCAGTTCTGATATCCCCGAAAGGAGACCATTACCCATTTGCTTGCAAGCTGGATTTCGATTGCACTAATAACATGGCTGAGTATGAAGCTTGCATCATGGGTTTTCGCGCCATCGAACGCAAAATCGAGTATTGGAAGTGTATGGAGATTACGCCTCGTAATCTATCAACTTAAAGGGAATAGAAATCAGATTCAAATCGCCATCTACAAAAGATTGGCCCAAGATTTGATCGAGAGTTTGACGACATCACTTTCCGTTATTTACCCAGAGATGAAAACCGATGGTCGATGCCCCGCCACCTTAGCCTCCCTGGTCCAAATAAACGAGAATGAGGATATGAAACCTATACGAATGAGCATTCATCAGGACCCAGCCCATTGCTATAATATTGAGGAAGAAGAGAAATCGCTTCTACCATGATACCACGATATATCATGATGCGTGAAGAATCGTGAGTGCGGACCAAGCAACCGAGAGCGATAAAAGGATGTTGAGAAGACTAGCTTGTGAATACGTCCTGGATGGAGAGGTCCTATACAAGAAAAGGAAAGATCAAGTGCTGTTGAGATGTGTGGATGCCGCCGAAGCTAAGTTAATCCTAGAAGAAGTCCATGAAGGCGTCTGCAGAACTCACGCTAATGGTTTCACGATGGCCGTGCAAATAATGAGGTTTGATATTATTGGTCCACCATGGAAGGAGATCAGATCAACTATGCTAAAAATGTCATAAATGCGGTTATGGAGACAAAATTCATGTGCCTCCGCCACCTTTACACGTTATGACTTCCCATGGCCATTTTTCATGTGGGGCATGGATGTCATTGGACCAATCTCACCGAAAGCTTCAAATGGGCATCGGTTCATCTTCGTGGTTATCGACTACTTCACCAAGTGGGTAGAAGCGCCCGTATGCTAACGTCACTAAGTCACGGCCATCGGTTCTTGAAGAAAGAAATCATTTGTCGATATGGAATGCCCGAGAGGATCATATCGGACAACGATTGAACCTAAACAACAAGACGATAATGGAGTTTACACCAATTCAACATTAAACACCACAATTAAATCTCAGATCGTCTAAAATGAATGGGCAAAGGAAGCACCAACAAAAACATCAAAAAGATAGTGGGGAAGATGACCGAGACTAGAGGTGAGCATGGCCGGCTCGGCCAGCCCAAAAAATTTTCTACCGATTAGTAGGCTCGAGTTCTACTCTACCCAAAATATGGGCCTAAAATTTGTCCAGTGCCTGCCCGCTTTAAAATTGATAGGCCCGAGCCCGACTCAAGCCCTACCAACTAGTATAAATTTTTTTATTTTATTAAAAATAAAATATAATGAATTCAATACATTTTAAAAATAAAATAAATATTAAAACAAAAAATAAATAAAAATATAATAAATCAAATACATTAAAAATATAATAAATCAAATACAAATAAAAACATTTAAAAATAAATCAAATATAATTAAAATATAACAAATAAAAATATTTGTTGGTGGTGTTTGCCCTGGCCAAAAAATGATACCCGAGGCCTGGCCTATTTTCTAAACAGCCTCATTTTTTACCCAAGCCTATTTTTCTGCCTATATTTTTGTCCAAACCCTCCCACATTTCTAGGTGGGCCTTGGTAGGAGTCAGGCGCCACCCCATACATACCTCTAACCGAGACTTACAAGGATTGGCATGAAAATTACCGCTTATGCCTATGCTTATCGAACATCCGTCAGAACCTCTACTAGGCAACGCCTTTCTCATTGGTCTATGGGATGGAGGCGCTTCTACCTATTGAAGTGGAAATACCTTCTCTCGAGTATTGTCGAAGTGAAGTGGATGAAGTGAATGGATCCGAGCTCGATATGATCATTGAACTTAATTGAAGAAAAGAGATTGAGGGCTATCCGTCACTACGATGTACCAAAAGCGAATGATGCGAGCTTACAACAAAAGGTTTGCCTAAGGAATTCTCTGAAGGGACCTCGTCTTTGAAAAAGATCCTTCCCATACAAAAGGATCACAGAGAAAAATGGATGCCGAACGGGAAGGACCGACAAAGTAAAGAAAGCTTTCTCGAGAGGTGTATTGATTCTGACTGAGATGGACGGGAAAAGCTTGCCCAATCCCGTAAACTCAGATGCAGTTAAAAAAAATACTTTGCTTGAAATGAAAGAGGCCAAGGTGAAAACCCGCAAAGGGCACTTTGAGACTTCGAAAAAAAAATAGAGAGGCCAAGGTGAAAACCCGTAAAAGGGCACCGTGAGACCAAAGGGCTTTTTGGGCTGAAAACTCGAAAAGGGCAGCTCAAATTTTGAATGGACACGTTGCGATCTTGCAGTGCTATAATCAACAGAAGAGGAAGCACGTTGCATATCGAGGCATCGACAAAATACTTTGAGTCTTCTAAACACATGACAGGCTCAAAGCAGTCTTCTTGAAGTTTGTATATTGAAGTCCAATTGGCGATGTCCAGGGCGTCTGATCCATATTGTTTATTTTACCATTTTTGGGTTCTTTTCCTTTGTAAAAAGGAGATATGTCCCCAGTCAATTTCCTTTGTTTCATGGATAATTCATTTTAATTCTCTTTGAAATCGACCTACTGTTACCCATCATTAACATGCTGCATTGAAACAATAATTGATGAACTAACGATTTCACGAAGGAAAGTTCCACGTATCACTTTGAAAATCTCTAGATAAAATAGGAAACCGAAACAGAACATTTATTTAGAATTTCCATGAACACAGGATAAAGACATTGGAGAAAGGGGGTCTTAATAGAGACCATTTCTTCAAAGTTCCTCACGATTCAAGAATGGTGGCGTGGTGAATAATGTTACTTGTCACTTAGAAAAAGTATGACAGCCAATTTTCGATAAGGAAAGATTCAAAACCCTAAATTGTTGAGGAACGAATCTAAAACAAACCAAGTCGAGTATTCTTCAAGTAGGAGTTGTGACTGTGGAAGAGCACTAGAAGCCAAGGCAAGCCCTTGTTCCGAGGCCTAAAATAGGTTTTGGAATTTCCACAGGGCAAGTCATTCATGCGAAAACGTTCATTGCAAGGGAAACGAAGATAAAACCTTGACAGATAAATGAGTAATAACACCTTAAATAGGAATCATACTCATAACATTCTGACTCATCATGCTCATGGCATCCTAATCATTAGGCATAAGTATGTACTCATTCTACAGGTTACGTCCTCAAGAGGACAGTGCGGTTGAGCAGATCTCGCCTCCCTAAGTATGCAGTGGAGCAGATCGAAAACAGCAGATTTGACCTTCTTGAAGTTGCGAGAAGCAGATCGAAGATTCAGTCTGGTGATCCCCGAGTTTGCAAGGATCAGATTGAAGATAGCAGATTTGACCTTCTTGAAGTTGTAGGAAACAGATCGAAGATTCAGTCTGGTGATCCCCGAGTTTGCAAGGATTAGATTGAAGATAGCAGATTTGACCTTCTTGAAGTTGCGTAGCGATCAAGATTCATCCGTTGATCCCGAGTTTATAGGGATCAGATTGAAGATAGCAGATTTGACCTTCCTGAAGTTGCAGGAAGCAGATCGAAGATTCAGTCCGGTGATCCCTGAGTTTGCAGGGATCAGATTGAAGATAGCAGATTTGACCTTCATGAAGTTGTAGAAAGCAGATCGAAGATCCAGTCCAGTAATCCCCGAGTTTGCAGGGATCAGATTGAAGATAGCAGATTTGAACTTCCGGTTACTGAAGCGATCAAGATTCAAATCCGGTGATCCCCGAGTTTGCGGGATCGATTGAAGATAGCAGATTTGACCTTCCCGGTTTCTGAAGCGGATCAAGATTCGATTCGGTGATCCCCGAGTTTGCGAGGATCAGTTGAAGATAGCAGATTTGACCTTCGAAGTTGCAGAAGCGGATCAAGACATCACTGGTGATCCCTAAGTTTGTAGGGATCAGATTGAGAAAAGTAGATTTGACGCCTCGAAGTTGCAGGAAGCAGATCAAGATTGATCCCGTGGTCCTTGAGTTTGCAGGATCGATTGAAAATAGCGATTTGACATTCTGAAGTTGCGAAGTAAATTGAAGACATCGATCTAGTGATCCCCGAGTTTGTAGGACTGATTGAAGATAACAAGTCCGCACTCGATGTTACAGAGCGAATTGAAAGAGCAGATCGAAGGCAAATCTTGGCTCCCTAACCAAAGAGGGAACATGATTTAGGCCACCGCCCTATTGCCACCGACCAGCATTGAATAGGCCAAAATTGTAGATCTTGTCGCCTAACCAAGAGTGGGGCAAGACCAGGCGAATCTTGGCTCCCTAACCAAGAGGGAACATGATTTAGGCCACTGTTCTATTGCCACCCACCAGCAGTGGAATGGGTCAAAATTGTAGATCTTGTCGCCTAACCAAGAGTGGGAAGGTGATCAAGGCAAATCTTGGCTCCCTAACCAAGATGGAACATAATTTAGGCCATCAGTCTATGTCACCCACCAGCAGTGGAATGGGTCAAAATTGTAGATCTTGTCGCCTTTAGCCAAGAGTGGGGCAAGACCAGAAGGCAAATCTTGGCTCCCCAACCATTGGGAACATGATTTAGGCCACTGTTCTATTGCACACCCAAAGTGGAATGGGTCAAAATTGTAGATCTTGTCGCCTAACCAAGAGTGGGGCAAGATCGGCTAATCTTAGCTCCCTAACCAAAGCAGGGAACATAATTTAGGCCACTGTTCTATTGCCACCGACCAGCACAGTGAATAGGTCAAAATTGTAGATCTTGTCATACGACCAATAGTGGGGCAAGACCAAAAGGCAATTCTTGGCTCCCCAACCGGGAGGGAGCATGGTTAAGCTTTAGTCCCATTGCCTTTACTAGCAAAGGAATAGGTCAAGACCAAAGACCTCATCTCTCCGGAGATGCAAGGAGCAATCTAAAATAAACAAGTCACATCCCATCAAGTCGCAAAGAAGAGTAAATTGAAACCACAAATCCCATCTCGTCAAATAGCGAAGGAGTGGATCAAAGCACCAAGGTATGGTGGACTAAAACAAGGCTACCCAAAAAAGAAAAGTACCAAAGAAGTCAAAACTCGACGAGGCCCAGGTAATTGGTCTTTTGAAAGTCTTTGCTCCATTCCCGTTGCATGACAATGAGCAAAGAGGTGCAGCTGTACAAGCCCAATTCTGCCCGGGCCTAGACCCAAAATTAACCCCATTTTACAAACACTAAAAACCCAAATAAAACCTAAACTGCTACCCAAAATCAAGAGCCCAAAACAATTAAACCCAAACTAACCAGGCCCGATTAGCCCATACCCTAAATTAACCCTAATCAGAAAATAACAAAACAGAAGCCCTAGGTGCGCCGCACCTCAGACCACTGCCGCCTTTCTTGACCTTGACTGCTCGACTTGACTTCTAACCAGAGTCACGCCCACCGCCACAAAGACCGCCACGGCCCACTTGGCCACTAGACTGCAAGACATTAAACAAAAAGTGACAAAGAAACAAATTGTAAAAGGCTATAAAAGCCGATTCAAATATTGTAAAAGGGTCTCTTTTTTGATGATCAATAAAAAAGAAAGAGATTCAAATAAAAGAAAATGAATCGAGAATGCAAGGCGTTTAAACACTAAGAAACGACCAAAATCGAAAAAGACAGAGGCAAATAGGGGTTTCTTCTTTTTATTTTTCGAAGTCTTTTTCTTCTTTTTTAATTTTGACATATAGATATATATATATATTATAAAGGAATATTAAAAAATAGAATTTCTTACATTTTTTGGCCACTGCACTGCATGTGGCCGGGAAGCGACAGCCAAATGATTGGAACCCACTACGGAATCTCCCAAGAGACCCGCAGAGAAAAAATAAACAAAGGGTCAGTTTTTTTTTTAAGCAAGCTGCTCAAATGAAAAGAGAAAAGAAAATTTTACCTTTATAAGGGATCTAGAACAACGTCGTTTAGGGCCTGCTTTGCTTTGGCCCCAAACGACGCTATTTCAAACTCGACCACATGACTCGACTCGCCTGTAAGATTCGCGTGTTTTTGACAAAAGGGGATATTTATGCGCGCGATCCCTCCGCACTTTCGATGCTTTGCAATCAAGTTTTATTTTTTGTTAATTCGGCCCGATTATTTTTCTAAAGTTACATTTTGATCCCCTCACGCAAGGCGTTTTGGACGGGAAGGAATTTCGCTCTTTTGGTCCCTTCCCTTTTCCGCGCACGCAGGGGTCCCAATTCCTTTCCTTTATTTTAAATTCGCCCCAAGATTCTATTTTTAATCCAATTTAGTCCTCCTTTTAATCATTTTCACTATTTTATATATTCTTATTATTACTATCTATTATTATCATTATCATCACCATCTTTGTATTTTATTATTATTATTATCATTATATTACTCGTCGTAACCATTTTTGATAAAATAAGAAATGACGCTATTACGACTCGATTTTTGAAAAAGAAAAGGAAGGAGTCGCCACCGATCTTTATTTGGTGTGATCAGATCACCTTTGTTTTAATAAAACGCTTAATTTACTAAAAAAGTGCTTTTTGGTCCATTTAACTTTGAAAAATCGGGTTGAAGTCGATTACGCATGAAGAAGGATTAGCACCTCGACATTCAAATCGGTACCAAACCGATTGATTGATGTCCTATTTGTTGAAAACTTGAAAGGGTTCGAAAATACAATGTTTTTTTATTTTCAAAATTTGAAGGAATTGGAAGGGCGTTAAGACTCTCTTATTTTCGAAGAGATAAAGCATCATGTCTAGTAAGTTAGGGCACAATACTTTAGACTCCCGAAACTAAGCTCGTCTTTTAAAACTTGATTTTCGTTTTTGAAGAGGATCTTCCGTCATTTGTTAAATCGAGAATCGAACCCGATGAAGTTAGGCTCGTTTTCCGAAAATCCAAATTAGGAAGATTGCATCTAATTTGAAGAAAAGAAGCTTATCTCGAAGTATCTAGGTGTCGAGTCCAAAGAAGTTAAGTGCGACATTTCAATTTTCGAGATTAAGTATTTTGTTTTAAAATTGCAACTTCAAAAGAGATATCCCGTTGTTTAGCTTTAAATGAGAAGAAACCGAACCCAGTAAGTTAGGGCTCGATTCACTCGAATTGCTAATACGGAATGATTATTTGAAAAGTGATGCGTCGAGAAAAATTAGTGTGACAAATGATAATATGAAAACATGATGTTATAGGTGAAAAGAATAATAATAGTAAAATGACAATGTGAAATAATACACTAGTACGAGTGTTACTAAGATATTAATAATGATAATAAAGTAATAATGGAAATAATATTAACAAGTGGAAGTAGGAGTATATAATAAATGTAATAATAATATTAGTGGAAATAAAATAAACATAAAATAATATAAATAAAATTAAATAGATAATAATAACAACATACAAATAATAATAATGGCAAAACGATGATGATGATAATAAAATATAAATTAGCAAACAAAATAATAGTATATATATATATATATTATAAAAATATCTTGATAGTGATAATAATATAAAGAGTGGTGATAATAATATATTTAATAATGATGATAATAATAATAATAATAATAATAATAATAATAATAATAATAGTAACAATCGATAAACAAAACGATAAAGGAAATGTATATATCGATACTGAAAAATAAATAATAAGGATGATAATAAGGTAGTAAAATAGTAATAATAATAGTACTAATAATGTGAAAATGATAATAATGGAATAATAATAGAAATAATGAAATAATAATAATAACAATAGTAAATATAATAATAATGATGAAATAAAATATTAAATGATAGTAATAATAATAAAATTGCAAAATAGTTGAAAAGGAGCTAAATTGCATTAAAAATAAAGTTTTGGGTCAAATTGTAAATAAAGTAGAAATCCAGGGGCTAAAAACACGCGCGTGAAAGTGGGGGACCAAAGGGACAATTTTCCCATAAGTTAAAACGCAGTGTCTGAGGGAGGGACTGAATCGCAAACCGCGAAAAGTTATTAGGCCAATGTTGTAATAATTAAAAGTTTGATTTTAAAAACACAAAAATGCGGAAGGGCCATTAGCGTAATTTTCGCTTTGGTTTAAAAACACGCGGATCCTATCTCGAATGGGTGGGTTCGGTCGAACCAGATGAAACGACGTCGTTTTGGGCATTAGGGCCAGCCCCAAAACGACGCTGCTTTGAGGGCTATTTAAGGCCCTAAACCCCAAAAAAATCACTTGAGTCATTCTGTTTAAAAAAAATTTTTCTTCTTTTCTTTTTTTCTCGCAGAGGGAAATCGGGTGAGATTCCAATGAGATTTCGACCGACGTCCGTCACGCTTAATCCGGCCCAAGGCCGGCCACTACACACGGTGGTGTAAAAGGTAAAATGCATTTTTTTTTTTTTAGACTATTATTTATGTGTATATATATGCGTGTGTATATCAAAAAAGGAAAGACGGAAAGTTCGAAAACGTAAAAATTTTACCTTTCCCTTGGCCTTTGTTTTCAGTAGTTTTTATATTTTTCTCTCTACCCTTTCGTGTTTGGATCTCTGTATTTGAGTTTAAAATTTCGCGAATCTGTTTCTACTTTGCCTTGAATCTGTTTTTTGTATTGATTGAATCTGTTTTTTCTTTGAAAAAAAATCCCCTGGTACAATGTTGTGAATCGGCTTTTATAGCCTTGTTATTTTACAATTTGGTTCTGTTTTGTCCTTTCTTTTTAATGCTTGCAGGTAAGTGGCCAAGTGGAGCCGGTGGCGATCTTTGTTCTAAAGATGGCGTGGATGGGATGTGATTGACGAGGGAGGCAGAGGCGTAAACGCGCAAGAGCTAAAGCGATTTTTGTGGTTTTTTTGTTTATTTTCTGATTGGGCTTTAGTGGGCTAGGGTTGGCTTTTGGGTTTAAGGTTAATTGGGTTTGGGTTAATTGGGTTTGGGTTTGGGCAAAATGGATTTGTACAGCTGCCCCTCTTTGCTCATTGTCATGTACCGACAATAGAGCAAAGACATAAGAAAGACCCATTTTACCTTGGCCTCGTGGGCTTTAACTTCTTTGGGTGCTCTTTTCTTGGTAGCCCCATTCACCCATCGCATCTAGTCGCTTTGATCCTATTCCACCGTTCGTCGGTGAGATAGGACCTATAACTTTAATTTTCTCCCCGCAATCTTAGGGGATAGGTTTAATCTGTCTTTCTATCTCTCCTTCGCCGCAACTTGAGGGGATAAGACTTGCAACTTCAACCCGCCCATCGCAACTTCGTGGAGATAAGGTTTGTTTTGAATATGCTCTTGCAACTTCAAAAGACAAGATCGCCATCTTCAATCTGCTCTCGTTATTTTCAATCGACCTCGCGAACTAGGGACCACCAGATCGATGTCTTCGATTTGCTTCCCGCAACTTCAGAATGTCAACTGCTATTTTAAATCTGCTCCCGCAACATCGAGTACCCACCGCTATCTTCGATCCGCTCCATCAGTAAACTCGTGGAGACAAGATCGCTATCCTCAATCGCTTCCTCGCAACTTCGTGAATGCCAATCGATCTCTTTGATTTGCTTCCGCAACTTCAAGAAGGTCAAATCGCTATATTTAATCGATCCCGCAAACTCGGGATCACCAGATCAATCTTCGATCTACTACCAGAACCCGGAAAGGTCAAATCTGCTATCTTCAATATGATCCCTGCAAACTCGGGGATCACCAGACTGAATCCTCGATCTACTTCCTGCAACTTCGGAAGGTCAAATCTGATATCTTCAATCCGATCCCTGTAAACTCGAGGATCGCCAGATCGAATTTTGATCCGCTCGCAACTTCGGAAGGTCAAATCGCTATCTTTAATCGATCCGCAAACTCGGGGATCACTAGATCGGATCTCGATCCGCTTCGCAACTTCAAGAAGGTCAAATCGCTATCTTCAATCTGATCCTCAAACTCGGGATCACAGATCGAATCTCGATCTACTTCGCAACTTCGGAAGATCAAATCGTTATCTTCAATCGATCCTTCAAACTCGGGGATCACAGATCGAATCCTCGATCCGCCTCGCAACTTTAGGAAGGTCAAATCGCTATCTTCAACTGATCCTCGCAAACTCGGGATCACCAGACTGAATCATCGATCTATTTCTTGCAACTTCAGGAAGGTTAAATCTGCTATCTTCGATCTGCTCCACTGCATACTTAGGGAGACGAGATCTGCTCAACTGCACTGTCCTCTTGAGGACGTAACCTGTAGAATGAGTACATACTTATGCCTAATGATTAGGATGCCATGAGCATGACGAGTCAGAATGTTATGAGTATGATTCCTATTAAGATGTTATCATTCATTTATCTGTCAAGGTTTTATCTTCGTTTCCCTTGCAGTGACCGTTTTCGCATGAATGACTTGCCCCTGTGGAAATTTCGAAGCCTATTTTAGGCCTTAGAACACGGGCCTGCCTTGACTTCTAGCTTTCTTCCCCGGGAGTCACAACTCCTACTTGAAGAATGTTCGACTTGGTTTGTTTTAGATTCTGCTCCTCAACCATTTAGGGTTTTGAATCTTTCCTTATCAAAAATTGGCTCATCATATTTTTTCTAAGTGACCAAGTAACATTATTCACCCTTGCCACACCATTGAATCCAAGAGAAATTTTGAAGAAATGGTTTCCATTGAGACCCCTTTTTCCAATGTCTTTATCTTGTGTTCGTGGAAGTTCTAAACAAATGTTCTGTTTTGGCTTCCTGTTTTATCTAGAGATTTCCAAAGTGATACTGGAACTTTCCTTTGTGAAACCGTTAGTTCATCAATTATTGTTTCAATGCAGCATGTTAATGATGGATAACAGTAGGTTGATTTCAAAGAGAATTAAAATAAATTATCTATGAAACAAAGAAAATTGATTGGGGATATATCCCCTTTTTTTATAGAGAAAAGAACCCAAAAATGGTAAAATAAACAACATGGATCATGCGCCCTAGACATCGCCAATTGGGCTTCTATATACAAACTTCAAGAAGACTGCTTTGAGCCTGTCATGTGTTTAGAAGACTCAAAGTATTTTGTCGATGCCCCGATATGCAACGTGTTTCCTCTTCTGTTGATTAAAGCGCTGCAATATCGCGATGTGTCCATTCAAAATTCGAGCCGCCCTTTTTGGGTTTTCAACTCAAAAAGCCCTTTGGTCTCAAGGTGCCCTTTTGCGGGTTTTCACCTTGGCCTCTCTGTTTTTTTTTTGAAGTCTCAAAGTGCCCTTTGCGGGTTTTCACCTTGGTCTCTTCTATTTTAAGCAAAGTATTTTTTAACTGAATCTGAGTTCACGGGGTTAGGCAAACTTTTTCCGTCCATCTCAGTCAGAATCAATGCCCCTCCCGAGAAAGCTTTCTTTGCCACGTACGGTCCTTTCCAGTTCGGCATCCATTTTTCTCTGTAATCCTTTGTATGGGAAGGATCTTTTTCAAAGACGAGGTCCCTTTGTGGAATTCCTGGCGAACCTTTTGTCGTAAGCTCGCATCATTCGCTTTTGGTACATCTCGACCGTGACGGATAGCCCTTAATCTCTTTTCTTCAATTAAGTTCAATCGATCATATCGAGCTCGGATCCATTCGGCTTCATCCACTTCACTTTCGACAATACTCAAGGAAAGGTATTTCCACTTCAATAGGTAGAAGCGCCTCCATCCCGTAGACCAATGAGAAAGGCGTTGCCCCAGTAGAGGTTTGGACAGATGTTCGATAAGCATAGAGCGCGAACGGTAATTTTCATGCCAATCCTTGTAAGTCTCGGTCATATTCCCCACTATCTTTTTGATGTTTTTGTTGGCTGCTTTCACTGTCCCATTCATTTTTGGATGATACGGAGACGAATTGTGGTGTTTAATGTTGAATTGGCTGCAAACTCCCACTATCGTACTGTTCTTTAGGTTCAATGCGTTGTCTGATATGATCCTCTCAGGCATTCCATATCGACAAATGATTTCTTTCTTCAAGAACCGATTGACCGCTGCCTTAGTGACGTTAGCATACGAGGCGGCTTCTACCCACTTGGTGAAATAGTCGATGACTACAAAGATGAACTGATGCCCATTTGAAGCCTTCGGCGAGATTGGTCCAATGACATCCATGCCCCACATGGAAAATGGCCATGGGAAGTCATAACGTAAAGGTGACGGAGGCACATCAATCTTGTCTCCATAACGGCATTTATGACATTTTTGGCATAGTTGATGCGCTCTCCTTCCATGGTGGACCAATAATATCCAAACCTCATTATTTGTCCGCCATTGTGAAACCGTTGGTGTGAGTTCCGCAGACACCTTCGTGGACTTCTTCCAAGATTAACTTAGCTTCGGCGGCATCCACACATCTCAGCAGCACTTGATCTTTCCTTTTCTTGTATAGGACCTCTGCATCCGTGACGTATTCACAAGCTAGTCTTCTCAACATCCTTTTATCGCTCTCGGTTGTTGGTCCAGGTACTCACGATTCTTCACGCATGCAGATATCGTGGTACCATGGTAGGCGCTTTCTTCTTCCTCAATATTGTAGCAATGGGTCGGGTCCCGATGAATGCTCATTTGTATAGGCTTCATATCCTCATTCTCGTTTATTTGGACCAGGGAGGCTAGGGTAGCCAGAGCATCAGCCATCTGGTTTTCGTCTCTGGGTAAATAACGGAAAGTGACATCATCGAACTCTCTGATCAAATTTTGGGCCAATCTTTTGTAGATGGCCAGCTTTGGATCCCTGGTTTCCCATTCCCCTTTAAGTTGATAAATTACGAGGGAAAAATTTCCATACACTTTCAGTACTCTGATTTTACGTTCGATAGCGGTGCGGAGACCCATGATACAAGCTTCATATTCATCCATATTATTAGTGCAATGAAATCCAATTTAGAAGTAAACGGGTAATGGTCTCCTTTTGGGGATATCAGAACCACCCCAATTCCATTGCCCACAGCATTTGATGCTCCGTCAAAATTCAGCTTCCAAGGATGATCTTCTGAGGTACCCTCTCCAGTGTTTGCCACATACATCAAATCTTCGTTAGGGAAATCAAAGTCTAAAGGCTCGTAATCTTCCAGGGCTCTACTGGCTAAAAAGTCTGCTATTGCACTTTCTTTTACTGCTTTTTGGTTTACATAGACTATGTCAAATTCAGAAAGTAGAATCTGCCATCTAGCCATCCTTCCGTTCAAAGCGGCAGACTCCATCATGTATTTCAGAGGATCCAGCTTCAAGATGAGCCATGTCGTATGATACAACATATACTGCCTCAATCTTCGAGTTGTCCAAATCAAGTCACAACATAGTTTCTCGATCGGCGAGTACCTTGTTTCACACTCAGTGAATTTTTTACTAAGGTAGTATATTGCCTTTTCTTTTTTTTCCTGAATCGTCATGCTGGCCAAGCACACATCCTATTGAATTATCGAGCACTGTCAAATAAAGGATTAACGACCTGCCTGGATAAGGCGGTGTCAATACTGGGGCATTGGACAGGTATTGCTTTACTTTGTCGAAAGTCTTCTGGCATTCTTCATCCCACGTGCCCGGATTGCGTTTCTTAAGAAGATAGAATATAGGGTCACATTTCTCAGTCAGTTGTGAAATAAATCGAGCGATGTAATTTAGCCTTCCTAGGAAACCTCTAACTTCTCTTTGGGTACGTGGTGGAGGCAACTCCTGTATGGCCTTGACTTTGTCTAGGTCGACCTCAATCCCGTTTTTACTGACCATGAATCCGAGCAACTTCCCAGACTGAGCTCCGAAGGTACACTTTGCTGGATTAAGTTTTAGTTGGAATTTCCTCAACCTCAAGAATAGTTTCCTTAAGACCTGCACATGTTCTTTTTCGGTGCGAGACTTGGCAATCATGTCATCGACGTAAACCTCAATTTCTCTGTGCATCATGTCATGAAATAGGGTTACCATGGCTCTCTGATATGTCGCTCCCGCGTTTTTTAGCCCAAACGGCATCACTTTGTAGCAAAACGTCCCCCACATGGTCACAAATATTATCTTATCCATATCTTCAGGATGCATCTTTATTTGGTTGTATCCTGAGAAGCCATCCATGAAGGAGAACAACGAATAACCCGCTATATTGTCTACTAAGGTGTCGATGTGAGGCAACGAAAAATTATCTTTCGGGTTAGCCTTATTTAGATCCCTGTAGTCTACACACATTCGCACTTTTCCATCTTTCTTAGGGACAGGGACGATATTAGCCACCCAATCTGAATACTTAACCACTTGCAAGAATCAGGCGTTAAATTGTTTCTCAACTTCTTCTTTTATTTTTAACAAAACATCCGGTCTCATTCTTCTAAGCTTCTGTTAGATGGGCTTATATTCTTCTTTTATGGGCAACCGGTGTACTGCAATGTCAGTGCTTAATCCAGGCATATCTTGATACGACCACGCGAATACATCCTTAAATTCTTGGAGTAACTCGATGAGGTATTGCTTGGTTTCTGCCGTGATACAAGCTCTGATCTTCACTTCTTGTCCTTCTCCCAGGTTCACCACTTCCACTGACTCTTTATGCGGTAGGATATGCTTTTCTTCTTGCTCTACCATTCTCAACAAATCCGGAGGCAAGTCACATTCTTTGTCATCTTCAAAATCCTGAGATTCCTCTAAACACATATCTTGCTCCAAACGGACCTCTGAATCTGTGGTATCGTTGCTCATATCATTGATGGCTAGGGACCTGTGATGGGTATCAAGGGATGTACAAAGAATAAATAAATTGAAGGATAACTATTCACATGATATGAATGAGAACAAGAAATGAAAAAAAGTTTGTTAGAATTAAAGATGCATTTCATTATAACAAAATATCCGAACATAAGCCTGTTTCACAAAAGAAATCTCATTGTTTCTAGGCTTAAAATAATGAGTGCGTTCTGAATTTTACTCTGTATAATCTCTAAAAACTACAGGAAATTCCTCCGTAGTCCAATTATTTAGAACGCTCCAGTTAAATGACGCGTAATGCCCAATGTGTTTTCTTGATCAGTTTTCTCATCGTGTATGGTATTGATGTGAGGAAGATTCTCCGGGTAGATTATTCCTTCTGACACGAAGGTATGAGATATGTAGGGGAATATCATTGATCCCCACTTGACGTCCTCTCCGTTCAATATTGCCCTTCTTCTTTCTTGTTTCTTCTCTATTTCTTTCCTCATTTGTTTCGCGTCTGGTTTGAAACCCAAGCCAAAACGGTCTCTTTTCTCTTTCAGTATCGGGATCTAAACTTTCCCTTGGAGATGTTTGCCCAATCCCTTTCTTGGTAGAGCCCCTTTTCCTATCATCATTCGTAGGCCCATCCTTGTGGTCTTGGATAGCTTAGGCACCGGGACTTCATTCCCCTCCGAGATGAAAGTAGCATTGACAAACTCTAAGGATCGAAAGGAACATTCAACGGCCTCCTCACTTGTTTCCAGATATGGCGCTTCATTGGTGATAGTAGCTATGATGTCTTCTTCAAGATTCTGAGCTATCAATCGATTTTACATTACCGACTTGATTTACGGTGTAGTGACGAGGCACAAAGACTCACCGAATGAATCCAAGGCCTTCTCAACAAGCAGTTGTAAGAGGGCTTGATGTCCATGACTAGAAAATCTACTTCATATGTGTTAGGCCCGATCAATAATAGCACATCCATTCTTCCCATCACTCTTCTTTCGGTACCATCAAATGCTCTCACTATGTTCTGGCATGCTTTCATGTGAGAACTGTCTATTGGCAACCTCTTGAGTGTAGCCAGTGGTAGGACATTCAACGCTGACCCATTATCTATTAGCACACTTGGCAGAGTGTATCCCTTACAGCGGGTGGTTATGTGCAAGACCTTCCTTGATCCCATGCCTCCGGGTGGGATTTCGTCATCACTGAAGTAAATAAAATTATCAGCACTTATGTTACTAACCAGACGATCCAATTTATTAACGGATATATCCTTAGTAACATAAGTTTCATTCAAGACTTTCATCGATTGCTTCACGTTGTACTTCGAGCTTAATGCAAGGCTAGTACGGATATGGGCTGGTTGTTTATGCAGCTTGTTCTACCACCATCAGACTCATTGTGTTTCAAGAATTTCAAGAATTCTTTGGCCTCCTCTTCTTTTACTGTGTTCTTTGACTGGGCTTTGATTCCTCTTTCGGCGGTCAACAAGATCTTTGGTTTCACTGGTTCTGCTCCTTTATTCTTAGGGTCGTACCGCTTCCTACTACGTGTATAGGACCCTTCATTCTTGCCTTTCCCCGACATGCTAGTGGAGCTTTCCGCCCTTGGTATCATCACATTACAATTGTAGTCCCATGGTACCTTTTTACTGTCTTTGTAGGGAAAAGAAGTAGGTCTCTGAATTATAATCTTCGGCCTTCCCTGTACCCCGCCTTCCGTGTTTCGTGAGATGATGATTCTTGGGTGATTGACTCCAGGCTTTATCGATTCTTCCTTGGTCACACATACATTTCTTTCCTCTACTCCTTCTTCATAAAACTCCAGTTCCTTGTTGTCCATAAGGTTTTGCACCAAGATTCTAAACTGGGCACATTCTTGAATCTCGTGCCCTTTTATTTTATGGAGTTCGCAGTAGTTCTTTGTATACCTTCAATTTTTCGCAGGATCTGAATCTGTCAATCCTCTCTTCGTCATCTCCTCCCATACTACTCTCAATGGGGTTTTCACCTCCGTGACGTCCTTCTTGATCTTTTTCACCACCTCCTCGCCAATTGTGTTTACCCCTCTACCCTCGTGATTGGGTAGTGGGTTTCCCTTTTTTACCAAGTCATCGAGTGTTATGACCCCCATCTTTATTAGCCTCTCGACTACCTTTTTAAAGACGAGGCAATTCTCTATCGAATGCCCTGCTACCCTTGCATGGTAATCGCATTGAGCATTAGGGTCGTACCACTTAGGGTATGGAGGTTGCAATGGTTGCAAATAAAATAGGGACACGATATGCTCGTTGAACAAGGTCTGGTATAGCTCCTTGTACGTTATTGGAATTGGCGTGAATTGAATTTTTTCAGTATTTGATCTGGTTCCCAATTCTTGTCTTGCCGGACCTTGTTGTCTAGAGGTGACTGCCTTTGACCGATTAACCGTGATCGCCTTGTGTGTGCTCACGTTATTTACTTCACCGTCTTTCTTCTTAGGAGCGGCCCTTCTAGCGCTTTCTCCTGCCTCGATCTTGTTGCCCCTTATGGCATGTTCAATCATCTCTCCTGCCATTACTATATCGGTAAAGCTTTTAGTCGTGCTCCCTATAATATGAGTTATGAAAGGGGCCTTCAAGGTGTTAATGAAGAGCATGGCAGTCTCTTTTTCTAAGAGGGGTGGTTGGACCTACATGGCGACCTCCCTTCATCTTTACGCGTATTGTCTGAAACTTTTATTTTGTCTTTTTTTTCATGCCTTGCAAAGTAATTCTATCCAGTGCCATGTCCGTAACGTGGCTGTAATGTTTTAGAAATGCTTGAGCCAGACTTCTCCAAGAACTAATGTTGGCCTGACTAAGCTGGTTATACCATCTAGCAGCCGCGCCCACTAAACTTTCTTGGAAACAGTGGATTAGGAGTTGATCATTATTCACGCATCTACCATTCACCTGCAGAACATGGTGATGTGGGCCTCCTCAGCACTAGTCCCACTGTACTTCTCGAATTCAGGCATTTTGAACTTATGAGAAAGCACCAGATCTGGAACCAGACTCAAGTCTTTTGCGTCAATACCATGGTGATGATCAGTATCTTCTAAAGCCTTGAACTTTTTCTCCAACCATCTACAACGATCCTCTAACTGCTTTGAAGATTCTTCTCTCGACCCTATTTTCTCTGCCATATCTAAATCAGGTACAACAGGATTGGCCGGGTTGTCTCCTGGTAGGGACCCAGAACCTGCGTGGAAGCTCATGGGCGGTCTAGCGTCGTCCTGCCCTTGTTGGGGCTTGATCACAACTAGCGGCCTTAAGACATACTCCTCAGGCCTTGCTCTTGCATGTGGCGGGGTAAAACCCGGGGGAGCGCCTTCGCTATCCTCATCGACCGGAGGCATTGGACCCTTTCCTTTGTCCGTTACTCCATTCAGCATTTGGCCCATCTGTGCTATCATGTTTCTCTGAGCCTTCAACATCTGATCCCTCATCTCTTGTTGGAGTTTTGCGATTTGCTCTTGCATCTGGTCTTGCAGGTCTTTCTAGAATTGTTCAAATCTTTGATCCATTTTCTTTGTCTTAGCACGAGTCCCGTAGTAATATTCAGTTCTCAGATTTCCTATTTCCTCTCTCTTGTTTCTGATAATCTTAACCAATTAGGCTCCTTTTTTATAAATTTGAATGCATGTAATATGATGCAATGCAAATGCATGAATGCAGGAAGAAGACATCGATTCTGATCAACTTCATTTTAGAAAACTTTATTAGAAGGCAAAACCCTTTACATAAAGTAGATTACAAATATGCTTTCGCCCTAAGACCTAAGGTTTTGATTTTTCCAAGCAGGGAGATTAGCTCTTGATCATGACTCGGCAGTAGCTCATATCTCATGCTCAATATGTCAGCTTCCACAGCTAAAGTCTGTAGGTGATCAGCTACCTCTCGAATCTGGATTATTGCTTCACCCATGAGGTAGTTTCGACTTCCAACTTGCTCGCAAGAACGACGAAGCTCCTTCTCCCAACACCTTTCTCTCGTTTCCAGAAGCTCAATCCAGAGCTCGCTACTATATAATACCGATTCTAGCTCTTCAACCTTACCTTTCATTTCCTCTATTCTTTTCAGGCTTGACTTCAGTTGGCTTTCCGAGTCTTGACTTCGATAGTGGTGTAGAAACCGCCCAAGCTCAGCTATTCTAGCTTTTAATCCCTTTTTCTCCTTTTGGTCTTCTCGTCATGCCCTTCTAAGTCTTCCTTTATGCTCAGATTTCATGAAACTTTCTCCCAACTGCTAACTTTGGCCTTTTCCTCTCGGACCTCTTGTCGCCACTGCTCCGAAGTTTTCCCTAATCCCGTATTTTTTATCGTCAAGTGCATCTTCTTGTATTCCGTCTTCAAGTTATCTCGGTCTTCCTCTACCTTTCATTTTTTCTTTCTGAGTTTCTCAGCCTCTGATTTTTTACCGTCCACCTCTAAGTGGAGGAGCATCTTTTCTTCTTCCAACTTTTCTATCCTTTTCCCGAGTTCCAAACTCATCCGTTCAAAATCTTGCTTAACAATCTCTAATTCTGACGGGATCACTCGCAAGCATTCTTCTCTTGGTCGGGCGCCTTCTGGATTTGGCTCGAAAATGTTATCACTGACTCTCCTAGCCCTCCATTCACTGTATTTTGGGGTCATCCTCGGGCCTGCGGATAATCTTCTCATTCTGTGAATCTGATTCCAGGCACTAGAAATCTCTTTAACCATTTTCTTATAGCTTCCCCCTTCGTATGAGAACTCGCATTGAGCTAGCCCGTATGTCGTTGGTACAAACTATCTTGAACTATACTGTCTTAGGACCAGCAAAGGGGCATAGGCAGTGGCACCCCAAATTCCCAATAGAGGAACCCAGTCAAAGCTTCCACAATGATAAAGGATTTTGTCGGTAATTAACCACGGAGCATTCCACCCGATGTCATCTTCTTGAAGGTTTTAAAAGAGCGCGATCCAATTTTCTTCGGACACATCCTCTCTTCTAGGCGTAGATGCTATCTCTTCTAGCGGGGAGTAATTCACCGACATAAACCGACAGGACACTTTCTCCACTTTCTAGAAGTGACTATGGAACCAAGCTAATAACAGCTGCGCACATCCAATAAACCTGCCTTCACCCATGTTTCGACATATATTCAAGGATCTGAACGTTTCGGCTAAGATGGCAGGAACAGGTGTGACCCCTTTGTCTAATCGGCTGAATAGATCAATAACTGCTTCATCAATGTGCCTTAAAGCTTTTGGGAAGATTACCAGACCGTAAATACACAAGGCCAAGATGTTAATCCTTTTCTTTGCATCGGGATGCGCCAGGATCAGGTCTCTCAAACATATCCAGGGTAAGCATTTACCTCCGCCCTTCTTTTACATTCTAGCTGAGACCCATTGTTCGCTCATTCCGGTGATATTCATCAACTTCTTCGCGAAGGTTGGGCCATTAACTACTTTGGAATAAGCTTTGTCAACTTGAATTCTTGGGCAATGTGGCAAGGTCGTATACTCTTCTACCGTGGGAACCAGATCCACCTTCCTGAAGGAGAAACAGCTATAAGTGGCATTCCAGAACTGGGTCATTGCTCGGAATAGGTGCTTATCTATTTTGACATCAAGAAGGTAAGGCAGGTCACCGTAAGCACCATAGAACAGCTGCTTCACCTCGTCATCCCACTGAGTCCAAATTTTTTTCAACTCCTGGAGCTCGTTCTGCGTGACACTGATATTGGTGAAATCCCGTAGCTCCGACACATACGCCTCGACTAAGCTATCCCTTTTTTCTATTTGGCATTGCTCCGACCATATGCGAACGGCCGTATTATCTTTCACTTTATCAAGGAATTTGCTTTCCATAACCAGCTTCCTAACTCAGAAACGGACCGTGAATCGATGCCTCTTAAAATATGAAATGATATGCACAAAAAGAAAGAAACACAATAAGTTAGTACCATGGAATATAAAGCAAGTAAAATAAACAAACACCTATCTGGGTGACCACTAAGGTTTGACATAGCTCTACCTAAGATGGGCTACTAGGGTTTACTATATGCGGTTTAGTTCTAAAGTTCGAGGTACCCGAACCAGCAGATTCCTCGATCCTCACCTATTATAGGCTCATACGGACCGAGTTCAGTTCAGGGGAATACATTTCCCTATGGCCATGCGAAAGTGAAAACTTCACGAAGACATAGGTACGAATGTATCCCGAAAGCAGTCCACTAGCCCATGCGGAGGTAAAAACCTCACGGTCATACAATGCAATGCCAAAATATTCAAGAGATCAAATATAACATTGAAAGTGCATTTAAAGAAACACGAATTTGAAACCATTTTCCAATTTTAATTAAAAGGATAAAAATCGATCAATCAATGGCCCGACTCTCGAAGTTCTCAAGAGAGTCACCAAGTCGTCGTAACCATTTTTGATAAAAGCGAAGAAACGCACGCAGTCGATTCGATTTTGAAAAGAAAAGGAAAGGAGTCACCACCGATCTTTATTTGGTGTGATCGGATCACCTTTGTTTTAATAAAACGTTTAATTTACTAAAATAGTGCTTTTTGGTCCACGAACTTTGAGAAAACGGGTTGGAAGTCAATTACGACGAGGAAAGATTAGCACCCTCGACACGCCCGAAATCGGTACCAAACTAATTGATTGATGTCCTATTTGTTGAAAACTTGAAAGGGTTCGAAAATACAATATTTTTTTTATTTTCAAAATTTGAAGAAATTGGAAGGCGTTAAGACTCTCTTATTTTCAAGAGATAAAGCATCATGTCCGAAGAAGTTAGGCGCAATACTTTAGACTCTCAAACTAAGCTCGCCTTTTAAAACTTGATTTTCGTTTTTGAAGAGGATCTTAGTTATTTGTTGAATCGAGAAATCAAACCCGATGAAGTTAGGGCTCGTTTTCCGAAAATCCAAATTAGGAATATTGCCTCTATTTTGGAAGAAAAAGAAGCTTATCTCGAAGTATCTAGGTGTCGAGTCCAGTAAGTTAGGGCGCGACATTTTGAATTTTCGAGATTAAGTATTTTGTTTTAAAATTGCAACTTCAAAAGAGATATCCCGTTGTTTAGCTTTAATCGAGAAGAAATCGAAACCCAGTAAGTTAAGGCTCGATTCACTCAAATTGCTAATACGGAATGATTATTTGAAAACTGATGCGTCGAGAAAATTAGTGTGACAAATGATAATATAAAAACACGATGTTATAGGTGAAAAGAATAATAATAGTAAAATGACGATGTGAAATAATACACTAGTACGAGTGTTACTAAGATATTAATAATGATAATAAAGTAATAATGGAAATAATATTAGTGGAAGTAGGAGTATATAATAAATGTAATAATAATATTCTGGAAATAAAAATATACATAAAATAATATAAATAAAAATTAAATAGATAATAATAACAACATACAAATAATAATAATGGCAAAACGATGATGATAATAAAATATAAATTAGCAAACAAAATAATAGTAATATATATATATATTATAAAAATATCTCGATAGTGATAATAATATAAAGAGTGGTGATAATAATATATTTAATAATGATAATAATAATAATAATAATAATAGTAACAATCGATAAACAAAACGATAAAGGAAAGGTATATATACGATATCTGAAAAATAAATAATAAGGATGATAATAAGGTAGTAAAATAGTAATAATAATAATAGTACTAATAATGTGAAAATGATAATAATGGAATAATAATAGAAATAATGAAATAATAATAATAAATAATAATAATAACAATAGTAAATATAATAATAATGATGAAATAAAATATTAAATGATAGTAATAATAAAAATTGCAAAATAGTTGAAAAATGAGCTAAATTGCATTAAAAATGAAGTTTTGGGTCAAATTGTAAATAAAGTAGAAATCCAGGGGCTAAAAACACGCGCGCGTGAAAGTGGGGGACCAAAGGGACAATTTTCCCATAAGTTAAAACGCAGCGTCTGAGGGAGGGACTGAATCGCAAACCGCGAAAAGTTATTGGGCCAATGTTGTAATAATTAAAAGTTTGATTTTAAAAACACAAAAATGCGGAAGGGCCATTAGCGCAATTTCCCCTTTGGTTTAAAAACACGCGGATCCTATCTGGAGCGGGTCGGGTTCGGGTCGGACCAGATGAAACGACGTCGTTTTGGGCGTTAGGGCCAGCCCCAAGACGACATCGTTTTGAGGGGCTATTTAAGGCCCTAAACCTTGAAAAAAAATCACTTGAGCTGTCTGTTTAAAAAATTTTCTTCTTTTCTTTTTTTCTCTGCAGAGGGGGAATCCGGTGGGATTCCGGCGAGATTCGACCGACGTCCGTCACGGTCTTGTCTTTCGGCCACCCCCGCGCCTGGTGGTCGAAAAGGTAAAAATGCGTTTTTTTTTTTTTAGACTATTATTTATGTGTATATATATGCGTGTGTATATCAAAAAAAGGAAAGACGGAAAGTTCGAAAACGCAAAAATTTTACCTTTCCCTTGGCCTTTGTTTTCAGTAGTTTTTATATTTTTCTCTCTGCCCTTTCGTATTTGGATCTCTGTATTTGAGTTTAAAATTTCGCGAATCTGTTTCTACTTTGCTTTGAATCTTTTTTGTATTGATTGAATCTGTTTTTTCTTTGAAAAAAAAAAATCCCCTGGTACAATGTTGTGAATCGGCTTTTATAGCCTTGTTATTTTACAACTTGGTCTCTGTTCTGTCCTTTCTTTTTAATGCTTGCAAGTAAGTGGCCAAGTGGAGCCGGTGACGGTGCTGTTCTGACAATGGCGGTGGATGGGATGTGAATGGACAGGGGTCAGAAGGGCAGAGGGCAGAAACGACGCAGAAGCTAGGCAGACTTTTAGGGTTTTTTTTGTTTATTTTCTGATTGGGCTTTAGTGGGCTAGGGTTGGTTTTTGGGTTTAAGGTTAATTGGGTTTGGGTTAATTGGGTTTGGGTTTGGGCAAAATGGGTTTGTACATTACTACTATTATTTTTTTTGTATATCAGCATTCTTCGTTCTATTATTATCGTCCTATCATCATCATTATTATTATTTTATTCTCATTATTATTATTATTATTATTATTATTATTATTATCCTTATATTTACTATATTTATATTTACATTTATTTTCTTAGTTTTATATTATATTATTAAACAAAACACATTCTGTAAAATTATCATATTTCATCTAAGGTTTTAAAATAAAGGCAATGTTTCAGATTTAAAATTCGGGAATAGTGCTCTAACATCTTTGAGTTGCGATTTTCCGCTTAACTAAATAACTTAACATCCCTTTACGAAGTTTCGTAAATCACGAGATGACTTTGATTACGAGAGATTAAAACATCGTGACCTAACGTGTTGGATGTGATGTTTATATCTTTTCGGGACAAAAAAATCTCAAGTTTTGACTCGAGCCTTTTCTTTAATTTAATACGATACGATGCATTTTGTAAAATTGCTACACTTCATTTAAAGGTTTTAAAATAAAGGCAATGTTTTGTATTTAGGAATTCGGGGAATAGTGCCCTAACGTGCTGGGTTGCAATTTTCCGTTTGACTAAATAACTAAACATGCTTTTGATAAACTTCGTAAAATCATGAGATAGCTTTGATTACGAAGGTTTAGAATATCATGTCCTAACGTGCTGGATGTGATGTTCGTACCCTCTCGGAACAAAGAAATCTCAAATATCCTAATACCTTTTAAAGGATCCGTATTTTAAAACCTTTTCAAACTTTCGACATTAAAACACTAATTAATCATTTTGGTTCCAATTTTGGGAGTATCGAGGGTGCTAACCCTTCCTCGTGCGTAACCAACTCCCGAACTCGCTTTTCGGATTTCAGAGACCAAAATCGTTGTTTTGATAAATCAAACTGCTTATTAAAACAACCGCTTTACGAGGTGACCCGATCACACCTCAACAAAAAAAGGATTGGTGGCGACTCCTTTTTTTTTATTTTTAAAACCCAAAGTCGAACCCCGTTTTGTTTTCCAAAAAAAGAATGGTTACGACACCGACATATCCCTATAGCAACTGATAAAATTTTCTCAGGTAACCCATTTGATCGTCGATATAAGTCTTTGGGCCTTATGTTGACATATTTTTTTTCACTTATAGCGAATTAAGCGACAATTTCAGTGTAGTGAAATAAATATAAATAGAAAAAATGCTGCATCAATATTAATAATTCATACATAGAAATTACAAAATCCTTTTAGTTTTTATGGATTTTTTAAAAAATGTGAATTCAATTTTTATGAAATATATGAATTCAATCTTAAATATTTGCAAAGTTAACATCAATCATTATTTTCTAAAAAATTTGGATGGGTAATATTAATGCATTAGTCAATTTTTATAATGTTAAATGAGTATATAAATGTGTTAGAGTGTTTTCATTCTATTTCATTGAAGGAGATAATCGAATATTTATACACATGGTTACTGTTCATGGAATATTTATGTATCTTTGGACACGTGTAGTGCTTTGTCCGCTCGCTAAACTTTGTAGCCCCACATGCGAACTTCTTGGTATATATGAATTGGGATCGCAAACTTCCCTTATGAGCCCTCCCGACAAACCCCACTACAAAACTTGCACGCACCCAACCGGTTTGTAGATAAGCAATCCAAATTTTATCTGGTTTCAGTTGGTGATGATCATAAATCGTTACAAAATTGTATAGTTAAGTTGAAGTTAAGTTCAATATATTAAGTATAAGAATAAGAGTAAGTAGTATTAAATAATTACTAATAATAGATAAATTTATATAAATAATAATTTTATTTTATTTTTCATATAATATTTATTGATTTGAAATACATAATTGGATATATTAATTAATTATTAATATAATAGATATTATTTTAAATAAATTATCATATAATTAGTTTTTACGGTTTTATACTAATTAAAATTAAGTTATAATAGTATAAATGGCATCTAAATAATATCACCCAAAATGGAGATTATTAGCATTGGTAAGTTTAAAGTGTCTAAAAAATAGAGTATTAAAGTAATAATTTCTAAGAGGAAATTTAAAAATAACGAGATATTAAAGTAACGGTTTTTCAAGAAGAAATTTTAGGTCATACCCAAATGCCAATGTTACTAGAGAAAGATGTAAGATCATTTTAATCGATGATAAGGTAAAATTACGATATTAGTTCATCACACATTTATTTAGTTTATTATGCATATTATACTAAATTAATTATAAACTCACCCTTAACCACTTTTCACTGTCCTTCTATTGTCTTATGTGAAAGTTTCATTTTATAATTGTACCTTTTATTATTTTAAATTAATTTATGCTATTTTTAATTACAATTATAATATAAATTTATAAAAATCTTCAATTTACAACAATAAATTTCTATTTAGGTAATTTCCAACGTTGAATAATAGATTGAAGCAGAAAATTTAAATATATTAAAAAAATATTAAATTTTTATGGAAATAAAATATATTAATCTCAATTTCAAAAAGTAGATATTATCCCCCAACCGACCATATCTTTTTCAATCATCCAGAAATGGAAGGATCTGTACTATGCTTTCCAAACCATCCTCCATCACATTTGTTTTCATTCATATTTTGAGTCTTTGAATCCAACTCCACATTGATCTCAAACTTCCATGATATTGACATCAGTTTGATTTTTTCTCAATTTCCATCATATTGCCATTGGTTTGCGTCTACTTGTAAATTTGGAGGATTATAATATTGATACAAGTATTCAACAAAAGAAGAGAAAAAGATAATAATGGCAAAGAGCTGGAGTAATAATATAGCTGGGAAAACAAGAGAGAACCCCTTGCCAAAGACACGATGTTGCAGTCTCCCGAACCAGTCCAAGAAAATATCTTGAGAAGATAGACAGCCCAAATATTAGTATTGTCGTTCTTATCAATAACCTTGGACCCATCAACCACATCATGAGCGAGATTCAATGAATTTGTTGATTGCTATCATTATCGAAAACATTCATGAACCCTGGCCGTTAGTGTTACGTATAATTACCTCCTAAATTGGAGAATTAACGAATATAGGGAGGTATAAGTGCAATTTCGAAGTCTCACCAATCAAAAACACTAGATTAATTAAAGTTAGAATCGAACAAGAAAATAATTGAAAAAGCGAATAACAATGGTTTGGGTGGCTGTGTCCTTTTCCTCACACCAATGTTTAATAGTTTAATAATTCAACTATCATATTTCATACTTCATTTATATATATAGATCATGTATGTTAAGTTTATCCTAAATTAAAATTTTTAAATATTCGCTTTATGTAAAAAATGTTTCAATAGTTAAATATTCGTTTTGTGGCCAGTAATATATCAATTAGAAGGGACTTGAAAGATCTAACTCAAACTGTTTTATGACTCAAGCTCGGGTATTCAAAAATGCTTAGAATTTTGACGTGAAAATCTACCAAAATTCTACTTTGTTTAATTAAGGATACTTTTGTATTTTCTCCATTATGTGATTTTTGCTCTATAAATAGACATTATTAGATACCTAGAGATTAGAGATATAGCTACTATATAACTATTATTTTGTTTTTTTAATGTGTGTTTTCTTTATTTTATGGATTGCTAAACTATTTTTCTAGTCAAGGGAACTTCGAGTTTTGATTCAGATAATTTGTGAGATCTAACCGTCCTTCATCTTTTCAACGTTCTTTAATATTTACATATCTTATAATTTAATTACAAATATTTAGATTTGTTGAATATTAGATCCGTATTCAATTACTTAAAATATTTGTCTTGTCAATTAAAATTGTTAAAACTATAATATTTTAATTTATTCCAATATTTGTAACGAACAACATAGTTAAATATGCATTTTATAGTTAAATAAACCCCTCTTGTGTGTGTTTGTTAGTTAGAATTCGGTCTCTCTCAATTGTAATTTTATCAGTAAGTTAAATCCTAAGCGCTAAGTTATAGAGTTGTTCATTGATAAGAGAGATAATTTCAATGAGCTACCTCTTGATTATCGACAAGGTAATGAGAGATTGATTGTCAGGCATTACGTCACTAACTATAACTAATTATTAGTGCTTGAAGCAATTGGAATTGCTCAACAATTTGTGACAGCGTGTACAATGGTTAAGTGCGTCTAATCTTAAAATTGTAAGCTTAGTATTAGTATTGTTTCATAATGTTTATGAAACTTTACATTGATTCCATTTTCGCCTTTGTTATGGTTTAAACATATTTATGAGATGAATGTGAGTTTAAATATAGTTCAATCAAATTTTTAAGTGATTTGGAATTTGGTGGCACGTTTCAATGTTTTTTTATGATAATTTGAAGTGCTTTTTGAACTAATTTTTAGTTCCTTTGCATCAAGTCTTGAGACTTAGGAGCTAAGTATTGAGACTTTCTCTCCAAGTCTCGAGATTTTCTATTCAAGTTTCAAAATTTACTATATTGTACATGTACAATTTGTATTTTCGATTGTTTTAAACTTACGGAACCCTGTTTTATATTTTAAGCATGTCTAAATACTTCAGAAATGATTCAAATTGATTTTAAAATGTCTAATTGTTGAAGATTGATTTACCAAATTATAACCAGTATTGAAATAATAATTTGCTAAAAAAATTTTTGTAATAATAAAAAAGTGTCATTGTGATATCTATTATCCACATTGAACATCGGACCGGGTAATAAATATTATTAGATTAGTCAATTTATTGATAATCAGCTCATTTTTTGAGTCTTTATTTTTATCCAAATCTTCTCATTTTTAGACAAACCTTAAGACTAAGTGACCCGACCCATGAGTAAGTCTAATTATCATATTGTGATCTATGATTTCCCAAGGACCAATAACTTTGAGTCTTCACTTTCCAATTTAACCAAATAACAACCATAACCCAAATCAATGCAATCAAAGTCGCCCTCTAGACTCCAAAGATTTGTGATTCTAGTGATCATAATTTTATAAGCAATTGATTTTCCTAGCAACTTCATCATAATCAGTGCCTGACGCCACGGTTGTCGGAGCTTATGCTTCAATTCTTTATCCATCTCACTGCTAGACTCTCGCTCATCTTCTTCCACCGACATAGCACCTTGAAACATAGTGTTAAAGACTTTAGAGCTGAAAAAAGACTACTTAAAAGAAGCGAACAGCAGACTTTTCCCTCACATTCTGAACTACGTTATAAAGGACAACTAGATTTACAGTTGTTTAACATGTAATATGATTAGACAAAACAACCAACCCTAAACATAGACGATAAAATAAATATTAAGAATATAAAAATTTTTATTATAATTGTAATAGATAATAATATTATTTTATGCATTTAATTAATGAACCAGTTTAGTGGTACACATATAGTCTACTTTTTCTTTATTTTATTTCAAGCAGTTTAAAATTATCATGTATCTTTTTTTGAAGTTAAATTATTAACTAATATAATATTAATTTTAAGGAAATAAAATATTAATATTTAATCTTTCTTAATAGGTTGACTTTCCACTAAATTCTCAATATAATCTAATTGTTTTCCTATTGTATGAAGACCGATATTTGTATAGTTGTCTTGTTCTACTATCATTTTAATATCTTTTGATGAGATTTGTTCTCCTGCATCAGGAGCTCTCATTCTTAAAGGATTTGCTTTTATTCCGTATTTTTGTGAAGATATTGAACCTCCATTAAAGGGGGATGTCTAGATTCAACTTCTCCTTTATTAGTTTGCCATCTAGTATTATGTTTTATTGTATTAATGATTAAGAATAATATTCTTCAAAACATTCAAAGAATTTTATATGAATTTTATGGGTATTCATAAATTCATAATATTCTTGAAGAATGTTTTCTTTTTTATCATTATAATTTTGCTGAGTTGGATTTCAGTGTCTGGAAGTAAACTGGACTATTTGCTCTTTCCCCCCTTTGACTTGTTTTAGGATCCCACCATATCCTATTTCAGAGGCATCTGTTTCTACTATTTTGGGGGCATTTGGATCGGCTAAATATAAACAAGGAAGCTTAGTAATTTATTTTTAATTTGGGTGATAAAAATATTTTACAATCTTTGACCCTCCAAATACATACCCATAACTACAAAATGCTTCCTGGTACGGAGGTATTAACATTAGTCTATAGGCTCCATTTCAAAGCTATGTATTCTGTAGTTAATACCAAGGCTTTACTCCAAAGTCCAAAAGGAGAAACCCTCTTAATAGAAACCGATACTTCAAGATCTCATACCACAATCCCGAGAACAATACATGGCATGAAATAAACCTTCCTGATAAGTGGAAACTTGAGGGTGCTACATACCCTGTGGCACCAACACCAATAAGAAACACTTCATTAAGTGAAATCTCTCAACACCAAGATGGCAAAAATCTTTGCTGCTTCACCAGCAATTTGTTTGAGAGGAGTTTCCTCTTTCATTTGAGAAACGGCCAATGCCACTTCTGGGGATTGAGAAAGGCACTCAATCCATTTTTTGATTTGAGAACCAATTTCATTTGGATCTCGTGCATCTTGAACGATTGTATTTTTAGAGGATTTTGATGATGATTATGATTTCTCATTTTCTTCTTCATGGCAAATTTCATACCATGACTTAATTGGTTTTGAGGAAATTTGGGTTTTGGATGACTCTCCTATTTTTCCTTTTCCTTTGTCTCGGAGTTTGTTTCCTTTGATGTATTCAATATCAAAATCAAATATACTCAAAAGGATGGTGGGATCATGCACGCACTAAAACCCAACAGGAAGAAATCTTAAAAGCAATAAAAAAGGATGATCAAGGAAACATTATTTTAGATGAACAAGGAAGAGAAATCCAAGATGCAAGAGTAACTTTAATTTTCTCAATCTCTAAACACTTTATAGGAGATCCTTCTCATCTTAAAGATGTAAATTGAATTATTATCAAATTTAAAATGCAAAAATTAATCGATTTTAAATGGTATAAAGATGTCTTTATGACTAGAGTTATGCAAAGATCGATAACCAACAACTGCTTTTGGAAAGAAAAGTTTCTAGCAGGACTTCCTACTTTGTTAGGAGAAAAGTTAGAAATCAAATAAGAGAAAATTATAAAGGTATTATTCCACATGAAAAGCTTACATATGGTGAACTAATTAGTTTCACTCAAAAGAAGGATTAAAATTTGTCAAGATTTAAAATTACAAAATAACTTAAGAAAGAAAGATATCAATGTAGAAAAGAATTAGGATCATTCGCCACCAATTTGATATTAGGAATGAACCTTCTTCTTCAAAAACATGCTGCCCTATAAAACCAAAAATAGGAAAAAAATATTTTAATATTATAAAAACCCAAATATAGAAAATACAGAAAAGAAAAGAAACAAAAAAAACAGAAAACAAAATTGATAAAACAATAAAATGTTATAGATGTGGAAAACCAGGACACATTTCAAAATATTGTAAAATTAAAAGAAAAATTAATAATTTAAATCTAGATGAAGAAATAGAACAAAAATTAAATGAGATTCTCTTAGAAACAACTTCTTCCGAAATTGATACATCTACCAAATGCATTTAATTACAAATAGATTTAATTACATACAACATCCCAATCTTCGATGCTGAAAATGAACCGTCAATTAATATGTTAACCAAAGACCAAGAATTTATGATTGAAGTTATTGATAAAATTCAAGACCCGTAACTAAACCCTAACTAAAACCCGAAAGGAACTAGTCAGTATTTTCATAAAACCCTAGTTTTAAAACTCTTAAAATTTCTTTTAATTTGTGAGAACTATTGTTTTACAACATTTTTCCTAAAAATTTCCGATTTGTAGAATACTAAAATACCCCTAGTGGTAAAATTACAAAAATGCCCTTGGTTTATAAAATGTTCAACTACCCAACAGTTTTTCCAAAATTTCCTTATTTTGTAAAAGTGTTTAAAAACCCTAATTCGCAAACTATCAAAAATACCTTGGTTTTGGAAATTTTCAAAATTTCCTCTAACTTACAAAATTACCAAAATGACCCTGATTTCTAAAATTTTTGCAACACCACTGTTTTGGAAAGTACAATTCTCAAAAAGAGCCCTCAAAGTTTTGAAACTTTTAAAATATCCCTGATTTAGTAGATTCTACAAATTTACCCTTGTTTATTACTAAAATACCCCCGAGTTTCACAATTCTTGAAATACCCCGATTCTAAAATTTTCACAATACCCGGAATTTAAAATTCCAAAATACTTTTGACAAAATCACCAAGGAACTTTTTCTTTGAAAATTACAAAATACCCTATAGGACAAATTACGAAAATACCCCGGTAGTGGAAAAACAACAACAATGAAAACTACAATGTTTCTCTGAATGAACGAAAGTTCATAATTGTTTGATGGATGAATGTGTGAATGAAAAGACTATGTGTATGTATGAATACGAAAGAACCACTTCTAAAAACTCGCTCATAAAACTTTTCATGGATAATAATCAAACAAGGACTAATTCATAAAACTTTTTAATCGATCGCGACGATCGAAATGAGCTCTAGAGGACATGGCCGTGGACGTGGTAGAGGAAGAATGACTAGGTCGTAACCCATTAGATCGGGTCAAGGGTCCGATAATGAGGTACCACCGCCCCCACCACTCCCAAATTGTTGGTGTGAGCGCAAGCTCGCAGACGGGGATGATCTTTGTGTCGCAGTCAGGCCGCAAGTTCGGAGTTGGTGGTCGGGCAGGAGGAAATACGGAAATCGAAAGTCCGTGCTCGAACGGCTCGAGCTAATGGAGCTGAAATGTTTCGTGGAGTATTCGAGTGGCACCCAAAGACATCGAGTATCGTTGAAGCAATCGAGCGCATCATGGATGAGCTTGATCTGACCCCTAAGGAGAAGTTGAAAGGAATGGTGGCACTGTTACGCGATGAGGCGTATCAATGGTGGTTAACTGTTCGGGATGGTGCCACAGCTGAGGATCTGACCTGGGAGTATGTTAAGGAAGCATTTCAGAAGAAATATGTTGGAACCAGGTATACGGATGAGCAAAGGAGAGCATTTCTGGGGCTGGTTCAAGGGAACAAATCCGTTGCGTAATATGAGGTCAATTTCGAGGTTGAGCCAGATGCTCGAGGAGTAGTGGCAATCGAGATGAGCATTGTGTCCGCTTGAGGACGGACTAAGGGATGATCCGAGATTGTTGATAGCGCCGCATCGAGCGGAATTTTCTCGCATTAGTGGAAAAGGCTAAAGTGGCTGAAGGAATTAAGGATTCTCGCAAGGCGTAACATCGATCGAATAGGCCGTAAAGAGGTTTTGGATCGTCTGGATCATCTCGGGAATAAGAGGCCTAGAGTTGATGGGCCGCGAGGTCAAGATGTTGGTTCGTAAGGCGATATCGACCTTGTGATGTGTGTGGAAAGAAGCACTTAAGAGAGTCTTGGAGGAAGACAGGAGGATGTTTTAGGTGTGGGTCCAAGGATCATGTGATCAAGCATTGTCCTAAGAACCTAGATGAAAGTCGACCAAGAACTCGTAACGTTAATCAGTTGGTCGAGGTGGACAAAGAACCTCAAGAGAGTCGTGGACCGAACCATAGAGGAAATGGTTCGGCCGAGGACATGGAGCACCAAGCAGAGATCTTTGAAGGTGCGACGCGAGGCAACCAAGGTTAGTTTATGCGGTTGGTAGTCATGAGGAGGAAGATGTGCCGATATGACAACAGTACGTTCCTTATTTCGAATACCCTTAATTGCTTTTCTTGTTATAGGTTAGCTTATTCTTGTATTGCTAGTGAAGTGATCAAACCTTGGATGTGAACCTAGAGAATGTGCCTAGAAAATATGATAGTTCTTTAAAATCGAGTCTTGCAAGAACAACAGAATGGGGTGAGTTAGACCGCACGATTGTTCGTTAGTAAGTAATTTCGAGGACGAAATTATTTTAAGGGGTAGAAGCAGTAACATCCTCGGAAAGGGCCTATGCATTTTCGGTTTAATTGTATGAAGTGACATGTTTTATGTACTAGGAATAAATTTGAACATTTCGAAACCCGAAAATGAATGGAAATGATTTGGAAATGAACATTTTTGGAAACTTAGAAATGACTTAGAAATGTCGAGTTTTAAAGTTTAAAAGAGGAAATTAAGGCAATGTGGCCTTAAAAGAAAAAGTTTGTGAAATTTGACACACAATCGGGCTTGGAAAAGTGGCCTGAAGGTGTCACTTAGGGCCTCTGAAATGGCGCCACATGCAAGGTGTTGGGCACTGGTTCGAGTCAATTGGGAAGCAAATAAAAGGAGTTTTATTTTGCTTCCGTAAGCGAGGAGTGGGACGGCAAGGCTTCTAGAAAAAGGAGTTTTATTCCCTTTAAATTTCGCAAGTAATGGATAAATAAGGGATTTAAATTGGATTATTTTTTTGAAGAGATAATAGATGGATAAATATGGATTTATTTCTTTTATTTTGATAGATAAGGAAGAGATAAAAGAAGATTATTATTAGTATTATTTTTATTAAGAGATAAAAGATAATAAAGGATATTTCTTTAATTATTTTAAATTAAAGAGATAAAGCTATCAAATAAAGAAGAGTGGTGGCCAAGTGAGGGATTCGAGTAGTAGTTCAGCTATAAAAGGGGAAAATAGGGCTACTCATCAATTTGTTCTTCCTTCTCTTTCTCTCCGAAAATTCCCTAAGACATTCCCTCTCTCTCTAAATTTTCCTAGCCAATTCTCTCTTTTCTCTGCTATTTTGTTAAAACCAAAACCCTAGTAAAGCAAGCCAATCTCTTCATCTTTCTTTTCTTCCTATTTCTCCTTACCAATCCATTCAAAAGCGAATCTTGGAAAGGCTTCAAGCATAGGTGTGTCGATTTCTTCAAAGGTAAGAGCAAGTTTGGTTTCCATTCTTTTCTTTTAGATTAGCCGAGAGATAATCTAACCCCATACATATTTTGTTGCCGAATATGGAAGGATCTTTCGGGATTATCGAGTAGTCAACTAAAAGGGACTTCTAAGATTTAGGTAAGACATGTGAATATTCGCCAAAGGCCTTGATTTATGATTTGATGATTAAGATTAAGTCTAACGTAAGGTTTTAAGGATTTCGACATTCCTAGGGAAACAAGGAACGATTCTGGATTTGTTGGTGATCCAACCAAGCAACAAGGTAAGAATACTAATCCTACTAGGATTTGGAATTTTGGTCAATGGCTTTTTATTAAGGTAAAAGTGATTAATCAATTGTAGGAACTTGAGATCTAAGGCGTAGATCGATCTCGGATCTCAAGGAATCATTAAGCGAATCGTGTGTACCCTACACTATTTCATAACACGCTTTATGGTCGTGTTAAATAATATATGTGATATTAAGAATATGAAAGTGGCTAAGGAACCATGATATGGTACTAAGTACTGTGCACGTTTCCTACTCGCTAGGAATATGAAAAATGTTATTCAGTAATATGAGAATATGATAAGAATGTGAACTTGGGCATGTAATTGCATAATATGTTAGGGCATATGGGTTTGTTTGAAAGATTGTCAGTTTTTTTTGATGCTTTTAGGCCTAAATATAGGTATCTTAGGCCACTCAATTAAGCTCATTAAAACTATTTAAGGTTCAGATTGGCCCAATAGGTCAAGTAACATAAAATTATTGCATAAAAATACTTATTTTGCAAGAAATTAAATATGAACTAATAAAACTGAAAATTCATAAAAACAATATAAAATAACTTAAAAACAAGTTGGTTAAATGTTGAAAAGTAGCAAAAGTTTTGCCCCAAATAAATTTAAACTAATCTTAAATAATCTCTTAAAAGATATTTTTTTTCAAATAGAACTAAAATAAAAATTAATTGAAAATATCCTAAAATGTAACAGTCTTATATGTTAGCTCTCATGCCAAATATTTCATGCACTCCATTTTTAATTTGTTTTCCTACACATTGGATAATTATTACAGCTACATAAGAAATTATCAATTAAGTGCTAAAATCAGTAGAACTTATATCCAAAATTAATAAAATAAATTCTAAAAATATCTCAATTCAGCGCATTATCAGTTCTCGATGAACCAATTTCCTTTTATTTTCCTTTGCGGTCCAAATCTTGCTCCAACTTTGATGCAGTGCATAAATTTTAATTTATTTGTGATATTTTTCTCTTAAATTATGTTATTTAAAATTTTAATTATATTATTTATACTTTTATTTTATTTACCATTCATTTAGGTAAATAATTGGAAAAAAATGTTATTTAAGTTTTTAATTATACATTTATAATTATATTTTATTTATTATTCATTTAGGTGAATAATTGAAAAAAATTACTTAAGTTTTTAATTATATTATTTATAATTATATTTTATTTATTATTGATTTAGGTGAATAGTTAGAGAAAAATGAGCTCAAAGATTAATTTTGACAAGTTTTTACATATTAATCTTTGAACACAATATTATTTTAATATTTTGGTCATAACTGAAGCTATAGAACTCCATTTGCGGCCTATAATATATCAATTAGAAGGGAATTGAAAGATCTACCTAAAGTTATTTTATGACTCAAGCCTGGGTGTTCAAAAATGACTTAGATGTTTGACGTGAAAATCTGCCAAAATTCTACTTTGTTTAATTAAGTGTACTTTTGTATTTTCTCCTTTATGTGATTTTTGCTCTATAAATAGACATATTAAGTTAATAGCTAGAGAATTTTAGAGATATAGCCACCATATAGTTATTATTTTGTTTCTTTTGTGTGTTTTCTTTATTTTAATTTTGAAATTTGATTTAGGCAATTTGTGAGATTTAATTACCTTCATCTTTTCACCCTTTTTTAGTATTTACATATCTTATGATTTAATTACAAATATTTAGGTTTGTTGAATATTAGATTCATGTTCAATTGTTTAGAATATTTGTCTTGTCAACTAGAATTGTTAAATCTGTAATATTTTAATTTATTCCAATAATTGTAATGAACAACATAGTTAAATAATGCAGATATGCATTCTATGTTGTGTGAGCATGTGATCTAACTTAAATAAACCTCTCTTGCGTGTGTTTGTTGATAAGAATTCAGTCTCTTTCAATTGTAATGTTATCAGTGAAAGTTATCGACAATGTAAGGAGAGATTAGTTGTCAAGCACTACATCAGTAACTATAACTAATTACTAGCGCGCTTGAAGCAAATGGAATTGCTCTAAATATTACTTCTAGGACTACTTGATTTTGCCTTCAAATATCAATTTGGACTCAACAATTTGTAACAACCTATACATTGGTTAAGTGCGTCCAATCTTAAAATTGCAAGCTTAATATTGTTTTGTAACGTTTAGGGAACTTTACATTGATTCCAATTTAAGTTTTGGCCTTTGATATGGTTTAAATATATTTATGAGATGAATGTGAGTTTAAATGTATTTCAATAAAGTTTTAAGTGATTTGGAACTTGGTAGCACGTTTTGATGTTGTTTGAAGATAATTTGAAGTGTTTTTGAACTAATTTTTAGGTCGTTTGCATCAAGTCTCGAGACTTAGGAGCTAAGTATTGAGACTTTCCTCCAAGTCTTGAGATTTTCGATTCAAGTCTCAAAACTTACTTTATTGCACATGTACAACTTGTATTTTCGATTGTTTTAAACTTTTGTAGCGCCATTTTATGTTTTGAGGCATGTCCAAACACCTCAAAAATTATTCAAATTAATTTTAAAACGTATCTAACGTTTTTTAATTGTTGAAAATTGATTTACCTAATTATAACCAGCATTGAAATAATAGCTTGCTAAAAAGAAATTTTGTAATAAGAAAAAAGTGTCTTTGTGACATCTCTTATCCACATTCAACATCGGACCGAGTAATAGGTATTACTTGATTAGTCAGTTTATTGATAACAATATCAACCAAACTTTTTTTCCGAAGAAGAACTAACCCACCTCTAAACCGTTGTGCAGGTACCCCAAAATTTCTATCTACACACATTTTTTTTTTGTCCAATAGTTTCTACAAGTGCCCAATGCAGCTTTCTTTTCCAGCAAGCAAAGCATATTTGGGTTAATATTGGCAACATTTCCTTATAGAATTGAAGGAATTTATTATTTCCCACTCCTCTATAAATCCAAGAATGGCTTTGGTTGATAAATAAGATCACTAACTTGAGTTGTCTGTCCAACAGGCTCACATGAATGCGGAATCCCATTCCAAGGTTTTTGTTCAAACACTATCGTTTTTTTCCTCCATGTATCAATCGGGGATCATTGGAATGTCCAAATGAATTCCCCATCGTTGGCTGTTTCATGCAAGGAGAACTACTAGTCTCCGTATCCATATCCATATTCGTGAGCATCTAATGAGATATAAAGAGTCTCCACAGGATGAGAGTAGTTTGGGTCTTCAATTGAGTTGTAATAGATTTTATCAATATTGTTATCTGATTTTTTTTTTATATAAAAAAAATAGATTTTACCCCCTCCAACCAGAAAAAAAGTCAATAGACATAATGATCCAAATATGGAAGGATCTCTACCCAACATTGTAAAAATATCTTCATGCTTTCCAAAACAGCACATCATCTCATTTGTTTTAAGTTATCCTGAGAGTCTTTAAATCAAACTCCAGCTTGATTTGAAATTTTTGTTTTATTATCTCAATTTCCATGATATTGACATCGTTTTAAAATTATCTCAATTTCCATCATATTGGCAGTGGTTTGTGCCCACTAGTTTATGAACTGCACAAATTGATTGGTTCTACATTTCCAATTTGCTATTTACCACCGCTGATTCGACGGTCACGAACACAGTGCCAATTTTCTAACATTTTAGATACGTCTTCTACTCCAAACCAATGTTAATATCATCTCCATCCTTTAAATTCCATTCCTTTTCGTGCCAAACTCCAAAACCCATTGTTAAGAAATCTTACTCTATGGATTTTCAGTTTATCCTAACGCTTTCATTCATTGCTTTCACACTAATGGTGTTTAAGTACAAAGCTCGAACAAGAAGGCTTCCTCCTGGTCCATGGAAGCTCCCTATTATAGGCAACCTACACCAACTCGGTGACTCATCCCATAAATCCATTCAAAGACTCTCCCAACAATATGGGCCGATGATGTTTCTGCAACTCGGTGCAATTCCAACACTGGTTATCTCTTCCGCAGATGCTGCAATGGCGATCTTCAAAGGCCCCGGCGGCGGCCATGATCTCGCCTTCTCTGGTAGACCAACTAACTTATACGTTGCGAAGAAGCTAAGTTATGAATATAACAGTATAACTTTCGCTCCTTATGGTGAATTATGGAGGGAAATGAGGAAGATAGCAATAACGGAACTTCTTAGTTCAAAGAGGGTCCAATCGTTTCGAACTATAAGAGAAGAAGAAGTTGCAGCAATGGTGAATCATATTGATATAGCTTCCTCGTCATCAGCCCCTGTAAATCTTAAAAAACTATCACTTTTGTTGGCGAACGACGTTGTATGTCGCGTTACATTTGGTAAAAAATACGGCGGCGGAGGTGACGGTGGTACGAACAGATTCGACAGGGTGTTGCATGAAATTCAGCATCTGGTGGGAGAATTTGTTGTGTCGGATTACTTTCCATGGATGTGGTGGGTGAATAAGTTGAATGGTATGGAAACAAGAGTTGAAAAGAACTTCAAAGAACTTGACAAGTTGTACGACGAAGTAATTGCCGACCATGTTGCTCCCACAAGAACTAAAGCTAACCATGAAGACATTGTTGATGTTCTTCTTCGATTGCAAAAGGATGCAGGTCAACTTATCACCCTTAACAATCAGCAAATCAAGGGTGTCCTCTCGGTATGCTATATTCATTATATATGGTATTTATTTATTTATATACATAAAGATGATTTAAACTCAAGTTAAATTTTAGAGTAGATAAACATACGACTAATAGATCATAACTTAAGAGAAATTATATTATTTTGATTATGTTTTTTTATCATTTTATATCTTTTATATGGAATAAATATTCACATAATAGGATTTGAGCTCAAGCCTCTATATAAAATTTAATATTTGTACTTTATCATTCAACCAAAATCCCGTTTGTTATTTATGTTATTTTTTCCATAGATATATTTGTTATATAATTTTATTTTTCACTCAAATCGTACATGTGTCGTAATCTAAGTATTACAGTTGTGAAGAACTTTGGCAATAGTATATGTCTATCATATATTAAGTTATTATTGAGTTGAAATGATTTCAGGACATGTTCATAGCGGGGACTGATACGACAGCATCAGCTCTGGTTTGGACTTTCACCGAACTGATAAGAAATCCATCATCAATGGAGAAAGTGAAATATGAGGTACGGAAAGTTGGCAATGGAAGAGACAAAATTGAAGAAAGTGACATTCCCAAACTACATTACTTACACTCAGTCATAAAAGAGACACTTAGGCTCCACCCACCAGCTCCTCTATTGGTCCCTCGAGAAACAATTGAGGACTGTGTTGTCGGAGATTACGAGATCCCGGCCAAAACAAGGGTTATCATCGATGCGAAATCAATTGGAATTGATTCGAAATATTGGGAAAACCCTCATGACTTTCGACCTGATAGATTCATGAAAAGTTCAGTTGATTTCAAAGGGCAACATTTAGAGTTTTTGCCTTTTGGAGTAGGACGAAGAGGTTGTCCAGGGACAAGTTTCGCAATTATGCTTCTTCAGCTCATGGTGGCAAACTTCTTATATCGATTTGATTGGGAATTGCCTGAGGGAACGAGTGTTGAGGATGTGGATATGGAAGAAGAATTAGGGATCACAGTATTCAAGAAAACTCCACTTTGTTTGGTACCTATTAGGGTTGTGTAATTCCTTACTTTGTATTAATAAATTTGTCGTTTAAATGTTAACTCAGTTAACATCGATATTATTGTCAATGTAAGATGTAAATTTAAATACACTCAAGTACATTTACCCTTTTATTTGAAGGTTGAGGTGAAATAATGAATAGTTCAAGATACTGTATTAGAAAAAAAAAAATCAATTTGCATTTAACATCTACTTTCTCAGAGGGAAAAATTTTAAAGGTACCGACATGCTAATTTGCATAACAATCCATATCTAGGAAAAAAGGCAAAGTGTTATTCTAGTATTGATTCAGATAAAACAAGCAAAAGTAGACCTTTTCTAAATGATGGTTTCATAACAATGGATAAACATATATTCCTTACAAATATACTTAAAACTGTAAATTTAACCTTAAAAAAAGGGGAAAAATAGGACAAGGTATTTGGGAAAAATGAAAAGGAAAAAAAAGGAAAAAGCAAACAGCAGTAGATCATGTATCTAAATCCTTTCAACATCAAAAGAAGCCTCGCCTTGGTCTTTCCTCTGCAACATTTACTCTTATTGCTCTTCCATCCAAACTCTGCAACAATTCGAATCATGTTTAAGCTATGTTTCTCAAACTTGGGTGTAAGTATTGAATACAGTTATGTATTTAGAAGATGATATCTTAATATAAGTTGGATACGAATGTTAAAAAATGAAAAGTCGAAGCAATTACTTCTATGCATATTTTATGGTCTTGCTTCCGGATTTATGGAAAACTATGACCAACAATATAGCAAAAATTTTGAGGGAACAATAATAATACCTGTCCGTCAAGAGCAGCAATGGCATCATTCAATTCAGTTTCCGAAGACATAGTCACGAAACCGAAACCACGGGATCGGCCTGTCTCCCTATCATAGACTACACGAGCCTCGACTACCTTACCATGTTCACTGAACACTTGCTCCAGTCGAGCATTATCAACATCCCATGGAAGGTTACCTACGTAGACTCTAAAAGCACGTTCAAAAACACGAGGAGGTTGGTCGGCACGCGATCCTCTAGGAGCAGCCTTATTAACAGTCAAGAGCCTTCCATTAAGGTCCTGTTTGAAAACAAGATAGCAACAATGATTTAAGCACAAGCACCAAATTCCACTTTAGAGTTTAACATCAATCAACAAATCAAAGTAAAAGTTGATTAAAATATACCCTCAATCTCTGTACTTCAATGAAGTTTGAGATTTAGTCCTTTACTTGAAAATTAAATCATCTTAACTTCCCGATCTAAAAATTCTAATCCAATTATTAACATCAATTATATTTTCTAACAAAATTTGCCAATGTGGGATATTGATTAGGCTGCCCTCATATCATGTGGCATACGATTGACAGAAACTAAAATGCCTCAATATTAATGGTCGGATTAGGATTTTTAAATTGAAATAGTAAAAGGGTTTAATTTTTAACCTTTTTAAGTACAAGGACTAGATCTTAAAGTCTACAACAGCATAGGAACAAGGGGCATATTTTGGCCATAAAAGTTAAATACGAGTCAAAAGAAAGATGTAAATGAGGCAATTGGTCATTTACTCTGATTCTTCATTTTTCTTTTCTTTAAAAAAAAAAATTAAAAGTCTAACTCGAACACCACAGGCAGGAGCAAATCAAAGCCCCCTCTACACTACTAACATGCTATTCCTACTATTTGATCCTACGGTGTTGTAGGTACAAGGTGAACACCCTTGGCCAATCGACCAAAAGCTAGAGTTCATCTCCAACGCTCATGTTAAACACTATGGGATACACTTCATATACATTATAAAAACTTAATAAAAAATCAAATACTTTAGTCATACACATACAAGTATCCAAGCTATGTTGCTCGTATTTTCAATTTTCTTTTAAATATGTGTCTAACACTCATGTTGGTCGCATATACCGATATGGTATAGGATATTAAGGGAGATCCCATGTCGACTGGAGCTTTAACCATCCATGACACACATATCTATATAATAACCTATTTCCTTATATTTACTATGATAGATATTATTCCAGAAATATGAAAATCTAAGCAAAAAAAAAAAAAAGTAAAACAAAAGAACTTACATAACGATTAAATTGTTCAACAGCCTTCTCAGCTTCCTCAATTGAACTCATTGTTACGAACCCAAAGCCACGACTTTGCTCAGTGTCTCTATTGTAAATAACCTGCAATCAGAATTAAACAAAATATTTTCAACATTTTCATGACCCAAAAACCCAAAAACAGAAGAATTTGATACAATTTAAAAGCAGAAAAAAAAAAGGATTTTTCTCTTAAACCTCAGCAATTTCCACAGTTCCTGCTTTCTCAAAAAGCATAGCTAGACTTTGACTATCAACATCGAAAGGCAAATTCCCAACAAACAATTTAGCTTCCTCAGGAGGTTCAGAACCCTCTTCTTCTGAATCACCACTTTGTTCTTCAAAATCAGCATCCTCACCTTCAGTTCCCCAAATTGCTTTAGCTCCATCACTTTCATCGTTTTCCCATTTCGATTGGCCTTCTTCAGTTTCACTTTCATCCTCATCGATGGTGATGGTGGTGTCATTTTCTTCCCCTTGTTGAGCCCAATCTGATGTTTGGGCAACAAAGGAAACTAGAGAAGAGAAATGGGTTCTGGTTTTGAGGGTCAAAGAGGTTGAAGAATGGGAAGATGAGAGGAAAAGATTGATTGGTTTTGGGGGAAAGGAGAGGAGGGATGGGGATTTGGAACAAGTAGTGAAGAGTGAAGGGATACAAACGAGGCAACATGAGTCCGCCATGGATATGGATTTGGTTATAGAAGACATTTTCATTGATTGAAGAAAGGGAAGCTGGAGGAAACTGAAGGAGAGGGTTTAAGAAGAAGATGAAATTGAAAGGATAAGAGATGGTAGGCAGGAGAGACGAGAAGAGGGTTTATAGAAAATAAATAAAAACTAAAAGAAAATGGTATAAATTATCTGTAAATATGGCAAATGGTGGAAGTTCCTTAAACAGGCCCTCGTAGTTGTGGGTTTCTTTGACGATTTTTATGGGCTTTTCGATGTTTCTGTTCAAGGCCTTGAATTTTTAGGAATATTTTTTATAGATAAATACATGATTTATTATGAAATGGTCCCTAATGTTATTTATTTGTAAAATTTTGATCACTGAATCATTTGTAATAATAAACTCGTATCACAATAACGAAAATTTTAAGTCAAATTACATAACTAGTCTTTGTTCTTTTTCTTTTTTTGAATAGTTTATTCTTTTTCTTCTCTTTTATTTCTTTATTTTCCTTCTCATCTTTTCAATAACTTAATTTGAGTTTCTTTTAGTGAACAAAGACAGACTAATAATGTTTCACAGATTAAGTTTAATGATGAGTCTCAAAATTCCTTTCCTTTTCTTCCATTACGTTTTCCTCCCCTATCAACAAGCATCCAAGGTCCAAATTCATCTTTTCCAGAGTTATTTTTCTTCACTAGAGTCGCGGTGGATTCTGGTATTACAATTTCTTCCTTTTCTATTTTTTGAACTAAAGGGAAATTATCTTATTAACGATTCAGTCATTGCTAAGAATAGAAGTTGCACAATTAAATTGGCATGTAAGGTAATGGGCACTCCTTCAAGCACCAAACGACAAATAGTAAACAAATAGAATACAAGAAGGTTGTTTATGCAATTCGGTTTCCTTATATAAGCAAAGTCTAACTCAGTGAGAAATATTCACTCTTTTAACACTTACACAAGATTAACCTACTCAATCACACCCATGGTAAATTCCCTCACCCTCATACTTCAAAGACTCGATATTCTTACCACTAAATTCATTCATTGTAAATTCAGCAAGTAGAACCACTTACAAAGGTTTTACTATCAATAAGGTTTTACATAAATCTTTACAAAGTCTCTAATTATATATTGTTTATAGAAACTTGCTTGTATAAAAATATCTATTACAATCCATATAAAACAATCACTATATAAGTTGAATACAATATAATAATAGTTTACAAGATAAAAAAAATATTGGCAAGAAAAATGGTATTCTTGTTTCCTAGCTGACTTAGAGGTTATTTTAAAGAAAGAATTTGATGAGGTTCTCAGAAAAGGGAAAGCTTATGGAGACAAAAATCACAGTCACAGTGGCTAGCTAAGGGAGACAGAAATACTAAATTTTTTCATGTGAGCACCATCAATAGGAGGCGATGGAATACAATAAGGGCTCTTAAAATTTCTGATTTAGTCTGGAGTGAGGATTAGGATGAATTAAAGTAACATTCGGTTAATTTCTATGGTAAACTCTTTACTAAAGATAACAACCTACGGCATGATTACAACCTAAGAGGATCCTTTCATGAACTCTCTGAGGTCGAACTCGAGTGTTTACGAGAAACAGTGTTGGATGAGGAGATCAAAAAAGTGATATTTGAAATGCAACCTCCAAAAGCCCAGGATTGATGGACTCAATGCATCCTTTTTCCAAAAAAAAAAGAATACAATTAGGTCTAGTGTTTGTGATTTCATTAGAAAGATTATGGCCGGTGGATAACTGGCTGGTTGGTTAATCGGACTCTCTTGGTGTTGATACCAAAAGTCGACAGGCCTAAGACAGTCCAACAATTTCGACCAATCAGCCTCTGCATGGTATTGTATAAAACTGTTGCTAAGGTGATTATTAATCATCCAAATCCTTTCTTACCAGAATGGTATTGTCAAATCAAACTAGTTTTGTTCCTGAGAGGAATATCCACGAAAATATAATAATAACACAAGAAATCATCCATTTGATGAGGACGAAGGTCGGACATGGAGATTGCTAGAAAGTATATTTGAGAGAATTCTTAAAAGAAATGTATCTGATATTTCTTTTCTATTTCTCTGTTTGAATCTATTGTGAAAACCTTGCCTCATTCATTCGTTCATTTTCTTTTATAGAGATTTGAATCAACTACTCTTTCAACAAACTCATAACAGCCTAACCGACTGAAAACAATTCTTTGACTAACTCTATTAACTAAGGTAAGTGATATTCTATCATGCACCCAGCTTCACTACTTGTGAGACACACAAAAGGTTTCGAAATCGAGTAAAAATCGTTGCGGACAAAGGTTTCATAAATATATCGGCGACCTGATCACTCGCAGGAACTTCTCCTACCAGAAGAGACCCATCAGCAACCTTTTCACGGACAAAAAACAAATCTAGTTCGACATGTTTAAACTTGGAGTGTAAGACAGGATTTGCCGCAACTGTTACCGTACTTGAACTATCACACCATAGAGCAGGAGTATCATCAGACACAACTCGCAATTCTTGAAGTAACGAAAGTAACCAAGTCATCTCACTCGTTGCCACAGCAAGACTCCTATATTCAGCTTCAGTCATGGACCGAAAAACTACTTGCTGCTTCTTAGACCCCTATAAGACTGGGGTCTGTCCGAAGTAGACATAGTAACCTGAGGTAGTCGTCAAAATCAAGTCCCCAATTCGCATCGGCATAACCAACCAAAGACAAACGACTAGAGGAACGAATGACTAAGCCAAAATCCAGGGTGCCAGACAAATACCGCAATATTCACTTTAGAGCCACCATATGAGTCGTGGTAGGACGATGCATGAACTGACAGATTCTATTAACAGCATACGAATGTCCGGCCTAGTCAGAACAATGTACTGAATAGCACCAGCAAGGCTCCTGTACTCAGTTGGATCTTCCAGAGGTTCACCATCAGATTTAGACATGGTTGATGAACTGACCATCGGAGTATAAACTTCCTTTGCATTCAGCATCGAGCACCGTTCAAGTATTTCATGAATATACTTCTGTTGGCATAAATGAAGACAGTCTGTTGCACGAGTGACCTCGAGCCCAAGAAAGTAATGGAGATCACCCAAATCTTTAGCGAAAACTCACTATTTAGCAACCAAACAAACCAGTCTATAGACGTGGACAAGTTGCCAATGACTATAATGTCATCTACATAAACCAGAGCATAGAGAGTGGAGTCATCTATTATTTGCACAAACAACGACGAATAAGACTTGGAAACTGTAAATCCCAGTGAGATGAGAAACTTTCTGAGCTTCTCAAACCAGATGCGAGGGGTTTGTCTAAGACCATACAAGGCTTTCTTTAGACGACACACAAGAGGTTGTCCATCGGAGCCACACTGCTCATAACCAAGAGGCTGATGCATAAAAACTTCAGTGTCAAGCTCACCATTTAAAAAGGCGTTGTTGATGTCGACTTGCCTCAACTACCACCCTCTCGAGACAGCAATGGTAAAAATAACATGCACAGTAACAGGTTTTACCACAGGACTAAACGTTTCTTTGAAATCACACCCAGGAACTTGAGAGTAACCTTTTGCTACTAGACGAGCTTTTCGATGAGCCACAGTACCATCCAGATTTCTTTTAATCTTGAATAGCCATTTACACCCGATAACCTTTCGATTTTGTAGTCGCTGAACAAGTTTTCAAGTAGAATTTCAAATAAGTGCATCATAATCTGCCTGAGCTGCAGCCCGTCATTTAGAAGAATTCAAGGCTTCTTCTACTGTAGAAGGTTCAACAGCCTCGACAGACAAAGCTTTCGATTTAAAAATTTCAGCCTTTGACCTAGTCACCATTGGGTGGATATTGACCTCAGGTAAAGGCGGTGTCTGAGTGTTAGAAGAGGAACCAAGGCCTCCTTCAAATAGAAGATCAGGCTGAGGGTTAGGCTAAGAGGAGCTATGAGAGTCGTGATCAGTTCCAACGTCAGGTTGAGCAGGAACAGGAGAAGGCGAGAATGAACAAGTACCTTGTTGAGAGCATATGAGAAGAAACGGCAATTGGGGCTCTGCAGAACCGGACACACCAGATCGCACCACGAGAATGAATGTCGAAACAGGCTGATTTGCAATCGGTAATGACGGCTCCGGTGTTGAGAGAAACTTATTCTCATCAAACACCACATGACGCGAAACAATGATCCTGCCAGTCGGTAAAAGACACAAATACCCCTTATGTTGAGAACTGTATCCTAAGAAAGTGGAAAGTTGAGACCGAAAATCTAACTTGTGGGTCAAAAACGGCCGTAGATAGGGATAGCAACAACAGCCAAATACACGCAGATGATCATAAGTCGGATCGTTCCCATAAAGAGCTGTAAATGGAGATTGTCCTTCAGAACAGGAGTAGGAAGACGATTTATGAGATGTACTGCACAACAAAAAGCATATCCCCAAAACCGCATGGGAAGACTTGCTTGAGCCAACATCGTGATGCCCATGTCAACAATATGACGATGCTTTCGTTCTGCAACACCATTCTGCTCAGACATATGAGGACACGTTAAGCGATGAATAATCCCCTGAGATGCCAAAAGAGGTGTAAATGCTCTATATTCGCCGCCCCAATCACTTTGAAACTATTTGATGTTCTTTCCAAACTGAGTTTTGACTAATTGTTGAAACTGAACAAAACACTGCACAGCCTGAGATTTCTGCCGGAGAAGATAAACCCACGAATTGTATGAATCGAAAACTCAACATTGCTATTACAAGAATTGGATATCCTTATGGACACCCTAAACTGAGTGCACATATCAACAAAGGAAATATAGTACCAATTATTCCCACAAAAAATAGAAGCCAGACCCCAATGATCAGAGACAACTAAATCAAACGGGCTTATGTATTCAGTAGTGGACATAGGAAACGAAAGTTTATGAGCTTTCCCTTTTTGACAGGCAGAACATATACTATCAATACATGTATCAGATTGAACAACAACATTACACTTATTTAAAACACTTTTGACAATCAATAGTTTTATTTTGGTGTAAAGTAGAAGTAAAAACTGGAGCTTCAACAGTCTGAGCGGACAAAGTCGGCAGAGAGAACTGGTACAGCCCATCATGTATGTGGCCTTTCAGTAGTGTTTCCCAGGTCATTAGGTCCTTAATAACACAATAGTGGGGTGAAATTTAAAAAACACACCGTTATCATTAGCAAACTGTGAGACAAATAACAAATTTTTTGAATTCGGGGCACACATAAAATATCTGACAAACGAAGTAATTTGTAGCGTGTAGGTAAAACGCCATGACCAACGGAAGAGATCGGGGCAGGTGTCCCGTCACCCATCAACAGAGAAGACTTACCTAGATAGAGAGTGGTGTACTGTAGTGTCGACTCATCGCGACAAACGTGATTGCTTGCGTCTGAATCAGGGTACCACGATGCCAAGCCCACTGGCATGGGTATATACGAATCATTGCCACCATCATTCGAATCATACTGAGACGTATTAATATGCGAGGCTGACGAATTAGAGTAACCAGATAAATCACCAACACGAGGGAGCTCGATACATGGATCAGAACCGGAATAAACAAGGGCTCGCGGCTTAGTCCGCTAAGGAACAGGGGAGACGGGCTCAGGTCCATAATGAATGTAATTTGATGTTGGGCCTTCATTGTCAAAATTACCAAGCCCATCATCAACTCCAACACCATTAGGCCGTGAGGCAACATTCGGCCTAGGCCCACTTGAGTAATGCGGAAAAGTTGGCCTATGTGAATAATTCGCAGGTGCATAAGGTACGTATCCATTCAAAAATGGATTGGTGGGCCCAACTTATAAATGTTGTCTAGAGACATAATTTGGCCAAATGTTGGTTACAGCTGGAGGCCACAATGCACCTTGATTTTGACCAAGAGAACCCTAATTTTGACTTTTTAATGTTGTATACCGCATCCTTTGAGAAGGCCATTCAGCGCCTTCACCATTTTCTTTAGAGGGAACACCAAGCGCTGGTTCATAAGAAGGCCTCAACACCGGCGATGACCGAGCCATGTCAGCGGGCGACGGATTAGATCTCGGCCCATCAAATTCGCGATTGAAACGGTAAAAACATCTCTGTGCGACATGGCCAAACCGACTGCAAATTTGGCATTGGATTCGCGGCCTAAATCCTCTCCCACGGCCGCCGGATGGAGGAAGACCACCACGACCGCCGCGGACTGAACCTTCTTAATCTTGCGATGGCAGTGTTGCAAAAAGATTAGACTACATAGGAAGCTCCTGAACAGCCCACAAGTGACGCTGTTCACAGTCGAGCAATGTGTCAACTAACCGTTTGAATGGTATTTGCTCGACGACAAAGACGCCAAAGAGACAATAGCGTCAAACTCAGGTGATAGCCCCGCAAGCATGACCTCCGTCTTCTCCGCCTCCCATACATACGCTCTGGAAGCCGCAAGTAGATCACAGAGACGTTTGATTCTATCCACAAAATCTTTGACGGATAGAGCACCTTTCTTGAGAGAATGAAGCTCATGTCGAAGCTTTGTTTGTTTGGCACCGGTATTCGCAGCAAACGAACTAGTCGCTGTGTGCCAAACGTCCGTCGAGGTTCGAGCATCTGTAAAAGAAGAAAAAAATAAACTATGGATCGTGGACAACAACCACGACGCAAGAAGAAGATCTTGACGAGAAAACACAAGCGCGGCCAGATTTGAAACAAGAGCACCATCCGTCGATTGAATGAACCGCGTCGGTGCAGGTAAGGTACCATCTATAAATCCTAATAGATCATAACCACCAAGAACTAACCGTACCTGTTGTTGTCATTGGAAAAATGTTCCTTCGTCGAGCTTGACCACGTCATGATGAGGAAACGAAGTGATGACCTTCTCGCCGGTGAACAAAGCACCACCACCATCAACAGAGCCGAATCTGGAGAGTGTAAAGCCATAGGTCCTAGGATCGAATGGCGATTGATACCATGCTAGAAAGTATATTTGAGAGAATTCTTAAAAGAAATGAATCTGATATTTCTTTCTATTTCTCTGTTTGAATCTATTGTGAAAACCTTGCCTCATTCATTCGTTCATTTTCTTTTATAGAGAGTTGAACCAACTGCTCTTTCAACAAACTCATTACAGCCTAACCGACTGAAAACAATTCTTTGACTAACTCTATTGACTAAGGTAAGTGATATTCTATCAGAGATCAAGACAGACCTTGAAAAAACCTCTGACATGCTAGATTGAGATTTTATCAGAGATACATTGATGGATGTTGGGATTCTTAGTAACCTGCTGGTTGTAATCTTGCATTGTGTTACGTATTGTTCTATGCAGATCATTTGAAATTGTAGGTTTTCTAAAGATTTTAAACCAACACTCGGGATTCGACAAAGAGATCTCTCTCGCCTTATCTCTTTGTGTTATATATGGAACGTTTAGGTCAGCCCATTTCTAGTAAAGTGTTGCAAGGTATGTGGAAGCCATTCAAGCTTGCAAGAAATGATCTTTGCATCTCTCCTTTATTTTTTGCAAATGACCTATGTGAAAGCTTCTATAGATCAAATGAATGTTATTTATGAGGTTCTTCAGTAGTTTTGTGAGCATTCAGGGTATCAAATCAATTATACTAAGACCCAAATCTACTTCTCCAAGAATGTAGTAGATTAGGAGAAGATGTAATTAGTAGAGGGTTGAGGTAAAACTTGCCAAAGCTACCTGCTTGGCGGCCATTCCGATTTATCCCATGCAAAGCTCTTTTATTCTTAAGGGTGCTTGTCCTGAAATGGAGCGTATCATACGAAATTTTGCTTGGGGCTGAACCAATGATATCAAACGTATTTTTTTTTGATAAAATAACAAAGGTATTAATCTTATTAATTGGGAAACTTTTTGTTTACCATTAGATAATGGAGGTCTCGGTTTTAAGCATATTGATTCGCAGAGTGATGCGCTTTTAATGAAATTTCCCTTTGCACTGATCACCAAAGTGGATCATATGTGGGTACAAATTCTTCGATCCAAGAATAAAATGGATGGACTAGTGCCAAACAAGCTGAAAGACAAGAATGTTTCAAGACATTGGAAAGGAATTAGTAATGTCTGGGAAGATGTGAAGCTACACGTAATCTGGTAGATTGGTAAAGGGTCTTCAATTGACTTCCGGAAAGATGCTTAGGTGCCTGAGTTTAAACTTCTAAAGGATGTTTGCTTATCTCTGGACAATATCCCCAATGGCTTTACCCCGATTAATACCATGGTCAAAGATGATGGCGAATGGGATATGAGGAGGATTGCTTAATTGTTGCCAGATCATGTTGTTATGAAGATTAATGCAATCAGGCCGCCTCTAAATTCCGATATCAATGACAGGCTTAGATGGAGAGAAGATAGAAGTTTAACTTTTCAACGAAGTCGGCCTATACAATGCTCACAAGGAATCGTTAATTAGCAATGGACAAAAGATGGAGATGGATATGGGAACATAAAAGTGCTCAAAGAGTAAAAACTTTTTTATGGATGATTTGCAACAATAAATTGATAACTAACAAGGAACAGATGAAGAAGAGCTTGACAATGGATCCACATTGCCCATGGAGTACCAATCAAGAAGAAGATGTTAGGCATGTAATGAGGTGGTGTCTCATATCTATATGGGTCAATCTGGTTAAAGCCTAGAAAGTAGAGGAGTTCATTCTCAACGAATATCATGGAATGGGTTGTTACTAATCTCTCCAAGCCTAGTTAATTATTTTGCAAAACAGGATGAACATTGGGATATTCTCTTTGGAATTTTGTGCTAGAACTTATGCGATTCCAGCAAAAAAAAAAAAAAAAACTGGATTTTTAATGAGACACATATTGAATCTGAAACTATTTCGGAGGCAAGCAAGAGGATGTGCCAAGAGATTTGCGCAGCTCTCTTGTAACATAATGCAATTAGTGTTGATACAGTGAATCGGATGGATAGACATATATACTAGGAGCGTCCGTCGGAAGGTGGCTTAAGGTTAACTCGGGTGGTGCTAGAGAGATTGATACAAGAATTGCTACTGACGAATGGATAAGGTGCTATATATGGTCGTAAGATAGGCAATGCTCGGTGTTTGATGCGGAACTCCGGGGAACCCTGGATGGCCTCCACCATGCTTGGTCCCTTGGCGCAACGAAGGTGATCTTAGAATTGGATAACCTAGCTATTTTTAGGGTGATTAAAGGTTATGAAGATGGAAATCATCCCTTAGGAGTTTTTCGGCAAATAAAACATTTCCTTCAAAAGCCATGAGAAGTCCGAGTGCAACACTACCACAGAGAAGAAAATATTGTTGCTGATTGTTTAGCTGCAGTCTCAAGGCATCATCAGCTTGGTTTGCAAGTCTTCGACACACCCCCACCATAAGTTATTGCTGCTTTCAAGAATGACAGCGATGGGGTCCCAAGGAGTAGCCTTGTTATGTTGTAATCTGAAGTGTTTTCCTCCATTATTACAAAAAAAAAAAAAAAAAAAAAAAAAAGAAAATAAAAAGTGATGATAGTTATTAATATGAGTATGCATTTGACAGCAGCAAATTTAATTTCAACATGAAAATTCAGCTATTCAAATTCGCCTCCAACGATTTAACTCAAAATTAATTCAAACTTGAAAGAGTTCAAACTCAAAATGACTTAATAAATAATTCAAAGTAACCCAAACTTAAATTAAATATAATTTTTGAAAATAATAATTATAGTCTAAATTATTATTATTTTTTACTTTGTAACTTGAAAAATTATAAATTTTATTTTCATAAAATATACAATTGCAACTTATATCATATTTTCTAAATAGTAAACTGCAAAGAAAATGCAAAACAAAACAAAATCTTATATATTACAAAATCTCAAAATGTTAGATTTTGATTCGTTTGACTTCAAAACCTTTAAAAACAAAATAAAATTTATTATCTTTTCATTTTATTTTAATTGATTTGAAAACCATAAAAATATTTTTGATTAATTTTTTTAATTTTTCATGTGTTTTAAATCTTTAAAATATAATTGATTTATGCTTATCCAATAAATTTTAGATTAGGTAATGCTATTAGGGATGGCCATGGAGTCAAACGAAGATGAATATTATTAAATTTATCATCGCTTCACAGTATTGGTACACTCTGTTCTATCATCCGTCTCGTACTATTATGGATATAAAATTTTGAAAAATGTTATCATCTCTATAGATGTTACATACATCCATCTTTGCCCTGCTCCAATTTAAATTTAATATTTTAAATATTTTTAAAGTTAAGTAAATATTTAAACATAAAATATATAGATTGTTTTTTCTATATTACATTATTTTTTTTTTTACCCTTTTAATAGTTTATATATACAAGAATAAAATTATAATTTTATATAGTAGAGCGGGTGGGGAGAGGTCAAGCAATTATCACAATCGCTCAATACCCGCTATCTAAAAGAAAAAATCAACCCTGCACTGCATTCACTTTCCAAAAGAATGGAACAGTTGATTAGAAATCTATCAAGTGATTCGAGTTTTGCCATACCTAAATGTTATTAACAATAAAAATATCATAATATTAGATTAAAAATGTTCTTAACAATACAATATTGCAATTAAAATTTAAAAATAAATTAAATGATAACTATTTTCCTCGATAAAAATCCTATAGGTTAATTAATTTAAATAATGATTAATTATATTTTATTTCAAAATTATTTTTGATAGCGTTACTTTAATAATAAATTTAAATCAATCAATCAATTATTTATGTAACTTTATTTTTATTTTGTTTTAAAATTTAAAAATTAAACTTTATAACTTTAATAGTCAAATTGAACCTCTCTATCAAATACGAAATGATCTAAACTTGAAACTAAATCGAATTTGAAATAATTTGAACCCAAATTATTTAGATCAAAAATTTTAAAACCTGAATTGATCTGTCCCAAAACCAAAACCTAGACTGCTTAATTGACAAGTTTAATCAAAACTCTTGGTATTTTAGTTATTAAAATGAATTTTATAAAATTAAGTTAATAAAATAGTGAAACCTCAACAAAAATGAGAATTCATTCTCTATTTAAATCAATAACGTAATTTCAGTGGGAAAAAAGCATAAATAATTAAGATTAAAGAGGTTAAACAAGTAAAATTAATTAGTCTCTCATTAATATATACATATACATGTATGTATAAAAGTAATATAAACCCAGATACAATCATTATATTATAAGGTTTTCTGGACAATTCAAATTACAAAACATAAAAAGCCCATTATATATCAGACATTAATTTCATATCATATTATACAATATTTAAGAAGCAAAATTAAAGACAATAGAAAGTTGTAGAGGAGAATTAGCTCTTGTAGATTTTGTTTTCGAAGGGTCTTTTTTGAGCAGTTAATTTGGACCAGTTTATCTTCTAGTTGAGATTTTATTCTTAATTTTCACAAAAAGTCGTTTACAATTCATAGATGGAGCCTATCAGTTGATAGAGATCAATACCTACAAAACTAAGGATAGATATTAATATTGATGTGAAGAATAATTAAAGGCATCGTAGTTTGAATCTTAAATGTAACTTGTTTGCAAATACGATATCACTTGAGCTCAATCTGCATTATTATTCGTACGTTTAATACCAATAAGTATTGTAGGTATTGATATTCATCAACCAGACACCTTCTCCATGAATCATAGCTCTCCGCGAAAATCAAGACAAAACTTCGACACGGAACAATGCTCTCTGTTGCTGAGATTTGGATCAACTACCTAAAAGAAAGTACTTGAAATTAATTCAAGATTTCTATGAGGGAAGCCTATTCCTCCAGAAAAAAAAAGAAAAAAGTAAAAGAAGGAAACGTAATATGATCCCTACAATGGCTTCTTCTTCCCAGTTGTAAACGGAGTATGGTTAACTTGTAGAACCAAGAAATTCCCACCAAACAAATCGTTCATATGAGCTTGCCCATGCTTCAACCTGTTCAAAGCTTTCCTCCATGAAAGCTTAAGCCTTGACAACGCCCTGCTTCTTTTTCTCAAGAACCTTGTTAACCCAGGGATTCGAAGCTTTGGTCGGCTTCTAATGGTGAACCTCTTGAACCTCGGCCTCTGCCATTTCCTTGAGGTCTGCTTGAATTGTATTGCTTTTTCTTCTTCGGCTTCATTAAAACTACACTCTTCGTTCTTCAGCCTGTGATAAGAAAACTTGGGGATGGAAGCCATTACATAAGTAGTAAGTTCACAGTAAGTAAATATAGGGTAGGTTTAGGAAGAGCATGTGAAGGAGAAAGTGTTGAGTTTGCTTTTCCTTCACAGGATTTAATGTTCCTTTTTCATTGCTTTTTAGTGTAGTGTCGCAGTGTGTATTTTTTCATGCGCATAGATGATAAAGTTATTTATTATCAAATATTTGAATAAAAATATTAGATTTAAAAAAATTTAACAAAAATATTAGATTTATTTAAAATATAAATCGAGCTTGATCTAATCTATATTATTTTTTAATATAAAGCTTGCTTCTACCTATAAACTCTTTAAATTTTTAAATCAAAATAAAATATAAGTTCAAATCAACGCCATCCTAATTGTTGTAATAGTAAAATATCAACTAAATCAAGACCCAACAAGCAACCCGACTTAATTTTTAATTTTATAATACGTTGGTATTTTACTTTTCTATATTATGATATGAAAATTAATGTAAGGCTCTGTTTGTTTATTGAAAATAACTTTGAAAAATAATTTCTAAAAATGATTTACTTTTCTAGAAAAGCTAATATTTTCGGTGTTTGGATAAATTTGTGTAAAATATTTTTGTTGTTTGGTAGATTTCTTAAAAATATTTCATAAAAGTTAGTTTTCAATTAAACAAACATACATTTGAGATTTTCTTATTTTTCATTGTTTAATTGAATTTATTTTTATCTATAATTTTATATTTTGCATTTTTTTGTATATATTAAAAATATTATGTTAAATTCGATTCATTACAACGTCATTTTTAATTACTTGACTACTAAGTAGTTATTTTTATTTAAAATGTGACATCAACAAAATTGAAAAAAATTAACGATGTCAATAATTGGACTTGATTTTCAAATTTGAAAAGAAAGGGACTAAATTCTTGAAAATAAAAGTACAAAGACTAAATTATAAACTGTAAAGTGTGTACATAGACTTATGACATATTTTAACATTTATATTACAAAACATTTATTATTAATATATTTATAATTGTAATAAATATTTATTATTAAAATATCAATATTGAATATTTTTAATAATATGTGAATAATATTATTTAAAATTATTGTTTTTAAAATTTATTATTAAAATAAAATTGAAATATTAAATAATTTATTAAAATAATAAATTATATTTATTATATTAATAATTTATTATATGACTAAATATAAAAATTAAAATGTATGTTTAATAATATTGAAAAATATAATATTTTAAATATTTTTAAAAATAAAAATAAAATTTATTATCAATATAGTAATATTAAGTTTGATTTAAGTTAATTTTTATATAAAAATAAATTTATCTATAAATGAGCTTTTTTCGGAAAATGACTTGTGCTTTTTAAAAGGGTAAGTCATTTTACAGGAAAAATGGCTTATTTTACCTTAACCTATAACTTATTTTTCGTTGATCAAAGTATTTTCTGTGAAACAAACACAAGAAAATAAAAAAATATTTTCTGTAAAACTTTTACATGTAAACAAACGGACCCTAATATTAAAAATATGTTAAAGTTGAATATATTTAAAAGTTTAATAAAATATAAAATTATTATACGTTAAACAAATATAATATGTCATTTTAAAAAATATATAAATAAATTGGGTAGGTCATTTATAAATATAAAAGATAAAACAAAACAATTATATATATATTTATAAAAATAATATTAATAATATATATAAATTAAATTTAAGCTGGACTGACAACCGATGGAAAATGGAGTTGAGTGCAATAAAGGCAAAAGGGAAGCTGGAATTTGTTGGTAAAATGGTAGTTAAAGATAATACTACAACTTTACGTCCACGTTATTTATAAATGTTGTTGGTAGCCGCTACCAATAGTTTGTTTCCATCTAACCATTCTTGTCGGTGTTTTAAACGTTTGGTGAGAATATTATTTTGCACAATATCTTTTTGTCTGATTTCAATTTTATTTTCCAGCTTTATTAATTTAGTCCTTATTACTTTTTTAAGTTAATTTTGGTTTTAATCTTATAAAAATGGGTGAATTTACCATCAACCTTTTAAAAGATATCAAGATTTGTGCTTTTTAATAAAAATACTAACTAAAATATTAAAATTTAAAACGTGACAACATGCAAGACAATCCACATATAATTTATTTGAATATTTATAAGGGTTTTTTTATTATTTTGAATATTTTAAGAAATTGGTATTTGGAAAGTGAAGATTTTGCAGGCATTTTTTTATAAATTTATTATTATTTTTAGAAACCATCTTTTATTTAAAATTTATTGTATATTTTTGAAAATATTTATGTATTTTTATATATTTCTTTGATATTTTTAGGATTAGGATCAAATTGAGATCATTTGTAAATTTTGGTGGTTAATTTTTAAAATTATGACTAAATGAATACAATATGTAAAAGTTGAGAGTTAAATTTGTTATAATATCAATTTTCGAATTGTCACGTCACTTTCCCATCAAACACTTAACGACACTTAACAAAAATGGACCCCCCAAAAAAAATCTCAATTAGTTGAGCGATAATTTTAAAGTTTTAAAAGTTGGTGACTAAAAAAGAAATTCAAGTATAGTTGGGTTACCTGCAATGTAGTTTACCCATAATGTTTATCGGCTATTTTGTTTAAAGATTATATAAAAATATGAATAGACAAAAATATCATTATAATAATATTATAGGTTAAACTACATGAAGTTCACTAAACTTATAGTAAGTTTATATTTTCGTTGTTCAACTTCAAAAAGTTACAAAATAGTCACTAAGTTGTTTTATGTCCGTCTCTGTTTGCACTATCTGCACCAATCGAAAGCTCTCGTTCCTCTTCTCTTCTATAGTTCAGTTTTTTCATGAAACAACTTTGAATATCAAGATTTTGCAAACCAAAATCGAAACAACTTTCTTCTTCGATCTCCGACACTAACCGTCAAATCAACTTGAATCTAAGATATGTTCTTCTACCCGTCGATGAGTATTGGTCCACCATACCAATCGTTGAACAGTCACTTAAAGCTCTCTAGTCGAACTTTAAAAAAACATAACAGCTAAGTGACTTAAATAAAAACTTTCAAATAGTTCAGTTACTTAAATGAAAACTTTCAAATATTTCAGTAACTTAAATGAGATTTTTTGAATAGTTTTGTGACCGTTTTGTAACTATTTGAAATTGAGTGACCAAAATGTAAACTTACTATAGTTTAATGACCTTATGTGTGGTTTACCCATACACACATACATATGTATATAATTTTATGCGGGGGTTATAATACATGCAAATACATGTAAATTTGATTTATGTGATTTTTTCCTTCTTGCACTCATAACAAATGGTTGGATCATTTTCTTTCTTGCTTGACTCTCCTTTGGTGAATTCTATTCTTTAAAGTGTTTTGACTTTGTTGAACTTCAAGAATTTCTTGAATTTTTTAACAAACATAGCCATCTCCTCATCATCTTCCAAATCATCACTAGAATTACCATCTTCCAAAGTTGTTGATTTGAATGTCACACCAACTTTTTTTAGAGCATCTTTTGTCTTTTGAGTGTTGTGGTTGATCTTCATTTCATATGTCAAGAGAGACCCAATGAGCTTATCAAAAGAAAGAGTGTCAAGGTCTTTTAACTCCTCTATAGCCGTCACCTTAACTTTCCATGATTTTAAAAGGCTATTCAACATCTTCTTCAACATCTCCTTGTTGGCATAGGTCTTCCTAAGTGCCTTAAAACCATTGATAATATTAGTAAAGCAACTAGACATCTCCTTAATTCCTTCATTTGACTTGGCCTTGAACAATTTATAGTTCAAGGTGAGAAGACTTATCTTGGACTCCTTGACCCTACTTGTCCCTTCTTGTGTGACTTCAAGCTTATTCCCTCATGTGTGACATCTCCTTAGCATTGTCACATAAAGAGACTCTATTATATTCTTTGGAGCTTAGTGCACAAAATTGAGTATGCATGGCCTTGGTATTCAATCGCACCATATTGATATCAACTTCATCCTATACATCTTTTTCTTTGTTGATTATAGTGCCATCAATTATTTTCTTAGGGATGGATTACCCCCATTTGTGATTCACACCTTATAATCATTAGCTTAGATGAATATCATTAGCTTAGATGATTAACTTCATTCTTGTCCTCTGATATGAGTAATTAGTGTCATTGAAAAGTGGAGGCCTCATGGTAGAATGACCTTTTCCCAACATTGTGGAGTTTTGTTCAAAGGTCATTAAACATGCATCCCTCATGGTGGAAACTTCTTGGTGATGGTTCTCCATGGTTGTAGTATATGAGCTCTTTTAGGACTATGTCTCTTGATGGATAAATCACTTTAGAGATCTAGTTTTGATACCAATTGTAAAGCTCAAATGCACCAAGAGGGGGTATGAATTGGTGATTAAAATTTTGAAACAAGATGGGCAAATAAAATGACACAATGATTTAGAGTGATTTGACCTCAATTAGCTATGTCTACTACCTTGGCTTTCCACAACTAAGTATTTCCAAAATTCACTAATTTAAAACCTTTTAAGGACAAGATTTAATCTTTACAAAACTATCTTTTCACTTAAATAAAAAATTATAATTTTGCTACTAATGTTTTCAAAATTGTTTTTTTGTCACCCAAGTGTTAGGTGGCACTTCTTTTGTTGGTATTATAACAATTTTAGTCTTAATTTTTATACTTTATATCAATTTGATCTGATTATATATAAAATGTTAAAAAATTGAAATTCTTTTTAAAAATTTAGAAAATTCTAAAATTAAAAATGAAATAAAAGTAGAAAAATTTTTCAAAAATAGATAAAATGAGGGAAATTATGTAAACCCTCCCAATTTTCTCCTCTATCATCTGTATAAAATATTCAATACCCATTCTTTAAAAAACATGGAAAAATATAAAACATTAAACAAAATTATTGGTTCTATGTTCTTTTACCTCTTTTATTTCTTGACATCGCTATTCAAAATATAATTTGTTGTTACAATTTGGATTTTGAAAATTTTGATTATAAATTTAAATTTCAAAATTTTAACTTTGAAATTTATGATATATGAATTCATTATTTCCATTTTTTGTTTGGGAATTAAAATATTTGAAATTCAAGATTTTGAATTAATTCAAATTCATTGTTTGGATAATTGAAATTCAAATTCAAGATTTTTTATTCGGTTTTTATAGCCGAATCCAAAAAAAAAAATCGAAATACAATCCCTTTTTCTTTTCGATTTTGCTGTGCTGTGTTCTTTGTCGTTTTCGCAGGTACGAAGGCGTGCGTGGCGCTGTACAAAGGTGGGCTGACGTAGAGGAGCGGTGTTGGGACTGTTGCAGCGTAAGGCTTCTTAGGGTTTTCTTTTTCTGATTTTAGGTTATGGGTTAAGGTTTGTGTATTAGGCCTGTTATTAGTTTGGGCCAAAATTTTGGGCATTGGGTTTGGGTTTGTAAAAAAATTGTTAAAATGGACTTGGTTTATTATTGTTTTATTTTGGTTGGTTAATTGGGCCTGGGCAAATTGGGCCAATTATAGCTGCCCTTCATTGCCATTGTCGTGTAACGAAACTGGAGCAAAAACTTAAAAAGGGCCAATTTTGCCCGATCTCGCTGAATCCTAACTTCTTTTGGTGCTTTTCTTCTTCGAGTAGTTTCATTCAATCCCACTGCATCTTCAGAGGTATAAGAACTAGCGCTTCGATCCAATTCAAGGAAATTAGACTTGTAGCTTTAATCTGTTCCACTACGTCTTCAGGAAAATAAGATTCGTTATTTTCAGTCTGCTCTGCTGCAACTTCAGGAAGATAAGGTTGTGGCTTTAATCTATTCCACTGCAACGCTAGGGGAATAAGATTCACTGTCTTCAGTCTGTTCCGCTACAACTTCAGGGAGATAAGGCTGTGACTTCAATATGCTCCACTGTAATGTCAGGAAGATGAGATCTGCCATAATCTGTAGCTTTAATCTGTTACATTGCAATGCCAGGGAAATAAGATTCGCTATCTCCAGTCTGCTTTGCTGCAACTTCAGGGAGATAATGTTGTGGCTTCACTCTACTCCACTGCAACTTCAACAAGATGAGATCTGCCGTAATCTGTAGCTTTAATTAGTTCCACTGCGACGCCAGGGAAATAAGATTCACTATCTTCAATTTGCTCCACTGCAACTTTAGGGAGATAAGGGTAATGGCTTCAATCTGCTTCACTGCAACTTTAGAGAGATGATATTCACCATGGTGGATTTGATCTGACCTACTGCAACTTCAGAGGTATAGGACTTGTGGATTCGTAGCTTTAATATACTCCACTGCAACTTCAGGGGAATAAGATTCGCTATTCTTGACTTCAATCCATCCCACTACAACTTCAGGGGTATGGGATTTGTGGATTCACTGATCTTGTTACACCAACCTCTGGGCAATATGACTTGTAGAATCAATTTATGGACCTATGCTTATGCATAATGATAAGGATGCAATGATCAGAATGAATCGAATGCTCCTAACTAAATGTATTATGGATGACATTTGCATGAATGCAGAATGTCATGAGAACGATCCCTTTTTTAATGCTTAAGTTGTCATTGCTTGCTGTTTATCAAGGTTGTATCATTGACGTAATATCCTGTCTTCTTGTTCAATCGATACTTTTGATAGGAAATTCAAAGAAATAGTCACTATTTAGAGTTTTCTTCTCAAATATTTCCAACCCTTAGGCTTGGTGAGTTCTAAATAATAGTCCTATTTATAGTTCTCGTATTATTTAGAAGTTTTCAGAGTAATATGCAAAACTCCTTTTGTGAAAGTATTATTAGTCCATTAATCATTACTCCAATACAAAATGCTTGAAAATTATTATAATGATAGACAAAACTGAAATCTATCAGGAACTAAATCTGAAAATAATAGGTTAATTAAAGAAAGCAAACATTGCTAGAACTCCGCTTTCTCAGGATCATCATCAATATTTTCTCTAAACTCTTCTGCTCCTTCCTTCCTAATTTTATCGATCGGAGGCTTGTTCATTCTTACCAAATTCTTGCCTTGGGGAGCTACGGGAACCGTTTAAGGTATGGGAAGGGGTGGGGGAGGTTGAGCATTCGGATTTGCTTGAATAAACTCAGTATACCAGTTACTCATCATTTGGAGAAAGGCTTCCTGAGCCCTCTCTCCCTGCCCACGTGTTTCAGATCTATCTTCTACTGGCGTGGTCCCTTTTGCGGGAGCCAGCGCGTTACTTTCAGCATCGTCAGCTGTAGCTCGGTCGGGATCCATTTACTATAAAAAAATATTTTAAATTGTCAGGAGTCATCACACTATCACAGTATATTTATGGCATGTATAGCTAGACTTTTACACACGTTATGTTAGTCTGAGAATCGACTAAACCATAGTTCTGATACCACTAAATGTAACACCCCTCACCCGGTTCCGTCGTCGTAGCAGGTACAAGGCATCTACGGACATGATTCAAGCAATTGTACAAAATTTAAAATGTAAAATCCATATAAATTAAAACTTTTCCATACATAGTCATCATACTCTCATTCGACCAATTCAAGCATTATCATAAACATATAACTTGATTAATATTGAACATTATCAATACCCATAAGCAAAATAAACCATCAAATTTTTAAAGGCCAGTACTTTAGCCCAATTCGGTACTACAAGTAACAAGACGATTAAGCCTTCTATACATGCCATAATTCCCAAAATATTGTTTTCAAAATACCAAAAAAATGCTGATAGTGTGGATGGATCTCCGACGATCACCGAATCCTGAGCTAGCTTGATGACACTATAGGACAAGGGAAAAAAAAAAGAGTACGCATATAGCTTAGTAAGTAAGTATATAAATAATAAGTAATGGATTTAACATGTTTACAAAATAACACGATATCTACATTCAAATTCACTATTTATTCAAGTTCGGAGCAAGCTGTCTATTCGAGTCACAGTCACTAAATTATTTTTATCTGGAGTTACAAAACTCTAAATTAAGATCCATAAATTTTACCTCAAACTAGACTCATTTATCTTCTTACCATAAAATTTTCATAATTTTTTTTCTTTCCAATTAGTACGGTTTATTCATTAAAATTTCCCCTATTTCACTATTCTACTATTCTGACCTCTCTTCACTATGAATCAATTTTATCTTCGTACAGAATTCAAATGACCTTCTTGTTTATTTAATTTGAAACTGGAATAATTCAAGATTTCAGGAATATAAATTATATCCCATAATTATTTCTTTACAATTTTAATAATTTTTCCAAGGCGAGCAGGGATCATGTAATCATTCTAAACCAGTCTTACAAAATTTAAATATCTAAAATATACAAATCCTTTGCTTTCTCTGTTTCTTTTATATGAAAATAGACTAAATAATCTTTAAATAAATATCTCAAACAACTTATAATTAAATTTCTACCATTTTTGTGATTTTTAAATTCACGTCACTGCTACTGTCTAAAATAGTTTTATTGTAAATTTTTGCTCTCTCTCACTTTTGTTGTATTCATTACTTACCTATAACAATCTTTCCAATTTCCAATTACATATCGAGCATATTGCTCATACATTACACATGCATGTACATATACTTATCACTACAAAGTCTCACAAAATTTCACTTAGTTGATTTTCCCGTTAAACGCTTCGGAATAATAACAAACACACGGTGGTTTCGCACACAGCCCACCTTTGAAGTCGAAGCTCTTTTGTACACATAGTGGCCTTCACTCAGTACTACTCATGTGACCTAGCTCGACTTTACTCATAATTCTAGCTCTCTTGTACATACAGTGGCCTTCACCTAGCACCACTCATATGACCTAGCCTTCTCGTAGCTCTCTTGTACACATAGTGGCTCACACTATATACCACACATGTGACCTAGCTACGTATAGTTTTCTTGTACACATGGTGTACTCTCATTTACTACACATGTGACCTAGCTATGTATATGTATATCTCTTGTAGCTCTCTTGTGCACATAGTGGCCTACACTTAGTACCACTCATGTGACCTAGCTACATACCAATTACATCTTCCGATTTCGAAGGTTCAAACGGGAAGTATCTCACTTTCTAATACTTTATTTCATTCCTTCAATAGTCATTTATGATTCAAAAATCAGCTACAATATATAAAACATGCTGACATATAAAAACATCAATAAAGATAATGAATTATTTACATACTACTTACCTCGGTGCAAAATATGGTAAAATTTGCAATTTAGTCCGTAACCTTGCCTTTACCTCGTTCAAGGTCGATTCCACATTCTTCTCGATCTATAATAACACATTTAGCTTATTTAATATTTATACTATTTAATTTAGTCAAAAAATCATATTATGACAAAATTACATTTTTGCCCCCTAACTTTCACAAAATTATGAATTTACCCCTAGGCTCGAAAAATTAAACTTCATCCTATTTTCTTATATTTTATGACATGCTCAACATTTTTCCCTTCTATGGCAACATCAAATTCTCACTCTAACATGTACTTATGAACATTAGGTATTTTTATCGATTACGTCATTTTACTCGTTTTCACGTAAAATCACTTAGCAAAAGTTGTTTAACATAATTTCAGCCTTCATATTCTATCATAAAACATCAAAATAAACATATCTCACCTATGGGTATTTTTCCAAATATGAACCCTAGGTTAAAATATTGCTAGAATAAGCTAAACCAAGTTACAGGGATCCCAAAAACGTAAAGAACATGAAATACGGGGATTAGATTGACTTACTATGGAGCTTGGAAGCTTGGAAACCCTAGCTATGGAGTCCCCCCTTGAATTTTCGGCCTAAGGAAGAAGATAACAACCTTTTTCCATCTTTTTCCCATTTAATTTCTTTTATTTGACATTTTAGTAAAATACCTTTCATTAAAATTTTAGTTATTTCTACCTATGCATGTCCATTTTTGTCCATGAAAATATAATGGTCTAATTACCATTTAAGGACCCTACTTTAGATATGCACTTCAATTTAATCCTTTAGCATCTAGAACTCTCATTTATTAACTTTTACAATTAAGCCCTAATAAGCAAATTAGACATGAAATTCATAAAATTTTCTATTGATACTCTAACACATGCATCCAATCAATCAGTAAATCATAAAAACTAATCAAAATAAACTTTTCTATCTCAGATTGGTGGTTTCACAACCACTATTCCATTTAGGCCCTATTTCAGAATGTTACACCAACTTCGAGATTAGCCAGGTTGTATGGTATAACATGTATTGCCTCAACCTCCGAGTCGTCCAAATCAAGCCACAACACAATTTCTCAATTGGCGAATATCTCATTTCACACTTAGTGAATTTCTTGCTGAGGTAGTATATCGCATTTTCTCTTCTTCCCCAATCATCGTGTTGACCCAGAACACATCCCATAGAGTTATTAAACACTGTCAAATACAGTATTAATGGCCCATCTGGGCACGGATGTGACAATATGGGAGGACTTGACACTGCTTAACCTTATCAAAAGCTTTCTGGCATTCATCATCCCACACGCCTGGATTGTGTTTCTTAAGAAGACGAAATATGGGATCACATTTCTCAATTAATTGTGAAATGAACCGAGCAATGTAATTTAACCTTCCAAGGAAACCTAATTCTTGTATAGCTCGAACCTTGTTTGAGTCAATATCAATTCCCCTCTTACTGGCTACAAAGCCCAACAAATTTTCCCAATCTAGCTCCAAAAGTACATTTTGTTGGATTGAGCTTTAATTGGAATTTCCTCAGTCTCAAGAATAACTTCCTCAAAACTTGGATATGTTCCATTTCTGTTCAGGACTTTATGATCATATCATCGACATAAACTTCGATTTCTTTGTGCATCATATCATGGAACAAGGTCACCATGGCCCTTTGATATGTCGCTCTCGCATTTTCAACCCAAATGGGATCACCTTATAACAAAATGTACCCCACAAGGTTATGAAGGTAGTCTTTACATGTCTTCGTGGATGCATTTTATCTTATTGTATCTCGAGAAGCCATCCATGAAGGAAAACAATGAATAACTTTGTCGTATTGTCTACTAGAGTATCAATGTGAGGCAAGGGGAAATTATCTTTCGGGCTGGCCTTATTTAAGTCTCTATAATCTACACACATTCGTACATTCTCATCTTTCTTGGGGACAGGCACAATGTTGGCTACCCATTCTGAGTATTTGACTTCTCGTAAAAATCCAGCATCAAACTGCTTTTTGACTTCCTCTTTTATTTTTAGCACAATGTCAGGCCTCATTCTCCGGAGCTTCTGCTGAACCAGTCTGCAATCCTCTTTTATTGGGAGGCGGTGTACAACGATGCCAGTGCTTAACCTAGGCATATCTTGGTATGACCATGCGAAGACATCCTTGAATTCTTGAAGTAAATCTACAAGGTCTTTCTTCGTCTCCTCGGTTATGAACGTTCCAATTTTCACTACCTTTCATTATTCTAAGGTCACGACCTCTACTGTCTCTTCATGAGGTAGAATTTGTTTTTCCTCTTGTTTTACTATTCTTAACAAGTCCAGAGATAAGCCACAGTCTATGTCATCTTCAAAGTCTTAGGATCCCTCTAAACACATGTTTTGCTCAAAAGGGGGTTCTAATTCCCTAGCAGCATTTCTCATGTCGTTGATATCCGGGGACCTGTTGTAGGTACAAAGGAATATACAAAGAACGAATGAATTTAAGAATAATTATTTGCATGTTATGCTTATGAATGAAATGAAAGAAAGATTTGGAAGAAGATCCAATGAATAAAAGAATCTAACATAATTATTTGTATAGAAACAATAAAATAATTTAAAAGAATGGAAGAATATTTGCTCAAAAAAGATATCAAATATGTATTTCATAATGATGTTTGGACATAACCCTATTTCACAAAGGAATTCTTATTGCTTCTAGGCTTAAAGCAACAAGTGTGTTTTGAACATTACACTGTGTAAGCTCTAAAAATCTGAGAATTTCTTCTGCAGTCTAATTTTTCAGAACACCCCCAGGTTCATAAGGGCGAATATCTGACAAGGTCCCCCCTTCAGTGGTTTCTTCATGTATGACATTGATGTGAACATTTCCCATCATTTATTCAATACTTTCTTTCCTTGGCGTCCTTCGCCGGATGAATAATCCTCCCGATATGAAAGTTTTGGATATATGGGAGAATATCATTGGTTCGATAAACCGTAATATATACATATTTTAATCCCACATTCGGCATAATTTTGGATGATTTAACCCTTGAATTATGGAATTCAGTGCTCCTAATCCTTTAATTTCATGTTTTATACTTAGGTGAGCATAGGAGGATGAAAAGAATGAGAAACAGGCCAAAAATAGAGAAATTGGGCCAAAGTGAGAAATCAACACGACCTGGAGTTCACCACACAGTCGTCCCACTTTAGTAGACTCGAACATGGCCTAGGCTCAATTCACACAGGCGTGTCCTTGCCGCAGCAAAGAAGAGTTTCATTCGGATTAGGATACTTTCGGGCCAAGAAAGGTATCTCGAAGCTTATATAAACACCTTAGGAGGCAACTTAAACAGGGAGTTGACAGGACGTCGAATAGACGCCGAGTAGAAGGAGAAAATACTCCAAGACAGCCGTTAGGGAACAGCTTAATAGAGGATCTCCATCAAGGTGAAGATCTCCCATCGTGTTCTTTAGAAGTTTTGGGTTTTCTTATGTTTTGTTATTTTTCCTCTTTATGATGTTTTCCTCTTCTAGTATGATCTAAATCCCTTAGATACCTAAGGGATGAAACCTATGATGATCTTTTATTATTTGATTTATGAGATAAATACTTGTGCTTATTCTTAATTGTGAGTTTTATTCTTGTTTTGATAATTCAAAGTTATTGATTCAAGTCGAATGTGCTTATTCGATTGGAGTAAAGTCCCGTTTAAAAGTAGATAACACAATTAAGCGGAGTTGATTGCAACCCTAGAAATAGGGCAACGAAAATCTGCCAGATTAGGGTCAAACCTAATGTGAAAATCCATAGATCAATTAATGCAACAATAGGGTTTTAATTAGAAAGAGATTTGATTAATCAACCTAGAGTCGGTTGTTAGTAGCCTCGAAAGAGGTATTAATATAATTTAGGATTTTTACGGATTAAGTCAAGTGAATAAATCACATGAACCAAAAGTAATAAATGAAGTCTAGGTGAATTCTTCCTTAGGTGTCGTCCATCTCATATAAGTTGTCCAAAGTATTTTCTCGGTTTACTCCTGTCAAGTTCATAAGTTAGTTAAATTAGTTGGTTAAATCTTAGATTAAAAATAAATCCCTTTAATTATTAGGTTAGATAATAAAAGATAGTTAGTACTAAATCTTTGTTGGTCCTTGAGGAAGCGATATTTCGGACTCACCACGCCTATACTATTGTTCGATAGGTGCTCTTGCCTTTGTCGAAATAATAGTTGTTTCGAGCTTCCATTAAGTTTTTGGCACCGTTCTTGGGACTAAGATATTAGGAAAACTAAATTTTTATTACTTTAGCCATTTTATTTATTTGCAATTTATATTTCTTCTATTTTTAACTTTACTAATTTTTTTTCTTCATCTCTGGCAGGTACCTCTAGTTTATGACTAGAAAGAACCCGACAGGACCCTTGATTTTTTACAGTGATATAGAAGGTACCATTCGCAGAAATCGTAAGGAAATAAGGCGAAGCCTACAATACATAAAAAAAGAGCAAGAAAAAGATCCAGATACTACCGAAGAGATGGCTGATAATAATCCGCTACCTCCTGTGGTGGCAGTAAACCTGGTGAATCAAAATCATGCTCCTCGTACTATGTATGATTATGTTAAACCTAATTTAACAGGAACCAAATCTAGTATTGTTAGACCTGCTGTTGCTGCAAATAATTTTGAACTAAAACCTAACACTATACAGATGATACAACAGTTTGTTCAGTTTGATGGTTTGCATGATGAGGACCCTAACAATCGCTTGGCAAATTTTCTGAATTCTGCGACACTTTAATAATAAATGGCGATTCTGATGATGTCATTCGTCTTCGATTGCTTCCCTTTTCGTTGAGGAACAAAGCTAAACAGTGGTTGAACTCGTTACCACGAGGATCAATCACTTCATGGAAATAAATGACCGAAAAAATTTTATTAAAGTATTTTCTGCCGGTTAAAATGGCTAAGTTGAGGAATGATATCTCTTCTTTTGTGCAGATAGATTTAGAAACACTTTACGATGAGAATACAAGGATCTACTGAAAAGGTTCCCTCACCACGGGTTACCATTATGGCTACAGGTTCAAACCTTATACAACGGTGTGAACCCCTCAACTAGGCAATTAATCAATTCATGGCCGTGATACCACGAATAACAAGACCCCTGAAGTGGCTTATGAGTTTATTGAAGAGATGTCACTGAATAATTATCAATGACAAGTTATGAGGACAAAGCCAAAAAAAGTCGCCAAATTTGTCGTCAACCTCGACACAAAGAACCATTCTATCAAATCGGTAGAACTATTAAATAAAAGATTGATAGTTTGTGTAGTTCTTCAGGTACACCCAATGATGCGGTCACGATAAATACGGAGGAGGACAAACATTACGAATACCCACCTACAACTCTGTCATAGAAAGCGAGCAGATGAACTATATGGGTAATAATTCTAGACCCCAAAATAACCCTTATAGTAACACTTACAATCTAGGTTGGAGGAACCATCCAAACTTTTCATGGGGTGGCTAAGGAAATCAGAGACAACAACCCCTCTCAAGCTTTCAACAGCAACCCTACCCACAAGAGAAAAAGTCGAACCTTAAAGAGATGCTAAAAAAATTTATTGCGGTGTCAGAAACTCGTTTCTAAAACACAGAAATAATACTCAAAAATCAGCAAGCATCAATTCAAGGGATCGAGAACCAATTGGGACAACTTGCTAAACTCATATTTGAAAGGCCACAAGGCAGCTTGCCAAGCAATACTGAAACTAACCCAAAGGAGCAACTGCATGAAGTTACTACTAATAATAGTGAAGGGTAAGATGAGCCAAAATTGAGGCAAGAGAATGTCGTAGAGGAAGCTAAGGTTGAGGTAAGCCATGATCAACCAAAATCGGTAATTATAGAGTACCAACCTTGTGTGCCATACCCCAATGTAATGAAGAAAGACCGCACAGATGAACAATTCAGTAAATTTCTTCAACTCTTAAAAAAATTACATATTAACTTACTGTTTCTTGAAGCTCTCTCGCAGATGCCCAATTCTAGGAAATTTTTAAATGAGCTATTGACAAACAAACGGAAGTTAGACGAGGCGGCGCATGTGGAGCTAAACGTAGTATGCTCAGCAATTGTGCAAAATAAACTACCACGAAAATTAAAAGATCCAGGGAGTTTTACAATTCCATGTTTAATTAGTCGTTTATCTATTAATAATGATTTAGTTTATTTTGGGGCAAGCATCAATGTTATGCCTTATAAAATGTTTAAGCAGCTAGGTCTAGGGAAACTCAAACAAACTAGGATGAGCATTCAATTAGCTGATAAAACTATTAGAGTTCCTAGGGGTATTATCGAAGATGTACTAGTAAAAATTGATAAATTCATATTCCTGGTAGACTTTGTCATTTTAGACATGGATGAGGACAATAACGTTCCTTTAATTTTAGGAAGACCCTTTTTAGCAACTGCTAGAACTAAAATTAATGTTGGTACAGGAGAACTTATACTTCGTGCAGGTGATGAAACGGTCACTCTTCAGGCTCTTGACTCGACTAGGACATAGAATAATCAAGGTGAAAACATAAACTCAATTAATGACAATTTGGTTCAACCTTCTTTACAGGAAACACCACGAAATTACACAACTAAGCCAGATCCTAGACCTCGTGCTAACAAAGTGATCGTGTGTCAGAGTCTTAAAAATTTATAAAAAAGAATGACCGAACCTGGAAACTAACTAAGACAACGATGGAGGAAATCGCACCTATCGAACAGTAGTATAGTTTAGTGGCAAGACCAGATTGTCGAACCCAAAGGAACCAAAAGTACTAATACTAACTTTCTTTTTATTACCTAAACTAAGAATTAAAGGATTGTTGTTTAATCTAAGATTAACTAACTACTAAGCTAAAGATGCAAAGACAAAGAGAATAAATTGGGGAAATACTTGTGGGAAAACCAATTGATTAAAACAATTCCCGATGAAGAATCCACCTAGACTTCACTTGCTATCTAACTCTGAACTAGACGATTTATTCACTTGACTTGATCCGTAGGATTCCTAAATTTATATTAATACCTCTTTCGAGGCTACTAACGTCTAACCCTAGGCTGATTAATTGAAATTTCTTTCTAATTAAAACCCCTAAGATTGTATTAACTCGATCTATGGACTCCCATATTAGGTTTGACCCTAATCTGATAAATTTACGTCATCCTATTTCTAGGGTTGTGCTATGCTAGATCTACGCTTAGGCAGGGACTTTTGCTCCACCACCTAAGCACATCAATACTTGAACCAATGTCTCGAAAATACTAAAATAAGAATTAATAACACATAATTAAAAACAAATCAAGTATTTATCATACGACTTAGATAACAATAACAAGATTAAATCTTAGGTTTCATCCCTTTAAGTATCTAAGGGTTTAGTTCATAATAGTAAAATAATACATCTCGTAAGAAAATATAAAACAAAACATAAAGAAAAACCCTAAAGGAATTGAAGGAGAGATCCTCAGTCTTGAGTATGATTCCGGCTTCTTGAGATGAATCAATTGGCTTTCTTCGAGTGAATCCTACAAATTCGGCCCCTCTGGCTTGGCTCTTTGGCCTAGCTGAACCGCTGAAAAGCCCTGACAGAAGGCTTCTATCGAACTTCTATTGAACTCCTTTTAAGTTTCCTTATAGGGTATTTGTATAGGCTTCGAGATGCCTTACTTGGCCCAGAAGTAGCCTAATCCGAATAGAACTCTTCTTTTCTGCGGTAGGGCCATGCCCATGGCACACGCCCGTGTGATTTGAAGCCAGTCCATGTTCTAGTCTGTTGATGAGGCACGACCATGTATTTCGAGGTCCAGGCCGTGTTCGGCCCTTCTTAAGAGGCACGACCGTATGGTCTGGGACCCAGGTCGTGTGGATTTCGTGCTTTGGACCATTTTCTCTATTTTCGGCCCGTTTCTCATTATTTTTATCCTCCGGTGCTCTCATGAGTATAAAACATGAAAACAAAGGATTAGGAGCACCAAATTCCACAATTAAAGGGGTAAATCATCCAAAAACATGCTAAATATGGGATTAAAATATGTTCGTATTATGGTTTATCAAATACTCCTACACTTAAGTTTTTGCTTGTCCTCTAGCAAAATTCTTAACTCACAATTAAAACAAACTTCCTCAATTTATAATATTCATCGATAATGTTTCATCATAATTTATAGATAATTTATACATGGATAATTTTAACTAAAAGAGTCCTGAAGATTCAACCAATCAAAGTCATAGTTTTTAGCACGAAAATATAGGTATTTCCCCTTATCTAAATAATTACCTTTAATTCAAAATTGACAAGAGTTGACATCCTCACTAAAGATTCACTCAAATCACTCGAAGTGTTTAAGGTTTAAAATAAAGCACTCAAAAGTCGAACATGAAAAGTTAATCCCATAGGCATGCCAGAAAATCAAATCTCTACCACTGTAAAATGAGATGATACTCAAATCAAAAGGTCTTTAAAGGGTTGTAACGGGGCTTAGGTTAAAGGTGTGGATAAAGGCTGAATTAAAGGGTTAAAATCGAGATTGAATTGACAATTTACCTAACTAGAAAAAATGAACTAATCCTAAATAATTACATAATTGAAAACTTGAAATACTAATAATACGAGCTTCTTTTTTTTTTCAAGATGTTGAATTTAAGCGTATAAACTCACTTAAATTATAGAACTAATAATGAATATACTTTATTTTTTTAAGAACAAATCAGATAAATACATAATATGAGAAAATTTCAACAACTGAAACTAAAATAATTAGGCAACTGATCAAATCAAGTCTCGATAGAAGGGTAGTCAAAAAGAGTGGTGATAACAAATACAACATGGGTTTTGGGAGTCAATAAAAAGGGTTGTTAGGATCAACGGGGTTCACTAGGGTTAATTATGAAGGTAGGCTTTTAGTGGAGTAAGTGGGTTAAATCCTAAGTGCCTTTATCATCTCGGTATATCAAATCAATGATGTGGTCTCGACTTGTATAAGCAAAGCAAGTTCTAGAATAACAAATCAATGTTGACACACTCATAATCAATAAAGTGAGTACAAAAAGAATGTATGCTCTAAAAGGCTCAAAATATCACAAAAATTATGGGTTTTTGATGACAACCTTGTAAATTTTAAACTTCAAGGTAATAATTAGATTCAGGTAGACAACCTAACAAAATTTTAATTTTTGAAAATAGACTTATCATGCTTGATTCTCTAGTATCTTAAAGTTTAAATTATCAATGCACAATTGACTATGACTTAATCTAAAACATCTCAATAAAAATCATAAATCAATAGGAATTTCATTCTAATTAGTGTTATAAGAAGATTACTTAAGACAAGACATAATTCAGGGATTTGAGAATAATGCAAAAAGTTAGGCACTTTTTCTAAATAATTTTCACCCCCCACACTTAAGATGTACATTGCCCTCAATGTACAAAGATATATAATAACTATAAGATATAGGGAGAAGTGAAACTTCCTGATTTTTAGATGGATTCCTTAAGTTGGCAGTGGTCATGGTGTGGTGGCCATCGACAATCTCTGTGCTAGATGAAGAAATTGGGAATCTCATAAAGAGTTAGCCAGGAAATAATAAGAATACTTCAAAATATACTAATTATATATTTAAAGAAAGGAAAAATAAAAAGAAAGGTGTAAAAAGAGAAATAAGGCTAAAAGAACCGATTAATAGACCGAAAGGTCCTTATTATTTGATGGTTCGTGAGGTGGGTATGGTTTCTAAGGCCGTGGTGTGTGATTCCCAAGCAGCCTAAAGAACCTAAAACCCAAAAACTAAAATAAAATAAACTGAATTAAGCATAAGAGAGTCAAAGATAAGGAAAATAAAATAGATAAGAAAAGAAAAGAAAAATAAAAGTTAAATGGCCTCAAAGACCCTTGGCTTGTCGAGTGGATGAAGCGACCTGCATGAACTTATGCAGATCGGTCTCCCACAGGGGGACTGTGCTTGAATCCTTCCGCTTCTTCGACATGGATATTGTGGAGATCAAGAGTTTAGAGAATGAAGGAGGAAAGTGAAAATGGAAGGGAGTGAAGAGTAAATGGGGAGTGGGTGAGAAGGGGAGAGGGGTTTTTTAAATAGAAATTTTTAGCTCTGGTACATCCCCACGCCCGTGTACCATGGGCATGTTGAATCACATGGCCGTGTCTCACAGCCGTGTTATGCTTTCTTCATTTCTCCCACATCCATGCATAGGTCACCACGCCCGTGCTTCTAAAACAGTATCGGCCACGGCTGTGTCGCACGACCGTGGTAGCAGTTGGAGCCCGTGACTTGAAGATATTTTCTCGTCCTATCTCGTACTATCTCTTCCATACCAGTACTAACATCCGTAGTATCCATACAGCCGTGTGGTGCAGGCTTCTGCGCTTCATTAACTTGGTTAGTTTGTAGTTAGGTGCTAAAAGAAAGAGAATAAAAATAAATGGGATTAGTGCTCGGGTTGCCTCCCAAGAAACGCTCGTTTAAAGTCTTCAGCTGGACTTACCTCTCATTTGCTCATTCATGGTGGTTTAAGGAGTGAGAAATCCTTTCTCTCGCTGTCATTATATGGTTTTAATCGAGTAGCATTTATCTTAGAAGTGCCGAAAGTAGGATTGCTTACCTCGACTGTACCGTATGGGAAGGCATTAATTACTTTAAAACGGATCTCTTTATTCGTATTGTGGTCTGAAGTGGTTATTCGCGGGTCTATTTTATCTAACAGTACTTGATCTCCTATTTTGAAGTGATTTGATTTTCCTTTAAGTTCTTCTGGGGGTTCCCTCGGTTTCACTTTGTGTGGTTTTGATTTCTCCTTGAAGTGTGTCTTCCACTCATCTAGTACATCGATCTGAAGCCTTCGTTCCTCATAAGTTATTTCCTTGTTGGTACGAGCTATAGGATCTGGCTCAGAGGTGTAGTTCTGTGGTGCTTCCTGAAAAGAAAATTTAATCGAATGATTATCAATAGAATTTACACTCTCACATTTATCACTCGATGTCCTAGCTGAGTCGAGAGCTTGAAGACTAATTGACTTGTCACCTACACGAAGTATAAGTTCACCTGTACTAATATCAATTTTAGATCTGGCAGTTGCTAAAAAGGGTCTTCCTAAAATTAAAGGAAATGTATTGTCTTCATCCATATCTAAAACAACAAAGTCTACAGGGAATAAAAATTTGTCAATTTTAACGAGTACATCTTCAATTATACCCATAAGAATTTGAATAGTCTTATCGGCTAGTTGAATGCTCATCCTAGTTTGTTTAGGTTTCCCTAGACCTAGCTGTTTAAACATTTTAGAAGGCATAACATTGATGCTTGCCCCCAAATTAGCTAAAGCGTTATCAACAGATAAACTACCAATTAAACATGGAATTGTAAAACTCCCTGGGTCTTTTAATTTTCGCGGTAGTCTGTTCTGTAACATTGTTGAGCATACTGCGTTTAATTTCACATACGGCTTCTCGTCTAACTTTCACTTGTTTGTTAAAAGCTCTTTTAAAAATTTCCTTGAGTCTGATGTACAGACCCATTTGCCCGGCCCAAACCCATTTACAGACCCAAACCCATTTACAAACCCAAATTAACCTAAACCCATTAAAAACAGCCCAAATCTACCAAGCCCAACACACATTAGCCCAATAGCCTAAAAAAAAACTTAGGGTTCCAGGAACCCTAAGAAACCTAGGTGCCGCCGCCACTGCACCGAACCACCCTCTCTGACCTAACTGTTCCACTTGCTCTGACAGAGTCAGCCACCTGCTCCCTGCACCACCGGCCACCGTCCCATCTCCACCGCCTCGCCCATGCCCTGCAAAAGAGAAACTAACACGGCGTCAGACAACAATGGCAGAAAAAATAAGAAATAATGTATTTATTTTTTTCTTCCTTTCCAAGTTCGGGTATAAAAGCCCGAAAATAACAATGTAAAAGGGACCCTTTTTTGGAAAAAGAAAAAATAAAAAAAAGAGAGATTCAAAACAGTATACGAACAATAGCAGAGATCCAACGAAAATCAAAACACAGAAATCAAATAGGTAAATTTTCGAAGGTATTTTTATCTTTTATTTTTTCTTCTCTTTTTCAAAACCGTATTAACCTATTACCTTTGTTTTTCTTAAAAATAGCTTATCTATATTTGAATCGCATCAAAATATAAAAAAAAAAACATAAAATAATTTTTTTTACCTTTCCGGCCACCGTGGACGGTGGCCGGAGTGTCGGCGCCGGCGACGTCAACGGTCGGATTCTGGCCGGAGTCCCCCCCTTTTGCAGAGAAAAAATGAAAAGAAGAACTTTTTTTTTAAAAGCAACAAGCAGAATGATTTTTTTGGGGTTTAGGGCCTTTATAGCCCTCAAAGCGACGTCGTTTTGGGGATGGCCTTTAACCCCAAAACGACGTCGTTTGACATGACCGACCCGATCCGATCCGACCCGCCTAGGATCCGCGTGTTTTTGCAGAAGGGGCTATTTGCGCATTCGGCCCTTCCGCTTTTTCAGACATTTGCAATCAAGTTTTTTATTTTTAAATTTAGCCCCACAATTTATTTTGGTTCGCAATTTAGTCCTCGATCTTTATAGCGTTTTGGTGAAGGGTTTATTTCCATTTAGTCCCCAGTTACATCGTGCGTGTAAATAGGTCCCTAGACTTTTTTATTTTAAATTTGCCCCGAAATTATGCTTTTTAATTTAATTTAGTCCTTTTTCTATTGTTTCTTTGTTATTTTAATATTAATATTATTATTATTATTATTATTATTATTATTATTATTATTATTATTATTACTATTACTATTATTTACTATTATCATTATTTTATTATTAATACTATTATCATATTATTATTTATTTTACTATTATCTATTATTATTACTATTTATTTAGTATAATTAATTAACAATTTAATCCTTTTTCTATTGTTTCTATGTTATTATCATTATTATTATTATTATTATTATTATTATTATTATTACTATTGTATTTGATATTGTTGATATTATATTGTATTTACCATTATTTATATTAATATTACGATTATTATTATTATTTATTATTTTATTTAATTACTAATTTATCTTACTTACTTATTTTATTTATATACATGTATACATATATTTCCATTATCATTACTAGCATTATATTATTATATAACTCTTATTATTATCACTATTTAGTATTTGTATCATTATATTATTATTATCTCTATTATTATTTTGTTACCAAATTATTGTCGTCGTTATTATTTTTATTTTTACTATTACTATTATATTATATTATATTTGCTTATTCTTTTGCATATATTACATTATTTATTAAAGACTATTACTATTTTATTTTTCTTTCGTTTTATTTTACAATATTATTTATACATTATATATATTATTATTAGTATTATTTATGTTTTCATTATCATTGTTCTAATATCATTTTATTCTCTATCGTTCTTGCCATGTTACTATTATTATTGTATTATTATTCTTGTATCATTATTCATATGTCATTTTTACCGTTATCATTTTATTATTATTTATTACCATATTATCGTTATTATTATTATTATTCGTTATTCTCATTATTTTCACCATTTTTTTCTCTCTTTTGTTTGCTATTACTATCATCTATTATTACAATGGTATGTGTTATCATTCTTTTTTTTTTTTACTATTATTACTATTATTAATATTATTAGTTTATCTATTATTATTATTGTCATTGTTATCATTAGTAGTGGTAGTATTTTATATTTACCGTGTTTATGTCCACATTTGTTTTCTTAGCCTTGTGTTATATTATTAATACATTTTGAAAATTATCATATTTCCTTTAATTTTTTTAAAAGAATAAGGCAATGTTTAGTATTTAGAGATTCGTGGAATAGTGCCCTAACGTCTTTGAGTTGCGATTCTTTGTTTCACTTAATAATCAAACATCCTTCTATCCTATTTCATGAAATATGTGACGACCTTAACTTCGAGAGATTAAAACATCGTGTCCTAACGTACTGGATGTGATGTTTAGATCTTTTCGGAGCAAAGAAATCTCGATTTTTCTTGGCCCGAATACCTATATCTATTTTAGCTCAAACACTAAAATCAAAACGCGTTTACAAAACCACCTTATTCCGTCTAAAAGTTTTCAAATCAGGCAATGTTTGCGTGTTTAGAAATTTGGGGAATAGTGCCCTAACGTGCTGGGATACGATTTTCCGTTTGACTAAAACACTAAACATCCTTTTAATAAATTTCACGAACTCCGAAATAACTTTGATTACGAAGGCTTCGAATATCGTATCCTAACGTGCTGGATGTGATGTTCGTACCCTCTCGGAATAAAGACATCTCAAATATCCTAATACATTTTTTTAAAAAAGGATCCGAATTTAAAAATCTTTTCAAACTTCCAACATTAAGACACTAATTAATCATTTTGGTACCAATTTTGGGCGTGTCGAGGTGCTAACCCTTCCTCGTATGTGAATCGACTCCGAACCCGATTTTCAAAACTTCGGACCAAAAACACCGTTTTAGTAAAGCAAAATGTTTTATTAAAATAAAGGTGATCCGACCACACCAAATAAAGGTCGGTGGCGACTCCGCTTTATCCTATTTTCAAAACCAAAGTCGAACCCCATTTCGTCGTTTTCCAAAAAATGGTTCTGACGACTTGGCGACTCACTGGGATGATAGAGAGTCAAGCCATAAATTGATTATTTTCATCTTTTGTCGGAAGTTTGAAAGCTCGATTTGAAAATCACAATCTTTTATTGCGTGTTGTTTCAATTTCTGCATTGCATTGCATGACCGTTGTGGTCACACCTTTAGGTGAGAGTGAGAAACTACTCTTCGTGAGGTTTTCACCTCGTGCGGGATAGTAGATCGCTTTGGGATACATCCGTACCTATGTCTTCGTGAGATTTTCATCTCCGTGCAGCCATAGGGAAATGTATTCCCCTGAACTGAACTCGGTCTATATGAGCCTATAATAGGTGAGGATCGAGGAATCTGCTAGTTCGGGTACCCTTACCTTAGAACCAAACCACATGTAGGGAACCCTAAGGACCCACCTTAGGTACAACTATGTTAAACCCCTAGTGGCCATCCAGATAGGTACTCTATGTTGTTTACTTCTCCTGTGCTAACGTGTTTTGTTTTGTTTGTGATTGCATTGCATTGCATCACACCGCATCATCTTAGAAAGAAGGTGTTGATTCATATTCGATTGCTAAATAGAAGAGTTTATCATAAGGAAATGTGTTACTTGATAAAGTGGATTATAATACGGTCGTTCGAACATAGTCCAGGTGAACGACGAGAGAGGACTGATAATCCACAGAAGAATACAAGACTTTGCCTGAGGATTCAAGCCGACAAGGATTATTGAAGAGCCATCGTATCTCCGTTTTCCAAAAGAAGCTTATAAACATCGCGGAGGATAAGCGGTGAAGAGCCTGACTGGACTAAGAAACAAGGAGCTAGAAGAGATATCCATTGAGAAAAGTTCATGGGCACAACCATAACATCCGGATACGAAGAAGAGGATAGGTATTTTCACCTGGACTATGAGGATAAAGCCGTATATGCAGTCCATTTTATGTAAAGAAATGTATTTTCTAGAAAAGTTCTTCTAATAAAATTGAATTCATAATCAACGCCTCTCTTTCTTTTTGCATGCATTTGCATTGCATTTCATGCATTGCATTGCATCATATCACATGCATTAAAATTTGTAGAAAGGCCCTAATTAGGTGAAGTTATTTGATAACCTAGAAGACATGGATCAAAGAATAGAAAGACTAGAACAAATGCAAAAGGAAATACAAGAATGATGCAAGAACGATTAATCAAGATACAACAAGATATGATAGAGCGGATGCAAGAGTCCCAAAACAACATGATAAGCCGGTTAGGCGCAACTATTGGCCAATGAGCGAGGAAAGGCGCCACGCTAGCTCGGGGAATAATGCGACCACCTTACCTCCCGGATTTACCCGCCAAATACCCAAGCACCACCGAAATATGTCCCCAAAGGCGTCTTTTGTTATCGAGCCACGATGCGAGTTGAGACCGCAATGCCGACACACTTTCCATTGGTTCGGGCACTAATCCCGAAGGAGGTCCGCTAATCCTATAGTCCCGATCTTGATGAAATGGTTGAAATGGATAAGGCAAAAGCAAACCTTCCTGGATGACTCGAGGATCGTTGCAGATGGTTAGAAGAAAAGTTCAAGGAAATAAAGCTGGCGACCATCGCTACGGGGTGAGCGCTAAAGACTTGAGCCTAGTCCGGACCTCGTACTTCCTCCAAAGTTTAAGACCCAGTTTTGAAAAATACAATGGGACCAGTTGCCCGGCGCACATCACAATGTTACGCCGACGGATGGCGGATATGTTAACAACGATCAAGCGCTTATTCATTGCTTCGGAGACGGTTTGGTAAAATTGCTGCCAAATGGTACAATCACTCACCGTACCGGATCAAGTCGTGGAGGACCTAGCACGAGCCTTCCCGAAACAATACTGCACGTAGCGATATAGCTCTGATCGAATCACGCCCAAAATATGGAGAAAAAGCCAAGCGAAAGTTTGAGCAATATGCCCCGGTGGAGGAAGTAGCCCACAAGTTCGACCACCGCTTCTAGAAAAAGAGACAACCATCTTTGTTTGTCAATCGTTGAAAGCTCCTTCATTAATCACATGCTTGGAAGTGCCACTAAAAGTTTTTACGATATTGTCTTTGTCGGGGAGATGATCGAACATGCAATCGGATCTGGCAAAATTGAAGCGGAAACCACTAGAAGGCTGCTCCTAGAAAAAGGGATGACGAGGTGAATAATATAAACATGGGGACTCAAAGTCAATTATGTTAACCGACCAAAAGCGGTGACTCACGAGTATCAAGGTTCATCAAGGAAAGAATCCGCACAAGGAAAAACATTAAAAACTCCAATTTACGTCAATCCCTATGGCGTATAAGGAGTTGTATCAAAGTTTATTTGGCGCACACGTAGTGTCCCCAATATCGAGCCGATGCAACCTCCATACCCAAAATGGTATGACCCAAACACTCGATTAGAGTACCACGCGGGATCACGAGCCATTCGATAGAAAATTGTCTTACTTTCAAGAAATTGGTGGAAAATCTCATCAACATGGGTATTGTGAAGTTCGATGACGAAGCGGTGGTAATTGAAGCTCAAGGCGGGAGAGTTGCGTTTCCTTAAAGAAGTCATTAGAAACCTAGATCAGAACGCCAACGGTGTACAAGAGAACCGAGGAATAAAAGTTTTTCGAACATCTGCCTTTATGTACTTGAGGTGTTTTGAACAATGAGATTGTGGAAGAAACATGTATTTTTAAAGCTAATCTAGAGTAATGTGTAAAACACACTTGTTGCTTCAAGCCAGGAAGCAATAAGATTTCTTTTGAGAAGTAGGCTTGTGTCCAGAATTTTTATCTCAATAAAATGCATCTTTTCAAGTAAATATTTTCATTCTTTACATTTCATACTGAATATTTTCCACTCATGACCATATCATACGAATAATCATCCTTAGGATCATTTATTCTTTGATTTTCTGCCCACAATGGGCCCCCAGATATCAATGACATGAGCGACATTCTTGACGACTCCTTTTTAGTGAGATACGTATCTAGAGGGATCTAAGGGCCTTGAAGATGACAAAGATCGCAACTTACTTATGAAGTGTCAGCAGACGCTATGAACCAACGAGGAAGATGAAGACAGAAGCTTAGCTCACCGCAAGAATAAGGCAAGATATTATTGCATGATCACAGCCAGACACGTTGAGGCCACTGAAACGCGGATTCCTATATGTGAAGCATGCATGTTATCAAGCCAGTCTCCTCAAGAGCTTCGAGCCAACATCGGTTCATATCCATGGCCTTTGATTACCTTGCCAAGAGGGTAAAGGTCGCTTCACGTGTCAAAATTACAAAGTCAACAGTTGTCAACTTTAACTTCAAATTCAAAAAAAAAAATAAAAAAAAACAAAAAAGAAGTATGTGGCAATGCCAGAAAGAAACGTGAGGTACAAATTTATAGTCTGTTCAAAGATCAGACACCATATCATTGCAGCAATGGCGGCCTAACCCATTCAAAATTTTTGAAAAAAACAACTGAGACTTGTAAAGGTTGGCATAGAGAAGTTACCATTTACCTCCTAGGTTTCTTGAGCATTGGCCCGGGGCTTTCACCGGGGCATCCTTTCCATTGAAAAATTGTTGGAAGATAAGATTCCTTTTCCCAAGCTTGGATTGAATTAGATGAAGCAGAATGCCTCCAGTAAGCTTGATTGAAAGTATTCAGCAGGGTCAAATGTACCAAAAACGGACACGGGCTTATGACAAAAAGGTTCACTCAAGAGAATTTTAGGAAGAGGACTTAGCATTAAGAGAGATTCTTCTTATCCAAAAGAAATCTAAAGAAAAGTAAATGCCTTATCTGAAAGAAGGCACTGTTCTAGGAAACATGAGTGTTAACCAAGATGGATGACAAGGACACCTTAATCCGGTGAGTCAGATTCAATAAAAAAAGAGTTTTCCAAAAAAAACACGAAAAGGAAAAGAAAAAAAAGAAAGAGGAGAGGCCAAGGCGAAAACCGCAAAGGCGCTTTGAGACCAACGGTATTTGAGTTGAAAACCTAAAAAGGCACTCAAAATTTTGATCGAAAGTAGGGCATCTGATGGTCTCGCCACGCTCGAAGAAGTATATTACGTCTTGGGGCATCGTCAAAGTACTGGATCCCCTAAACACATATTAAGCTCAAAATGGTCCTCAAGAAGTTGGAGCAGTGAAGCTCAAGTTGCGATATCCGGGCACTTAGTTTCCATTTTATCCATGTTTTATTCTTTGGTGGTTATTTTATTCCTTTCAAAAACCACCGATAAAATTCCTTCTTAATTACCTTTGTTAGCATTGATTAATTTATTTGTTTGAGCTATGCTCCCAATCAATTTCCTTTTTGTCCATTGTTACAATCTTTTTCAAGCATTTTGCATTGAAATAACGATTAATGGACTAATAATACTTTCATAAAATGAGTTTTGCATATTACTGGAAGCTTGAATAATACAAGGACTTGAAACAGGACTATTGTTTAGAACTCACTCACTCAAGATTTGGAAATATTGGAGAAAGATGATTATCTCTTTGGACCTTTTATTTTCACCGGTGATATGTCTTTGACGGATAACGAGCAATGTCAACCCAAAGATACAAAGAGATCATTCTGGGAAAATAAAATGATACTCTGCATTCATGCACGATCGTGCCTACACATCGGTCATTACACGATGAATGGTGTAACAGATCAAATTGATCATATACCTCAGAGTTACAGCAGGATAGGTAGAAGAAACCAAATGTTATTCTCCTAAAGTTGCAGGGGGAGATACAAACTTTATGTCCTAGGAGGTACAGTGGAAGAGACCCTGAAATTACAGCGGGACAAATTTGTTGAGCATAATATGATCATTTTTTGGGTTTTCTATCAAAGATACTGACTGAACGAGAAAGCATGATAGCATATCAGTGATAGAACATTAATGGACTACGAGCAATGATGACCCCAAGCATTTAAAAAGGGATCATTTCATTTTGCATTCATACATCATTTCAAAGCATGTTTAGTTAGGAGCATTCGACTCATTGCATCCTAATCATCATAAAAAGACCATTCTCATGACATTCCGCATTCATGCAAAAGTCATCCATTGTCATTTAGTTAGGAGCATTCGATTCATTCTGATCATTGCATCCTAATCATTGTAAAAAGACCATTCTCACGGCATTCTGCATTCATGAAGGCGTCGTCCATAACGCATATAGTTAAGAGGCTTTGAGTCATTTTGATCATAGCATCTTCATCATTTGCATAAGCATAAGCACATAAAATTCATTCTACAGGACAGGTTCCTCAAAGAACAGTGTAGCAATATCAAAATTCAGATTTCGTTCCCTCAAGATGGTAGTGGGGCAGACTGAAGAATGAAGTCTTCCTGAAGATAGTAAGGAAGCACATTGAAAAATTCAGATTTCGTTCCCTCAAGATGGTAGTGGGGCAGACTGAAGAATGAAGTCTTCTTGAAAATAGTAAGGAGGCAAATTGAAAAGTTCTGAATTCTCATTTCCTCGATGTTCCAGTGGAGTAGGTTGAGATTGTAAATCTCGTCTCCCTGAGTTAACAATGAGGTTACATCTTTAATTCTTTGAAGTTTCAGTAGAGAAGATGGAGACTACGAATCTCTTCTCCCTGAATTCTTATTTCCTCGAAGTTCCGTGGAGTAGGTTGAGATTACAAATCCGTCTCCCGAGTTAACAATGAGGTTACATCCTTAATTATTTGAAGTTTCGATAGAGAAGATGGAGACTACGAATCTCTTCTCCCTGAATTCTTATTTCCTCAAAGTTCCCGTGGAGTAAGAAGTAAATCAAAGAAATTAGTCCGGTGGTCCCTAAGTTTGTAGGGATCGATTGAAGAAAGATTTGACCTTCACGAAGTTGCGAAGCGGATCGAAGACTTCGATCTGGTGATCCTTAAGTTTGCAAGGATCAGTTGAAGAAAGCGATTTGACCTTCCCGAAGTTGCAGAAGCAGATCAAAGATTCAATCTGGTGATCTCCGAGTTTGCAGGGATCAGATTGAAAATAGCATATTTGACCTTCTTGAAGTTGCAGGAAGCAGATCGAAGATATCAGTCTGGTGGTCCTTGAGTTTGCAAGGATCAGATTAAAGATAGCAGTTTTGACATTCCTGAATTTGCAAAAGCAGATCAAAGACAACAAATCTGGCAATCCTGGTATTTCAGGAGCAGATCGAAGTGAAAAAGTCTGGCAATCCTGATGTTTCAAGAGCAGATTGAAGAAAACAAGTCCAGCGATCCGATGTTTGTGAGCGGATCAAAGACAAAAGTCCGCAATCGATGTTTTAGGAGCGATCGAAGATAACAAATCCGCGATCCCGATGTTACGAGAGCGGATTGCGAGGAAGCGGTCGAAGATACAAGGCGCAATGAATAAATTGGAACTACAAGTCCTATCTCACCAAAGCAACGGTGGAATAGAATCGAAACGACCAGATCACGGTGGTGAATGGGGCAATCGAAGAAACCCAAACCACCGTTCGATTTGGGTCAAATTTGGTGCATTACATGAGATCCGCTTTAATCTGTAGCTTTAATCATTACATTGCAATGCCGGAAATAAGATTCGCTATCTCGATCGCTTTCTTTGCAACTTCAGGGAGATAAGGTTGTGGCTTCACTATGCTCCACTGCAACTTCAAAAAGATGAGATCTGTCGTAGTCTGTAGCTTTAATTAGTTCCACTGCGACGCTAGGGAAATAAGATTCACTATCTTCAATTTGCTCCACTGCAACTTTAGGGAGATAAGGGCAATGGCTTCAATCTGCTTCACTGCAACTTTAGAGAGATGAGATTCACCATGGTGGATTTGATCTGGCCTACTGCAACTTCAGAGGTATAGGACTTGTGGATTCGTAGCTTTAATATACTCCACTGCAACTTCAGGGGAATAAGATTCGCTATTCTTGACTTCAATCCATCCCACTACAACTTCAGGGGTATGGGATTTGTGGATTCACCGATCTTGTTACACCAACCTCTGGGGAATATGACTTGTAGAATCAATTTATGGACATATGCTTATGCATAATGATAAGGATGCAATGATCAGAATGAATCAAATGCTCCTAACTAAATGTATTATGGATGACATTTGCATGAATGCAGAATGTCATGAGAACGATCCCTTTTTTAATGCTTAGGTTGTCATTGCTTGCTGTTTATCAAGGTTGTATCATTGACGTAATATCCTGTCTTCTTGTTCAATCGATACTTTTGATAGGAAATCCAAAGAAATAGTCACTATTTAGAGTTTTCTTCTCAAATATTTCCAACCCTTATGCTTGGTGAGTTCTAAATAATAGTCCTATTTATAGTTCTCGTATTATTTAGAAGTTTTCAGAGTAATATGCAAAACTCCTTTTATGAAAGTATTATTAGTCCATTAATCATTACTCCAATATAAAATGCTTGAAAATGATTATAATGATAGACAAAACTGAAATCTATCAGGAACTAAATCTGAAAATAATAGGTTAATTAAAGAAAGCAAACATTGCTAGAACTCCGCTTTCTCAGGATCATCATCAATATTTTCTCTAAACTCTTCTGCTCCTTCCTTCCTAATTTTATCGATCGGAGGCTTGTTCATTCTTACCAAATTCATGCCTTGGGGAGCTACGGGAACCGTTTAAGGTATGGGAGGGGGTGGGGGAGGTTGAGCATTCGGATTTGCTTGAATAAACTCAGTATACCAGTTATTCATCATTTGGAGAAAGGCTTCCTGAGCCCTCTCTCCCTGCCCACGTGTTTCAGATCTATCTCCTACTGGCGTGGTCCCTTTTGCGGGAGCCGACGCATTACTTTCAGCATCGTCAGCAGTAGCTCGGTCGGGATCGATTTACTATAAAAAAATATTTTAAATTGTCAGAAGTCATCACACTATCACAGTATATTTATGGCATGTATAGCTAGACTTTTACACACGCTATGTTAGTCTGAGAATCAATTAAACCATAGCTCTGATACCACTAAATGTAACACCCCTCACCCGGTTCCTTCGCCGGAACAGGGTACGAGGCATTACCGGACATGATTCAAGCAATTGTACAAAATTTAAAATGTAAAATCCATATAAATTAAAACTTTTCCATACATAGTCATCATACTCTCATTCGACCAATTCAAGCATTATCATAAACATATAACTTGATTAATATTGAACATTATCAATACCCATAAGCAAAATAAACCATCAAATTTTTAAAGGCCAGTATTTTAGCCCAATTCGCTACTACAAGTAACAAGACGATTAAACCTTCTATACATGCCATAATTCCCAAAATATTGTTTTCAAAATACCAAAAAAATGCTGATAGTGTGGATGGATCTCCGACGATCACCGAATCCTGAGCTAGCTTGATGACACTATAGGACAAGGGAAAAAAAAGAGTACGCATATAGCTTGGTAAGTAAGTATATAAATAATAAGTAATGGATTTAACATGTTTACAAAATAACACAATGATATCTACATTCAAATTCACTATTTATTCAAGTTGAACAAGCTGTCTATTCGAGTCACAGTCACTAAATTATTTTTATCTGGAGTTACAAAACTCCAAATTAAGATCCATAAATTTTACCTCAAACTAGACTCATTTATCTTCTTACCATAAAATTTTTAGAATTTTTTTTCTTTCCAATTAGTACGGTTTATTCATTAAAATTTCCCTATTTCACTATTCTACTATTCGACCTCTCTTCACTATGAATCAATTTTATCTTCGTACAGAATTCAAATGACCTTTTGTTTATTTAATTTGAAACTGGAATAATTCAGGATTTCAGGAATATAAATTATATCCATAATTATTTCTTTACAATTTTAATAATTTTTCCAAGGCGAACAGGGATCATGTAATCATTCTAAACCAGTCTTACAAAAATTTAAATATCTAAAATATACAAATCCTTTGCTTTCTCTGTTTCTTTTATATGAAAATAGACTAAATAATCTTTAAATAAATATCTCATACAACTTATAATTCAATTTCTACCATTTTTTGTGATTTTTTAAATTCACGTCACTGCTGCTGTCTAAAAGCAGTTTTATTGTAAATTTTTGCTCTCTCTCACTTTAGTTGTATTCATTACTTACCTATAACAATCTTTCCAATTTCCAATTACATATCGAGCATATTGCTCATACATTACACATGCATGTACATATACTTATCACTACAAAGTCTCACAAAATTTCACTTAGTTGATTTTCCGTTAAGCGCTTGAATAATACTTGAATCTGCGGTGGTTTACTTTACACCCACCTTTGAAGTCGAAGCTCTTTTGTACACATAATGGCCTTCACTCAGTACTACTCATGTGACCTAGCTCGACTTTACTCATAATTCTAGCTCTCTTGTACATACAGTGGCCTTCACCTAGCACCACTCATATGACCTAGCCTTCTCGTAGCTCTCTTGTACACATAGTGGCTCACACTATATACCACACATGTGACCTAGCTACGTATAGCTTTCTTGTACACATGGTGTACTCTCGGTACTACACATGTGACCTGGCTATGTATATGTATATCTCTTGTAGCTCTCTTGTGCACATAGTGGCCTACACTTAGTACCACTCATGTGACCTAGCTACATACCAATTACATCTTCCGATTTCGAAGGTTCAAACGGGAAGTATCTCACTTTCTAATACTTTATTTCATTCCTTCAATAGTCATTTATGATTCAAAAATCAGCTACAATATATAAAACATGCTGACATATAAAAACATCAATAAAGATAATGAATTATTTACATACTACTTACCTCGGTGCAAAATATGGTAAAATTTGCAATTTAGTCCGTAACCTTGCCTTTACCTCGTTCAAGGTCGATTCCACGTTCTTCTCGATCTATAATAACACATTTAGCTTATTTAATATTTATACTATTTAATTTAGTCAAAAATCATATTATGACAAAATTACATTTTTGCCCCCTAACTTTCACAAAATTATGAATTTACCCCTAGGCTCGAAAAATTAAACTTCATCCTATTTTCTTATATTTTATGACATGCTCAACATTTTTCCCTTCTATGGCAATATCAAATTCTCACTCTAACATGTACTTATGAACATTAGATATTTTTATCGATTACGTCATTTTACTCGTTTTCACGTAAAATCATTTAGCAAAAGTTGTTTAACATAATTTCAGCCTTCATATTCTATCATAAAACATCAAAATAAACATATTTCACCTATGGGTATTTTTCCAAATATGAACCCTAGGTTAAAATATTGCTAGAATAAGCTAAACCAAGTTACAGGGATCCCAAAAACGTAAAGAACATGAAATACGGGGATTGGATTGACTTACTATGGAGCTTGAAAGCTTGGAAACCCTAGCTATGGAGTCCCTCCTTGAATTTTCGGCCTAAGGAAGAAGATGACAACCTTTTTCCATCTTTTTCCCATTTAATTTCTTTTATTTGACATTTTACTAAAATACCTTTCATTAAATTTTTAGTTATTTCTACCTATGCATGTCTATTTTTGTCCATGAAAATATAATGGTCTAATTACCATTTAAGGACCCCTACTTTAGATATGCACTTCAATTTAATCCTTTAGCATCTAGAACTCTCATTTATTAACTTTTACAATTAAGCCCTAATAAGCAAATTAGACATGAAATTCATAAAATTTTCTATTGATACTCTAACACATGCATCCAATCAATCAGTAAATCATAAAAACTAATCAAAATAAACTTTTCTATCTCAGATTCGTGGTTTCACAACCACTGTTCCATTTAGGCCCTATTTCAGAATGTTACACCAACTTCGAGATTAGCCAGGTTGTATGGTATAACATGTATTGCCTCAACCTCCGAGTCGTCCAAATCAAGGCACAACACAATTTCTCAATTGGCGAATATCTCATTTCACACTTAGTGAATTTCTTGCTGAGGTAGTATATCGCATTTTCTCTTCTTCCCCAATCATCGTGTTGACCCAGAACACATCCCATAGAGTTATTAAACACTGTCAAGTACAGTATTAATGGCCCATCTGGGCACGGATGTGACAATACGGGAGGACTTGACAAGTACTGCTTAACCTTATCAAAAGCTTTCTGGCATTCATCATCCCACACGCCCGGATTGTGTTTCTTAAGAAGACGAAATATGAGATCACATTTCTCAGTTAATTGTGAAATGAACCGAGCAATGTAATTTAACCTTCCAAGGAAACCTCGAACTTCTTTTTGAGTGCGCGGTGGAGGTAATTCTTGTATAGCTCGAACCTTGTTTGAGTCAATATCAATTCCCCTCTTACTGGCTACAAAGCCCAACAAATTTTCCCGATCTAGCTCCAAAAGTACATTTTGTTGGATTGAGCTTTAATTGGAATTTCCTCAGTCTCAAGAATAACTTCCTCAAAACTTGGATATGTTCCATTTCTATTCAGGACTTTGTGATCATATCATCGACATAAACTTCGATTTCTTTGTGCATCATATCATGGAACAAGGTCACCATGGCCCTTTGATATGTCGCTCCTGCATTTTTCAACCCAAATGGGATCACCTTATAACAAAATGTACCCCACAAGGTTATGAAGGTAGTCTTTTCCATGTCTTCAGGATGCATTTTTATCTTATTGTATCTCGAGAAGCCATCCATGAAGGAAAACAGCGAATAGCCTGTCGTATTGTCTACTAGAGTATCAATGTGAGGCAAGGGGAAATTATCTTTCGGGCTGGCCTTATTTAAGTCTCTATAATCTACACACATTCGTACATTCTCATCTTTCTTGGGGACAGGCACAATGTTGGCTACCCATTCTGAATATTTGACTTCTCTTAAAAATCCGGCATCAAACTGTTTTTTGACTTCCTCTTTTATTTTTAGTACAATGTCAGGCCTCATTCTCCGGAGCTTCTGCTGAACCAGTCTGCAATCCTCTTTTATTGGGAGGCAGTGTACAACGATGCTAGTGCTTAACCTAGGCATATCTTGGTATGACCATGCGAAGACATCCTTGAATTCTTGAAGTAAATCTACAAGGTCTTGTTTCGTCTCCTCGGTTATGAACGTTTCAATTTTCACTACCTTTCATTATTCTAAGGTCACGACCTCTACTGTCTCTTCATGAGGTAAAATTTGTTTTGCCTCTTGTTTTACTATTCTTAACAAGTCCAGAGATAAGCCACAGTCTATGTCATCTTCAAAGTCTTAGGATCCCTCTAAACACATGTTTTGCTCAAAAGGGGGTTCTAATTCCCTAGCAGCATTACTCATGTCGTTGATATCCGGGGACCTGTTGTAGGTACAAAGGAATATACAAAGAACGAATGAATTTAAGAATAATTATTTGTATGTTATGCTTATGAATGAAATGAAAGAATGATTTGGAAGAAGATCCAAGGAATGAAAGAATCTAACATAATTATTTGTATAGAAACAATAGAATAATTTAAAAGAATGGAAGACTATTTGCTCAAAAAAGATATCAAATATGTATTTCATAATGATGTTTGGACATAAGCCTATTTCACAAAGGAATTCTTATTGCTTCTAGGCTTAAAGCAACAAGTGTGTTTTGAACATTACACTGTGTAAGCTCTAAAAAATACAGGAATTTCTTCTGCAGTCCAATTTTTCAGAACACTCCCAGGTTCATAAGGGCAGATATCTGGCAAGGTCCCCACTTCAGTGGTTTCTTCATGTATGACATTGATGTGAACATTTCCCATCATTTATTCAATACTTTCTTTCCTTGGCGTCCTTCGCTCGGGATGAATAATCCCTCCCGATATGAAAGTTTTGGATATATGGGAGAATATCATTGGTTCTGATAAACCGTAATATATACATATTTTAATCCCACATTCGGCATAATTTTGGATGATTTAACCCTTGAATTATGGAATTCAGTGCTCCTAATCCTTTAATTTCATGTTTTATACTTAGGTGAGCATAGGAGGATGAAAAGAATGAGAAACGGGCCAAAAATAGAGAAATTGGGCCAAAGTGAGATATCAACATGGCCTGGAGTTCACCACACAGTCGTCCCACTTTAGCAGACTCGAACATGGCCTGGGCTCAATTCACACAGGCGTGTCCTTGCTGCAGCAAAGATGAGTTTCATTCGGATTAGGATACTTTCGGGCCAAGAAAGGCATCTCAAAGCTTATATAAACACCTTAGGAGGCAACTTAAACGGGGAGTTGACAGGACGTCGAACAGACGCTGAGTAGAAGGAGAAAATACTCCAAGACAGCCATTAGGGAACAGCTTAAGAGAAGGATCTCCATCAAGACTGAAGATCTCCCATCAAGTTCTTTAGAAGTTTTTAGGTTTTCTTATGTTTTGTTATTTTTCCTCTTTTATGATGTTTTCCTCTTCTAGTATGATCTAAATCCCTTAGATACCTAAGGGGATGAAACCTATGACAGATCTTTTTATTATTTGATTTATGAGATAAATACTTGTGCTTATTCTTAATTGTGAGTTTTATTCTTGTTTTGATAATTCAGGTTATTGATTCAAGTCGAATGTGCTTATTCAGTGGAGCAAAAGTCCCCGTTTAAAAGTAGATAACACAATTAAGCGGAGTTGATTGCAACCCTAGAAATAGGGCAACGAAAATCTGCCGGATTAGGGTCAAACCTAATGTGAAAATCCATAGATCGAATTAATGCAACAATAGGGGTTTTAATTAGAAAGAGATTTCAGTTAATCAACCTAGAGTTAGTTGTTAGTAGCCTCGAAAGAGGTATTAATATAATTTAGGGATTTTTACGGATTAAGTCAAGTGAATAAATCACATGAACCAAAAGTAATAAATAAAGTCTAGGTGAATTCTTCCTTAGGTGTCGTCCATCTCATATAAGTTGTCCAAAGTATTTTCCCAGTTTACTCCCTGTCAAGTTCATAAGTTAGTTAAATTAGTTGGTTAAATCTTAGATTAAAAATAAATCCCCTTTAATTATTAGGTTAGATAATAAAAAGATAGTTAGTACTAAGTACTGTTGGTCCTTGAGGAAACTATATTTCGGACTCACCACAGCTATATTACTGTTCGATAGGTGCTCTTGCCTTTATCGAAATAATTGTTGTTTCGAGCTTCCATTAAGTTTTTGGCACCGTTGCCGGGGACTAAGATATTAGGAAAACTAAATTTTTATTACTTTAGCCATTTTATTTATTTGCAATTTATATTTATTCTATTTTTAACTTTACTAATTTTTTTTCTTCATCTCTGACAGGTACCTCTATTTTATGACTAGAAAGAACCCGACAGGACCCTTGATTTTTTATAGTGATATAGAAGGTACCATTCGCAGAAATCGTAGGGAAATAAGGTGAAGCCTACAATACATAAAAAAAGAGCAAGAAAAAGATCCAGATACTACCGAAGAGATGGCTGATAATAATCCGCTACCTCCTGTGGTGGCAGTAAACCCAGTGAATCAAAATCATGCTCCTCGTACTATGTATGATTATGCTAAACCTAATTTAACAGGAACCAAATCTAGTATTGTTAGACCTGCTGTTGCTGCAAATAATTTTGAACTAAAACCTAACACTATACAGATGATACAACAGTTTGTTCAGTTTGATGGTTTGCATGATGAGGACCCTAACAATCGCTTGGCAAATTTTTTGGAATTCTGCGACACTTTAATAATAAATGGCGATCCTGATGATGCCATTCGTCTTCGGTTGCTTCCCTTTACGTTGAGGAACAAAGCTAAACAGTGGTTGAACTCGTTACCACGAGGATCAATCACTTCATGGAAACAAATGATCGAAAAACTTTTATTAAAGTATTTTCTACCAGTTAAAACGGCTAAGTTGAGGAATGATATCTCTTCTTTTGTGCAGATGGATTTAGAAACACTTTACGATGAGAATACAAGGATCTACTGAGAAGGTGCCCTCACCACGGGTTACCATTATGGCTACAGGTTCAAACCTTATACAACGGTGTGAACCCCTCAACTAGGCAATTAATCGATTCAGCCGCCGACGGTACCCTGAATAACAAGACCCCTGAAGTGGCTTATGAGTTTATTGAAGAGATGTCACTGAATAATTATCAATGACAAGTTATGAGGACAAAGCCAACAAAAGCTGCCAGTGTCGTCAACCTCGACACAGTAACCATTCTATCAAATCAGGTAGAACTATTAAATAAAAAGATTGATAGTTTGTGTGGTTCTTCGCAGGTACACCCAATGATGCAGTGCGATACATACGGAGGAGGGACAAACATTACAGAATACCCACCCTACAACTCTGTCATAGAAAACAAACAGATGAACTATATGGGTAATAATTCTAGACCCCAAAATAACCCTTATAGTAACACTTACAATCTAGGTTGGAGGAACCATCCAAACTTTTCATGGGGTGGCTAAGGAAATCAGAGACAACAACCCCTCTCAAGCTTTCAACAGCAACCCTACCCACAAGAGAAAAAGTCGAACCTTAAAGAGATGCTAAAAAAATTTATCGCGGTGTTAGAAACTCGTTTCTAAAACACAAAAACAATACTCAAAAATCAGCAAGCATAAATTCAAGGGATCGAGAACCAATTGGGACAACTTGCTAAGCTCATATTTGAAAGGCCACAAGGTAGCTTGCCAAGCAATACTGAAACTAACCCAAAGGAGCAACTGCATGCCGTTACTACTAACGATAGTGAAGGGTAAGATGAGCCAAAATTGAGGCAAGAGAATGTGGTAGAGGAAGCTAAGGTTGAGGTAAGCTATGATCAACCAAAACCGGTAATTATAGAGTACCAACCTTGTGTGCCATACCCCAATGTGATGAAGAAAGACCGCACAGATGAACAATTCAGTAAATTTCTTCAACTCTTGAAAAAAATTACATATTAACTTACTGTTTCTTGAAGCTCTCTCGCAGATGCCCAATTCTAGGAAATTTTTAAATGAGCTATTGACAAACAAACAGAAGTTAGACGAGGCGGCGCATGTGGAGCTAAGCGCAGTATGCTCAGCAATTGTGCAAAATAAACTACCATGAAAATTAAAAGATCCAGGGAGTTTTACAATTCCATGTTTAATTAGTAGTTTATCTATTAATAATGATTTAGTTTATTTTGGGGCAAGCATCAATGTTATGCCTTATAAAATGTTTAGCGACTAGGTCTAGGGAAACTCAAACAAACTAGGATGAGCATTCAATTGGTGATAAAACTATTAGAGTTCCTAGGGGTATTATCGAAGATGTACTAGTAAAAATTGATAAATTCATATTCCTGGTAGACTTTGTCATTTTAGACATGGATGAGGACAATAACGTTCCTTTAATTTTAGGAAGACCCTTTTTAGCTACTACTAGAACTAAAATTAATGTTGGTACAGGAGAACTCATACTTCGTGCAGGTGATGAAACGGTCACTCTTCAGGCTCTTGACTCGACTAGGACATCGAATAATCAAGGTGAAAACATAAACTCAATTAATGACAATTTGGTTCAACCTTCTTTACAGGAAACACCACGAAATTACACAACTGAGCCAGATCCTAGACCTCGTGCTAACAAAATGATCGTGTGTCAGAGTCTTAAAAATTTATAAAAAAGAATGACCGAACCTGGAAACTAACTAAGACAACGATGGAGGCAATCGCACCTATCGAACAGTAGTATCGTTTAGTAGCAAGACCAGATTGTCGAATCCAAAGGAACCAAAAGTACTAATACTAACTTTCTTTTTATTACCTAAACTAAGAATTAAAGGGATTGTTGTTTAATCTAAGATTAACTAACTACTAAGCTAAAGATGCAAAGACAAAGAAAATAAATTGGGGAAATACTTGTGGGAAAACCAATTGATTAAAACAATTCCCGAGGAAGAATCCACCTAGACTTCACTTGCTATCTAACTCTGAACTAGACGATTTATTCACTTGACTTGATCCGTAGGATTCCCAAATTTATATTAATACCTCTTTCGAGGTTACTAACGTCTAACCCTAGGCTGATTAATTGAAATTTCTTTCTAATTAAAACCCCTAAGATTGCATTAACTCGATCTATGGACTCCCATATTAGGTTTGACCCTAATCCGACAAATTTACGTTATCCTATTTCTAGGGTTGTGCTATGCTAGATCTACGCTTAGGCAGGGACTTTTGATCCACCACCTAAGCACATCAATACTTGAACCAATGTCTCGGAAATACTAAAACAAGAATTAATAACACATAGTTATAAACAAATCAAGTATTTATCATATAGCTTAGATAACAATAACAAGATTCGTCTTAGGTTTCATCCCCTTAAGTATCTAAGGGTTTAGTTCATAATAGTAAAAGAATACATCTCAGAAGAAAATATAAAACAAAACATAAAGAAAAACCCCTAAAGGAATTGAAAGAGAGATCCTCAGTCTTGAGTATGATTCCAGCTTCTTGAGATGAATCAATTGGCTTTCTTCAAGTGAATCCTACAAATTCGGCCCCTCTGGCTTGGCTCTTTGGCCTAGCTGAACCGCTGAAAAGCCCTGACAGAAGGCTTCTATCGAACTTCTATTGAACTCATTTTAAGTTTCCTTATAGGGTATTTGTATAGGCTTCGAGATGCCTTACTTGGCCCAGAAGTAGCCTAATCCAGAATAGAACTCTTCTTTTCTGCGGTGAGGCCATGCCCATGCTTTGCCTTGAGTGTGATTTGAAGCGAGGCCATGTTCAGTGCATTGATGAGGCACTGACCAGTGTATTTGAGGTCGAGCCATGTTAGGCCCTTCTTAAGAGGCACGGTAGGTGTGATGCAGGACCAGTCGTGTGGATTTCGTGCTTTGGACCATTTTCTCCATTTTCGGCCCGTTTCTCATTCTTTTCATCCTCCGGTGCTCTCATGAGTATAAAACATGAAAACAAAGGATTAGGAGCACCAAATTCCACAATTAAAGGGGTAAATCATCCAAAAACATGCTAAATGTGGGATTAAAATATGTTCGTATTATGGTTTATCAAATACTCCTACACTTAAGTTTTTGCTTGTCCTCTAGCAAAATTCTCAACTCACAATTAAAACAAACTTCCTCAATTTATAATATTCATCGATAATATTTCATCATAATTCATAGATAATTTATACATGGATAATTTTAACTAAAAGAGTCCTGAAGATTCAAACAATCAAAGTCATAGTTTTTAGCACGAAAATATAGGTATTTCCCCTTATCTAAATAATTACCTTTAATTCAAAATTGACAAGAGTTGACATCCTCACTAAAGATTCACTCAAATCACTCGAAGTGTTTAAGGTTCAAAATAAAGCACTCAAAAGTCAAACATGAAAAGTTAATCCCATAGGCATGCCAGAAAATCAAATATCTACCACTGTAAAATGAGATGATACACAAATCAAAAGGTCTTTAAAGGGTTGTAACGGGGCTTAGGTTAAAGGTGTGGATAAATGCTGAATTAAAGGGTTAAAATCGAGATTGAATTGACAATTTACCTAACTAGAAAAAATGAACTAATCCTAAATAATTACATAATTGAAAACTTGAAATACTAATAATCTGAGCTTCTTTTTTTTTCAAGATGTTGAATTTAAACGTATAAGCTCACTTAAATTATAGAACTAATAATGAATATACTTCATTTTTTTAAGAACAAATCAGATAAATACATAATATGAGAAAATTTCAACAACTGAAACTAAAATAATTAGGCAACTGATCAAATCAAGTCTCGACAGAAGGGTAGTCAAAAAGAGTGGTACAAGATGGGTTTTAGGTTAATATTAGTGAGTGAGTCAATAAAAGGGTTGTTAGGATCAGCGGGGTTCACTAGGGGTTAATTATGAAGGTAGGCTTTTAGTGGAGTAAGTGGGTTAAACCCTAAGTGCCTTTATCATCTCGGTATATCAAATCAATGATGTGGTCTCGACTTGTATAAGCAAAGCAAGTTCTAGAATAACAAATCAATGTTGACACACTCATAATCAATAAAGTGAGCACAAAAGAATGTATGCTCTAAAAGGCTCAAAATATCACAAAATTATGAGTTTTGATGACAACCTTGTAAATTTTAAACTTCAAGGTATTATAGATTCGTGAGACAACCTAACAAAATTTTAATTTTGAAAATAGACTTATCATGCTTGATTCTCTAGTATCTTAAAGTTTAAATTATCAATGCACAATTGACTATGACTTAATCTAAAACATCTCAATAAAATCATAAATCAATAGGAATTTCATTCTAATTAGTGTTATAAGAAGATTACTTAAGACAAGACATAATTGAGGATTTGAGAATAATGCAAAAGTTAGGCACTTTTTCTAAATAATTTTCACCCCACACTTAAGATGTACATTGCCCTCAATGTACAAAGATATATAATAACTATAAGATATAGGAGAAGTGAAACTTCACGATTTTGGATGGATTCCTTAAGTTGGCGGTGGTCATGGTGTGGTGGCCATCGACAATCTACATGCTAGATGAAGAAATTGGGAATCTCATAAAGAGTTAGCGAGGAAATAATAAGAATACTTCAAAATATACTAATTATATATTTAAAGAAAGGAAAAATAAAAAGAAAGGTGTAAAAAGGGAAATAAGGCTAAAAGAACCGATTAATAGGCAGAAAGGTCCTTATTATTGATGGTTAGTGAGGTGGGTGTGGTTTCTAAGGCCGTGGTGTGTGATTTCCAAGCGACCTAAAGAACCTAAAACCCAAAACTAAAATAAAATAAATTGAATTAAGCATAAGAGAGTCAAAGATAAGGAAAATAAAACAAATGAGAAAAGAAAAGAAAAATAAAAGTTAAATGGCCTCAAAGACCCTTGGCTTGTCGAGTGGATGAAGCGACACGCATGAACTTATGCGGTCGGTCTCCTACAAGGGGCGTGCTTGAATCCTTCCGCTTCTTCGACATGGCTATTGTGGAGATCAAGAGTTTAGAGAATGAAGGAGGAAAGTGAAAATGGAAGGAGTGAAGAGTAAATGGGGAGTGGGTGAGAAGGGAGGGGTTTTTAAATAGAAATTTTAGTTCAGGTACATCCCCCCTGCGTGTACCATGGGCATATTGAATCCTGCAGTAGTGTCTCACGGTAGTGTTATGCTTCTTCATTTCTCCACGTCCATGTCTAGGTCACCATGGTGCTTCTAAAAGCGATGTCGGCCACGGTGTGCCATACGGCCAAGTGGTAGCGATTGGAGCCGTGACTTGAAGATATTTTTCTCGTCCTGTCTCGTACTATCTCTTCCATGCCAGTACTAACATTCGTAGTATCCATACAGCCGTGTGGTGCAGGCTTCTGGGCTTCATTAACTTGGTTAGTTTGTAGTTAGGTGCTAAAAGAAAGAGAATAAAAATAAATAGGATTAGTGCTCGGGTTGCCTCCCAAGAAGCGCTCGTTTAAAGTCTTCAGCTAGACTTACCTCTCATTTGCTCATTCATGGTGGTTTAAGGAGTGAGAAATCCTTTCTCACGCTGTCATTATATGGTTTTAGTCGAGTAGCATTTATCTTAGAAGTGCCGAAAGTAGGATTGCTTACCTCGATTGTATTGCATAGGAAGACATTATTTACTTTAAAATGGATCTCTTTGTTCGTATTGTGGTTTGAAGTGGTTATTCACGGGTCTATTTTATCTAACAGTACTTGATCTCCTATTTTGAAGTGATTTGATTTTCCTTTAAGTTCTTCTGGGGGTTCCCTCGGTTTCACTTCGTGTGGTTTTGATTTCTCCTTGAAGTGTGTCTTCCACTCATCTAGAACATCGATCTGAAGCCTTCGTTCCTCATAAGTTATTTCCTTGTTGGTACGAGCTATAGGATCTGGCTCAGAGGTGTAATTCTGTGGTGCTTCCTGAAAAGAAAGTTTAATCGAATGATTATCAATAGAATTTACACTCTCACATTTATCACTCGATGTCCTAGCTGAGTCGAGAGCTTGAAGACTAATTCACTCGTCACCTACACGAAGTATAAGTTCACCTATACTAATATCAATTTTAGATCTGGCAGTTGCTAAAAAGGGTCTTCCTAAAATTAAAGGAAATGTATTTTCTTCATCCATATCTAAAACAACAAAGTCTACAGGGAATATAAATTTGTCAATTTTAACGAGTACATCTTCAATTATACCCATAGGAATTTGAATAGTCTTATCGGTTAGTTGAATGCTCATCCTAGTTTGTTTAGGTTTCCCTAGACCTAGCTGTTTAAACATTTTAGAAGGCATAACATTGATGCTTGCCCCAAATTAGCTAAAGCGTTATCAGCAGATAAACTACCAATTAAACATGGAATTGTAAAACTCCACAGGTCTTTTAATTTTCGCGATGATACATTACGTAACATTGTTGAGCATACTACGTTTAATTTCACATACGGCTTCTCGTCTAACTTTCGCTTGTTTGTTAAAAGCTCTTTTAAAAATTTCCTTGAGTCTGGCATCTGCGAAAGAGCTTCAAGAAACGGTAAGTTAATATGTAATTTTTTTAAAAGTTTAAGAAACTTACCGAACTGCTCATCTGAATTGTCTTTTTTCATCGCATTGGATAAGGTATACGAGGTTGGTATTCTTTAATTACCGGTTTTGGCCTTTCTTGGCTTACATCAACCTTACTTTTACTTACCACAGGTTCTTGCCTTGGCTCAGATTCAAAATCTACTAATCCTTCACTGTCATGAGCTGTTATGGCTTGAATTTGCTCCTTTGGATTAGTCTCAGTGTTACTTTGCAAGCTACCTAGTGGTCGTTCGGAGATCAGCTTAGCGAGTTGCCCTAAGTGTTGTTTCGACATTTTAAAAATGAGTTTCAGACACTGCTATGAATTTTGTCAACATCTCTTCAAGGTTCGATTTCTTTTCCTGTGGATAAGGCTGTTGTTGGAAGTTTAGAGGAGGTTGTTGTCTCTGATTTCCTTAACCACCACATGAGAAATTGGGGTGGTTCCTCCATCCTGGATTATAAGTATTACTATAAGGGTTATTTTGAGATATAAAATTGTTACCTGTATAGTTTATCTGTTTGCTTTCCATGCCATGATTGTAGGGTGGGTACTTAAGATTATCTACAACTTCTAGATTTGAGTCACATTGCATAACTGGATGTACCTGCAAAGAACCACACCTTCTAGATTTAATAGCATGGTGACTGTGTCGAGGTTGAAAACTCCGGCTATTTTTAGTTGGCCTTGTCCTTGTAACTTGCCACTGATAGTTGTTCAGTGACATCTCCTCTATAAACTGATAAGCCGCCAGAGTTTTATTATTCGAGGGTTTTCTTGGCAATTTGAATCAATCAACTGCCTAGTTGAGGGGTTCACACCGTTGTAAAAAGTTTGGACCTGTAGCCACAAAGGTAAACCATGGTGTGGGCACCTTCTCAACAAATCCTTGTATCTCTCCCATGCATCGTATAGTGTTTCTAAATCCATCTGCACAAAAGAAGAGATATCATTCCTTAATTTGGCCGTTTTGGCTAGCGAAAAATATTTCAGTAAGAATTTTTCGGTCATTTGATCCTATGTAGTGATTGATCCTCGTGGGAGAGAATTCAACCACTGATTAGCTTTATTCCTTAAAGAGAAGGAAAATAACAGAATACGAATGGCATCATCAGAAACGCTATTTATTTTGAAAGTATCGCAAAATTCAAGGAAATTTGCCAAGTGATTATTTGGATCTTCATCTTGCAAACCATCGAACTGAACAAATTGTTGTATCATTTTAATAGTGTTAGGTTTTAGTTCAAAATTATTAGTAGCTATGGCAAGCCTAACAATACTTGATTCAACTCCTGTTAAATTCGGTTTAGCGTAATCATAAATAGTACGAGGAGAATGATGTTCGGCCACCTCTTGAGGTAGCTGATTATTTTCAGCCATCACTTTGGTAGTATCGGTTTCGTCCTCTTACTCATTTTCTATGTAGTTTAAGCCTTGCCTTATTTGTCAGGAGTTTAGCGAATAGTTCCTTCAATATCACTATCGTAAATCAGGGGTCCGTCGGGTTCCTTCTAGTCATAAACTAGAGGTACCTACTAGGAAAAGAAAAAAAAAAGAAAATTAGAAAAGTAAAATTAAAATTTAATAAAATAAAATATGGCTAAAGTAATAAAAATTGAGCTTTCTTAGTATTTTAGTTCCCCGGCAAAGGCGCCAAAAACTTGATCGTGTGTTAGACTCTTAAAAATTTATAAAAAAATGATCGAACCTGGAAACTAACTAAGACAACGATAGAGGCAAGCGTACCTATCGAGCAGTAGTATAGTTTAGTGGCAAGACCGGATTGTCGAACCCAAAGGAATCAAAAGTACTAATACTAACTTTCTTTTTATTATCTAGCCTAAGAATTAAAGGGATTGTTGTTTAATCTAAAATTAACTAACTACTAAGCTAAATATGCAAAGACAAAGAGAATAAATTGGGGAAATACTTATGGAAAAACAGATTGATTAAGACAATACCTGAGAAAGAATCCACCTAGACTTCACTTGCTATCTAACTCTGAACCAGACGACTTATTCACTTGACTTGATCCGTAGGATTCCCTAATTTATATTAATACCTCTTTCGAGGCTCCTAACGTTTAACCCTAGGCTGATTAATTGAAATTTCTTTCTAATTAAAACCCCTAAGATTGCATTAACTTGATCTATGGACTCCCATATTAGGTTTGACCCTAATCCGGTAAATTTACGTCATCTTATTTTTAGGGTTGCGTTCAACTCCGGTTAACTATGCTAGATCTACTCTTAGGCAGGGACTTTTGCTCCACCACCTAAGCACATCAATACTTGAATCATTATCCTGAAAATACTAAAACAAGAATTAAGAACACATAGTTAAGAACAAATCAAGTATTTATCATACAGCTCAGATAACAATAACAAGATTCGTCTTAGGTTTCATCTCCCTCAGGTATCTGAGGGTTTAGTTCATAATAGTAAAAGAATACATCTCAGAAGAAAATATAAAATAAAACATAAAGAAAAACCCCTGAAGGAATTGATGAAGAGATCCTCAGTCTTGAGTATGATTCCGGCTTCTTGAGATGAATCAACTAGCTTTCTTCAAGTGAATCCCACAAATTTGGCCCCTCTGGCTTGGCTTTTTGGCCTAGCTGAACCGCTGAAAAGCCCTGACAGAAGGCTTCTGTCGAACTCCTTTTAAGTTGTCTTATAAGGTGTTTATATAGGCTTTGAGATGCCTTACTTGGCCCGGAAGTATCCTAATCCGAATAGAACTCTTTTTTTCTACGGTAGGGCCATGCCCATGACACACGCCCATGTGATTCGAGGCCAGGCCGTGTCGGGTCTGTTGATGAGGCACGACTGTTTATTTCGGGTCTAGGCCGTGTTCGGCCCTTCTTAAGAGGCACGGCCGTGTGGTCTTGGGCCCAAGCCATGTGAATTTCGTGCTTTGGCCTATTTTCTCTGTTTTCAGCTCGTTTCTCATTCTTTTTATTCTCCGGTGCTCTCCTGAGTATAAAACATGAAAATAAAGGATTAGGAGCACCAAATTCCACAATTAAAGGGGTAAATCATCCAAAAACATGCTAAATGTGGGATTAAAATATGTTCATAGTATGGTTTATCACAAAGAAATAATTCATGAGGAATAAAGGCTTCAGATCGATCAACTAGACGAGTGGAAGACATATTTCAAGGAGAAACTAGGAATACACGAAGCAAAACTGAGGCAACTCCATGGCAAACTTAAAGATGGGACATACCAATTTCAGATAGGGATCAGGTATTGTTGGATAAGAAAGACCCTCTAATCGTTATTTCAGACCTTAAAAAAAACGAAGAAATCCCTTTTAAGGTACTCAATGTCTTCCCATATCAGAACAGTCGAGGTAAGTAATCCTAATTTTGGCACTTTTAATGTAAACACTACTCTACTCGAATTATATACTGCTAGTAGAACTGATAGCATGAGAAAGGATTTTCAACTCCCAAACCACCATGAATGTGCGAATGAGAGGTAAGTCTAGCTGAAGACTTTAAATGAGCGCTTCTCGGGAGGCAACTCGAGCACTAACCCCACTAACATCCATATTTTCAATTTCCAGCACTTAACTAAAAACTAACCAAATAAATAAAGCGCAGGTTTTCCTACCACACGGCCTTGCACATGGACGTGGGCGTGGCCGTGGCCGTGTGGACACCACGGATAAGAACATGAGCATGGCAGGACCCATGCGGACCAAGGAGGAAAAACTTTCCCAACACGGGCTGCGATAAAACGCCCTTCTTGATGCGATTCGGTAGTGGTGAAACTTGAAAATCTACATGGTAAAATGCATCTCTATTTGAACCCCCTTCTTCCTTTCCTTTTCCCGTTATCTTTCTTCCTTTATTTTCTATGATTTACCTTTATTCTTATTTTTATTTTTATTATTTTCTTCTTATTTTTCATGCCATTTAGATTTAGCTTAAGATACAATAAAATTAGGCCAACTGCTTTGAGGATTCAATTTCAAATGGCTCGAGGCACTCCCCCACGTTCACCTCTACTCAATCCTATCCAATTTCTTTTCATTAACTCCATCCAAACTTCAGAAAGTTTTACTTCTCTCCCTACCTTATGATTTACTTACTATATTGTGAATATCTATCTTTGTATATTGAGGCAATGTACATCTTAAGTGTGGAATTTCAAAATTTCCTAACTTTTTGCATTATTCTTAAATCCCTTAATTTTGTTTTATTCTTAAGTAATTTTCTCATATCACTAATTAGAATGAAACTTCTGTTGATTTATGATTTTTATTGATATGTTTTGGATTAAGTCATAGTTAATTGTGCATTGATAATTTAAACTTTAAGATATTAGAGAATCAGGCATGATAAGTCTATTTTCAGAATTAAAATTTCTAGGTTATTTTTCTAAATTTAAATATTACTTTGAAGTTTTAAATTTACAATGTTGACATCAAAAGCCATAATTTTTGTGTGAGATTTTGAGCCTTTTAGAGCATATATCTTTTCGTGCTCACCTTATTGAATATGAGTGTGTCAACATTGATTTTTTATTCTAGAACTTTCTTCTATTATGCATGTTGAGACCACACCTTTGATTTGATATACTGAGATGATAAAGGCACCTAGGTTTTAACCCACTTACTCCATAAAAAGCCTACATTCATAATTAACCCCTAGTGAACCACTTTTTAGCCCAATCTACCATTTCTTGATTTACCACTAATATTAACCCGAAACCCCATTATTAACTTGTTTATCCCATTTTCTTGACTTCCCTTTTGTCAAGATTTGATTTGATCGGTTGCCTAATTATAGTAGTTGAATTCATCTTTTATTATGTGCTTATTCTTAAAAAAAACGTTAGAAAATTTATTCATCATTAGTTCTATGTTCTATGAGCTTAAACAGTTAAATTCACATCTTTAGAAGAAGCTCATGTTATTGATGTAATTATTCATTATCAGTTTATTGTTTCTAGTTAGGTAATTTATCAATTCAATCTCGATTCTAACCTTCTAATTCAGCCTATATCCACACTTTTAACCCAAGCCCCATTACAACCCTTTAAAGACCTTTTGATTTGTGTATCATCTCATTTTATAGTGGTGGAGATTTGATTTTCATGCAAGCCTATGGTAATAACTTTTCATGTTTGACTGATGAGTGCTTTATTTTGAACCTTAAACACTTTGAGTGAATCTTTAGTGAGGATGTCAATCCTTGTCAGTTTTGGATCAAAGGTAATTATTTAGATAAGGGGAAACACCTATGTTTTCGTGCTATAAAAATTAATGACTTAGATTGTTTGAATCTTTAGGACTCTTTAAGTTAAATTATCTATGTATGAATTATCTATGAATTATGATGAAACATTGTTGATGAGAATTATAAACTGATGGAAGTTAGTTCTAATTGTGAGTTGAAAATTTTGCTTGAGGACAAGCAAAAGCTTAAGTGTGAGGGTATTTGATAAACCGTAATATATACATATTTTAATCCCATATTTGGCATACTTTTGGATGATTTAGACCTTGAATTATGGAATTCGATGCTCCTAATCCTTTAATTTCATGTTTTATACTTAGGTGAGCATAGGAGGATGAAAAGAATGAGAAACAAGCCAAAAGCGGAAAAATTGGGCCAAAGTGAGAAATCAACATGGCTTGGAGTTCACAACACAGTCGTGCCACTTTAGCAGACTCAAACACGGCCTGGGCTCGATTCACATGAACGTGTCACACGGGTGTGTCCTTGTCATAACAAAGAAGAGTTTTATTCGGATTAGGATACTTTCCGGCCAAGAAAGGCATCTCGAAGCCTATATAAACACCTAGGAGGCAACTTAAATAGGGAGTTGACAGGACATCGAATAGACGCCAAGTAGAAGGGAAAATACTCCAAGACAGCCGTTAAGGAACAGCTTAAGAGAAGGATCTCCATCATGACTGAAGATCTCCCATCAAGTTCTTTAAAAGTTTTTGGGTTTTCTTATGTTTTGTTGTTTTTCCTCTTTTATGATGCTTTCCTCTTCTAGTATGAACTAAATCCCTTAGATACCTAAGGGGATGAAACCTATGACAGATCTTATTATTATTTGATTTATGAGATAAATACTTGTGCTTATTCTTAATTGTGAATTTTATTCTTGTTTTGATAATTCAGGTATTGATTCAAGTAAAATGTGCTTATTCAGTGGAGCAAAAGTCCCTATTTAAGAGTAGATCAACATAATTAAGCGGAGTTGATTACAACCCTAGAAATAGGGCGACGAAAATCTGCCGGATTAGGGTCAAACCTAATATAAGAATCCATAGATCGAATTAATGCGACAATAGGGGTTTTAATTAGAAAGAGATTTCAGTTAATCAACCTAGAGTCAGTTGTTAGTAGCTCGAAAGAGGTATTAATATAATTCAGGGATTTCTACGGATTAAGTCAAGTGAATAAATCACATGAATCAAAAGTAATAAGTGAAGTCTAGGTGAATTATTCCTTAGGTGTTGTCCATCTCATATAAGTTGTACAAAGTATTTTCCCAGTTCACTCCCTGTCAAGTTCATAAGTTAGTTAAATTAGTTGGTTAAATCTTAGATTAAAAATAAATCCCCTTTAATTATTAGGTTAGATAATAAAAAGATAGTTATTACTAAATACTCTTGGTCCTTGAGGATACGATATTTCGGACTCACCACAGCTATATTATTGTTCGATAGGTGCGCTTGTCTTTGTTGAAATAGTAGTTGTTTCGAGCTTCCATTAGGTTCCTATTTGATTTTTCCCCACTCACACGTGCCGTTCTTCTTTCCTGTCTCTTCTCTAGCTTCTTCCTTCTTTGTCTCACATCTGGCTTGTATCCTAAGCCAAAGCGGTCATGCTTGTCCTTCAGTATTGGAGCCTCAACTCTTCCCTGAAGATGTCTTCCGAGCCATTTTCTCGGTAAAGCTCCCTTTCCTACCATCAACTGTGATCCTATCATGTTAGCCCTGGATATTTTTGGCACTGGAATCCTGTTCCCCTGAGTAATGAATGTGGCATTCACAAACTCCAAAGACCGAAAAGAACATTCGATTGTCTTATCATTTGCCTCCAAGTAAGGTGCATCACTAGTTACAGCCGCGATAATATCCTCTTCTGCATTTATCGTCACCAGCCGACCTTCTGATACTAGCTTTAACTTCTAATGTAATGATGAAGGCACTGCCCCTACCGAATGTATCCAAGGTTTTCCCAATAAGGAATTATAGGAGGACTTGATATCCATTACTAGGAAGTCCACTTCATAAGTAGTTGGGCCAATCAACAGGGGTATTTCGATTCTTCCTATGACCCTCCTCTCTGTGCCATCAAACGCTCTCACTACATTCTGGCATACCTTCATGAGTGAGCTCTCCACAAGTAACTTATTAAGTGTGGATAGGGGCAGTACGTTTAGTGCCGATCTATTATCGATCAGGACCCCTGGCAATGTGTATCATTTGCATCTGGTCGTAATGTTTAGAGCTTTAGTGGATCCTATAACCCCTGGTGGTATATCATCATCGTTGAAGAAGATAAAGTTATTGGCGCTTATGTTATTGACCAGCCGATCCAGTTTATTGACGGAGATATCATTGGCCACATATGTCTCGTTCAGTACTTTCATCAATGCGCTTCGGTGTACCTCCAAATTCAATAGTAAAGCTAGTATAGATATGTGGTGGTTGTTTATGCAACTGCTCCACAACACTATACTCACTGTGCTTCAAAAACTTTAGAATTCCTTGACCTCTTCATCTCTTACTGGCTCATTAACAAGCGGCTCAAGTCTGGCTACTTTTTCCTTCTTTTGCTCCACCATTAGGGTTTTTCTTTTGCGGGTTCTGCTTGGGCATTGATCAAATCATAACGCCTTCCACTGCGCATATGAAAACCTACATCTTGATATTCTTTTGAAGCGCTGGCTGAGCTCTCCCTTCCGAGGATTGTCACGTTACAATCATAATTTTAAGGGACCCTTTTGCTATCCTGGTAAGAAAAAATCACCGATTTTTGAATTATGATCTTTGGCGTTGTCTGTACTCCGCTTCATTATTTTTAGGTCGTGAAATGATGACCACAGGATGATTAAATTTTGGGACCTTCATTGTTGACTCGACGCGTACATGCTTTCCTCTTCTTTGGCTTCTTCACAGAACTCTATCTCTTTATTGTCCATCAGACCTTGCACCAAGGCTCTAAATTCTATGCATTCTTGGATCTTGTGCCCCTCTTCATGATGGAACTCATAGTAGTTCCTCGAGTTTTCACAGCTCCCTTCAGAATTCAAAATGCTCAACCACCATTTTACCATTTCCATCCAGACTCGTTTCAAGAGAGTTTTTACTTCTGTAATATCAGTCTTGATTCTTCTCTCCGCCTTTCTATCTATCGCATTTACCCCACCATCAGTGTTATTGGGTAATGATTCTCAGCACTAGGTGCATCATCAAACTTCACAATGCCCATTTTAATAAGTCTTTCGACTACTTTCTTAAAGGCAGTGCAGTTTTTTATTGAATGCCTTGAAATTCCTACATGGTAGTCACATTAAGCGTTCGCATCGTACCATTTGAGATATGGGGGTTGTAATGGTTTTAGGTAAAAGGGGGACACCACGTGTGCGTCAAACAGGCTTTGATACAATTCCCTGTATGTTATTGGGATTGGTGTAAATTGGACCTTCTCAGTGTTTTGTTTTGTGCCGGACTCTTGCCTTGATGAACCTTATTGATTAGTAGCCATCGCTCTTGGCTGATTTACGGTAATCGATCTTGAGTAACCCTTATTATATGTGCTTGTGTTGTTCACCTTATTTTTCTTTTTCCTCGATATTGACCTTTTGTTACTCTCCCATGCATCTATCTTTCCACTCCTTATCGCATTCTCAATCATTTTGCCGATCATCACTATGTCTGAAAATTTTTTGTAGCGCTTCTTATCATGTGAGTGATGAATGGGGCTTTTACAGTGTTGATAAAGAGCATCGTAGTTTCTTTTTCTAGGAGCGGCAGCTGCACTTGTATGGCAACTTCCCTCTATCTTTGTGCATATTGTCTGAAACTCTCATTTGGTTTCTTCTCCATGTTCTGTAAAGTAATTCTATCAGGGGTCATATCCGTCATGTGACTGTACTGCTTCATGAATGCTAGTGCTAAGTCCCTCCAAGAACCAATCCTAGTACAGCTCAATTGGTTGTACCATTTGGATCCGACTCCCACCAAACTGTCTTGGAAGTAATGTATCAGTAGTTGATCGTTATTAACATACCCGGTCATCCGTCTACAAAACATGGTTATGTGAGCTTCAGGGCAATTGGTCCCATTATATTTTTTAAATTCTGGCATTTTGAATTTGCGAGGAAGCACTAGATCTGGAACCAAACTCAGATCATTAGCATCGATTCTATGATGACTATCAGCATCTTTCATGGCCCTGAATTTTTCCTCCAGCCATTTACATCGGTCCTCTAACTCTTTGGCAATTTTGTCCTTGTCCTTTCCTTTTCTGCCATTTCATCCAAGTCAGGGATAACAGGATTAACTGGGTCATCTCCTAGGCTAGAACCTGATCCAGCTTACAAGTTTATCGGTACTGAAACACCATCCTAAAATTGTTGAGGCCTAATCATGACAGATGTTCTTCGATGGTACACCACAGGCTATGTTGGAGTAAAACCCGGAGGATAGAGAGGTTCCTCATTATCTTCTCCAGCATTACCCATGGGGGCCTTTCCTTTATCCATTCCTCAGCCAGTAGTTGGGTCAATTGAGTCATCATATTCCTTTAGGATTCCATCATTCGGTCCATCATGTCTTGCTGGATTTTAACTAGTTGCTCTTGCATTTGCAATTGTAGTTTTTTTTGCATTTCCTTTTGGAGTTATTCAAGTCTTTCCAATCTTTGATCCATGTCTTTTGTCTTTGCTGGGGTACCGTAAAGATATTGGTTGGTAAGTTTTTATTCGTTTCCATATTAATTCTGAAATGATTTTAACCAATTAGGGTCTTTCCATGAAACTTAATGCACATGATATGATGTAATGTAAATGCATGAAATGAATGCAAAAAGGCGTTGATTCTGATTCAATTCTATTTAGAAAACTTTATTAAGAAACAAAATTCTTTACATAAAACGGATTACAAATATGGCTTTGTCCTAATGCTCAAAGTTTTAACTTTCCTAAGCAATGAAGCCAACTCTTGACCCCGATATGATTCTAGCTCATACTTCACACTTAGCATGTCGGCCTGAACTTCGAAAGTTTGTAAATAATCAGCTACTTCCCGAATCTAAGCCACGGCTTCACCCATAATGTAATCTCGATTCCTAACTTGATCCTAAGAATGGTAAAGTTGTTCCTTGTATCTTTCCTCACTTACCTTGAGAAGCTCTAACCGGAGCTCACAGCTTTGTAATGCAGACTCTAGTTCTTCTATCTTTCTTTTCATTTCTTCAATCTTGCTCAAACTTGCCCTCAATTCAATTGTAGAATTACGATTTCTATGTTGATGAAGTGATTTTTCAAGTTTTGCTACTCTCGCTTTTAATTCTCTTTTGTCACTTTGGGCTTTTAATAAACTCTTTTCTATGGCCTCTTTCTGTGCCTAAGCCTCCTGGAATTTTCTCTCCTACCGATCGACTTTGGTTCTTTCTTCTTGGATATTTTCTCACCATTGTTCGACATTTTCCCCAACTTGGTGATTCTCATCGATATACACAATTTCTTGTAATCCGTCTTCAAACTATCTAAGTCTTCCTCGACTTTATTATTTCCTTTCTTTAATTTCTCGACCTCTAGCTTTTGAACATCAACATCTAACCTTAAATGCATCTTTTCTTTTTCCAATCGTTCTATCTTCTTTTCAAGTTTTGAATTCCTCCTATCGAAGTCATGCTTTATGATCTCTAGTTCTGACGAGATCACCTATAAGTACTCTTCTATCGGTCGAGCACCTTCTAAATTCGGCCAGGGGATATTAGCATTAACCCTTTTACTCCACCATCGACTATAATTGGGAGTCGCCATTGATCCTACGGCCAGCCTTTTTGTTCGACGAGTCTGATTCCAAGTGTTAGAAATCTCATTTACCCTTAGAAATCTCATTTACCCTTTTCTTGTAGTTGTCTTCCGGTACGAGAACTCACATTGAGCTAGCCCGTGTGTTACCGGTATGAACTATCTTGATCTGTACTGCCTCAATATGAGTAAAGGAGCATACCCAACTGCTCTCCAAATCCCAAGCAATGGGACCCAATCAAAACTCCCACATCAGTAAAGAATTTCGTCGGGAATCAACCAATGAGCTCTCTACTCGATGTCTTCTTCCTGGGGATTTTAGATGAGCGCTATCCTATTTTCTTCTGATATGTCTTCCCTTCTTGGTGTGGCTACTATCTCCTTTAACGGTGAGTAATTCCTGGAGAAAACCCAATAAGAAACCTTATCCTTCCAGAAGTGACTATGAAACCAAACTAACAACAACTGAGCGCAACCTATAAATCTGCCTTCACTGGACCTCCTACATGCATTCAAAGATCTAAATGTCTTGGCCAAGATTGCTGGAATAAGTGTGACCCCTTTATCAAGTTGATTAAAAAGATCTGAGACCGCCTCATCTATATACCCTAATGCCTAGGGAAGATCATCAGTCCTTAGATGCTCAAAGCAAACACATCGACTCTCTTCTTCGTATCGGAATGCACTAAAATCAAATCTCTCAAATTCTTCCATGGGCACTTACATTCGCCTTTTTGCTTGATCCTAGTTGTGATCCATTGTTCGCTCATTCCAATAATGTTCATCAATTTCTTCCAAAAGGTCGGGACACAAGCGGCTCTAGAATAGGCTTTATTGACTTGAACCTTTGGACAACGCAGTAGGGTCGTATATTCCTCTACAGTAGGCACTATATCGACTCTCCCAAAGGTGAAGCAATTATAAGCAGGGTTCCAATACTGAGCGATGGCCTGAAACAAATGCTCGTCTATCTTGATGTCAAATAGATACGTGAAGTCCCCTTAATTATAGTAGAACAACTGCTTGGTCTCATCGTTCCACTGATCTCATATTTCTTTTAATTTCTGAAGTCTATTTTGCGTCACACTGATACGGGTGTAGTCTCATAATTCTGACATATATCCCTCGGCTAGACTGTCTCCTTTCTCTAATTGAGTTTTCTCTGACCAAATACGGACAGTCGCGTTATCCTCCATTTTATCAAGAAATTCGCTCTCCATGATAAGCTCTCTAATTTAGTAATCGAACTCGAATCGACACTCTTTTGAATATGAAATGACATGCGAACACAGAAAAAACACAATAAGTCAGTACAACGTACAAAAAAAAACACAAAGTAAATAAAAGAGAATCGAACACCTATTTGGGTAACCGCTAGGGTTTCTCGCAGTACTATCTAGGGTGGGCTCCTGGGGTTTTCTATATGCGGTTAGGTTCTAAAGTTGAGGTACCGAATCAGTAGATTCCTCGATCCTCACCCATTATAGGCTCATACGGACCGAGTTCAGTTCAGGGGAATACATTTCCCTATGGCTACACGAAAATGAAAATCTCACGAAGACATAGGTACGGGTGTATCCCAAAAGCGGTCCACTATCCTGCACGGAGGTGAAAACCTCACGAAGGAGTAGCTTCTCACTCCCACTTAAAAGAGGTAAGACCAAATGGCCCTTGTGCAATATGATGCGAAAAAATTCTATGAGACTCAAACCACAACAATCAAGTGAAATAACACAAACAAATGCAATAAAAGGATCGTAGTTTTTCAAATCATATTTTCAATTTTCGACAACAGGACAGGAAATAATAAATTTTACGGCTTGACTCTCGGTGTCCCCAGTAGAGTTGCCAAGCTGTCGAAACCATTTTTTTCGTGTAAAATGGGGTTGACTTTAAAAAACGAAAATAGAGTCGCCACCGATCCTTTTTTAAGGTGTGATCGGATCACCTTGAGATTAATCATTAAAACATTTTGATTTATTAAAACAATGATTTTGGCCTACGAAATTTGAGAAAACGGGTTTGGGAGTCGGTTAACCACGAGGAAGGATTAGCACCCTCGTAACTCCCAAAATTGGTACCGAATTGATTGATCAACATCTTAATGTCGAAATTTTGAAAAGATTTTAAAATATGATCCTATTTGTTAAAAAAAACTTGAATAAATTAAATTAGATGCTGAGACCCGCTTATTTCGAAGAAGTAAAACATCATGCCTTGTGAGTTAGGATACAATATTTTAAATACTCGAGACTAAGTTTGTCTCTTGACTCTTAAAACTCATGCATTTAAATTCAAGAAGAATATTCGGTTATTTGGGTCAAGCGAAAAATCGGAACCCAGTAAGTTAGGGCACAATTTCTCAAAATTCCAAATTCAAAATATTGCCTTTATTTTTAGAACTCCTTACCTCGAGATAACAAAATGTCACATCCAGTGAGTTAAAACGCAACATTTTTGAATCCCCGAGAATAAGTGTTTTATTTAACTTATATGCTTGGATTTTTTAAAAATGATTGGTTCTTTAGGCTCGATGAGAAAAATCGAAACCCAATAAGTTAGGGGTACGATTTCTCGAATTTCGAGTTACAAAAATTGCTTAATATAAAATATATCGGACAAAGGTTAATGTAACATAAATTGTAGTAAAGTAAAAATGGTACAAATATGCATGACAATATAAAGGACAAAGGCAAAATAACAAGTCCAAAAATAAAAATAATGATTAAAAGAACTAAAATTTAGAACCCAAAATTAAAACAAATAAATAAACAAGTATAGTGTAACACAAATAAAAAAAAAATCATAATATTAACAATGATAATGATGACACGAATGGTAAACAATTTTTTTGAAATTTTAAAACTATTTTGAAAGCCATAAATATATGAGCGCGATAAAAGAAAACGGTAGATAAAAAACATAACGAGTAAAATGTAAAAACGAAGCAAAGTGAATATCAAGTAAATAAAATAAATAAATAAGGCATTTGATTTAAAAAAGGAGTAAACAAATAAAAGATAATGAAATAACAAACAAAACGGTTTTTCTTTTTAAATGAAGTTAAATGAACCAGGGACCTAATTAAAATTAAAATAAAATTGGGGGAAAAATTTAAAATAAAATAACCTGAATTTAAAAAATAGAAAACACAGAAGGACTAAAATCTAAATGCGTAAAAACTACGGGGGTCATGTGAGGAAATACCCCAAATTCCTTTTATGCGCACCATTTAGGACCAAAATTAAACAGAAAAAGAATTGTAGGGGCAAATTTGAAAGAAAAAGGAAATCTAGAATAGGGACCAAATCGAAACAGCCTCAAACGCGGAAGGACTGATGGCACAAATAGACCCTAAGTCCAAAAACACGCAGATCCTAGGAGATTCGGGTTGGGTCGGTCTGACCCAGCTCAAAACGACGTCGTTTTGGCATTAGATCCCCCAGGGTGAAACGACGCCATTTCACTGGATCTATATAAGTCAAAAAAAAAAAAAAAATAAAAAAGGTCATTTGATATCTGTTCTTTAAAAAAAAGGGCAATTTTCCTCTGTTCTTCTCTCTGGGATGAACCCAGATTCCGGCCAGATGGCGGCGAACTTGCGTGGTGGCTCCGCCGCAGTTCTGCCATGCCGAAAGCCAAAAAGTGTATTAAAATTTCTTGTTTAGAAAAGTTTTCCCCTTTTTTAAAAACAAACCCGATTTGGGTATTTTCCGAACCAAAAATTAGGAAAAAGAGAAAAAAAAATGTGCCTTTCGGCCTCCCTTTTCCCTTTTTTGACGAAGCCTAAACGGAGCCCTAAAGGGCTTCTATGGCATCGAAAAATGGAGGAGACTCCCAATGGTGGCACAACGCCAAGGACCAGGTAAAGTTTTTTACCCTATGGTTTACTAGTCTCCGAAAAATAAGAACAAAGCCAAAAAGAGGTCACCTTTAATATTCAAAACTCTTTTCTATTGAATATCTGTGTATTTCTTCTTGTATTGATATTTTCGTGTAAAAAAAGGAAGAGAGGAATACAAATTATTTTTACTCGGTTCTTATAGCCGAATCCAAAAAAAAAATTTTGAAATACAATCCTTTTTTCTTTTCTGTTTTGCTGTGCTGTGTTCTTTGTCGTTTTCACAGGTACGGAGGTGTGCGTGGCGCTGTACGGAGGTGGGCCGACATGGAGGAGTGGCGTTGGGGCTGTTGCGGCACAAGGCTTTTTAGGTTTTTTTTTTTTTTTTTTAGGTTATGGGTTAAGGTTTGTGTATTAGGCCTGATATTAATTTGGGCCAAAATTTTGGGCCTTGAGTTTGGGTTTAGGTTTAGGTTTGTAAAAAAACTATTAAAACGGACTTGGTTTATTATTGTTTTATTTTGGTTGGTTAATTGGGCCCGGACAAATAGGGCTAATTACATAACTCTTATAAAATTAGACTTAGATTTGCTTAAATTCAAACCTAACTTTTTATTTGTTATCCAAACAAAGAATTTGGATTCATAAATCCAATTTTTTTTTGCCAAATTCAAGTACTCAAACTGAGAATTTTGAATTGAGTCTAAATAAGAAATTTTTTGCGGTATATTTTGTATTATTTTACTAAAATGGTATAAAAGTTGATTTCACAAGCTTTTGTAATATCAGTTATTGATATTTTTCAGAAGTATGGAAATTGACTCGAAGATATTACTAATTCGATTTCAAGAAATATTTAATGATTTAACTTTTGTTTTTATTTTATTTTAATTTATTATTGGATTCTATTGAATGATATTTTTTTATTTCCTATATTCTTCAACAACATATTTGAGATTTTAAAAAAAATATATATATATATTATAATTTTATATAAAATCAAGTTCAAATAATAAAAAAATTAAAATATTATTATACCAATTAAAAAATACAAATAATTTTAAAATTTAAAAGTATTAGTTCTTTTAGTTAAATTTACTCATATGACATGAAGTAGTTTACCTTTTTATTTTCGATAAACCCTCTCCTTGTCTATCTCGCCTGCCATCCCTTATCCTCTCAATTTAATCTCCTCCTTCTTAAACCCTCTCCTTCACTCTCCCCTTTCTTCAATCAATTAAAATGTCTTCAATAACCAAACCCATATCCATGGCGGACTCATGTTGCCTCATTTGTATCCTTCACTATTCACCACTTGTTCCAAATCCCCATTTCTCCTCTCCTTTCCCCCAAAACCCATCGATCTTTTCCTCTCATCTTCCCATTCTTCGTCTTTTTGACCCTCAAAACCAAAACCCATTTCTCTTCTCTAGTTTCCTTTGTTGCCCAAACGTCAGATTGGGCTCAACAAGAGGAAGAAAATGACGCCACCATCACCATCGATGAAGAGGTAAGTGGCATTGAAGCGAAATGGGAAAACGATGATAGTGATGGACCTGAAGGCGAGGATGCTGTTTTTGAAGAGCAAAGTGGGGATTTAGAAGAAGAGAGTTCTGAACCCTCTGAGGAAGCTAAATTGTTTGTTGGGAATTTGCCTTTTGATGTTGATAGCCAAAGTTTAGCTATGCTTTTTGATAAAGCAGGAACTGTGGAAATTGCTGAGGTTTAAGAGAAAAATCCTTTTTTTTCCTGCTTTTAAATTGTTTCAATTTCTTCTGTTTTTTGGGGGTTTTTTAGGTCATAAAATTATTGAAAATGTTGTTTAATTCTGATTGCAGGTTATTTACAATAGAGACACTGAGCAAAGTCGTGGCTTTGGGTTTGTAACAATGAGTTCAATTGAGGAAGCTGAGGAGGCTGTTGAACAATTTAATCGTTATGTAAGTTCTTCTATTTTACTTTTTTTTGGCTTAGATTTTCCTACTTCTGGATTAATATCTGTGATAGTAAATATAAACAAATAGGTTAGTATATAGATATGTGTGTTATGGGTATGTTTAATTGATATTTGGAGTGTCAAGGCTTGTTTAGAGCCGTGGTTAAAGCTCCAATTTGTCACCTAGATGACACTGGATCCCATGATAAAAAGAATTATATTTGGAGTGCCTTATCGTATAGCATATCAGGATATGCAACCAACATGAGTGTTGAACACGTATATTTAAAAGAAAATTGAAGGTACGAGCAACTTATCTTGGATACTTGTATGTGTATGACTAAAGTATATTTGATTTTTTATAAAGTTTTTTTTAATGTATATGAACTGTATCCCATAGTGTCCAACATGAGTATTGGACATGAACTCCAGCTTTCGGCCGATTGGCCAAGGGTGTTCACCCTGGACCTAGATAGTAGGAATTGCATGCTAGTAGTGTAGAAGGAGCATAGCAGGAATTGCCTGTTAGTAGTGTAGAATGACTGATTGCCCCATTTACATCTTTCTTTAGACTTGTATTAACTTTTACGGCCAAATTATGCCGCTTGTTCCTGTACTTTTTTTAAAGTTTGAGATCTTGTCTCTGTACATAAAAAGGTTAAAAATTAAACCCTTTTACTATTTCAATGTAAAAATCCTAATCTGATCATTAATATTGAGGCAATTTATTTTCTGTCAATCATGTGCCACATGATATGAGGGCAACCTAATCAATATGCCATGTTAGCTAATTTTGATAGAAAATATAAATGATGTTAATAATTGGATTAGAATTTTTAGATCAGGAAAGTAAGATGATTAATTTTCAAGTATAGGACTAAATCTCAAACTTTATTCAAGTATAGGGTATATTTTAACCAACTTTTACCTTTGCTATTTGGTGGTGAATTTCATTAGGTTGCTAATCATTGGATTTCTTGAACTTTTCTTTGTCTTTTTGTATTAAACCAATATAACTTATATTTAAGAGGCAGCAATAAAATTAAGTCCATTTAATACAATTTTAAGAGGTTTAAGGCTCTCTCTTAACGAGTCTAAGGTCTAGAATTCCCTTCGACGATTTCAACTTGTTCATCATAGGTCATTTGCGAGGAAGAAGTAGAAATCAGGGAAAAAGCCCTGCTAAGATAGAAGGTTTGCTTGTGAATCGTCCTGTGACAAGATCCATCAGTCGGGACTGCAACAGTTGACATTTTCTAACCTTTTAAAACCTCCATTCAACATACATTTCATAAATACAGTTGAACATCAAGTGCAAGAACACTAGTTGGTCATTGTTGATTTTACTTATTTTTTTGAGATATAACTGTTGTTGTGAACCAAAATTCTCATAGTTGTGAAGTATTTGCTTTTGCTTGTTTGATTTGGTAGCCATCATTAAATGCTTGCATGAACCAAGTTAAATCTGGGATTTGAGTTTGGCACTTCTTAGAGTTTGCCGTATAACCAGCTAAACTAAGGTCTGAGTTTTCTTTTTTATGTCATAGGAGATTGTTCTATCCAATTTTCTTTTCTTTGTTGATTGATGTTGAACTCGAAAGCTGTATCTGGTGCTTGTGCTTAAGTCATTGTTGCTTTCCTGTTTTTAAACAGGACCTTAATGGAAGGCTCTTGACTGTTAATAAGGCTGCTCCTAGAGGATCACGTCTAGACCGACCCCCTCGTGTTATTGAACGTTCTTTTAGAGTTTATGTAGGTAACCTTCCATGGGATGTTGATAATGCTCGACTAGAGCAAGTCTTTAGTGAACATGGTAAGGTAGTCGAGGCTCGTGTAGTCTATGATAGGGAGACAGGCCGATCCCGTGGTTTCGGTTTTGTGACTATGTCCTCAGAAACTGAATTGAATGATGCCATTGCTGCTCTCGATGGACAGGTATTATTTGTGTTTCCTCTACAATTTTTCCTAGATTGTTTGGTCATAGTTTTCCATAAATACCGAACCAACACCATATCACATGCATATCAGTTCTTGCTTTGACTCTTCATTTTTAACATTCGTATCCAACCCATATTAAGATTTGGTCTTCTAAATACGTAACTGTATCCAAAACTTACACCCAAGTTCGAGTAGCATAGCTTAAACACATTTCCGATCATTGCAGAGTCTGGATGGAAGAGCAATAAGAGTAAATGTTGCAGAGGAAAGACCAAGGCGAGGATTCTTTTGATGTTGAAATGATTTAGATACACGATCTACTGCTGTTTGCTTTTCTTTTTCTTTTTTCATTTTTCTAAAATAACTTGGCCTATTTTTCCCTTTTTTTAAGGTTCAATTTTTAATTTTATTATATTTTGTAAGGAATATATATATTTATCCATTGCTATGAAACCATCGTTTTAAAAGGTTTGTTTGCTCAAAATTTTATTAGCAGAAGAACATTGTAAGATCTCTATTAGTCATTTTAACCCAAACAAACATGTAATCCCATACATGAATAGATCTATTTTTGCAATTTTTGCACATAATAACAAGAACAAACTTGAAACAGGAAAAAAAGCTATTGCATTTACAAAAGAAGGAAAATGCGATAAATAACTAGGATATTCTGTACAGTACTGGGTTCAAGAATAATCGGCTTTCACAACTGGACTTTCAAACAAGCTAAAGTAATTGTTTTGTATCCAATCTCAGTAACCTCTCAACTGAGCATCACGACTGGTTAAAGGAACATACCGGACGGAAGTCTCACTTCGAATGCTAATTGAACCGTCCATATTCTTGTCCACTACTTTCAAGTCTTGGAACATGTTTCCTACGGGAATCACCATTCGGCCACCTGGCTTTAATTGATCAAGGAGAGCCTGTGGTATTTCCGGTGCTGCTGCCCCGACATGTATAGCATCATAGGGTGCACATTCTGGCCACCCTTGCCTTCCATCTACGGTAAATGTACAAGGTCAAAGCATCAGTCATAAGCATTCGATAAAAGAGCAAGTATCAAACATATTTCAACAACAGATTCGCTTCCATTTAAACAATAGAGCATAAAACCATAAGAACATATGGTAAGTCCTTGGGTACATACCGCCAGCGTGCACCGAGAGAGAACCTTCTTTCAAAAGTGGAGCTGCAGCGCTTTTTTCAATGTTTTTTATAGAAGAAGCAACCAATTCAGGAATATGTTCGACACCAACAGCCCGACCCTGTGGTCCAACCATTATTGCAAAACAAGCAGTCAAGTATCCAGTTCCTACATAACAAATGCATAACCATAATTAAAATATGCCTTTTTTTCTCAATGGCCATCGAGTCGGAATAAATCCCAAGAGAATACGTCTAGTTCATTTGAATCCAGCATTCCAACAGAATTATACACATATGAAGAAATTGAAGTGCAGAAATGACATGAAGGAGTCGAAGAATTGTGGAATGCAAAGAGACCTGAGCCAACATCTAAAGCGTGCATGCCGGGCCGCAAATTTTGCTCCAATAATTGAAGGCAGGTAGCATGCATATGCGGTGCTGAAATGGTGGCATTGTAACCTATTGCCATTGGACTATCAACATAAGCCGAAGCCCCATCCGGTACAAATAATGCCCTATCGATAGTCTCCATTACTTCAGCTACTTTCATTGACGAAATCACTCCGTAACGCTGCAAATGCTCCACCATTTGTTTGTTCTTGTTGATCCCATTTCCAATCCAAAAGCGCTACAAATTACCGAAAGAAATATTCGGCACAAATCACTATTGAATTAGACAAAAGAAAACAACAAAAACATCTCTCAAATTATCGGGAAAAAAAACCACCTCACAAGAAAGAAATGAAATACCGAAACAGAAACAATGAAAAACTCTACCATGAAGAGCTGTTCCTACATTACAACCACTAAATCAAAACACCTATGGCCACTAATACAGCAATTCAAAATCCAGACATGTTAAGTTATTACCAATATAGGCCCCATCAGAAATGGCCAGCGGAACATAGTATCGGTAAGCTACTCGAATACCAAACTCTACTAGGAACTACTTGAAGCTTATGCTTTTATAATGTATTGATGGTAAAAGCACCGTGGAGACTCCTGTATTAGGAGTCGGATTACATTTTTAACCCTCTATAAAAAAGGGACAAACTAATCTATGTACGTTGGATCAAGAGCAAGCTAGCTCTTCTATTAAAAATTTCATCCATTTCTACTATTAAAAACTGGTCCTTGTACATTAGCATGAGGAATATGATTGTTAGATTATTTCATCAACCACACCAGTTTTTAAGATGGATGAAATTTTTAACAAAAATAACCAATTTGCTCTTTAATCTAATTATTAGGGATTAATTTGCCCATTTTTTAAGTAGAAGGGGGAAAATACAATCTCCCTCTCTCATTACCTTATCCATCATATAGTATAATCCAACATTTGAAATCATCACCTTATCCATCAGATTGTATATTATGTTGATTCAATACCCAAATTATTAATAGTCCAAAATACATCAATAAAGAGAGAAAAAAAATGAAAAACCCAATTGAACCTACTATATTATAATAAAGTCCAAAAATGTTCCAGTGCAAACAACTCATTTCTAGAGACACAATATCATCATAGTTCTTTAACAAGGTTCTCTTCATAATTCACTGACAATCAAGCTTTGCCCATAAACTTTTACCAAAACATCAACAAATTCATCATTTCTAGAAAACCCAAAACCAAAAATTAAGTAAATAAACAAAAAAGAAAAGAAAAGAAAAGAACCCAATTTCCCATTATCAATCATATGAAAGGAAAAAGAAAACCAACCCAGAACGCAAAAAATGGAAGAACTGTTTGTAAGCATTAAAAATAAGTCCAATAGAGAGAAAAGAAAAGGGTACCTGCATCCTGAAGAAGAGACAATTACCCGTGAGAATGAGATTGAGGTTAGGGAGATTAAGACTGTTAAAGGAAAGAGGGCGGCCTTGAAGATGAAGATGGTGAGGGTGATGGTGATGCTGATGCTGAAGATGAAGGAAGGTAGTGTAGTTTAAGAGTTGCTTTATTGGTGGCGTACAATGGCGGCATCCATACGCTATCACCGTGGATAGATTCATCATTTTTGCATTTTAATTTTAATTTTAGCTTTTTGTTTTTTGTTTATTCCATGTCTATTCCATTCTCGCCCTTTCTCTCACTTTCATCCATTGCAGCGCTTAAGCTTTTTACACTTGTCCAGCTCTGCTCTCTTGATTTTCGGATAAGTCAATATTATTACAACTGGATTAATAGTTGAAGTTGTTATATATTAAATTATTGGTTAAATAATAATTAAATAAGGTTTATAAAAGATTATTAAAAAATTATAAGTATGCTTTTTATTGATTTAAAATATCAAATCTGTAATTTTCAATTCAACTAATTGATATGGTTGAATTTGATAACATAGTACTAAAGAAGTATCATGGAGTATCCTGTATTAAAATTTATATTACATTTTGTTCCTTTTGCTTTAAAAATGAATAAATTAATTCATATGCAGTAGATCAAATGCCAAATTAGTCCTTTCATTTGAAGATTTCATCTATTTATACTATTAAAAATTGTCATGCTTGATAAAATAATCAGATAGTAACACGTAGCGTGTCTTGTGTATGTCATGCTAACGTATAGAGATCGGTTTTTAACGGTAGAAATAAATGAAATTTTTAACAAAAAGATTAATTTACTTTTTAATCTAACATACATGGATAAATTTACCTCTTTTTTTTAATAGAATAAGCAAACTGCAATTTAACTACGAGAGTCTCGTAGTACTTTTACCTTCATTTATTTCAAATAAAAATATTGATTGATTCAATTTTCTTGGGCTATTGATTTGGGCCTTAAAACCCAAAATTTATGTAAATTAAAATATGATTCACATTACATTGCAAATAAAAAAAATCAACAAATCAATAATTAAAGATTTTATCGTTAAAGAATTTGAAGATTTTAATCACTCTATCGTTAAAACCTTAATGGGAGCTAACTATAACTATATTGTCCATGTATTTTCATAGTTTTCACATAAAGAAATAGTTTCCACCTCTTTGTTTTTGTTTTATTTTTAATAACTTTATTTTAAAATTTATTAATACATAATATCAACGGACATGGAGAAGGAGGGGAGGGGACAGTGTCGAAGAAGGTCAATTCACCCATTCTAGAGTTGAGAGTCAAAAATGTAGAGGGACACAGAATAAATGCTTAGTGTATTAGAGTTTTGAGTGGAGAGGAGTCCCCCTACTATGTTGATCATTGAGGTATTTTATAGGTAAGTAAAGGTTCCTACCCAAATATGCCACTTATTGAGCCTTAAGTGACCCAATAAAGAGTTCAACTAGATCCAGATTGACGTAGGGATATAACAAAATTAAATTTGGTGCTTAGTTTAAACGATAACCATTTTATGTCATTTCCTTTTTTTTCTTCCTTTGGTTTAAGGTCATGCAAAAATGAGAAAATAAAGGGGAAGAAATGTAACGACCTGATAGTTAGGGGTGTCGGAAAGTACATTCTTGGGACCCTGTTCCTGTAAATCGGACTCGTAAATATTTATTAAAATATTTACAAAGCTAGTTAATGTGTAGTTAATTAGGTTTGGTTAAGTGAATTTGCTCAAATCAAGAGTAATTAGGTATAAGGGTTAAATTGCATATAGGGTGAAAGCTAAATTATAAATTAAAGAAAAATTAAAGGGACTAAAAAGAAATTATACCATTGTTCTTTAATGAGGCGGCATACGGTAAGATGTTTATAAATTTAATATATATTATAATAAAATAAGTTTACTTAATATTTAGGGCAAATATCCCAAAATACCAAAAAATACAAAATTACGGAAAGACGGGTTTCAAAAATATTATTAGGAAAGGGCAATTTCCCCAAAAGCGTCCACGTCGGTAGCGTTTTTGAAATCGACTAAAAAGCGTCCATGGGGGGCTTTAGGCCAACTTCAAAAGCGCTTCACGGTAGCGCGCTTTTCTTTGAGTTAACTAAAGCGCTCCCGTGACGCGCTTATTTCATAATCTTTCGATCCACTTGCAATGTGAAAAATGAATTAATTTTTGGGCCAGTAGTCTCGGCAAAATAATTTTGAGGCGTTTGAGAACAAGCAAGTGGCGGAAAGCTCTCGCGTGGGCGCTTTTGCTACTGATGGTCTCGGTAAAATTATTTTGAGAGGCGTTTACGAACAAAGTAGCCAGCCGCTTCCGTGAGTGCACTTGTTCCAGTGCAAACAACTCATTTCTAGAGACACAATATCATCATAGTTCTTTAACAAGGTTCTCTTCATAATTCACTGACAATCAAGCTTTGCCCATAAACTTTTACCAAAACATCAACAAATTCATCATTTCTAGAAAACCCAAAACCAAAAATTAAGTAAATAAACAAAAAAGAAAAGAAAAGAAAAGAACCCAATTTCCCATTATCAATCACATGAAAGGAAAAAGAAAACCAACCCAGAACGCAAAAAATGGAAGAACTGTTTGTAAGCATTAAAAATAAGTCCAATAGAGAGAAAAGAAAAGGGTACCTGCATCCTGAAGAAGAGACAATTACCCGTGAGAATGAGATTGAGGTTAGGGAGATTAAGACTGTTAAAGGAAAGAGGGCGGCCTTGAAGATGAAGATGGTGAGGGTGATGCTGATGCTGATGCTGATGCTGATGCTGAAGGAAGGTAGTGTAGTTTAAGAGTTGCTTTATTGGTGGCGTACAATGGCGGCATCCATACGCTATCACCGTGGATAGGTTCATCATTTTTGCATTTTAATTTTAATTTTAGCTTTTTCTTTTTTGTTTATTCCATTTCTATTCCATTCTCGCCCTTTCTCTCACTTTCATCCATTGCAGCGCTTAAGCTTTTTACACTTGTCCAGGTCTGCTCTCTTGATTTTCGGATAAACCAATATTATTACAACTGGATTAATAGTTGAAGTTGTTATATATTAAATTATTGGTTAAATAATAATTAAATAAGGTTTATAAAAGATTATTAAAAAATTATAAGTATGCTTTTTATTGATTTAAAATATCAAATCAGTAATTTTCAACTCAACTAATTGATCTGGTTGAATTTGATAACATAGTACTAAAGAAGTATCATGGAGTATCCAGTATTAAAATTTATATTACATTTTGTTCCTTTTGCTTTAAAATGAATAAATTAATTCATATGCATTAGATCAAATGTCAAATTAGTCCTTTCATTTAAAGATTTCATCTATTTATACTATTAAAAATTATCGTGCTTGATAAAATAATCAGATAGTAACACGTGGCGTGTCTTGTGTATGTCATGCTAACGATAGAGATCGGTTTTAACGGTAAAAATAAATGAAATTTTTAACAAAAGGATTAATTTACTTTTAATCTAACATATATAGATAAATTTACCTCTTTTTTTAATAGAATAAGCAAGCGCAATTTAACTACGAGAGTCTCGTAGTACTTTTACCTTCTTTTATTTCAAATAAAATATTGATTGATTCAATTTTCTTGGGCTATTGATTTGGGCCTTAAAACCCAAATTTTATGTAAATTAAAATATGATTCACATTACATTGCAAAAAAAAAAAAAAAATCAACAAATCAATAATTAAAGATTTTTATCGTTAAAGAATTTGAAGATTTTAATCACTCTATCGTTAAAACCTTAATGGGAGCTAACTATAACTATACTGTCCATGTATTTTCATAGTTTTCACATAAAGAAATAGTTTCCACCTCTTTGTTTTTGTTTTATTTTTAATAACTTTATTTTAAAATTTATTAATACATGATATCAACGGACATGGAGGAGGGGAGGGGACAGTGTCGAAGAAGGTCAATTCACCCATTCTAGAGTTGAGAGTCAGAAATGTAGAGGGACACAGAATAAATGTTTAGTGTATTAGAGTTTTGAGTGGAGAGGAGTCCCCCTACTATGTTGATCATTGAGGTATTTCATAGGTAAGTAAAGGTTCCTACCCAAATATGCCACTTATTGAGCCTTAAGTGACCCAATAAAGAGTTCAACTAGATCCAGATTGAGGTGGGGATATAACAAAATTAAATTTGGTGCTTAGTTTAAACTATAATCATTTTATGTCATTTCCTTTTTTTCTTCCTTTAGTTTAAGGTCATGCAAAAATAAGAAAATAAAGGGGAAGAAATGTAACGACCCGATAGTTAGGGGTGTCGGAAAGTACATTCTTGGGACTCTGTTCCTGTAAATCGGACTCGTAAATATTTATTAAAAATATTTACAAAGCTAGTTGTGTAGTTATTTAGGTTTCGGTTAAATGAATTTGCTCAAATCAAGAGTAATTAGGTATAAGGACTAAATTGCATATAGGGTGAAAGTTAAATTATAAATTAAAGAAAAATTAAAGGGACTAAAAAGAAATTATACCATTGTTCTTTAATGAGGCGGCGTAAGGTAAGATGTTTATAAATTTAATATATATTATAATAAAATAAGTTTACTTAATATTTAAGTATATATATTATAATAATAAATTAAAGTTAATATATAATATAATATGTTTTACTTAATATTTAAGTAAATATATATTATAGTAATAAAAAAAAGGACAAAAGCAAAACGAAACAAAAAAAAGAAAAAAGAAAAGAGAAAGAGAAAGAAAGTAGAGCCCACGGCTTAGCGGTTTTAAAGTTTCAATTTCAATTGATTTGTTAATTTAGTCCTATTTTTTTGTAATTTTATATTTTTAAAATTTCGTGTTAAATACTACTTGGCCCATGTTGAAATTTTAACAATTATTGAGTTTTTAAGTGTTATTAATGTTGAATGATTTTAGTATTAGGGATTAAATTGATAGATTTTAAGTTAGAAATGAAAAGAATTAAATTGTAGAATGAATTGTAAATTTTGAGTAATAGTGACTAAATTGTGAAAATTTTAAAATTCAGGGATTTAAGTGAAAATAGAAAGTTAAATTTAGTTTAAAGTGAAAATTGTATGAAAATATAGAATTAATTATGAAGAATAAAAATTAGTCTCGGTTTAAGGACTAAATTGAAATTTAGGAAAATATTGAATAAAAATTTGAAATATTCAATATGAAATTGAATTGTGTTTTATTGATGAATTTTAATTGTTTTAATTTCGCAGCTAACGTCGTACTGGAATCCTCGACTAAAAAGGGGAAAGATAAAGTCGACGTCGAATAGCTCGGAATTCCTGGTTTGTATTTCTATAATCCGAAACTAGTTATTATTTGTTGTATTTTTTATTTAATGCATATGGTAAGTGTTGATGTGAGTATTTGGCACTTTGACATTAAATTGTATTAAAAGTTGATTGAATGGACTGAATTGATATATATATATATATTATGAATATATTGATTATTTGAATTGAAATGAATATATACGTGCAAATATGATAATTGAATATTGATTGTATTTGGAAAGTGAATTAAACCCTATTAACTGTATCGGGCTGAGTCGGATATAGATGGCATGCCATAAGATTGGAAGAGTTCAGGGATTTCTTCGACTTTGAGTCGATGAGGCACTGGGTGCCAATTTATTTCGGTTTAACCGATGAGACACTAGATGTCAAATTTATATAGTGCTGGGCGCAGTTATTACTTCGGATTTATCCGATGAGGCATTGGGTGTCAAACTGGTGTATTAGTTGGATCCGTGTATCCATCCGAGCCCGAGTCGTGTTAATAAGGGTAATTAAATAAAATAGTACTATGATTGATATTGGATGATACTGTATGAGAATGAAAATGGGATAGTGAATTGAAACATGAAAATGAGACACATGAATTACATATTCATGAAATATTGGATATGGATTGAATAATATTATTGTTTAAATGATATATATATATATATATTAAATTGTGTAAAGCTATTATATAGCAAGTGATGAATTTTGAGAATGGTATGAAATGATGTATTTATGAATTGAATATTGAGTGGCTAACGCCATTGTATGAATAAATGCGGTCTTAAATATTCAAATTTGCTTATAATTAAAATATACATATTATATTATCTTGTCTTTAAATATTCGTATTATAGAAATACCACTGAGTTTTACTCAGTGCACGGTTTTGTTTTCTGTGCACAGATTAGGTACTTCAATTTTGATCGCCGATTCAACATCCAACAACGCTCCCAAACTCAAATGTGGTGATGTCTATCTTTTGTGTCTGCATGTACCTAGGGTGTTTAAATAATAGTTATTTTGTGGATTGAATTTAAATGAGATTATAAGCTTAATATTGGTTGGTTTTATACATATAAATATGTGTTTGTTTTTGAAGCCATATTATGGCATGGCAAATTGAACTAAATCTAGATAGGTGCATGTGAATTTAAGTCTATGTTTAAGTGCTCGTGAACTAGGCAAATTGATTTGAATTTGGTATGTTTATAATTTGGATTAAAATGATGCTTTGATGACTTGTTTTGATTATATGAAATGTTTGAGAATTCTACCTATTTGATCGATAAACTTCGGTAATGTTTGAAACCCTATTCTAATGACGGATATGTGTTAGGGATGTTACAAGAAAAGTCTCAATCAACAGCAGGAATGTATGTAGCCAATACAATTTTGGTATGCTATTGTAGGTTTTAGCTGTTTGGAAAATATTGCACCAAGTTCATAAAGTACGAATACGAGTTGAATAGTTTGAGGTGTGTTGGACATTTTCCTTAAAGGATATTTTACCGTATAACGTATCTCACAGAATTCAACAAGCTTTTTAATTATAAAATAAGAGCAAGAATAATAATAGACTATAATAGAAAAATGCTCACCAATCTCAAAAGGATAGAGAGGATGAGCGAGAGGAAAATAATAGGGTTTTTAAGGTTGGTATAGAGTTACAATGAACCATAGTATAAATAGGATTTTTACTATTTAAAATAATAAAGATAAGTGAATTTTGGTTAGTCAAAAATAGTTTTAAAAAAGTTTAATTATTTAGATGTTATAATTGACTCTCAAAAGTTGAATAAAATATATCACATGTAAGGAAATCCATCAATTTACACTAAATTCTTACCTAGTCTAATAAAATATAATGATCATAAACAAGATTGTCACTGTTTTTCTCAAAGAGTGAGGTTTGGTTGTTTCGGAAAATATCCCAAATTTTCCATCATCAACTGCCTTAAGAACTTCTTAGTCAAATGACAATACGGTTAGGAGGTTTTTTTGGGTACAAATACTATGGGTATGGTTTAGGGGTTCTTGTTGTTTCTTTAGTTGATTTGATCCTCCAGTGACTGCAAGAGTTGTTCTTATTAGTACCGTATTACGGAGAAGTAGAACAATGGAGAGGGAAAGAAGGATGAGTTTTTGGTTTGTTAACTGATATAGTCTTCGTTTGGATAATGAAATGAAGAAAATAAGTTATTACGTTGGTGTATTTAGGGTTTTTTAATTTAGCCATTGTGTTTAATGATTTAGGTGATAAGCTACTCTGTTAGGCTGTGTTTGTGAATGTCAGCCACAAGGAGAAAGATTCATGCTTTTGAAGGCGACCCTTGCGGCCTTACCCCTCTAGATGTTCTCCTGTTTTAAAGCCCCCTTTTATATTTGTATAAAGATTGATTTGATGCTGGAAGACTTTTATGTAGTTGGAATACATTGAGTAGACCTATACGAGAGGGTGGTTATGTTTTTGACATACAATTTTGATGAACGAAGCTCTACTGGTGAAACAAACCTAGAGGATTATGACAGTATCCAACACAGCTATAGCTAAAACTTCGAAGGCATCAGGAACTTATAACCATGAAAACAAAACCCTCTGACTCTTGGATCAAGGAGGGAATAATGGCATGAAAGGATGTCTGTAATTTAGGAAAAGACGTATGAGCTAGGAATAAGGAATACTACTGCAATCACATGGGCATATGATGCAACAACCACACAGATTCTCTCCGAAATTTCTTGAAGATCCATGATTCTTGGCTGGTAATATCTAACAGATCCTTCTCTTTCTTTGGTGGAAAAGACAAACTAGTGTAAAAATTTTATTACAACCAGTTACTGTCCACTTTGCAATGATTGTGATGAATCCTTGGAACATTTTCTTCGTGCAATGCATCTTTGCAAGAGTGGTAGGCTTCGGAAATATCATGTCTTTAAGGATTCAAATGTTCAATCTTGACTCACTATAAAGATTGGATATTCCAATAACAACAGATCGATGAGATGAACTTGGATGGCTCCCAATTGTTAAAAGACTGTTTGAAGGTCAAGAAGCTAACAGTTTTGGAACAAAAACAATATAAAAGAATTATAGATAATAAGATGGCACCAAAAATACATGAAGCCCTTATAGCTCAGTGGTAGAGCGTCAGTCTTGTAAACTGAAGGTCCGTAGTTCGATCCTGCGTGAGGGCACTTTATTTTTACCCTTTATTAATACGACATCGTTTTACATCTCTTGCACAATATGTTAAACCTTAGAAACCCCCAAAACTCTCGAGCGCCCTTCTTTCTCAAACCTTTTTTGACGACCGCTTCGAACCAGACATCAAACTCACTCTTTTTGAGTTCAAAGTTCACTTCTTTAACCTTCCTTCTATGCTACAATGGCGAATCTCATCCATAAACTCTTCAAAACCAGATCCACTCAAAGACTCATCCTCTCTTTCAATGCCCCACAACTTCAAAACCCACTCCCGAAACTCACTCCTTCACTTATTCCCAATCAACTCCATGATTTTGCATCAACCAAACCTGATTTCCTCAACCACCCAAGTTTTTTTCTCGATCCTAAATCCCCAAAAGATGGCAACTTTACTGAACCTTTGAAGTTTTACCCCAATTTCCCTTTTGGGTGTTTGTTAAATCCCATTAGCTTAACTGGGTTTGATTCATTAATGGCAATGGAAGTTGAAGAAGGGACAACAGAGACTGAAATTTGGGCTGATAGTGTGAAGAAGAAGAGGAAGAAGAAGATGAATAAGCATAAGTACAAGAAGCTAAGGAAGCGTCTGAGAAGAAAGACATAGGCTTTTTTTCCTATGAAAAAAATTTCATGGGGAAGTTGTATTATTTCCTTTGATTTTTTTCATATATTCAAAGATTTTGGAATTAATGGATGTTGGATTAAATTTTTATCAGATTTAGTGAACAAAACTTGAATATGATGAATGGAATGGATTGACAATAAATTAGCTGAATTGAATCTTGAAAATCAACAAGAGCTTTGCTTACTTTGTGGTAGGAGTTCACTTGGTTGTCTATATGTGTTGGGAGCTTTGCATTATGTCATAGGATTACTATGGAAGTGGTTTATTGGTGAGATTTATTCTTTATTAGACAAAGTACTGGGGTTGAACTTAGACGAACAAGTGTATGTAAGGCAAAATGATGCTCAAATATTGTTGTTTTCTAATGTTTTTCCATAATGTGAGGGTCTCGAGTTGATTTACATGTTTTTGACAATGATATTCTGTTGTCAATTTTTCAACTTTTGCATGAACTTGATGTTGCTATGGTAAGGATGTGTAGATTTGCATATATTCCTTGTGTCAATGATAGGTAAAAGTATCATGGAGGCTCTTGTACTATAGGTCAGATTGCATCCCTATAGGTTAGAACAAAGAGCGAACTAGTCATTTTGTTAAAAATTTCATTCATTTTTATTGTTAAAAACTGGCCATTTTGCTTCAACATGAGGTAGCCATGGATGCCATGTGTAACTATCTTGTAATTTCGTTAGCCACGTCAGTTTTTAATAGTAGAAAGCGATAAATGTTTTAATAGAAATGACCAATTTGTTCTTTGATCTAAAGTACATGACTAATTTGCCTTTTTTTTTTTTTTTTGGTAGAGGGGCAAAATGCAATTTGAGCCTCCGTGGAATTTTTACTGTCAGTGATATTCTGCTGTCAAATTACCAACATTTGAATGAAATTAGTGTTGCTATGATAAGCATGTTTATATGTTCACTAGGAAAGAGAAACAAGAGTATATTAGCAAAATCATTCTCAAAGATTGTCTTATATTTTTTGTAATAAGGATCTCAAGTTTGTCTTATTCTATCTACGAACCTTATTTGCTTTGATTTACATATGTTCTTTGTGTTATTGATATTTTGTTGTCAAATTTTTGACTTTTGAATGGACTGGTTGTTGCTATGGTAAGGATGTGTAGATGTTCATAGGGAAAGAGCAAGAAGTTTATATGATTCTCAAATATTGTTGTTGTTGTTCTGATATATTTCATATTATGGTCTTATTTCTTTATATGGATCTCACTCACTATGCTTTTCATAGTATGAAGTTTATATGATATTTTGTTGTCAACTTTTGATGAAATGTGTTTATGCTAAGCTATAGGGATGTTTAGATTTTGTTATTAACAAGGACCAATGCCTATTGAATCTTTAAGTAGGAATGAAGATGGTCTTTGTTGAATGTGCATTGGTAGTTTTGGGGGTAAAGTTACCATGGAGGCCCCTATAGTATGAGTCAGACTGGATTTTGTCCTCTCTTCTAAAAAAATAAGCAAATTAGTCCCTGTAGGTTAGATCAAAAACAAACTGATCATTTCTGTTAAAAGTTTTATCCATTTATACTGTTAAAAACTGATGTGATTGATAGAATAATCAGACAGTGACATGGTGTGCCATGTGTATCTCATATTGATGTACAAAGTTTAGTTTTTAGCCGTAAAAATAGATGGAAATTTTAACAGAAAGACCAGTTTATTCTGTGGTCTAACGTTCATGGGCTAATTTGCTCATTTTTTGAGTAGAGGTAAGCTGACTTCTAGTACAAGGACTTTCATGATATTTTTACTTGGTTTTAGGCATCGTACACTTTGTTACTCGAACTCAAGTGTAAGCATCTGACAGATATGTTTGGTTTTTCCTTATATTTAGAGTGTTATATTCTCATCCGATGTATCGAAAGCTTAATGAAGTGTATGAGCAGCTTAAAATTGTAGAATTATCAGTTCATCTACAATTAGTTATTTAGAATGACGGATTTGAAGTTGTGTTGTCTCTAATTCTAGTCCTAGTGAGAATGATTCCAAGCCTTTTGACCATTGTTTGAGAATAGCTTTATTGGAATGATCGAACTCCGAAGTTGTATTCAAGAAATTGATGTGAGGAAATGAATGGGAAATTTTTGCAATGGTGATAGGTTCGAGTTCGGCTCTCAACCAACATCCCCACCATCAATTGTTGCCTTCTATACTAATCCGACAATGCAACTATAGAGGAGATGCGATCGAGGCTAGAGTTAAAAGTAGTGCTTGTTGGGAAAGCAGAGGTTAAATCGGACAAGTTGGTTCAGTTTGGAACTCGGTTGATCCAACAATTGGACTGCTACTAGAACCAGATTAATCAGGTGAAATTTGTAAAAACTCGAAGGTTAAATAACACTCAGAGTTACTAAATTATTAATAAATTTATATCTTGGTCATTCAATTTCAAAATGTTACAATATGGTCATTGAACTATTTGAAAATTTTCATGTAGGTCATTGGTACTTAGAGTCATTGTTGTATAACATTTTTTGTTCATACTACTTGCACCAATAAAAAACTATTCCTCCTCTTTTATAGTTCAGTTTTTTTTCATGAAACAATTTTGAATGTTATGAATCTACGAATCAAAATTCAAGTAATTTTTTTTATCTTCAAAACTAATCATCAAATCAACTTGAATCTAAGGATTTTTTTTACTTGATGGGTATTGATCCACAGGTCAATTGTTGAATTATCACTTGGAATTCGTTAGTCAGATTTTTGTTTTTAAAAAAAATTCTTGAATAATTTAGTGATTCAATTGAAATTTTTTAAATAGTTTAATGACTATTTTGTAATTTTTTTGAAGTTGAGTAACTAAAACACGAATTTATTAATATTTAGTGACTAGCAAAATTTTTCTTATTTTTAAACTAATTCCAAATTTCCAATAAAAGTAAATTAATAATATTATTTCAAAAGGCTTGCAATTTTAAAACATGCAATTTACTTGGAAAATTGATATAATTTGGAATCTAAAATTGATGTTACAATAATGATGGTACTTGAAAATATACAAAAGAAAATTATTCTTATTATTAGCTTAGGCAATTTTTTAGAAATTTTAATGATGAAATTTATAATTATTTTTTATCTATCATGGTTTCTTACTTTATCATGAATTAATTATTATGTTTTTCATTATTCACTACAATAATATTAATAAATTTTCTTAATTATTTTTTAACCAAGTAATTATTACTTAATATTTTATTAGTTTTAAAGCTTTTATTATACAACTATTTAAAACATTCTAAGTTGTGAAACATGAAAACCAAAACAATTTTAAAACTTTTTTAAAAGGAAAATTCTTTTATACAATTTAATTAAAAGAAAAAATAACAAATATATGTTGTCAATGGTGAAGGATAAGTTTTATCAACACAACAAAGGTTTTAACCTCGGTATTAATAGAACATTACAACCTGTTGACAACTGATTTTGTCATAACTCAAACATGACAGATCTAAAGTAATTGTAAGCAACTAACACAATAAGGAAATCAGCCCTAGGTGGTCCAAAGCGATAAGAAAAATTGACAAAAGAACCGAGCATCCACAAAACTGGAGAGGACGGCAACAAAACCATCCCTAAAATCATTTGAAGAGGCAAGACTACATGCATAAGTAAGACTAAAAAATGTGCTACAACAGCAGACAAAATTTCTAAAAATGAAAACTTATTAAACAATGAAAAAAACATAAAACTTAAGGCAATACGAGTCCAAATCAACTTATGAAATCATTTATTATTTTAAAATACTCTCAAAACAAAAACAAATTAAGAAGCCGACGAAGGGCCACCCACTTTCCAAGAGAAACTGCTGGTGGCCGGTGGAGTTTTGGTGACGATAAGCACCGTCATCTGTCAATCACAACTTGTGAAGACAACAAAATTCTCACATAATATATATGCAAACTGAAAAGAGAGAAGGCACATGAAATGAATGAGGAGAAAAAAGAAAAAGAGGGTTAGTGGGAGGGAGGGAGAAAAAGGAGAGAAGTAGCCAACCCAAAGACTAACATCGCCATTGAACAAAACAAAGGAGAAGCAGCAAACGGTTTGGAGAAAAACGAATTTTTTTTTTTTAAGTTTTCACTTGATAGAAATTTCTTGTATAAGAAATAGAGAAAATAATAACAATTTTAAAATTTTAAATTATAATTATAATAAAATGGTATTGAAAATTTGATAGTTACAAGTATAAAAATTATTTATTATTAATAGCGTATGTAATTTACACAACTATAAGTATGAAGTTAGCTATTATGTTTTCAATTATTATACATTTTAATAATTAAAGGAGTTATCATAGCTATCATAATTTTAACTTAAATGCTTAATAATATTTGTCTCCTAAAAATCAGCATCTTCTCAAAAGTAAAAATTCTCTTATCATTTATATTAACATTTTTTGTAAAATTTAAAATTTTATTTATTTATTTTTTCATACATTCATTTACTTTTTTCTTATCCACTACCTATTAAATGTGAAATTTTATTAAAAATCAATTTAGAAGAATGGTATGATAAGCTGTTGAACTGTTACGAAAAAGTTAATTAAACTCCTCAAAAAATTTTATATTCAATTCAACCTTCAAATTTATAAAATTAACTAAATTAGTTATTAAATGGACTTTGATCATTAATTTTTAACAAAATTATTGACATGACCATCACCAAATGTCGAGTCAACCAACGGATATTGACAAGACAGTGCCACATTAACAAAAAATTATATAAAAATTCTAGTTTAGGATGAACCTGGTTAAATAGTTGATTAAGTTCATTTGAATTTAAACATTTATTTATTCAAATTTCGATATAATTTTAAAATTATTAAAGATATCATGATAATGTTTGCCTTTTTATATATTCTATCTATATAAATAATTGAAGGAAAGGAGCAAATATGTTGAAACAATGAGCGATAACCACCATATATACGGGTAAATATCCCATATATATCAAAAATAAAGAAAATTACGAAATGTGCCGGTTTGAAGAATATTTACGAAAGTACTGCTTTCCCCAAAACGCGCGTCCACGTCAAGACGTTTTGGGGATGTAGAAAAGCGCGCCTTAGGGACGCTTTTGTCCACTCAACAAAAAGCGCCGTAACGTAAGCGCTTTTGCTCGAGTGGACAAAGCGTCCTATGGGGCGCTTTTCTCAATAACCAAAAAACACGACGAGACGCTTTTTCCCTCCACTTCCCTATGAAAAATTAATTGAATTTTTAGGCCAGTAGTCTTCGGCAAAATAATTTTAAGGAGACGTTTCTGAACAAACAGTGGTCAAAAACGCTTCCAGCAGGATGCACTGTCAGCAGGAGTACCGAAAAGAGCTCTGTAACATCCTGATTTAGGGGTTGTTTGCAATTTAATTATTTTCATGTGTTTGCTTGAAAAGAAATGAATACTATGATTACTAGACATGTTCTAGGGTCTAGTGATAACCTCGGGCTAAGCCTGACTTAGGACTAGAAGTTTTTTTTAAGCACTTGAGAAGAGGAAGCTTAGTGAATAAGGCTTTAAAAATTAATTGGTGCGAGGCATGACACAAGAAACCATGTGATAAGGTGGCTTGGGACGCAACCTTAAGGGCTTGGAAGGTGGCGTCAAAGGGGAGTTTCAAGAGAAGAGGTTCGAATCTTGGTAGTCACAAGGAGGTGTGTTTTTATTTTTGGGCTTTTTGGGCGTTAAAGGAAGGGGGCTATGTTAAGGAGGTTTCAAAAGGATTTTGTGGGTGATGTTGGACATGAAAGTCGAATTGGTAAAGTGGCTTGGGGCCTTGGTGAATGCCGCCCAAGCAAGGGGGAGGAGGACTCAAGTTCGAGTCACGATGATAGCATAAGGATTTTTCTTTTATTTTTGCAAGTTGGTGCCATGAAGAGGGAAGAGTTGGACGGCAATTGGGACTTTGGAAAGGATGGGATAAGCCTTTTCTTTTTGATAATTTCGGCCAAGAAGGGAAGATAAATCTTGTTTTTATTTCAAATGGGTGATAATTGAAGAATAAAGAATTATCACAAAGGGAGATGGCCGAATGTAGGACTCCTTGGGACTCCCACATTCGGTTTTGAGTATAGTGAAGGGAGGTGCCGAATTCATCTAATTGGTTTTTCTTTTTCTCTCCAAATTGTTGCTGGCCGAATTCTCTCTAGCCATATTGCCCAAAATTTTTCAAAATTCCTTTCTTCTTTTGCTTCTACTTGGCCGAACCTACCACCCCTCTTCTACTAAAACTCCATCTTTCATCTTGTGTAAGCCGAATCTACTCCATTCTTTACCTAAATCTCCCTTCTCCCAATAGATCCACTTTGGCCGAATATCAGGTAGGCATAGATTCTCTTCGGGATTTTCTTCTTCAAATCAGTTTGTAAGGGTAAGTGATTGCCGAAACCCTCCTCCCATATTGTCTTGTTCTCTGTCGACTTATATGAAGGAAAAGCTAAAATCCGGCATTTGTGGATGGTTTGGCTGACTACTTTTGAAACTGTTTTCTCTTAAGGTGATACGGGATTTTGAAACCGCCGAACTAAGCCTCCGTTCTCTACTAATCGATTTGGTAAGACTATGGTAAAGAATTCTCCTTAAACCTATTCATTAGATATTTTGGAAAAGCCGAAGGCTAACTTTTGAAGTGTATGTAGCCGAATATAAGGAGGACTTGGTGTGTTTTTGGGATTTGGTGGGAGACCAAATCAGCAACCAAGGTGAGTGTTATTTCGAGTACGACATATCCTTCGGGATTATTTGGTTTTGCCGAATAAGGCCTCTTTGGATACTAACCTATAGTGGCCGAATGTAGGCAACACGGATTACGTTCGGATTTCTCCTTAGATCTACGGTTAGGCAGTGTGTAAACTCTTACACACTTTATTAGCATAGACTGCTTATTATGTTGTCAGATAACCTCTCGTGTTGTAACTTTGCCTTGTGGGCATAAGCTTGGATTCCGGTAAGTCCCCTATTACGTGATCTATGATGTATGTTTGTGTATGCCATCATATGCTGTTGAATGCTATGCTATACATAAATGCATGATATATGGTGTACGACCCATTTTTGCCGGCCCATGTCCCAAGCAACCCAAACACAAACCAAAAACATTTGACCCAATTACAACCAGCCCACTAGCCCAACACCAAAGAAACGAAACAAACAAAAACCCTAAAGCTACCCTAAGGCGCCGCTGCCCACTTGCCTTCGACTAGCCACCGCCCATCCATCGACAGCAGTTGGCCACCGACCCTCCACTTGCACCACCGAAAACCTGCAAACAGGGAGATATGATAGAAAGTAAACAGTAGCAAAACATACTGTTTTTCTCTCTTTTCAATCTCGTTTATAAAAACCGAAGAGAAAAACAATGTAAAAGGAGGGAAAAATCGAAGAGAAAAAAAATCATAGCAGAAAGAGGGGATTTTTTTCTTTTTTTTCATCTTTTTTATCTGTTTTTTTTTATCTTTTTCTTAATCATCAATAAAAAATCAAAGGACCAAAGTACTAAAAAATCGAAATCGGAAGCCCAAGGTATTATCATTTTTATTTATTTTCTTCCTCATTTTACGAATCTGTTTCCTCCTGTTTATGTATGTATAAAATATGAAATATTAAAAATGGAAAAGAAAATAAATACCTGAAAAAAAAAGGGGGGCCGAAAGGAGGTTTTTTAACTTCGGCCGTGCAGTGGCGATCGATTTAATGCCATGACGGAGGAGGGCGGCGGACAGCCGTAAAATCGCACCACCCTGCAGAGAGAAAAGATTAAGAGAGAATTTTTTTCATAATGAGCAAAATGATTTTTTAGAGATTTTGGGCTTAAATAGACCCAAGAAAACGACGCGTTTTGGGTTGAATACGAGACTAAACACGCCTTGATTTAAAGCGACCACGGGTGACCCGACCCGTGCAGTCTAGGATCCGCGTGTTTTTTGCAGAAGGGTCTATTTGCGCGTTTGACCCTTCCGCATTTTTTAACCCTTCCAATCCAGTTTCATTATTTTCCTATTTGACCCTATAATTTATTTCGGTTCACAATTTGGTCCTGGTGTCAGCTGTAGCGTTTTGGTAGGAGGGGTTATTTGCCTCTATGGTCCCTCCGCTTCCGTCGCGCATACAAATAGGTCCTTTCTTTTTTTTATTTTTATAATCCGCCCTAAAACTTCCGTTTTCATAATTTAGCCCATTTAATTATTTTGCAATTTTCATCATTACTATTGTTATTTAATATTTTATTTGCTACTACTATTATTATTATTATTATTATTATTATTATTATTATTATTATTATTATTTACCATTATCATTTTTTATTATTAATACTATTATTATATTATTATTTATTTTACTAGTATCTATCATTATTACTATTTATTTGGTATTATTAATCAATATTATTTTTGTCACTATTATTTCTTTACCATTATTATTTATTATCTATTATTATTATTATTATTTATTTAGTATTGTTAATCCATATTATTTTTGTAACTATTATTTCTCTACCATTATCGTTGTTATTAGTATTATTATTACTATATTTATATTTATATTTATATTTATTCTCTCATTTTAATGCCATTATTATTTATTATTTTCATACATCTACATTTTTTGTTATTTATTAGTATTATTATCTTTATTTCACACCATTATCGTATTTATTTACTAGTTTTATTTTATGTTTTGCTTTCTACCATTGTTTTGCTTAATGATGTCTTCATTATTTTATTATATTTATTATCATCATCATTTCTACTATTGTTTTCGTAACCATACTATTATTATTGTTATCATTGTGCGATATCATTGTTATTAGTTTAATACTACACTGTTAAACAAGAACCATCATATTTCATTTAAAAATATTTTTAAAATAAAGGCAATGTTTCGTATTTAGAAACTCAGGGAATGGTGCCCTAACGTGCTGGGTTGCTATTTTCCGTTTGACTAAGGAACCTAACATCCTTTTTTAACAAACTTTGTAAATCACGAGATAACTTTGATTACGAGAGATTTAAAATATCATGTCCTAACGTGCTGGATATGATGTTTGTATCCTCTCGGAGCAAAGAAATCTCAAAATTATGTCCCTAATTATCTAAACATTTTTCAAAGGATCCGTACTTTAAAACCTTTTCAAATTTCCGACATTAAGACACTAAGTAATCATTTTGGTACCAATTTTGGGCGTACCAAGGGTGCTAACCCTTCCTCGTACGTAACCGACTTCCGAACTCATTTTTTAGATTTCGTAGACCAAAATCGTTATTTTGATAAATCAAACTGTTTATTAAAAACAACCGTTTTACGAGGTGACCCGATCACACCTCAACAAAAAAAAGATTGGTTGCGACTCCCTGTCTTTTTTTCGTTTTTAAAAACTAAAGTCGAACCCCTTTGTTGTTTTCCAAAAAAATGGTTACGACAGCTTGGCGACTCCGCTGGGGAAGTTTTAGAAAGTCAAGCCATAAATTGATTATTTTCTGTCTTTTGTCGGAATTTTGAAGGTTCGATTTGAAAATTACGATCTTTTTATTGCATGCTATTTTAATTTCGGCATTGCATTGCATGACCGTTGTGGTCGCACCTTTAAGAGGGAGCGAGAAACTACTCCTTCGTGAGGTCTTCACCTCCGTGCAGGATAGTGGATCGCTTTCGGGATACATCCGTACCTATGTCTTCGTGAGATTTTCATCTCCGTGCAGCCATAGGAAAATGTATTCCCCTGAACTGAACTCGGTCTATATGAGCTTATAATGGGTGAGGATCGAGGAATCTGCTAGTTCGGGTACCCTTACCTTAGAACCAAACCACATGTAGTGAACCCTAAGAGCCCATCTTAGGTAGAACTATGTTAAACCCCTAGTGGTCACCTAGATAGGTACTCTATTTTGTTTATTTCTCCTGTGCCAATATGTTTTATTTTGTTTGTGATTGCATTGCATTGCATCACACCGCATCATCTTAGAAAGGAGGTGTTGATTCATATTCGATTGCTAAATAGAAGAGTTTATCATAAGGAAATGTGTTACTTGATAAAGTGGATTATAATACGGTCGTTCGAACATAGTCCAGGTAAACGACGAGATAGGACTAATAACCCACAGAAGAATACAAGACTTTGCCTGAGTATTCAAGCTGACAAGGATTATTGAAGAGTCATCGTGTCTCCATTTTCTAAAAGAAGCTTATAAACATCGCGGAGGAAAAGCGAGTGAAGAGGCACGGCCTGGACCGAGGAATAAGGAGCTAAAAGAGGCATCTATTGGGGAAGTTCACGGGACACGACCACAACATCCGGATACGAAAAAGAGGATTTCACCTGGACTATGAGGACAAAATCGTATATGTAATCCGTTTTATGTAAAGAAATGTATTTTCTAGAAAAGTTCTTCTAATGAAATTGAATTCATAATCAACGCCTCTCTTTATTTTTGCATGCATTTGCATTGCATTTCATGCATTTCCATTGCATCATATCACATGCATTAAAATTTGTAGAAAGACCCTAATTAGGTGAAGTTATTTCAGTAACCTAGAAGACATGGATCAAAGAATGGAAATGCTAGAACAAATGCAAAAGGAAATACAGGAGCAGATGCAAGAACGATTAATCAAGATACAACAAGACATAATAGAACAGATGCAGGAATCTTAGAGTAGCATGATAAATCAGTTGGCGCAGTTGTTGGCCAATGAACGTGAGAAAGGAAAGGGCGTTGCTACTAGTTTGGGAAACGATAATGACGACCCTGTTTACCCTCCGGGTTTTACCTCGCCTAATACCCAAGTGCCACCAGAGGTGTATCCCCAAAGGCCATCTATCACGATTAGGCCTCAACAAGGGCAAAATGATATTAGACCACCCACGAACTCCCGCGTTGGCTCAGAATTCAATCCATGAGATAACCCAGCCAATCTCGATTTGAATATAGTAGAGAGGGATGGGGCAATAGTTGAATCCTCGAAGCAATTAGAGGATCGTTGTAGATGGTTGGAGGAAAAGTTTAAGGCTTTGGAAAATACTGATCACCACCATGGTTTTGACGTAAAAGACTTGAGTCCGGTTCCAGATTTAGTGCTTCCTCATAAGTTTAAGATACCAGAATTTGAGAAGTACAATAGGACCGGTTGTTACGGCGCACATCACAATGTTCTGCTGGCGGATGGCGGGGCACCTTAATAATGACCAATTGTTGATTCACTGTTTTTAAGATAGTTTAGGTGGTCCGCCAAATGGTATAACCAGCTTAGTCGTGCCCAAATCAAGACGTGGAAGGACCTAGCACAGGCCTTCATGAAACATTATGGCCATGTAGCTGATATTGCTCCTGATAGAATCACGCTAAAAATATAGAGAAAAGCGGTAAAGTTTTAGACAGTATGCCCAGCGATGGAGAGAGGTAGCAATAGAAGTGCAGCCACCGCTCTTGGAAAAGGAGACCGCCATGCTCTTCATTAACACCCTGAAGGCCCCTTTCATAACTCATATGATAGGGAGTACGACTAAAAACTTTGCTGACATAGTAATGGCAGGAGAGATGATCGAACATGCAATCAGATGCGGCAAGATTGAAGCAGGGGAAACCAATAGAAGGTCTGTTCCTAGAAAAAAGGATGACGAGGTGAATAATACAAACATGGGGGACCCAAAGTCAACTACCGTTAACTAGCCAAAAACGGTGACCACTGAGTATCAAGGTTCGTCAAGGAAAGAATCTCGCACAAGGAAAAACATTAAAAAACTCCAATTCACGTCAATCCCTATGACGTATAAGGAGTTGTATCAAAGTTTATTTGATGCACACGTTATGTCCCCCCAATATCCAAAATCGATGCAACCTCCATACCCAAAATGGTATGACCCAAACACTCAGTGTGAGTACCACGCGGGGATCACAGGCCATTCGATAGAAAATTGCCTTATTTTTAAGAAATTGGTAGAAAATCTCATCAACATGGGTATTGTGAAGTTCGATGACGGAGCAATGGTATACCCAAAGAGAACTGAAGAATAAAAGTTTTCTGAGCATCTGCCTTTATGTACTTGGGAGTGTTTTGAACAATGAGACTGTGGAAGAGATATGTATTTTTAAAGCTAATCTAGAGTAATGTGTAAACACACTTGTTGCTTCAAGACCGGAAGCAATAAGATTTCTTTGAGAAGTAAGCTTGTGTCCGAATTTTATTTCAATAAAATTCATCATTCTAAGTAAATATTTTCATTCCTTACATTTCATCTGAATATTTTTCATTCATGACTATATCATACGAATAATCATCCTTAGGATCATTTATTCTTTGGATTTTCTCGCCTACAATGGGCCCCAGGATATCAATAACATGAGCGACGCCACATCGACTCCTTTTTAGTAAGATATGTATCTAGAGGGATCTAAGGGCTTTGAAGATGACAAAGATTGCAACTTACTTCCCCAATGGTAGATCCTACCTTATGAAGTGTCAGCAGACACTATGAACTAACAAAAGAGATGAAGATGGAAGCATAGCTCCTCGTAGGAATAAGGCAAGGCATCGTTGAGCTATTTTCAAGAATTCAAGATGTTTTCGCACGATCATATCAAGGCATGCCAAACTACTAAAACATGGGTATGCTATTAAGGTTGGAGTTTGAAGAACTCATGTTTTACAACAGCCTAGCTAATCAAGAGGCTCGGGCTATTGGTTCACCAAGAAAGGGAAATTGTATCTGTTATGCCATAAAATGCCGCCTTCTCTATTTTCCCTATATGAAGTATGGATGTTAACAAGTCAGTCTCCTCAAAGGCTTTTAGCCAACATCGATTCATATTCATGGTCGTTGGTTACCTCACTGAGAGGGTAAAGGTCGCTTCATATGCCAAAATTACAAAGTCGGCAGTCAAAAAAAAATTAAGATTTTTGAAAAATGGCTGAGACTTGTATAGAGAAGTTACCATTTACCCTTTAGGTTCCTTGAACGTTGGCTAGGACTTTTGCCGGGGCATCTTTCCCATTGGTTTATGAAAGGGAAACAATTGTTGGAAGATAAGATTCCTTTTCCCAAACTTGGATTGAATTAGATGAAGCAGAATGCCTCCAGTAAGCTTGATTGAAAGTATTCAGTAGGGTCAAATGTACCAAAAAATAGATACGGGCTTGACAAAAAGGTTCGCTCAAGAGAATTTCAGGAAGAGGACCTAGCATTAAGAGAGATTCTTCTTATCCAAAAGAACTCCCAAAGAAAAGTAAATACCTTATACAGCGAAGAAGGCCTGTTCTAGGGAAACATGAGTGTTAACCAAGTTAAATGACAAGGACCTGCCCAATCCGATGAGTTCAGATTCAATAAAAAAGGTTTTCCAAAAAAAAAAAACAAGAAAAAGGAAAAAGAAAAAAGAAAAAGGAGAGGCCAAGGCGAAAACTCGCAAAGGGCGCTTTGAGACCAAAGGGTATTTGAGTTGAAAACCCGAGAAGGGCAGCTCAAAATTTTGATCCAAAATAGGGCATACAGTAGTCTTGCTACGCTCAAAGAAGTATGTTACGTCTTGGGGCATCGACAAAGTACTCTGGATCCCCTAAACACATATTAAGCTCAAAATGGTCCTCAAGAAGTTGGAACAGAGAAGTTCAAGCTACAATATCCGGGGCACTTAGCTTCCATTTTACCCATTTTGTTACTTGTGGTTATTTTATTCCTTTCAAAAACCACCGACAAATTTCCTTCTTAATTGCATTTGCTAGCATTGATTAACTTGTTTGTTTGAGCTATGCTCCCAACCAATTTCCTTTTTGTCCGTTGTTACAATCTTTTTCTGCATTTTGCATTGAAATAACGATTAGTGGACTAATAATACTTTTATAAAAGAGTTTTGCATATTACTCGAAGCTTCGAATAATACAAGGACCAAACAGACTGTTGTTTAGAACTCACTCAGCTCAAGGTTTGGAAATATTTGAGAAAGATGATTATCTCTTTGGACCTTTTATTGGTTGAACAAAAGACAATACATTTCACCGGTGATACGACCTTGACAGATAACGAGCAATGTCAACCCAGCAGTACAAAGGGATCATTCTCGAGAAAAGAAAATGATACTCTGCATTCATGCACATATCAGGCCTACACATCTGGTCATTACACCAGTGAATGGTGTAACAGATCAAATTGATCCTATACCTCGATTCTTAAAGCAGGATGGATAGAAGAAACCAAATGTTATTCTCCTAAAGTTGCAATGAGAGATGCAAACTTTATGTCTCAGAAGGTACAGTGGAAGGGACCCTGAAATTACAGCGGGGCAAGCTTGTTGAGCAGAATATGATCATTATTTTTGGGTTTTCTATCAAAGATACTAGCTGAACGAGAAAGCATGATAACGCATCAGTGATACAACCTTAATGAACTACGAGCAATAACGACCCCAAGCATTTAAAAAGGGATCATTTCATTTTGCATTCATACATCATTTCAAAGCACGTTTAGTTAGGAGCATTCGACTCATTGCATCCTGATCATTGTAAAAAGATCATTCTCATGACATTCTGCAAGTGTCATCCATAACACATGCAGTTAGGAGACTTTGAGTCGTTCCGATCATAACATCCTCATCATATGCATAAGCATAAGCACACAAAATTAATTCTACAAGACAAGTTCCTCAAATAACGGTGTAGCGATATTGAAGTTCAGATTTTGTTCCCTCAAGATGGTATGGGGCAAACTGAAGATTGAAGTATTCCTGAAGATAGTAAGGAAGCAAATTGGAAAGTTTAGATTTTGTTCCCTAGAGATGATAGTGGAGCGGACTGAAGATTGAAGTCTTCCTAAATATAGTAAGGAAGCACATTAGAAAGTTCAGATTTCGTTCCCTCAAGATGGTAGTGAAGGCGATCAAGATTGAAATCTTCCTGAATTTAGTAAGGAAGCACATTGGAAAGTTTAGATTTTGTTCCCTAGAGATGATAGTGGAGCGGACTGAAGATTGAAGTCTTCCTAAATATAGTAAGAAAGCACATTGGAAAGTTCAGACTTCGTTCCCTCAAGATGGTAGTGGAGGCGGTGAAGATTGAAGTCTTTCCAAGATAGTAAGGAAGCAAATTGGAAAGTTCTAAATTGTCATTTCCTCGACGCTCCAAAGGAGTAGGTTGAGATTACAAATCCGCCTCCCGAATTAACAATGAGGATCAATCATTATTCCTTTGAAGTTTCAGTAAGAGAAGATGGAGATTACAAATCTCTTCTCCCTGAATTCTTATTTCCTCGAAGTTTCCGTGGAGTAGGTTGAGATTACAAATCCCGCCTCCCTGAGTTAACAATGAGGTTACATCCTTAGTTCTCTGAAGTTTCAGTAGAGAAGATGGAGATTACAAATCTCTTCTCTCTGAATTCTCATTTCATCGACGTTCCAGTGGAGTAGGTTGAGATTACAAATCCTGTCTCCCTGAGTTAACAATGAGGATCAATCATTATTTCTTTGGAGTTTCAGTAGAGAAGATGGAGATTACAAATCTCTTCTCTATGAATTCTCATTTCCTCGACGTTCCAGTGAAGTAGGTTGAGATTACAAATCCCGTCTCCCTGAGTTAACAATGAGGATCAATCATTATTTCTTTGAAGTTTCAGTAGAGAAGATGGAGACTACGAATCTCTTCTCCCTTAATTCTTATCCTGAAGTCACAATGGAGCAAGTTAAAGATGAACAAATCTCATTCCCTCGAAGTTGCAGCAGGAGCAAATTGAAGCTACAGGTCCTATCTCTCTGAAGTGGCAGTGGAATGGATAGAAGCAACAAGATGCGGTGGACAGGAACGAAGAAGAAGAGAAGAACCGAAAGAGGCAAGACTCAGCGAGGCCGAGCAAAATTGGTCTTCAAAAGTCTTTGCTTCATTCTCGTTACACGACAATGAGCAAAGAGGGGCAGCTGTACGACCCATTTTTGCCGGCCCATGTCCCAAACAACCCAAACACAAACCAAAAACATTTGACCCAATTACAACCAGCCCACTAGCCCAACACCAAATAAACAAAAACAAACAAAAAACCCTAAAGCTACCCTAAGGCGCCGCTGCCCACTTGCCTTCTGACTAGCCACCCGCCCACCGCCACTGACAGAGTCGGCCACCGACCCTCCACTTGCACCACCGAAAACCTGCAAATAGGGAGATATGACAGAAAGTAAACAGTAGCAAAACATATTGTTTTTCTCTCTTTTCAATCTCGTTTATAAAAACCGAAGAGAAAAACAATGTAAAAGGGGGGAAAATCGAAGAAAAAAATCATAGCAGAAAGAGGGGATTTTTTTTCTTTTTTCATCTTTTTATCTGCTTTTTTATCTTTTCTTAATCATCAATAAAAATCAAAGGACCAAAGTATTAAAAATCGAAATCGAAGCCCAAGGTATTATCATTTTATTTATTTTCTTCCTCATTTTACTTAACTGCTTCCTCTGCTTATGTATGTATAAAATATGAAATATTAAAAATGAAAAGAAAATAAATACCGAAAAAAGGGCCGAAGGAGGTTTTTTTGAACTTGACCGTCAGTGTCGTCGGCGCGTGACGGCCAAGGACGGAAGACGGCAATGGACAGCCGGAAATCGCACCACCCCCTGCAGAGAGAAAAGATTAAGAGAGAATTTTTTTTTGTAACAGGCAAAAATGATTTTTTTTTAGAGATTTTGGGCTTAAATAGACCCAAGAAAACGACGCCGCTTTTTGGTTGAATACTGTGCTCAAATGACATTTTAAGCGACCATGGTGACCACCCGTGCGATCTAGGATCCGTGTTTTTGTAGAAGGGTCTATTTGCGCGTTTGACCCTTCCGCATTTTTTAACCCTTCCAATCCAGTTTCTATTATTTTCCTATTTGACCCTATAATTTATTTCGGTTCGCAATTTGGTCCCTGGTGCTACTGCGCGTTTTGGCCGGAGGGGTTATTTGCCTCTATGGTCCCTCCGCTTCTGTCGCGCATACAAATAGGTCCTTTCTTTTTTTTATTTTTTATAATCCGCCCTAAAACTTCCATTTTTACGCAATTTAGCCCATTTTAATTATTTTGCAATTTTCATCAGTACTATTGTTATTTAATATTTTATTTGCTACTATTATTATTATTATTATTATTATTATTATTATTTACCATTATCATTATTTTATTATTAATACTATTATTATATTATTATTTATTTTACTATTATCTATCATTATTACTATTTATTTGGTATTATTAATCAATATTATTTTGTCACTATTATTTCTTTACCATTATTATTTATTATCTATTATTATTATTTATTTAGTATTGTTAATCTATATTATTTTTGTAACTATTATTTCTCTACCATTATTTGTTGTTATTAGTATTATTATTACTATATTTATATTTATATTTATTCTCTCATTTTAATGCCATTATTATTTATTATTTTCATACATCTACATTTTTTGTTATTTATTAGTATTATTATCTTTATTTCACACCATTATCGTATTTATTTACTAGTTTTATTTTATGTTTTACTTTCTACCATTGTTTTGCTTAATGATGTCTTCATTATTTTATTATATTTATTATCATCATCATTTCTACTATTGTTTTCGTAACCATACTATTATTATTGTTATCATTGTTCGATATCATTGTTATTAGTTTAATACTACATCGTTAAACAAGAACCATCATATTTCATTTAAAAATATTTTTGAAATAAAGGCAATGTTTCAGATTTAGAAACTCAGGAATGGTGCCCTAACGTCTTTGGGTTGCTATTTTCCGTTTGACTAAGGAACCTAACATCCTTTTTAACAAACTTTGTAAATCACGAGATAACTTTGATTACGAGAGATTTAAAATATCATGTCCTAACGTGCTGGATATGATGTTTGTATCCTCTCGGAGCAAAAAAATCTCAAAATTATGGCCCTAATTATCTAAACATTTTTCAAAGGATCCGTACTTTAAAACCTTTTCAAATTTCAGACATTAAAACACTAAGTAATCATTTTGGTACCAATTTTGGGCGTATCGAGGGTGCTAACCCTTCCTCGTGCGTAACCGACTTCCGAACTCATTTTCTGGATTTCGTAGACAAAAATCGTTGTTTTGATAAATCAAACTGTTTATTAAAAACAACCGTTTTACGAGGTGACCCGATCACACCTCAACAAAAAAAGGATTGGTGGCGACTCCCTGTCTTTTTTTCGTTTTAAAAACTAAAGTCGAACCCTTTTGTTGTTTTCCAAAAAAATGGTTACGACATATGGGATTATGATATTTGTTATGTAAGCATGATGATGGTGGGATTGATGAGAGGAGGGGATGATCTCTATGGACTGTCACCAGTGGTTTTGACCACACATTGATAATTGTGACCTATGGTCATCAGTGGTTTTGACCACACGATGGGTTGGCCCCATCACTTGATTTGTGACTCTAGTCACCAGTGGTTTTGACCACCAGTGGTTTTGACCACACGGGGTAGTTAAAGGAGTATGGATGGTTAGTTTGGGTTGCATGATTGCATGTTTACTAATAATTTGTGTATGAGTTACACTTCCGGGTTGGGGATTTATACACTGAGTCTTGGCGACTCACCCCTTCCCATATTATTTTGCAGATAAGTAGATCGCGGAGATGGAGCCGGAGAGGACTCGAGGCGGCCATGCTTGTTCCTTGGTTTTGGGATTTTATTTGATACAGTTCAAGTTTATTTATTTTCTATATTTTTTATTTGGGTTGTAATAAGGCCGCTAGTTTATTATTTTGGATGTTTACATAGTTGTTTTTACTTTACTTATACTATATTGAAAATGGAACTATAAAATGTTAAGTGAATCGGTTAAAAGTAACATTTTCAAAATTAAGTAACTTCTACGAGTTTTCAAAGATGTTACCATCGGGTAGCAAAAATTCACCAAGTCAACCATAACTTTGAAGGTTCTAAATAAAAATAAATGATCAAATGTTTTCAAAGGTTTTCAACTCAAAATCAATCCCTCCCGAGTTTTATCAAACACTGTTTTATAACCTTAATAATATTTTCGCTTTTCACGTAAAATTAAAATATTTCAAACATTTTTACTCCGTGACATACCAGATCCGGTCAGGGCTTATGGACCGGGTTTGGGGTGTTACAAGCTCCCACGTGGACGCTCTTTTGCTACAGTAGTCTCCGACAAAATAATTTTGAGGAGACGTTTCTGAACAAACAGTGGCCAAAAATGCTTCTAGCAGGTGCATCGTCTGCAGAGTACCGAAAAGAGCTCCCGTGGGGACGCTTTGCTACAAATGGTCTTCAAAGAAAATAATTTTGAGGAGACGCTTCAACAAACAGTGGCCAAAAATGTTTCAGTAGGTGCACTGTCAATAGGAGTACTGAAAAGAGCTCCCACATGGACGCTCTTTTGCTACAAATGGTCTCCAAAGAAACTTGGGCTATAAATCACCCAATTTTATTCTCGCCATGTAAGGCAAATTCAGGAAAAGAAAAAAACCGAAAATGAGTGAACGATTAACGCTGTTATTTACTACGATGGTGAAGTTCGTAATAATCAAAATGGTGTTATTTTCTTATCGAGAACACAATACGATCGAAGTTTTAATCGAAACATCGATTTGGTAGAACTGCAAAAGAATTAGGCGTAAAATATTCGTAACAACGCCAATGAAAGTTTAGTCTATTAAGTATAGATTTTGCGCTTCAGTTGATCCGGTGAGATGTGACTCATTCGACATCAAAGGTCCTCAGAGCCTTGAGGCAATGGTGGAGACTCATTTGCCAGTGGATCGCCCTATCTCGAGTTATATGTAGAATTTTCATCTCCAAGTGATCTTTTTACGACCTCAACATCTACTGCCGTTCGAGGGGAATACACGACCCAAGCCAACACTCGTAAGTGGGAGGCAAAACACGTATGCCCGTGTGCGGTGGTAGTATGGAAAACATAACCCCGCACGACACTTTCGGTTGGTGGATGGGACATGCATATCCGTCCTTCGACGTCCGATGATAGAAATATGTATTGGGGACGCCAGAACTTCTAGTGGTTGGCAATCCACATATGATTGGGATCTTTACGAAAGATGTTTAAGGAGGATGATGTACTCCGACGACATCCACCGCGAGGAGCCCTCGCTTGTTGCGAAGTTATGGAGGTCGGACGATGAATCGATGTGGATCCACCTCGAAGCTAGGCCCGATGATGCGAAGTTGGATTATTTTCTCAACCGAGCCCGTTCTAATTGTACCAAGACGTTGAGGCGGTTCGATGAAGAAGAAGAAGATCCGCTATTCGTATGCACTCACCTCCAGCCCACATGCATAATGTCGATCTATCTCAAGATGATGCATTGAGTTTCTGAACTACCACACCGGACGCGTGACCGTACAAATTCTTCATTGGATTCGGACCAATTAGAAGTTGGTAACTAGTTTTCCAACAAGAATACTTTTCTTGCTACATTGAAATAATACAGTATCAGGAACGGGGTTAACTACAATGTGGTTAAATCCAAGCTCGATAAGCACGAATGAAGTGTGCAAAGGTAAGATCGCATATGTTCATGAAAAATCATGGCGTCGTTGAGGAAAAGGACAAGGTTGTGGGAGGTCAAAAAGTACAAAGATCCACATACATGTCTTGCTGGTACAGTACCACTATGTGTTCAATGATTTTAAATAACACTAATATTATGTAATGTTGCATTATTTAACGTACTTCGATGACAGGTGTAACATAAGATCATCCGAGGATGGATTCAGACATGTTGGCCGACTTAATAATCCCGACGGTGATGGTCGATCCCAAGACTACGGTGTCGGCCTTAATTGGCAATATTAGTAGCCAATTGGGGTACACGCCTCTTACTGTAAAGGCTTGGATAACCAAGCGTATATGTTAGAAAAGTTGCATCTGGTGGGACACTTCATATAATGAAGTGTGGCGGTGGTGTCAGTGCTAGAGAGATATGTCTCGTGTAGCACGACAGACCTTGAAACGGAACCGCGATTACAACGATCGTCGCGCTTCCGTGGATGCGCAGTGTTCAAGCCGCCTGCTCGACATTTAAATAATACCAAGATGCTTTTACATACCGCAAGCCATTGGTACAAATTGACGGTACCTTTATGTATGGTAGATATACGATCGGCTATTGCTGGTCGTGGCACAAGACTACGTGGGAGAATCTTTCAATCGCGTCGAATGACACCAAGGAGTCACCGATGATCGGGACTTCTTCCTATCTAGGTTAATAAGGCATGTCTGTCCCCAACCTGACATATGCGTTATATCGGATTGGGGCCCTGGAATACTTGCGGCAATAGAACGCCAGGGAAGCATATGGCATCGTACACACCATCGATATTACCTGAGGCATGTTTCATCCAACTACTATGGGCAACATCGATCTAAAAGACAGAAACAACAAGTGACCGATATGGGTATGAAATATCTATTAATATAATTTCGTTTGTAATATTCAATTTATTCTCAATTGAAGAGTGGTATGTAATATTCGCTATCAACGTATGTTGGCAGGGTACGAGATCAATAAAGACCGTTTTCAGGAGATGTTGGCCAATTTGCTCTCAGATAACGCCGAAGGCGCAAACTACCTGTGCAATATTCCTTTCGAACAGTGGACACAAGCATATGACGGAAACCTACGATATGGTCATATGACCACAAACCCGCCAAATGCATAAATTCGCTCTAAAAGAAACCCATCATCCGCCGATTACATTGGTTGTGCGGAGACATATTTTCGTTTAGCGGCACTATTTTCAAGAGAGCAAGTGAGTTATAGAGATGATGCAAGGAGGCCATGTATGGAGCCCAAGGTCTTGCAAGAAATAAACCGTGGAAGGCACGGCGAACACCATGCACACAAGTGTGTCACGACCATGACGACCTATGGTTTTGTGTCACGGAGTTTGACATCGAGCTAAGGTATTATTGGCGGGCATTATCGTGTACACTTGACAAATAGGACCTGCGACTGGAGGATATTTGATGCATTTCGTTACCCATGTGCTCATGTACTTGCGGCTTGTCGTAATCTCCGTATTGATCCCATGAGCTATGTCGTCGAAGTGTACAAATTAGAAAACATGTACAACGTGTGGAGACACGTATTCCCACCATCCCGGATGAACGTAAGTGGTCAGCTTCAGATCGCTTGCACCGTGATAAGCTGCTAGGGATAGACAATTGAGGCAGAAACCAAAAGGTCGACCTTGCTCGACTAGAATACGCAACAATATGGATATCCAGAAATGAGCAACCAAAGTCGATCGTCGCGGATAGTGTAGGAACTCGGGCCATACATCTCGCTCGTGTCCAAATCGAAATAGTTGACCGTGTTCTTAGCTTTTTGTCTCCGTGGCTATGTAATTTCTATTTTTTGGAGGAAAACGGTGAATTTTTGTACAAGAGCTTTTATTTTATTCAAGTTATTAAAATTAAATTACAAAATTACAAAAAAATTAAACCATTTCTATCTTATCAAAGATATTAAAATTAAAATAAAAATTAAAATACAAAAGAAATAAAATTAAACTCAAATTTTATTAAATATAAAAAATTAAATTACAAAAAAAGAAATTAAACCATTTCTATCTTATCAAAGATATTAAAATTAAAATAAAAAATTAAATTACAAAAGAAATAAAATTAAACTCAAATTTTATTAAATATAAAAAATTAAATTACAAAAAAAAGAAATTAAACCACTTCTATCTTATCAAAGATATTAAAATTAAAATAAAAAATTAAATTACAAAAGAAATAAAATTAAACTCAAATTTTATTAAATAAAAAATTAAATTACAAAAAAAGAAATTAAACCATTTCTATCTTATCAAAGATATTAAAATTAAAATAAAAAATTAAATTACAAAAGAAATAAAATTAAACTCAAATTTTATTAAATAAAAAATTAAATCACAAAAAAATTAAACCATTTCTATCTTATCAAAGATATTAAAATTAAAATAAAAAATTAAATTACAAAAGAAATAAAATTAAACTCAAATTTTATTAAATATAAAAAATTAAATTACAAAAAATTAAACCATTTCTATCTTATCAAAGATATTAAAATTAAATTAAAAAATTAAATTACAAAAGAAATAAAATTAAACTCAAATTTTATTAAATATAAAAAATTAAATTACAAAAAAATTAAACCATTTCTATCTTATCAAAGATATTAAAATTAAATTAAAAATTTAAATTACGAAAATAAAAAATTAAACTCAAATTTTATTAAATATATTAAAACTAAATTACAAAAAAATAAAATTACAAAACTAAATTAGGGTTTAGGTTGATGCTGGGTGGGAACCAAAGCACACACAAGGTGGGCGGTGGCTGATTACCTGGATTCCTCCTTCTTCTAGCTTCCTACGGGGTCGTGGAACCCTGGACGTGGAATCGGGTTCTCCCAATGGGTCTAGTTCTGGATGTTGCGATGATGACCCACTTTGATAAAATAATGACCCCGGAGGTGTTTGCATAAACCATGGTGGGGGTGATCGATCCCTGCATGTCAAGGAGCCCGGTAGAAAGAATTGCTCTCGACGGCCCCTCCTTTAATCCCACATGCGACGCCGGCCTCACGATCGGTGGCTAGAGGAGTAGTTTGAACGGACTAACCCGCCATGCATTCCAACCTGGGTGGACCGGAAAAGGAAACATATATGGTTAGGAGGATACATATAAGGGGTAGGGTATGCACCGCATAAATGGTGGAGGCTATGATGTCGGTGTTGTCGGCTAAACTGATGGGCCGGTGACTGTAGGCGTTGTTGCTGGCCCGTGGATCGTGTAGGCGCTGTTGATGGCCCCTCTCTTCACCCTTCTCCTTGGATTTAAAGGGCCCGACGCCCTCTCTCGAATTTGCCGTCGCCTCTCTTCTTCCGACAACAGATACAGCTTGCCATGGATCCTAAACCATGGCATGTACTCTGGCACGCATGCTAACTCAGGAACGATGATCAGTTCCCGGATAGGTAAAAAGTCATACCGATTCTCTCACGTCTCGATATGACCTGACCAAAATCTTGGCCAATCCGTGTGGTCGCCAGAAGTCCACTTTGTGCTCATCATCGAGCACCTTCGTGGCACGGGATCGGTTATCAAATCCAAATTGCCGCAAAACCCGATCCGACCGGTGCATCTCCACGGTCGGCAGTAGGTGATCAATGGGACCTTCACGCGCTAACTGCTCGATTTTGGAAGAACTCCTCCGAATTACCGTCAATTTTTGAATCGTCAGACGGTGTCCATTGAAACTATATTAACATTACCAAAATATTAGTTATATACATAATATTAGAGACTACATACGAAATACTAAATTATAATAACGAAATTGAAACTTACTTGTGATTCCGACTGCTGGTCCAATAGGAGTCAGATATCCTCAAGCGAGTTAGGTATTCCAACATGACTCGAATGGTTCCACCTAATTAAATAAACTTTAGCATGCACTTATACTATAAATCTACGAAATAATTGTAAAATATAATATTAAATTTACCTCGTTATCGTGGGAATGAATATGGCTGGTCGAGTCGAGGACGAAAATGGAAATCAAAACCATGCCCATGATCGCAGAGTGATAGACAACCTCCGATTTTGGCTTTACTCTCGCGCGTTCTCGCACATCTCCGGTACAACTTCGATAGCACGCGCACTTCAACTCAATTCACCGGTTGCTCTGAAATCAACAAGTTTCGTGGAGCCATCTCTGTGGACGAGGTTTCTAGAGAGGTCCCAGATCGATAGCCTCCAATTATTTGAAGAATGTATGCCCGAGCATACCGTATTCTTTCTACTTGGTCGAACCCTTGTTCGCTCCAGAAAGCGTCTCGTAACTGTGCCATATCGATCCGAGCTCCTTGAATTCTATCCGGAATGGCACCCAAGCTCGTAGCATATGGTCATCCAATCGGTAGATGTTGCGGACCCGTGACTATCGACTCGCCCACCGGTAATCCCAACTGCAATCGATATCTTCTAGAGTGATGGTACACTCCGCATGGCGATGGAAAGTGGCCCTGTGTCTCCACCTCTCTATCAACGCTACCGATCAAAGCGGCTCCAACTTGAACCCCGCCTATCGTGGCTACGCCAAAAACCCGCTTCCGCAGTAAGTCTCGATCAACGGCGATGGGGACCATGCATGTTGCGAATATAACATTCTAACACCAGATCTACTGACTGTTTAAAAATTATATAATTAAAAATTAATTAAAATTGCATAATTAAAAAAAATTAAATAATATTGAACAATTAAAATTAAAACTTACCATTTGTATTTGCTTGACGGAGATGTGCTTGTAACACCTCTTACCCGAGACCGTTGCCGGAGTCAAGCACGAGGCATTACTAAACTTAACTTATTGATTCGGGGCTTAAAAATAGAAACTGTCCATCTGTATCATGTTTAGTAAATTGACTATAACTCGAGTTACGAAACTCAAAATTTAGATCCGTAAATTTTCAATGAAACTAGACTCATATATCTTCTTAATATAATTTTTCGAGAATTTTTGGTGTGGCCAATTAGTACAGTTTATTAGTTAAAGTCTCCCTTGTTACACAAACCGACAGTTCTGACCCCTCTGTACTAAAAATCAATTATCTTATAATATAAAATTCTTTTGCCTACACCGTTTCTTTCATATAAAAATAGACTCAATAATATTTAATTATATATCTCATGCACAACCTAACTCTATTTCTACTATTTTTGGTGATTTTTCAAAATCACGTCACTGCTGCTGTACAAACTGTTCCCCTGCATATACTTACATAATTTCTTTCTAATAATTACCAACTAGGCATTACATAATATCCAAAACATGCTCTAAATTAGCCATTTTAATAGATAATCATTACCAAACATTTACAAGCCAATCTTAAGCCATATCATAAGGTTATACACACAAGATAGCTAAGTCCCTATACATGCCATAACTTAAAACGTCGAGTTACAAAATACCAAAGATAATCCTTTGATAGTGCGTAACGATCTCCGACGCCTTTGTGATTCCCGAGTTGGCTTGTAATACTATAAAAAAAATTAAAGAATGGGAGTAAGCATAAAGCTTAGTAAGTTTACATGTAAATAAATAGCAACATTCTTAATGAATTATCTTATGTTTTTCTTATCAAGATCACTTAAGCTTTTAACTCAATATACTTAAAACTTGTATACTTGCCTCACCTTTTAACATGAATTTATCTTACCTTACCTTTTTAGCTTGAACTTGTCTTACCTTTACTTTGGAATACTCCTTGAATTTTCCCGTTGAACCACTTGGAATACTAAGGATACGCGGGTACCTTTCCTTATGAAACTTAACCATTGCCATGTCTTGACATGGTCTTACGTGGTATCCTTGCCTTATGAACTCACCAATGCCATACCTTGGCATGGTCTTACATGGGACCTTTGCCTTATAGTAACATATCAATGCCATGTCTTGACATGGTCTTACATGATTTCCTTAAACCCTAATGTCATGACATTTGTATCCTATACATTCCTAAGGTTCAACCGGAACTTCCTGGGATAGCTTTTTTAGTCAATTCATACTTGAGTCTTTAAATAATACATTTACAGAATAAATATGTAAATGCTGGAATTTAACAGTATTAAATATAAAATAATAGAATATTGCATTTATTTATCGCAAACTTACCTCAAACAAAATACGATCAACTATATCGATTTAGTCCTCTATCTTTTCTTTCCTCGATCTAACTCGATTTCATTCTTCTTGATCTATAATAGCAAATTTAGCTTATTTAATACTCACATTCATCAAAACAGTCCTTAACTCTTAACTTTGGCAAAATTATAATTTTGCCCTAAACTTTTACATATTTACACATTTACCCCAAAGCTCGAAATTAAACTTTATCCCTTATTCTTATGTTTTATGACATGCTGATCATTTTTCCTTCTATGGCAACATCAAATTCTCACTCTAACTTATACTTATGAACATTAGGTATTTTTACTTGATTAAGCTGCTTTTACTCGCTTTCACTTAAAATCACTTAGCAAAAGTTGTTTAACATAATTTCAGACTTCATATTCTATCATAAAACATCAAAATAAACACATTTCACCTATGGGTATTTTTCCAAATATGAACCCTAGCATGAATTATTGATAGAATAAGCTAAATCGAGCTAACGGGCTTCAAAATGTAAAGAACATTAAAACGGGCTTGGAATCACTTACTATGGAGCTTGGAAGCTTGAAACAAACCCTAGCTATGGTGACCACTTGAAAATTCGGCCTAATGAAGAAGATGAGCATATTTTCTCATATTTTTCCCTTTTAATTCATTTTATTACCAAATGACTAAATTACCCTTCATTAAAAACTTTGGTTCTTTCCACCTATATATGTCCATTTTGTCCATGAAAATATAATGGTCTAATTACCATTTAAGGACTCCTACTTCAAACCCCATTTCAATCAAGTACTCTATAAATTAGAACCCTATTTAGCAACTTTTGCAAACAAGTCCTAATAGGCAATTTAAGCATGAAATTAATAAAATTTCTTATCAATACTCTAACACATGTATTTAATCACTCGATAAATCATAATAATTAATCATAATAAACTTTTATAGCTTGGATTCATGGTTTCGCAACCACTAGTCCGTTTAGGCCCTATTTCGGGATGTTATAGTGCTTGTTGTCTAGGCGACGTAATTCCCACCATTGTAATCCGATAAAAATTTTAAAATTTTCCAAAAAATATATTAAAAAATTATAAAGGGCTTTTTCGTAAATAGTAAATGACTATTTAGAAAATTGAGCGTAAATTTCAAGGACTTTAAGAGAAAATTGAGAGAAAATTGAGAGAATATTGAGAAAGGATTGAAGTGTGAAAAAAATAAAGGGTTGGGGGGTTTTATACTTTTTTTTACCGTTGAGGCCCCTAACGGTAAAAAAAAATTAGGCGTTGATTTGACCGTTGGAGGCTAAGCGCGCTTTAGACGCTCTTTGTCCACCTCAACAAAAAGCGCGCTTACGTGACGCCGCTTTTTGAGGTGGACAAAAGCGCCCTAAAGGACGCGCTTTAGCTCTGCATCCCCCAAAAATGTGTTGACGTGGACGCGTTTTTGGGGGAAACGGTACTTTTCCGTAATTATTTTTCAAACTGGCACATTTTCGTAATTTTTCTTTATTTTTGGTATATATGGGATATTTACCCCCATATATACACCTTGAATAACAAGCATTCATTACCACCAGGACCCGCTGTTTGGTTTCCATCTGGGTGGAACTAGCGGCGCATCAGAGGTAGGGTTCAGCAAGTTGATTAGAGCTATTTGAATGGTTTATGATAAAGTAAATTTAAAACTTGTGATTATTTAAAATTGAATTAAAGTCTATTTTATATATAATGTATAATTTTTATTATGTAAAAATAAATATTTTATATTACAAGTAATTAAAATAAATTAAAAGTTTTCAAAAATTATTGTTTTTTAAGAAATATTCATGAAAAGGAATTTGAAATTTTGTCCAATAATATTCAAAAGCTATAAAACAAAATTAATTTTGTTAAAATAAGTTTAAAAATTAAAAATTAATATTAAAAAATTAAGAATCGAACTGAATTATAACTAACGGTTAAAAAATTCAAAAATTTTGATCGAATCAAACTGATATCACCCTAATGAGAAGACCGAATCCCTTCCAATTCTGATCAAGATTTTGCCCATGCTTTGGAGCAACCAATGAGTAAAATAGTTGTAATTTTTATAATCTTTAATGACTTTTTTATAATTTCAAAAATTACATGAAGAAAAAATAAATATAGATAATTGGGTGTTCAAGTTCTCAAAGTTTGTTATAGATTTCAATTTTTTTTTTTTTGAATTTTTTGCTGACATGATAATTGTTTGTTGACTCAACGACCATTAACAACAACATTAGCGATTCTGTTATAAATTAATTGTCAACCTCAATTAAAGAACTGGTTTGGTCAATTTTGTAAGTTTATAGGCTCAATTGGATACAAAAATTTAGAGAGATTTAATTGATTTTTTTCGTAATAGTTCATGGTTTATAATACCATTAAGCCCTTAATTTTTCACTGTATTTTAATACAATATCAAATAATTTAAAATTTTAAACCATATTTTTTATATATTTTAAAATAAAATTTCCAACTTTATTATTGAGCTTCTTAACAAGGTAGGATAATTATTAATTTGTTAACTTTTAGATTAAGTTTGATAAATTGAAAATTTAAGTATTGAAAAAATAAGTAAATGTTGGGTTTAAGTTATAAAATCTGTTTGAAGTATTATTTAAAACTAAATATTTATATAATTATATTGTTTGACAAAGATTAATATAATATTAAATGAAATAGAATAAAATTAAAAAATCAAATTTATTCTACATTAAGTGATATCTACTAATCAATTTTTTTTCCTTTTTGTGAAAAAATTTATATCTAGTAGTTTTCACTATGGTTATCAAACGTGTTTAAAAAAATAAATTGCTGAAAATATTATTTTTAGTTGATTGGATTTTTAACACTTTATCAAACCATGTTAACTTTGTTTTAGTAAAATGAATATGATTATTGTTATTGCTATTGTTATTGTTGTTGTTGCCATTGTTCTCGTCATTGTCATATCGATTGATAGTGACAAAGATAATACAATACATATGAATAAACTATAAAACATGAATTACAAAGCAGCATAATTTAAATTAGAATAACTCTCAAAAGAGTCCATATATGATGAGATTTAAGCTTGAATAAAGTTGGACAGAGCTTATACATGATTTACATCGAATGGGATTTGAACTTAAATACTCAAATTTTCAATGACTCAATCTTACCATTTCTAACTAATGTCTCATTTTCAGATTATTCTTTATTTATGGTTCGCTAATTTTGTAACCGTATTATTATTTGTTATTGTTATTTTTATACTATTAAGAGTGATTTTGGATGGACAGTGGGGTGCAATACATTTAGTTTACTTTTAATCTCACGCTACAATATTATTACAATATCTAATCTCGCCGTCACTGTTATTTTTACATTAACCGCAATTAAACGCACTGACCATTTAAACCCACCCTAATTCATCAATTGAATCCATCAAATTAGTAATCATTAATGAAAAAATTGATGGATATAGTGAGATTCAAGCAAGGGTCACCGATTAACAATTTCCAGCACCCTACTATCTTCATGAATGCTTTGAACTATTATATTTGGTTTCTCAAATTAAATCATGATATATTTTATTTAAATTATCAGTAATTTAATAATAAATTTTAATGATATTACGATAAAAAAACTTTACATAATAATGTAATAATATAATAATATAAGGACCCCAGCTAGACTTTGACATGAATACTTCAAAATCTAAATAATATAATTTAATGATTTAAAAATAAAAGAAATATGAAATTAATAATAAAACAAATGGGATCCAAAATACCTCTATATGACACATTAAAAAATGAAAGTGGTGAAAGGGAATGTCATAAGTTGAAGCAACATACTCCTCTGTCCTCACAATCAGAGGCGGCGTCATGCTTTCATCTTTGACTTTATAAATGGGAATGGGTGAGATTTGTGCGTGCATCAATTTCCCATTTTCTTTATTATTATTTTATAATAAATTGCCCTCATTGGAAACCAAGATTCGAGAGAAAAAAAATTTTGATTTAGATTTTCAAATCTAAATCTTTTGTTGGGATATTCAATAAAAAATAGATTTGAATTTGAGCAATTCTAAACTCGATTTTATTAGACATAATTTTTGGATTTTTAAATTCATTCATAAAATAAAAGGAATTTGGATCTGAATTTCATGAATTCCTTATTTTCAAATTATTTGTTTGGGTCAAGATTTTGAATTAATCTAAATTCATTATTTCGATTTCAATTCGACTTCAACTTATTCTATATTTTAAAAATATTTTTATTTAAAAGAATTCTAATTATTGTTATTTGAATTGGACTAGCCCAATCAGTCAGACCGAGAACTAGCCAGGAAACTAGTTTGGAGAAAGGCATTAGACTAGTTGATTCGAGAGCAGGTACGGACTGATTGTTTGGGCGACTGAACCAACTTTAGTTTTTTTTATATATTTTTAAATATTTATTTAACGGAATCTGACAGGCCAATCGAATCGGTCGAACCGATTGGACCAATAAACTTGTGGCCTAATTATGGAAATTATAAATTAAAAGTTTGGGGTTTGTAAATTAAAATTATGGAAATTATGGTATAAATAATTTCTTTTGAATATTTATATGGTATTAAATTAAATGCATGAAGCTTCGTCACTGTTTTCAAAATCAGACCAAACCAACCAGTCAGACTAATTGGATTGGGAATCGATCGGGATATTAGTCTAGAATAAGGGGTCAGATTGATTAACTTGTGAACAAATTTAAGCGGTGGAATCGATCGAACTGATAGTCAAACCGATCAAGTAGATTTTATCTACTTTTAAATACTTTTTTTATTTTAATAATTTATTCAATTGAACCGATTGAATCGGTCAAACCAATTGAACTGAAAATTGGTGGTTTAACCAATTTGCCTATCGATCTAATTTTGAAAACCTTGAGCTTTGTTGAATTTATATTTGTAAAATTAATTATTAATTGTTCGGGTTTTGAAAGAAGTGAGGAAGAAGAGGGAACAAAAAAATTCTCTTATTTTTTTTGTCAAATTTAAATTTTGAAAATCTCGAGATTTAAAATAAATTTTGAAATCCAAAATTTAACTCTTATAAAATTAGATTTGGATTTGTCTAAATTCAAATTCAATTTTTTATTTGCTATCCAAACAAATAATCTGGATTTTTAAATCCAAATTCAATTTTTTTTTTTTTACCCATGGTTTCCAAACATGGCACAAGGCAAGAGAAAATTTTTTCTCTATTGATTCACTTTGCCTTAGAAACAAGATAGTAAGGACCGTAGCGATGAAAATATCATTTTCGTCTTAGTACTGATACAAATCATATACCATTTCAAGTTTTTGAGATATATACATATAGTCTAATTTTTAATTTAATAAATTATATATTATATATACATGCAAATAAGTCTCGAAATATTACATGTGTATAAACAAAATACAGTTTTAAAATTATTAAATAGATTTAATAACTTAATTTAATAATTATAGTTTAATTTTAAATGTAGTCAAAAAATTAAATGTTAGGTTTAATATAACAATATGTTGAATCAACCAACAATGTTTTAGAACTGAACCAGTGATAAAACCAATCAAACTATTAATTCCTAATCTGAGCGGTTCAAAAAAATATTAAAAATATAAAAATGATTCAACTGACTTTTTAGCTTTGATTTAGTCAGTTAGATACTAGTTTATGAGTCAATTAATTTTTTACCTTCAACTAGATTGGTAGTCTGATTGGTTCTCAATCTAACTAGTCCAATTCAGATAATATTGTCAACCAATACAAATAGGTATGTTCTAATATAAGCCAATATTGACCAAATCGAAATCTTAACCACAATGAAACCTTGACTACTTGGTAGTGGTTGAGAATTGGAACAATACACGTTGGTTAGTATGACTAGGACCGATTCAAAACCAACTATCATGATTCAAAAACACAAGCCTTACTACAGTTGATTCTCATTGCTTCACCCAACATCTACCCGTTCAAATATTTTTTAATTTATTAATGAAAATAAATATATGTACTAATTTTTTTTAAAATGTGTGTTACTGAATTAAAATTAAAGTTCTAAAAATACATATAAACCACAAATCAAGTTTCATATATTAAATTTGTATTAAATTAATATTTTTCACTAATTAAAAATAGAAAATAATTAAATGTGCGTGCTCACATGCAACGCACGTTATTAAAAAACGTAGAATTTGAAGTAGCAGATGGAATTATGACAATTAACATTGTATATTGTAATAAAGAAAGGAAATGGCAGCTATTGGTTGAATTGTAATAGATGCTACTAGAGGTGTGCATGGGCCGGGCCGGGCCAGGTTCGGACTAGATCCAAAATTTTTTTTGGCCCGATTGGTAGGCCCGAGCCGATTCGGCCTGAAATATGGGCCTAAAAATTTATCTAGGCCCAGACCGCTTTAAAATTGGTATGCCTGAGCCTGGCCCAAGCCCGGCCCGACTAGTATAAATTTTTTATTTTATTAAAAATAAAATATAATAAATTCAATACATTTTAAAAATAAAATAAATATTAAAACAAAAATAAATAAAAAATATAATAAATTAAATACATTTAAAAATATAATAAATCAAATACAAATAAAAAACATTTAAAATAAATCAAATATAATTAAAATATAACAAATAAAAATATTGGGCGGGCTGGGCCAAAAAACATACTGAGGCCCGCCCGCTTTCTAAACGGCCTCGCTTTTTTTGCCCAAGCCCATTTTTCGGCCTATATTTTTATCCAAATCCTCCAACATTTCGGTAGATCTTCAGTGGGCCGGGCTGCCCGGCCCATGCACACCTCTAGATGCTACACCCCAATAAAGGACACCGTCAATTAAAATCACAATAATCTCCCTTACCAATACATGGTTGTTTGATTTTTAATGTGTGATTATTATCCATCTTTCAATCTTTTCCCTGACCTTTTCATTAATAAAAATTAATCGTTATTATATTTTGTTTTATTTATATTTCAATTAAAATTTGAGGTGGAATTAGATCAAAAGATAAGCTCGCTTACAACGTTTGATTATGTTTACCTTTTCATCTATAACAACAATACATTCTTTACCCATTTAATTTTCTCAGTAGGTGAATAAAAATAAAATATATTTATTTAAGATATTACGTCAATATATTTTATTAAATAATATTTAATAAGTAAATTTACATTTATAAATTTTATTAATTCACTAATTAATATCATTAATATATTATAGTTTTTAATTTAAATTTTAAAAATAAATCAAATATATATTATTTTGTAACATAATTTTGATATTATTTTTAAGAAGGTGGTCCCCTAACTAAAAAAATGAAAAACGAAAACATTGCGGAAATTGCTTCAACTTGAAATCATAGAGCCACGAGTAATAAAATGGGACAACCTGGACACTAACGCCCATATTATTATTTTTTGCTTTTGCACCTTAGTCCTTTAATTTTTCTATCATTGCACATAAGAAAATACCAAAATTTTGCCTATTTTGCTCCTTTTTCTTTTTCTATAACATTGCTAATTTAGGCTCTTCATGTCTCACTACAAAGACCAAACCACTAATTGTCTCATTTTATTAGATATACTTTAACAAGATAATATTATCCATGTCATTCATGCTTCACTTAAGATAAGGTCAACATTTTACAACTTTGACATTCTAGATTTGAATTATATTTTAGGTAAATTATTTGTGAATTTTTCATATATTTTACAATATTAGGGTTAATATAATTTTGACATTTAAATTTAATAATAGGTTTAGATTGGTGACTGAATTTGGTTATTAGGTTCACTTTAGTACTTAAAACTTGGATTTCAAAAAAGTATGATGATGTAGCAGTTTAAGAATCATCACTTATTTTAGGTGATGACGTTGTATAATCTCGTGGTGACATCTTATCATATTTTTACATAATCTAAATTTATAGACTAAACTAGATTTTATTGTCAAGTTCAAGTATCAAAGTAGAAAAAAAAAATTATTGGAAACAAACTAGATTAACCGATTAGATCGGTTCAACAGAGAAACAATTGATATACCAATTTGGAAAAGGGGTTTAATCTGGTTCTTAACCGAACTCTCGAAATTGATAAAAAATTGGAAAATAGGACAAGATATAAATATTTTAATTTTTGTTTATTAATTTTTAACTAATTAACTATTGAACTAGCAATTAAATTGGTGATCTAATTTATTCGACTACCTATCTAAATTTTAAAAACATTGCAAAATATATAAATACCTAATCAGACCTAATTGTAAAGTTTAGTAGCAAAAATTATATTACTCCCTTTATATTAAGGCTTAATAGAATAATTGGTACCTAAACTTGATATTTTTAATTTGGCACCTAATTTTTTAGCAGCCCAGTTTGGTATATGAACTTCATACTTTTTCCTAATTTTGATACCTAAATTTATTAAATATTATACAAATTATGCAAAACACTAACTGTGTTAAATTTTTTTTTGTTGTGCTATAAAAATATTGTCAATATTAGAGGAAATTTATGTAAAAAAAATAGGTTTTGAGCTATGCTAAACAATTAATATTAAATAAGAAAAGATTTTATAAACCCAAATTAAAAGAAATTCATTATTTTCAATTAATAAAATAAATAATTAAATAAAGCTAAAAATAATTTAACATATAAAATACAAAAAATATCATATAATCATGACATATCGGTCATACATTGATTATTTTGCTACCTAATAACAAAATAACATGGTTAGCATATTGGAGTAATTTGTAAAATGTTTGACAAGTTCAAATACCAAATCGAAAAAAAAAAATATTAAGTACCAAATTAAGAAAAAATTAAATTTAGGTAAAAAATTAAATATCAACTTAAAAAATGTCAGGTTTAAATAAAAATTGAAACAAAAAAATTTAAATATCAAATTAGAAAAAATATCATATTCAGGTACCAAATGTCCTTATATTAATATGTGATCAACAGTAGAGAACTTAATTAAGTTATCACTATTCCCAATAATAAATAAGAAAAGAAAAACTGAGCTCAATCACCAATGACATATGAACATTTACTGAGTCGACAGCGAGTGTGAAACATCCTCTGAAAGCGAAACTACAAAGGAATGTTCATCATCATCATCCCCTTATTCTTCTTCTTCTTTTAGATTCTAATTCCAAAAAAACCCAAAACAACCCAATTTTTTTTCACAGGTAAATTCTTAAACTATGGGTGGGGTGACGTCATCAATGGCCTCAAAGTTTGCGTTTTTCCCACCCAACCCACCTTCATACAAGCTGGTTAAAGACGAAGCAACCGGGATTTCAGTTTTAGACCCTTTCCCTCACCGTGAAAACGTCGACGTATTGCGTATCCCGACTCGCCGTGGTAACGAAATCGTTGCCGTTTACGTTAGGAACCCCATGGCTACCTCCACTCTGCTTTATTCACATGGGAACGCCGCTGATATTGGTCAAATGTATGAGCTTTTCATCGAACTCAGCATCCATTTAAGAGTCAATCTCATGGGGTATGGTTTTCTCGGTTTTCACTTAAGAACAAATTTTGTACATTATGTGTATGTTAATGGATTTGGTGTCAAAATTTTGTGGAAGAAATTAATAATTTTTAAGATCAAAGTGTCGATATTCTTGGGGTTTTTTTCTTAGTTTTAATGAGCTTGAGATACCACTTTAGATTATTCATAAGATCGAATTTGTTGTTCCTTGTACTTTCTTGATGTGGATGATTATTGTACATACATGATGTTTTTGGGGGCCATATTTTGTGGAAAAAGAAATAAATATTTTAAGATTAAAGTGTTTATATTCTTGGGGTGTTCTTAGTTTTGTTGTACTGCCTTGATTGAGGGTTAGATTTGTTCTAATTATTTCATTTAGTGAGAGCTTGAGATACGTCACTTTAGGTTGATTCATAAGATGAACTGAATTAGGAGTTTGACTTCTTACTATTCTTGGTTTCTTATTACAGATCTGTTTGCATAACAATAGTGCAAAATGGTGGTATTTAAGGTATCTTTGTTGTTATGCTTATTCTTTGGTTTATCAGTTAAATTGATGATCGAATGGCGGATAAGGGGGAAAGCTCTAGTACAATAGTGTCAACTAGGGATCCATATCTTTTAGCCTTTATGGTTGTTGCTTTATCTTTTAGGAATTTATATATACATATATATTGAATTTTTGAATCTAGAGTTTAATGGAAAACAGTAATTTCAAACTCTTTATGAGAGAACTCGGTGGGGTTTAATGGAAAACGGTAATTTCAAACTGTTTATGAGAGAACTCGGTGGTTATATTCGTCATGCATGAGGAAGCAAATGTTTTCTATCTAGGCAGTACCATCGTTCATGATATTGTTATATGTAAAGTTATAGTTCACATGAAATGTAGAAGAATACGGATCTTTCGTTTTTGTGTTAAACCTGTGTTGTTGTTTCAGTCTCCGTGAAACCGGTGTTATTTTCTCCATTAGTGTAACATATTGAAATCTTGAACATAATGTATAAAATCTTTGCAGGTATGATTACTCTGGCTATGGACAATCATCGGGAAAGGTAATTATAGCTCAAATCCTCTACTCTTTACTACATGACTCAACTAATTGAATCTTACAGCTCTCACTGAATTATATATATGGCTTTCTTTAGCCTAGTGAGCATAATACGTATGCCGACATCGAAGCTGCATACAAGTGTCTTGAAGAGAGCTATGGTGCCAAGCAAGAAAACATCATCCTTTACGGTCAATCTGTAGGAAGTGGTCCTACTGTAGATCTCGCTTCTCGTTTACCTCGACTAAGAGCTGTTGTTCTGCACAGTCCTATACTATCGGGTTTAAGAGTCATGTATCCTGTAAAACGCACATATTGGTTCGACATCTACAAGGTTCAACATTTTGCTCTCTATTCTATTCTATCTAATGTAAAAAGGGTGCATATGTGTATGAGCTTGATTTACATGTTCTTTTTGTAGAATATTGACAAAATCTCGATGGTTAAGTCTCCTGTGCTGATAATTCATGTAAGTCTCTGAAATTCAATATTTTGCATTTGTTAATGCATGAAACATTAGGAGGAATGTTACTTATTCGAGTTATTTCTAATTAAATGCGAAAAATCTGCATTTGTATTTTCTCATTACATTAGGCATGTTGATTTTCTTCAGTTTGACCAGCGATGATCAATCGTGTATAAATGCTTAGATTTCTAGTGTCTTCACTGTCTTCGTTTCGTTCTTATATGTTTTTTCACAAGTAGAAAAAGAACGACTTATACAACTTAAAATGTTATGACCTAGCTATGAAATTTCCTTATCTTTTACAGCTATAGACACCAAAGTCTTTTTGGTAAAACCATCATGAAGGCTCTTGTACTAGGAGTTGGATTGCATTTTGTCTCTTTTACTCATAAAATGGGCAAATCAGTTCCTATAAGTTAGATCGAAGAGTAAATTGATTTTTTTGTTAAAAATTTCATCTATTTCTACTGTTAAAAACTAGTCCCTATATGTCAACATGAGGTACACTTAGCATGCCACATGTTACTATTTGGTTATTATGTCAGCCATTGTAATTTTTAACAGTAGAAATGAATGAAATTTTTAATAAAAAGGATCAATTTGCTCTTTAATCTAATGTACAAGGATTAATGTGCTATTTTTTGAGTAGAGGGGGCAAAGTGTAATCTGACACCTAGTACAAGGGACTAATGTTAACTCTATTCCAATTTGGTCTTATTTGATTCTTTTTAATAGTACAAAGACTAAATTGATCCATTTAATATTAGGACTAGTTTGATCAGGTCCCTATAATAGAGAGACCTCTCAAGTACATTTACCATTTATTTAGCTATGAAATTTGCTCATTTTTTACAGGTATAGACACTGGATTCTTTGCAATGCACAAGTACATGTAATTCAGCTAGGGCAAACAAATTTAAATGTGAATAAATACATATATTTATAGACACTGTATTCTTTTAAATGCACAAGTACATGCAACTTCAGCTAGGGAAAACAGTTTTAAATGTGAATATGTATATACACATATATGTATGCATTTATTTGTTTGGCCATGAAATTTGTTGATCTTTTACAACTATAGACACTGGTTTCCTTTTAGATAAATGCAATTCAGCTAGGGAAAACAATTTTAAATGTGAATATATATACACATATGTATGTATGTATGTATGTATGTATGTATGTATGTATGTATGTATGCATGCATGCCAGTATGTAATATATATGCATATATTTATTTAGGTATAAGTACCGTGGAGGCTCTTGTACTAGTAGTTGGATTGCATTTTGCCTCTCTTTTACTCGAAAAATAGGCAAATTAATCCCTATACATTAAATTAAAGAGCAATTTGGTCTTTTTGTTAAAAATTCTATCTATTTTTACTGTTAAAAACTGGTCCCTATACGTCAACATAAGGTATATGTGACATGTCATATATAACTGGTTATTTCATTTATCACACCAGTTTTTTACAATAAAAGTGGGTGAAAGTTTTAACAGAAAGGACCAATTTGCTCTTTGATCTGACGTACAGGGGTTAATTTGCACATTTTTTGGGTGAGAGTAGGCAAAATGAAATCCGACTATTGGTACAAGGGCCTCCATGGTATTGCCTATTGGTTCAGTTTATTCATGGCTATTATGAACTTGCGAAGAATATCAGGAATGGATATTAACTTCCGGGATTGAAATTCAGGGAACTAACGATGATGTGGTCAACTGCTCTCACGGGAAGCAACTGTGGGAACTTTGCCAAGAAAAGTATGAACCATTATGGGTCAAAGGAGGAAACCACTGTGATTTGGAACTCTACCCTGAGTACATTAGGCATGTTAAGAAATTTATATCCACAGTCGAAAAAACACCTTCACAAAGAAACGGTTCTCGTAGAAGCACAGATGGCATCGAACAATTGAGGCAAAGCACTGACCATTATGAGCCACCAAGGAGGAGTATGGATCAAAGGGACAAACCACGAAGAAGCACCGATACCAGGGAGAAACCAAGGAAAAGCACTGATACCAGGGAGAAACCGAGGAAAAGCACTGATAGACCCCCAAGGCTGAAGTTTCACGAGTATACGAAATTTAACAGCATTGACAAGCTCGAAAAGCTTAAAGTATCATTAGATCATATGGAAAGAATGGAGAGATCACGGAGAAGTGTCGAATACCATGATAAATCGAGTAGAAGCAACGATCAACAGCTCGAAAAAGGAAGGAAAAGTGTTGATTGGTTAGATAGAATCCGAGCAGATTAGAAGCTTTTCTTTTTGTAAAAGTTTGTTCAAAATGGAAGGGGGGAATTGGGATTGATTTCCACTAATAACTTAATTGTTTGTAGAATTTGAATGTTGTTATTCAAAGTTGCAGTTTAACAGTGTGGAGTGTAGAATTTGCTATCATTTTCTTGAGATTTGTTCTCATTTGATCTTTAATGAAAGAATCAAATCTGTTTGTTTCTGTTGTGGAAATCTCAAAGCTTGTAATTAACCACTATATGGGGTGATTGAGAAATTTGTGGGTTTTGTACTTGTTTTCAAAGTTTTAATAATATATTATTTTGTTTTATTTTTATATATTAGTTTATTATGTCACTCCCTCTATTTATTTCATGTAATGTAAAATAACTAAAATATTTTATAATAATGTATTACTTCTTTACAGATTAACCCAATTTTTTTGGCATTTTCATTTTAATTACCTAAATAAAAATACCTACAATTTGAGAAAATTTTCAGTTGACTGTGCACGCCATGCCGTATCATATTTTTGACCATCTTTTTACCCAACTACTACAGCTCACCATCTTCTTCCCCTCTATGCCAAAAATATATCATTTTGCCTCAGCCATGGTATTAGATTTGATTTTTTGCAAACTTGGATAATAGGAATGCAATACAATATATCATTTTTCGAGCATCATACAGTTTGCGCTCTGCTTTCTTTCTGTGTATCATTGTATGTCTAATCACATGTTTAATGAATGAAGGTGAACTTTCTGAACCATTAAACTACAACATTAGTCTGTAAAAAACATCTGACATGCTGAGTACTTCTATCAGATATGAAAACTGATAAAAAATTAAGTGTATTCAGAACAAAGAACATTATAATACTTGCTATTTAGCACAGGGATACGTGCCCTGCAACATTTTTGTCTGTACAAAAGGTAAAATATAGTAGAGAGGAGAAGGGAAGAGTGTATTGGGGTAGAAAGGCTCGGTTTAGTTAATAACAACTGTAAATTGAAACATTGAAGAAGAATGCAGCAAACGATGGTGGAAGCAGGGGTGGTGTGGAGGGTTAGAAGATGATGAGCAGTAGTAGTGGGGGTAAAAAATGGTCAAAAATAATAATGCGGCATGCATAGCCAACTGCCGTTAAGGATTTAACGTTCAGGTGATTAAAATGAAAAAATTCTAACAACGGTGACCAAATTGCAAGTATTTTTATTTAGATGACCAAAATGAAAATATCCAAAAAATTGGATGATGAATTAAATAGTTTACCCTAATTTAAGTTACAATAAAAATGTAATTCAAGATGAATATAAAGTGTAACTTAATATTTTATCATACCTTGGCAATATCTTGGGCTTCACTTACAACAATAATTTCAAGACAAGGCTCTACTAAGACTAAAGCACGAGAAACATCACTAGGGGTTGCACTCTACAAATAAGGAAGAAGTTTGGACATTAGATGCTACATACATGAATTATGTTCGCACATACCCACATCAAAAGGTCTCTACGTTCCACTCTCCTCCTTTAGGCAATGTAGAAGGAAGTTCAATATTCAAGTGATAACATACATTTTGGCGAACAAAAGAAAGATATTTACTTTTCTCTTCACGTGGTTTTTATTCTTCAAAGGTCATGCGTTATGTGACAAAGGTTAAGCATCAATGTCTGATATATTATCAAACAAAGTAACTTCTGATGAAGTCAAACTATTTGGATTACGAATTTCAACGTAAAATCTCTAAAAATTATTTTGGGACCATACTTAGTTAAACCTTTATCTCAAATAATAAATTTACCTCAAACTATGAATTTGATGTGAGGCAAAAGCCTTATAAATGAAAGGATGATCAATTTAATTGAAAGAGGAAATCTTCAAACTTATTTTCTATAAGAATATACTTGTAGGGGGATAAGAAGTAAGATTTTTTGAAAAATTGTTCACTTCAAGTTATGATTACCCCATGGAACGAAATAATCTACGCCACCAGAACCTTCAAAATTAAAGGTGGACGTGTTCCTAAAGTTGGCAGAAGAAGTTGGTTTTCAACACCTTTGACAAACTAAAAGAATTTCTTGATAACCATAGCATCTCTACAAACCAATTATGGAGGAGTAAATGAAAGGGAGATAGAAGCCTCTGTTATTGGCTGTAACTTTAGTTACCCAATATGCTCCCAACAGAACTGAGAACTTATTTTTACAATGAGGATGTTTAAGACATCACAGTTTTAGCTACCTCAATAGTGGAACACAATGTTCTTCACTCACCACTGGACATCTCTTACTTGAAATTCCAAACAATCAAGCATGATAAAGATAAGAAATCTCTTGACAAAATACAATAAAAAGAAGAAAAAAGGTCAAGTATAGATAAGAAGAAAATAAAGGTTTTGGATTCATAAAGAATCAAATGTGACAAAGAAATGATGCTATTTCAAAAACCCCAATTAGAGATGAATGGTGCCTAAGAACAATTAATGCATAGGAACAATGATAGAAACATTAATCATGATGCTTTAAAAGTCTCTTTAGGCTTCATCAAAACTTTTAAAGCCTCGTTAGAAATTCAACTCAACCTAAGTCACTTTAACCTACCTTATACCTAAGTAAGCCAGACCCTCATGATATCATGCAACCTACATCACCCAATGTCTGAAGATAGAATTTGGCAAAAGTTCATTTTCCCAGAAGCCTAGTCTTAAAGCCTAACTCCATATGACATAAATTAGGTCCACACAATCCCCAAAAGATATATAGGGAAGAGAATTTCCTATTAATCCATCACCTTCCTAGGCCTGAAATCGCTCACATCGGCTCCAACATTGTTCTTAGTTGACAACCCACCACTTTTGTAACAATTTAATTTTCAACGATGTCGGAAAATTTGGTTTTAAGGTCAAATTTACTAAATCGAGGTCGCTAAAAATTAGGATCAAATAATTACGTTTTGAATTGAATTGTAGGGGCAAATTATTAAGTAGAACTAATTTGATTAAATTATTATATATAGTACAGGGACTAAATTACAAGACGAGAGATATAAGGAGATTTGATTTAGGCTTTGAGCAAATCCTTATTAGGCAATTAGACATGGTCGTAAATATAATTTAGCCATAGATTAAATGTTGATAGTGGATGAGGTTAATGACTTCCATTGACTTCCACTAGGTTTTGTAAGAATGAATCATACCTTTTAGATTTCTATATTTGATTTTGTTGGGATCAAATTGTATAAACAATAAATAAAAAAGGTGGAGAAGAATGAACACAAATTTTTTACATGGAAAACCTTCAAAGAGGAAAAACCACGGGCAAAGGAGGCATCGACTTATCATTAAATGAGTAAACATAATGATAGTACAATATGGAAAAAAAAAACCTAAATGTACTAAACGTACATTACCCAAAATCCCGAAAATAAAACCTTAACTCAAGAACAAAATTCTCTCCATAGTTACCACTAAAACTCTCACCAAAACTTCATATGCAACTACATCTTGTTGCCCTCAAAGAAAAATCATTTTTTAATTGGCCTCACAAAACAAGGATACAATGACCCATTTAAATAGACTAAAATTAGAGTTCTAATCATATTAAAATATCCCTAGAATAATTAGGGTCTGATTGGGAGAAAAATTCCTGCTTGAAGTCTAAAATGCTACAGCCAAGTAGGAGAACACGTCGTGACGTTGTTTTCGCCTCATTGTGACGTCCTGAGTCGCGTTGTCACGACGTCATGATCCTCATCGTTGTGACGTCGTCATCTATTTATCCGAAAATATAAAGCACACCCCACAAATCTCCACATCGACTCGTATTTATCATGTCTCCTTTTCAATGCCCCGTCATGAGCCAAACTTGAATTTTGCAAAATGTCAACCAAGTCTAAACCATGCTCGAACTTGGAAACTAAAAGACTCCTAGTCTTTAAATCGAAGTTGTATAATGCAACAATGACCAATAATACCCGAACAAGAGAGAAAACATTAACTCTCTCCACCTTAACTATAACCCTCTACGACCAACCTTGCTTCAAATACTCTACGAACTCTTTAAGTCCTTAAAGATAAGAAAGAGATGAGATTTTCTCTAAATTAGGCACATGCCTAACATTTGACACAACTCCAACTTCAAACGGATTATGTGGAGAACAACAAATCATCACTCTTGTCTTCTGCCACATTAGCTACCTCTATAATTATCCGAAACTGTTAGAAACTGAAATTTGTGGTTCGTTGAACTTCTTGATATCCAAAAATATTGTTGTGCCACCAAACGAGTCAATCTGCGAAAGCTGAACCGTAGCTCTAATACCAATTTGTTGGGGATTGACCCGTATAAACAACGAAATAGAAAATGTGGAGAAGAACGAACACAAATATTTTAGGTAGAAAAGCCTAAAACAGGGAAAAATATTGGGGAAATGAGGCATCAACTTATTATTAAATGAGTAAACAAAACGAGAGTATAATATAGAGAAAATAAACCTAAATGTACTAAATATACATTACCCAAAACCTCGAAAACAAAACCCTAACTTGAAAACAAATTTCTCTCCATAGTTACCACTAAAACTTCATATGTGACTACATTTTGTTGCCCTCAAAGAAAAGTCCTTTTATGTTGGCCTCGTAAAATAAAGATACAATGACCCCTTTAAATAGGCTAAGATTAGAGTTCTAATCATACTAAAATATCTCTAGAATAATCAGAGTTTAACTGGGAGAAGAAGTCCTGCTTGAAGTTTAAAACGCGTCTGCCAAATGAGAGAACATGTCGTGACATCCCGAGTTGCATCATCGCAACATCGTGATCCTCCTCATTGCGATGCCATCATTTGTTTCTCCAAAAATACGAGGCACACCCCACAAATTTAATTTAATAAATATTTAATATGGTAAAGTATGGTTAGTGATTGAGAAAAACAAAGTTTGAGATTTTTATTTTTTTTCTCCACCGTTTATACTTTGAGAAAGAAAAGAAAATTTCCTTGGTTCATTCACAACTGCCGTAAGCCATACAAGCAAATTTGGTGAGCTTTTCTTTTGAGATTTTGCTAAATTTGGTGAGGGATCGTCTTTCCTTAGCCATTTGATTGGACTTTTTGTTAGGCCACCCACTATTAACAAGTGCGATCTCTTTAAGAGGAGACTATTTGAGAACCATGAGTTACCTATAAATACCCCAAAACACAATATAAAGGGAGACTCTCCTTCTCTCCCAACAAATCCTAAGAGGCTAAGTCCTCTCCATTCTCAGTTTTTCAACTCTAGACCCCGTTGTGGGTGAATCGGCCTTTTTCTATATGACCCTTTCTCCACTCTTATTGATACTCTGTATCAATAGGTATTAATGTGTTTTGGTGTATCATTTTGAATTTATTAATATTTAAAATATTTTTTTGTACTTATATATTTATTGTCCAATTTCTATATTATATGAAATATATTAAGTAAATATATTTCAGTTAAATAAATTTTAAAATATAAATAAGTTAAATAATTTAATTTAATAATTATATTTTATTTTAAATATAATTCGGAAAATAAAAATGTCAAGACAAACGTATAATGATGTTATTTGTTTATGTTGTTATTATATATAACTTCTAAGGCAATAAAAGTATTAAGAAGGTCTCTGTATTAGGATTCAAATTGTATTTTGATTCTTCTACTTAAAAAATTACCAAATTAGTACCTATACATTTGATCAAAGAGCAAGTTGGTTCTTCTATTAATCCTCTCAATTTTTACGGTTTAAAATTAGTCTTTGTAGGTCTTTATACGTTAGCTTGAGTTATATGTGGCACGCTGCTGTCTAATTATTCTATCAACTACATTAATTTTTAACAATACAAATGAATGAAATATTTAATAGAAAAGATCAGTTTATTTTTTTTAATCAACGTATAGGGACTAATTTATCCATTTTTTTAGTAAAAAGAGTAAAATACAATATAACTCTCAATACAAAAAAAAAATACAATCTAACCCTTATTACAATAACCTTCATAATACTTTTACAAGTTTAGTAGCGTTGACTTAGGTTGCCAATATGGACCATGTTGCTACTCGCCTCATATCCATTGACACTTCTCATATAAACCATATATATTATATCCATTGACGTTAGTGTAAACCTATAATTAATTTACAGATTTTTTCCTACCATTAATATTTTAACATTAAATTTATAAATGTATTCGTAATTTAAAATTTAAAATTGATAAGATGTTGAATTATTATAATAAAAATATTAAATTATATGTATAACAAATATAATTATATTGATAAATCTAATTATTGAGTTATTGAAATTTTAATTATTTGAGGAGTTTTGAAAGTATATAAATTAAATATAATTTTAGACTAATATAATTGAATTCATCTTATATATATTTATGAATTCCGTAAACTATATGAATAGTTATTTATTTACAAAAATATTTTATTTTATCACTCAATTTTAATTTTTAAAATTTTCTAGATAAGTAAAAAATGCTTAATCACTAAAGTTTTTTAAATTTGATTTTTGGTTTGTGATATTCAATTGTTAATAAAAGATTGATTTTATTTTTATTGATACAATAATAAATTAAACTCTTCACATTTTATCAATTTGATCATAATTATAATAAATTCAACATATTTAATCATTAACATTTACACATACGTCAATTTAGTATTAATTCTAATAAAAATATGAAACTTCAAATAACAATATTAAAAATATATTTTAAAAAATCTAAAATTGATACGATCCGCCTCGGGGTGAGTCGAGTCGTATGTGAGTTGCCCGATTGTCTACGAGGAGTAATTGAAAAGTTATCGGGAAAAGGGTGAAATAAGGTTAAAGTTGTGGAAGCTTATCAAAAAGGTTAAGATTTGGATAGGAGATGGAGATAGGTTTGGTTTAACAAACGAGAACAAAGGATAAATGTTAGGTGATATTTTGGTTAAATGATAAGAGATATTTGATGGAGAGGGATAGAAGAACTTAAACAAAGAATCGATTCAACACTAGGAAAGTGTCACCCCGGGTTCTATATTTGTTTAAGGTGGAAAATGGGAGTAGAGAAACCTCGACCCACTACTTAGAAAAGTAGGAACCTTGGTATAAAGGTGAACGGCACACTATATAATAATGATAAGTTCGGATAGAAGAAAATGGGTTGACGCCACTAAAGACTAGATAAGCCAACGAGTCTTCAACGAAATATGAGAGAAAATAATCTCACAAATTGAGCAGGATAACATTAACAAATTCCATAAGTTGTCCATCAATAGGTAGATTACATGTATTTATAGTGTCATAGAAGCTAGCTGAATGGTCACTTCTAATTAAGTTAATAATGAGCTCAAATGAAAAGTCTCAACTTTTGAAATTCTAGCCCAAATAACTCCATCTTCAATGTGAATAATTTCTTCAATTAAGTGGCTATCAAAGTCCTTTGAAGTCTCCATGACCAATTGAAAAGTCACCTAACTCCATCCTTCAATGTGAGTAATTTCTTTAATTAAGTTTCTTTGAAAACCTTTTGAAGTCTCCATGAGCAACCGAAAAGTCACCATCATCTTTGATGGAGAATTGATTGCATGAAGTGATTACTCATAAAGCAATCGGTTATGGATGTAGAAAACAAAGAGGCTGCTGAAATTAAAGAAGAATAATGCTCTTCTTAATATCAAAACAACTTCTTAATGATGTATTAAGCCCCTTTATATCAACCCCCCTCTTGTGTAACCGAATTCACTTGAAAACCCATCCTATTGAATTCATAACAGCCTTTTGAAGTAATGGATGTGAGTTGAAAAGTCACCGCAATTAGCACATGTAACCGACACATTAATGCAATTATTAAACTTAAAACAAATTAGCAACTAACTTAATTAAATAAGCTAACACTTAACATCATTTATTCTAGCAACTAGCTTAATTAAATAAACTAACATTTAAACATCATTTATTCCAAAGAACTAGCTTAATTAAATAAAGCATCATTAAATGAACTTAACTCATGCATCAATAAATTAGCCTAGTAACTAGATTAATTAAAGAAACAAACTATTAAATTAAATTCATTAAAGAACTCAATTAATTAAACTAAGTTGAGTTTAATTAATGACCAGACAACTCATTTATTAACTTAAGATGCTTAAATGCATGATTTAAAATGCAAACTAAATGAACAAATGAGTTACTTAATGCATGACTTAATTAAATGCGAACACATAATGCATGTCATAATTAAAATATGTAGATCAATAATGCATGACACTAACTAAAGATGCATTTAATTAAACAAGAAATAATTAAAGACTATAGTAACTAAAATAAATAAATCAAGTCCTTATTCCATCAATTTAAATGTCATAATTAAAATTTAAAGATGAGCTCAAATGAGCTTATTTAAGCTGAATCAAACTCGTTGAATGAGCACACAAACTCATTGAGCTGGATCGAGCTCAAATGAATTGAATTTGAACTGGACGAAGCTCGTGGAGCGGAAGCAGTGGGATCACTTGCCGCCAGACGCAATGCTCGACTCGGGATACTTGTCTGATGAAGTTCGCGGGGGGTGTGCTCGTATCATTCCCCCCCTCTTTAAGGCGACTTGTCCTCAAGTCGAGTCGTTGATTTTCCGAATAGAATTCCCTTTGCTCGATTTTTCCTCGATCAAATGCGGTAGATATTAATCGGGTCACCTGAAAAGGATAACCATGAATTAGCAAGAGATGTTTCAAACACACTTGCAATTCAAATGTGAGCAGCACCAAACAAGTAAATCGCATGCAATTGAACAGAATCAAATTATCATATAAAAGAAATAATGCCTTGTCAAATTTTTGAAACAGGATTAAGTAGGCTTCAAAGCATGCATACGATTTGAATGGATTCCATAAGTCAAGATTATCATTTGAATAATGAATCAAATGATAATCATAAGCATCACAAACAGGTAGTTGAGAAAATTCACATGGGTCATGAAATTGAACAATCAGATCTTGCATTGTACGATATAATCTCTCTCTCACACATGAATTATATAAATTATTGAACACAAGAATCTTTTTGTCAACCATCAAGACAGATAGATCATAAACAGGCAGAATAGAACATTTAAACATATCATGACCTAAATGTTTTACAAAAATCAATTCATTAACGCAAACCTTATCATCATCCGAAGAGAACAAAAATGTATCAACAATTTCAGAAAACTTACCTTTAGCAGTAGAAAAATAAAGATCGTTCTTACTTTGCTTGAACAATACAAACCTTCTCTCCTCAGGGTTGTAGTGTAGTTGTAGTTTTGCGGTTGAATTAACCTTTTCCAAACGAATATGGACAACCAAAGAAATTGTTTAAGGAACGAATGTAAATTGAAAACAAATTGAACAATTTTTGTTACCTTATTCAAAATCCACAAATCAAAATGATGAAAAATTTTGACACATAATTGACGTTGCTTGATTTTCCAACAAGATGAATTTAAACAAATTCCCGGTTTGAAAACGTAATTTTGATTAATCATGCCAAAGTGTAGTAATGGTCTCGTCAAGTTAAACATGTCAATCCATAAAGATTTTTGCATACACAATATCGAGCAATCAAAACTCTTTTCAAACTTTAAAATGGATTTGCAAAAACTTGATGATTTCATAAAAGGGAACAAATTATTCATATAATTATCATAGTCGATCAGATTGGGATTCTTACATGAAATCTCATTGCCATGCAAGATCAAGTTTCGATTGAACACTACCTTATCTTGAGTTGGTTAACGTAAAGTTTGGAGTTAGAAAACTAGTCTCACCACCGCTTGAAACTTCAACAATATTCAAGAAGGATAATTAACCATTCCTTGGCTCAAGCTTTTACAAAGGTAAAGTCATCAAGGGTATACGCACATTCAAGGAAGATAATGGAAACGCAGGGGTGAAGGAATCCTTACCTAACTTACCTTTGAACTCGCACGGTTTGTTCTCGACTTCTGCCTTATCTTTGTTGATAATTCGAAAGTGTCTTTCGTGGGGAAAGTATTAAAGTTGAGAGTTATTGCTCGGCCTTTCAAAAACCTAAAAAATAGGGATAGAGCAAGAAAAACTTTCAAGGGGGTTAGTTGAATCACTCCTCACTTCTTCTTGCTCGTTCTCTTCTTTCACTCCTTTTTCCAACTCGAATTTTTTGTTTCAATTTCTTTCTCTTCAATCTCTCTTTTTTCAAGTTCTCTCAATTTTTCCACGCTTTCTTTTTCAACTTCTTTTTCTGTATCAATTTTTTTTCTTTTCCATAGGCTTTTTCAATGACTTTTTTGAGCTCTCTCAAAATTCGCTCATTTTCTCTCTTACTTGCCTCTTGCCTCTCTTCTCTTTTTATTTCTTTTTCCTTGTCTTCTTTTTCTTTTCTTTTCTTTGTTTCTTTTCTATTACATGATGTTACAAAAGAATCATGACTAAAAGGATTTCCAAAAGAAGGAAAATTATTTACATTTGGTTCACGAACATTTCTTCGAAAAGAATACTCCATGGATGTTTTCTTTGAAGTTCTTGAAGAAGTATATCTATCATCTCGACAATTAACTCAAAAGGATTCAAAATCAAGATCGGTCTCTTTTCGCCTTGGATTCCTTGATAAAAAAAAACTATCGATCAGACCCTCTTTTTGAATAGGATTCATAACATGGGTCTTTTTGTCTCGAAGTCGATGGCGAAAAGGAATCATGATGGGTATTCTTCTTCAAGTAGTAATCGGGGGTATATCTTTGTGGGGTTCTCGGCTCCATTTTTTGACTTGAAAAAACTCGTTTAGAGGGGTCTCTTTGTTCCACACAATTTAATCTCTCGTGCAATTTATCGAATTTCAAATTCACCATGCTTCGCATTTCTTGCACCAAATATTGGAACTCCGATTCGGTGAACTCTTCGCGAGACATGATTTCAAAAACCTCACGATTTCACTCGAAAAGAAGAAGGAAAAAGTGTCACTCTCGCTCGTGTTTACACTGGTTTGGCTTTTACCTCCACTCGAATGATCTCACTCGCTCGTGCCTTTTACCTCTCAAACTTTCTCTCGTAATTTCGTAGTCGGGCTCGCCAAGGCCTTATCGTAGGCTTAGAGGTCGGTTGCAAATGGTTTAACAAAGGATAAAAATATGAGGGGGTTAAGGGTTGGCTGAAAGAAAATTTAAAGTCGGTTTAAAGTGTGGCGTTGGGGTAGGAAGAGAATGATAGAAAACCAAACGAAACTGATCGGGAATACAAAAAGAGATCAACAATAGAACACAATCTTTCACACTTTTTTTTTTAACAATTTTTTTCACGAATTTTTTTTTTTTGCACGAAAATAACCAATAAGACTTTGAGATTACAACTTGATTTTTTTTTTTTGATTTTTTTTTGAAATTTTTTTTACGAACCTAATTTCGGAAGTGAATACGAACGTCGTTGCTCCTCGTTTTTGTAGCTCTGATACCAAATGATACGATCTGCCTCGGGGTGAGTCGAGTCGTATGTGAGTTGCCCGATCGTCTACGAGGAGTAATTGAAAAGTTGTCGGGAAAAGGGTGAAATAAGGTTAAAGTTGCGAAAGCTTATCAAAAAGGTTAAGATTTGGATAGGAGATGGAGATAGGTTCGGTTTAACAAACGAGAACAAATGATAAATGTTAGGTGATATTTTGGTTAAATGATAAGAGATATTTGATGGAGAGGGATAGAAGAACTTAAACAAAGAATCGATTCAACACTAGGAAAGTGTCACCCCGGGTTCTATATTTGTTTAAGGTGGAAAATGGGAGTAGAGAAACCTCGACCCACTACTTAGAAAAGTAGGAACCTTGGTATAAAGGTGAACGCCACACTATTTAATAGTGATAAGTTCGGATAGAAGAAAACGGGTTGACGCCACTAAAGACTAGATAAGCCAACGAGTCTTCAACGAAATATGAGAGAAAATAATCTCACAAATTGAGCAGCATAACATTAACAAATTCCATAAATTGTCCATCAATAGGTAGATTACATGTATTTATAGTGTCATAGAAGCTAGCTGAATGGTCACTTCTAATTAAGCTAATAATGAGCTCAAATGAAAAGTCTCAACTTTTGAAATTCTAGCCCAAATAACTCCATCTTCAATGTGAATAATTTCTTCAATTAAGTGGCTGTCAAAGTCCTTTGAAGTCTCCATGACCAATTGAAAAGTCACCTAACTCCATCCTTCAATGTGAGTAATTTCTTTAATTAAGTTTATTTGAAAACCTTTTGAAGTCTCCATGAGCAACCGAAAAGTCACCAGCATCTTTGATGGAGAATTGATTGCATGAAGTGATTACTCATAAAGCAATCGGTTATGGATGTAGAAAACAAAGAGGCTGCTGAAATTAAAGAAGAATAATGCTCTTCTTTAATATCAAAACAACTTCTTAATGATGTATCAAGCCCCTTTATATCAGCCCCCCTCTTGTGTAATCGAATTCACTTGAAAAGCCATCCTATTGAATTCATAACAGCCTTTTGAAGTAATGGATGTGAGTTGAAAAGTCACCTGCAATTAAAACATGTAACCGACACATTAATGCAATTACTAAACTTAAAACAAATTAGCAACTAACTTAATTAAATAAGCTAACACTTAACATCATTTATTCTAGCAACTAGCTTAATTAAATAAACTAACATTTAAACATCATTTATTCCAGCTTAATTAAATAAAGCTTAATTAAATAAAGCATCATTAAATGAACTTAACTCAACCTAGTAACTAGATTAATTAAAGAAACAAACTATTAAATTAAATTCATTAAAAGAACTCAATTAATTAAATTAAGTTGAGTTTAATTAATGACAACTCATTTATTAACTTAAGATGCTTAAATGCATGATTTAAAATGCAAACTAAATGAACAAATGAACTCATTTATTAACTTAAGATGCTTAAATGCATGATTTAAAATGCGTTGAATGAGCACGAACTCATTGAGTGGATTGAGCTCAAATGAATTAATTTGAAGCTGAATGAAGCGAATTTATCGAAAGCAGTGGGATAAGCTTAAAATGCATCAATTTATTATTGTATCAATAAAAATAAAATCAATCTTTTATTAACAATTGAATATCACAAACCAAAAATCAAATTTAAAAACTTTAGTGATTAAACATTTTTACTTATCTAGAAAATTTTAAAAATTAAAATTGAGTGATAAAATAAAATATTTTTGTAAATAAATAACTATTCATATAGTTTACGGAATTCATAAATATATATAAGATGAATTCAATTATATTAGTCTAAAATTATATTTAATTTATATACTTTCAAAATAAATTCAACATATTTAATCATCAACACTTATACATACGTCAATTTAGTATTAATTCTAATAAAAATATGAAACTTCAAATAACAATATTAAAATATATTTTAAAAATCTAAAATTATATCAAATACATATAAAATATAATTTATATATTTATATTTTAATACAACCTTTATCTAACAAAAAAAAGACAAACTACAATGTCGAATATTATTAATAAATTTATATTTTAATCACTTAGCTTTAAAAAATTATAAAATAATTTTGAACTATTCGAAAGTTTTTATTTAACTTAATGGGCTGTTGAGTTTTTTTTTTTTTTAAGTCTAGCCAAAGAATTGCAAGTGATGATTTAATAATTGGTGCAGTGAATCAATACTCATCGACAAATAAAAAAATATACTTTAGGTCCAAGTCGATCTAATGATCAATGTCAAAGATCAAAGAATAAAACTATTTAAATTTTAATTTACAAATTCATGATATTAAAAGTTAAAAAAGAAGAGGAATGATCTTTCGATTAATACAAATAATAGGATGAGAGAATACCATACAACAATAAATATTCAAATAATTTAATGCAAAACATAAACTTACCATAAATAAACAAAATATCCACAATCAACGTCATAGATTCATAGCCAGACAGAAAATAATTGCGATAAGCTTTTATTGTACACAATTATTTATAGATTTTCATTTTAAGGTTTCTCCCCCAAAAAAAAAGAATTCGTTTAAGGTTTAGCGGCCTTGAATTTGGCTGGAAAAAGGTGATAGGTTCATCATCTGAAAAGTCAAACAAAAAAACTCCCTTTATAAATAAAAAATGAACGTTACTTTGCTTGTTATATTTGCAGAAAAATAGCTTCAAAACTCAAAAATGGCCACTACCGTCGACACCAACAACCCGGCTTTCGACGCCGACGAGGACTGCCCAATTAGCCCATCTCACGAGTTAGCCCAGTTTGGAGCCGGTTGTTTCTGGGGAGTAGAATTAGCGTTTCAACGAGTTGAAGGTGTAATCAAAACGGAGGTTGGCTACTCCCAAGGTCATGTTCATGACCCGAATTACAAACTGGTATGCACCGGTTCAACAAACCACGTCGAGGTGGTTCGGGTCCAATTCGACCCTCAAATCTGCCCTTACGTTAATCTCCTCTCTCTTTTCTGGTCCCACCATGATCCCACCACTCTCAATCGTCAGGTATCTCGACTTTGCTTAAAATTCACACCAAGTGTTCGTCTTTTTTACTCAATCAATGAGTACTTTTTGTTTTATAATTTTTTTTCAGGGTGGAGATGTGGGAGCACAATATAGATCAGGGATATACTACTATAACGAAAACCAAGCTCGTCTTGCAAGAGAGTCAATGGAAGCTAAGCAATTAGAGTTGAAAGATAAGAAAATTGTAACTGAGATTCTTCCGGCGAAACGTTTTTATAAGGCGGAAGAGTACCATCAGCAATATTTGGAAAAAGGTGGAGGTTTAGGGGCTAAACAGTCTGCTGAAAAAGGTTGCACTGACCCCATTAGATGCTATGGCTGAAGAAAGCCCTTTTGAATATGTTTTTTTAATATCATGATGGCACTTAAGCTTCTTGTCTGGTAATAAACAAGTTATCATGTTTTCCTTTTGTTGTGTTCTGAAGACATATATATATCAATGGAGTCTGGGTATGTTGGTTTCTTTTTAATTTGAAGTGTCATTGTAACAGATATTGTCAAGTTCCATCCTTTGTGCATGTTTGTGATATTAAAAGTTTGTATCTTTTTTCAGCTTTTATTGTGACAGAGCACTTAGCTTCTTGTCCGTTGATAGACAAGTTATCATGTTGCCTTTTGTTGTGTTATGGAGATTGTTGAGTGCAAGTATTTGCTAGGGAGTGTCCCTCAACAATAGAAGGTATTGTTTTCGTAGGGATTTTGTTTCCCATTTTCCGGAAAGAGTCCAAAGGGATTCATAGAGTTTAATAATTGCTTTGACTAGAAGAGATACGATTTGCAAGCTCACGTGAATGGTATCAGTATTATGCAAAATGTTCATCCTTAAATTCCATGAACCTTTTTGGGCTCTCCTCAAAATATGGGAGACAACTCCCCCCAAGGATTGTAAAAGGTTTATTTTGCCCGGGCCCAAACCAATACAATAGTAAAAAAACAAAGTCCAAAAAAAGGGTCCAAATTATAACCCAAAACTATAAGGCCCAATTAGCCAAAACACTAAAAATTTCAGGAAGCCAGAAACCTTAGGGTTTCTAGCGCTGCTCGCCTCCCTTGGGTGCATTGCCTTAGCCTCGTCGAGGCGCCTCTTCCTGAGGCCCCTCTGGCCCGCCTTTGCTGCCATTTCACCAAAACAACAAAGTTCGCCTCTGTTGACAAGCCAAGATCTGAAAACAAGAGCAAAAGAAGCAGAAAAAAAACACAAAGAGTAATAGTAAGGACAACGAAACAGTAGAAAAAATAAAAAAAAAAGCAATGTAAACGGCTATAAAAGCCGGATCTAATGTAATTTTGAAAAAAAAATAAAAAAAAGGAGAGATTGAATACAAAATTAAGAATTCTAAAATCAAAAGGTGAATTTTTTTAGTGATATATTTATCATTTTCTTTTTAAAGATAGAAGATAAAAAATGACAAGGAAGAAAAACTCACCCTAACTAGGTTGGTTTCGTCGTGAAGGGCCTTTTGAAGGGAGGAGAAACGAAATGTTTCTCATTTCTCCACCGAACTAGGTTGGGTTTTCGGGGGTTTTGGCCTCAGGTCGGCGTTCTGCACATAAAGGGCTTTAAAAGGGTGCCTTTTGGGTTTTCCGGCCACTGTGGATGGCAGCCGCCATGGTGGCCCGACGACCGGAACCTTAGTCCGACCAGAGAGGGAGCGAGGGAGTTGAGAGCATTTTTCTCTGTTTTTTTTTTTTTAGAATAGGAAAGAATGATTTTTTTTTAAAAAAAATTGACTTAAATAAGCCCACTAAATGGCGTCGTTTAGGGCTGGTCACCATCCCAAAAAAACGATGTCGTTTAGTCCTAGTATATGTGCATTGACCCGATCCGGTCTAGGATTCGCGTGTTTTTGGACAGAAGGGCTAATTGTGCCCTTAGTCCTTCTACTTTTTCAACCCCTTTCAATTAGATCCTTATGGTTCTTTTAATTTGGCCCTATAATTTTATTTTTATTTCATTTTGGTCCCCTAAAGAACGACGTCGTTTTGGGGACAAAGGATATTTCCCTATCCGGTCCTTGGCCTTTTTAGCGCATTACAAATTGATCCTCATCAGTCTACTTTTTTATTATTTACGATTTAATACCCAAAATTTCGTTTAGATTTCAATTAAATCCTCTGTTTATTTAATTTTGATTTTATTTTTTATTATTTACGATTTATGTAACATCCTAAATTTTTGGGCCTATGCGTTCAATGGGTGAATATGTGGAATGATTTAATTTAAGTGTTAGGGGCCCAAATTTTAAGTTTTAAGGAGCCCAAATCTTCTAATTTAGTTAGTTAAATTTGGCATTAGGGATTAGGGAAGTGGACGGCACAAGGCTATTTTTTCTGGGAATTTTATTATATTTATTCTATGTGGATAATAAGCAGATAAATGCTATTATTTAGGGATTTAGTCTTTAAGGATAATAAGCAGATAAAGACTATTTTTGAGGAGATAATAGATTAAGATAAGGGAAAAGGGATAGGAGCTATCATGTGTGTGGCAAGGTGTTGGCTGAAAATCAATCTCTGCTAAAGGGAGGAATCGGTTTTCTATATAAAGAGGGGGTGTGTCGAAATTTTGGAAGCCTTTCTTTTATTTTCTTTTCTCATCTTCTTCCTCTCAAAAGCCGAAAACCACCATTTTCTTCACCCTTTCTTCCTCTCTAAAATTTCCTTGTTGACCGGATCTTTTAACCTCTATTGTTATTTTTCTTCTAATCCTTAAAAGCTGAAATCACATCTCTATTATTCTATTCTTCTCCTTAAAATTCATTGGCCAAATCTCTCTTAGCCATCTCTTCAATTCTTAAATCTTCTAAAAACCGAAATTCTTAGATCTCACCTCTTGAAGTTGCCGAATTTTCTTCAGTAAAGTCTGCTTGTGTCGAATCTGAAGAAAATAATAAGTATGTGTCGATTTTGAGTTTCCAATATTTCTCTGACTTTTCAAAGTCCCTAGCCGAATGGCTATTTAGTGACTAATCAAGGGTTTTCTTATTTTGGCATTTCGGATCGAAGAGGAGTCCAATGCTTAGATCTCTAAGTCAAAGATCAAGAACACTCAAGTCATGTTATTTTCTGGATTTCAAGGTAAGGAGATTGGTTTATTTATAAATATATGAAATCGGGTAGAATACTAACCATGGCGAATATAGAGAGGCCCTATTCTCACATCTTTCCGCTTTTGAGCAAAGTTGTAGATCGGGATAACAAGGATATCGACTAAGAATATTGAATTTCGCGATATCAGGTGTGTAACACTTTCCTACCATCTAGATCTGTTTGATTAATATATGATTATAAGTCTTATATGTTTTGATAAATGCCGAAATCGGGCATAAAAGAGGAAACCCAAAGAAGGTAAAAACAAATCATCAGGTTAGTGAATGTTCTGATTAAACGATATAAGTATATTGATTTTATGTGATTGCATGGGTTGGGTTTGATGAAAGGAGGAAGTTATATGTTGTAGCGGTTTTTACCGTGATCTGTTGTAGCGATTTTTACCGTGATCTGTTGTAGCGACTTTTGCCGTGATCTGTTGTAGTGGCTACGGCCATGATCTGATGATGAGAAGCACGACTGCCATCAAGGTGTGTAGCGGCGTGGGTTGATTGTAGAAATCCCCAATGGTGTGAATGGCTGGTACGGGGGCGTGTAGCGGATGGAAACCTAGGATTTGGGTTGGGCTTGCATATTATTTTTATTATGCATATTAACTCGATTATTTTAGTTGTATGAGGCTAAGGCCCAAATCTAATGGTGCATGAGGGTTGCACATCGAGTCTCATGACTCAACCAATTAATTAACATTTCGGTAGCATTTAATGCATCGGACCGGGTGGAGAGGAGCGCAAGGTGACCATACAAAAGAACATTTGGATCCAAAGAAAAGACTCTAGTTATTATTTTATATTCTTATTTAATGGATTTTAAATCTCGTTGTAATAAGGCCATGGGCCATTGTTTATATTTTGTTTTATTACGGGCTTTTATTACTTTTAGTTATTTAAATTTTTATTTTAATTGAACTAAGGCATGTATTTAAATTTGGATTTTTAATTCATAAAGGCATATTTTATTTAAAACTATAAATTATAAATTTTTCCGAATAAAAGGTTAAACTTTACCAAAATGTTTTTCCGAAAATGCAACATGCTTTACAAAATTTCCTTAGTGACATACCAGATCCTGGTTGTAGTGTTTGGTAGGGTTTAGGGTGTTACAAATTGGTATCGAGCAGGTTCAAAACTCGACTTTGGGGTTTTGGGCTCAAAACATTTTCTAAAGGTGGGCTTTTGAAACTTGCATGTTGTTTTTTTGAAATGATATGAGTTTGTTAGCTCGGCATGGCACTGCGTCTCGGCCCAAGTCCGCTGTAAGTGCTCTAAACCATTGTGTGATATATATATGGGCTTGATGGGCTTTATGGGACGAGGCTAGTTTAATTAGACTTTGATGGACTATAGGCTTAACTTAAACAACTTCTTAAATTCCATAAGACTTAATTTATCAAACAAATCATGTGAACTAGTCATTTGAGTTAGGGTGTGGCAACAGCATACGCATGTCAGGAGTCGATCTGAGGAGAGCTTGGTATTTAAGCGATCCTAGTGACTTACCTCCTCTTTCATGGAATCCTACAGTGCGTAGGACTATTCACCCTAACCATGAGGACATGTTGACAGCCAAAACTTATAATTAAATTCCGAAAGGGTCCAAACCACTGTTTTTCTCACAAAATTACTAAAATATCCTTATTTTGAAAAAAATACCCATGATTTGCAAATATACCCCGATTTACAAAGTCAACAGAATTTTTCCATAGAAAACAAAAACAACAACAACATCATCAAAATATCCCTGATTTGTAAAATTACCAAATTACCCTTGATTTGTAAATGACCAAAATACCCTTGATTGGCAAAATTACTGAAATATCCCTAGATTTCAAAATTATTGAAATACCCCCAGATTTCAAAATTACTGAAATACCTCCGAATTTCAAAATTATCGAAATACCCCCGAATTTTAAAATTATCGAAATACCCTGGATTTATAAATTACCGAAATACCCCAGATTTGCAAAATTATCGAAATACCCCCAGATTTCAAAATTATCGAAATACCCCGAGTTGAAAAATTACCCAAATACCCTTATTTCGCCAAATCACCCGGAACCTTATTTTGGAAAAAAATTACAAAAATACCCCTGCAAGATAAAATTACGAAAATATCCCTGGGTAGTGAAACGACAAAAATACCCCTAGGTGGTGAATGTAAGTTTATAAGGCTGTTTTTATGATTGATGTGTGCTGAATGTTGACTGAAGGTGAACTCTAGGACTAGGAAGTATCGACTTGAGAACTAAACCCGTAGATAGAATTCGAATTCGAAAGAACTACTATCGAAATGATTTTACATAAGATTGTTCGCGGTTAATAAGTGGGAAGAATTAATTATTCATAAAATTCTTAATCAGATAAACGTCGATCGAAAGAATGAGTACAAGGGGACGAAGACGCTTCAGATCACGAATAATGGTGCGTACCTACCATAGTACACTAAGTGTTTATTTTGGCTTTAGAATTAGAGTGCAGGAAAGCATAGTGGTGAGACTTAGGTAGTATGATTTCTAGTTAGTTGGAAATTTCGAGGACGAAATTTCTTTAAGGAGGGTAGAAGCGTAGCATCCTAAATTTTTGGGCCTATCGTTTAATGGGTGAATATGTGGAATGAGTTAATTTAAGTGTTAGGGGCCCAAATTTTAAGTTTTAAGGAGCCCAAATCTTCTAATTTAAGTTAGTTAAATTTGGCATTAGGGATTAGGGAAGTGGACGGCACAAGGCTATTGAATTTTATTATATTTATTCTATGTGGATAATAAGCAGATAAAGGCTATTATTTAGGGATTTAGTCTTTAAGGATAATAAGCAAATAAAGACTATTTTTGAGGAGATAATAGATTAAGATAAGGGAAAAGGGATAGGAGCTATCATGTGTGGCAGTGTTGGCTGAAAATCAATCTTTGCTAAAGGGAGGAATCGGTTTTCTATATAAAGAGGGGGTGTGCTGAAATTTTGGAAGCCTTTCTTTTATTTTCTTTTCTCATCTTCTTCCTCTCAAAAGCCGAAAACCACCATTTTCTTCACCCTTTCTTCCTCTCTAAAATTTCCTGGTTGGCCGAATCTTTTAACCTCTATTGTTATTTTTCTTCTAATCCCTAAAAGTCGAAATCACATCTCTATTATTCTATTCTTCTCCTTAATATTCATTGGCCAAATCTTTCTTAGCCATCTCTTCAATTCTTAAATCTTCTAAAAACTGAAATTCTTAGATCTCACCTCCTGAGGTTGCCGAATTTTCTTCAGTAAAGTCTGCTTGTGCCGAATCTGAAGAAAACAATAGGTATGTGTCAATTTTGAGTTTCCAATATTTCTCCAGCTTTTCAAAGTCCCTAGCCGAATGGCTATTTAGTGACTAATCAAGGGTTTTTCTTATTTTCGGCATTTCAGGATTTGAAGAGGAGTCCAACGCTTAGATCTCTAAGTTAAAGATCAGTAACACTCAAGTCGTGTTATTTTCGGGATTTCAAGGTAAGGAGATTGGTTTATTTATAAATATATGAAATCGGGTAGAACATTAACCATGGCCAAATATGGGAGAGGCTCTATTTTCACATCTTTCTGGCTTTTTGAGCAAAGTTGTAGATCGGGATAACAAGGATATCGACTAAGAATATTGGATTTCGCGATATCAGGTGTGTAACACTTTCCCACCATCTAGATCTGTTTGATTAATATATGATTATAAGTCTTATATGTTTTGATAAATGCTGAAATCCGGGCATAATAGAGGAAACCCAAAGAGGGTAAAAACAAATCATCAGGTTAGTGAATGTTCTGATTAAACGATATAAGTATATTGATTTTATGTGATTGCATGGGTTGGGTTTGATGAAAGGAGGAAGTTATATGTTGTAGCGGTTTTTACCGTGATCTATTGTAGTGGTTTTTACCGTGATCTGTTGTAGCGATTTTTACCGTGATCTGTTGTAGCGGCTTTTGCCGTGATATGTTGTAGTGGCTACGGCCATGATCTGATGATGAGCAGCACGACTGCCATCAAGACATGTAGCGGTGTGGGTTGATTGTAGAAATCCCCAATGGTGTGAATGGCTGGTACGGGAGCGTGTAGCGGATGGAACCTAGGATTTGGGTTGGGCTTGCATATTATTTTATTATGCATATTAACTCGATTATTTTAGTTGTATGGGGCTAAGGCCAAAATCTAATGGTGCATGAGGGTTTACACCTGAGTCTCATGACTCAACCAATTAATTAACATTTGGGTAGCATTTAGTGCATCGGACCGGTGGAGAGGGCGTAAGGTGGCCATGCAAAAGAACATTTGGATCCAAACAAAAAGACTCTAGTTATTATTTTATATTCTTATTTAATGGATTTTAAATCTCGTTGTAATAAGGCCATGGGCCACCGGTTTATATTTTGTTTTATTACGGGCTTTTATTACTTTTAGTTATTTAAATTTTTATTTTAATTGAACTAAGGCATGTATTTAAATTTGAGTTTTAATTCATAAAGGCATATTTTATTTAAAACTATAAATTATAAATTTTTCTCGAATAAAAGGTTAAACTTTACCAAAATGATTTTCTGAAAATGCGACATGTTTTACAAAATTTCCTTAGTGACATACCAGATCCGGTTGTAATGTTTGGGCTGGGTTTGGGGTGTTACAATTTAAGACCCCAAATTTCATTTAGATTTCAATTAAATCCTCTGTTTATTTAATTTTGATTTTATACTATTTATTTATTTATTCATTGATTTATTTACTACCGTTTTTTTACACTTAAATATTAGATTTTTTATTATTCTTTTTATTTCGTATTTTATTATTATTATTGTCGTTATTGATTTATTTTATTTTTTCTTTTCTCTCATTATTTTATTATTTCTTCTATTATTTTCGATATTTTCATGTCATGTTTATCCTTTTAATCATGCATCTTCCATTTTATTTTATTTTATTATTATTATTATTATTATTATTATTATTATTATCATCATTATTATTATTATCATTTGTTTTATTCGTTTTTATCCTTTTATCTATTTGCTCATTTTATTTTAATATTTTAATATTTTATTAGTTCCTTTGTTTATTTACCTCTTTTCATAATAAGCCTATTTATTACTTATCTATTTATCTTGTTGTTGTTTAATTTCGCTCTTATTATTGTTGTTTACGATATTGCATCATTCTGTTATGTTTATTAGTACCGTAATTCATCTTACATTCCACTACAAAATCGAGTTACATTTTATTTGATACATAAAATTTCGTTTTTTTTAAATAAGCAATCTTTCGTATTTTGGAATTTGAAAAATCATTCCCTAACTTACGGGGTTTCGATTTTCTCTATGAATCCAAATAAACGAACGTTTTTAAAGCACAAGTTTTAAATGTTCTCGGGAATTAAGAAAAAATCGTGTTCTAACTTATGGAATATGATTTCTTTCTAAAATCGAGATAATCAAATATCTTTTAAAATAAATAATTTTCGGTGTTTATTCTCGTTGCAGGGATTTAAGATATTGTGTCCTAACTTACGGGACATAATTCTTTTTCTCGATTAACGTAAATATGCCCTTTTCTCAAGAAGTCTTCAATTAAGTGATATTTTGACGAAGGATCGTATTTTAAAATTTCTTCAAATTTTTAATTTTCGACACTAAGACATTAACTAATCAACTAGGTACCAATTTTGGGCGTTATGAGGGTGCTAATCCTTCCTCATGCATAACCAACTCTCGAACCCATCTTTCTGAATTTCGTAGACCAAAAGCGTTGTTTTAATAAATCAAAACCGTTTATTAAAACCAACCACTTTACGAGGTGACCCGATCACACCTTATCAAAAAGGATTGGTGGCCACTCCCTTTTTTTCGCTTTCATTTTTAAAATAAAAGTCGACCCTTTTTCAAAAAAATGGTTTGGATAGCTTGGCGACTCCGCTGAGGATAAAATAAGAGAGTCAAGCCACGATTTGATTATTTCTTGTCTTCTTGTCGAAAATTGATAATTTGGTTTAAATTTATGATCCTTTCGTAGCATTTCAGTTTTGTGGTCTGCATCGGGTTGATATGTTTGCTTTATTGGTTCGAGTCTTTTAATGTATCTCTGCATATTGCATCGCATAATCGATATATTTTATCCTTTTAAGTGGGAGTGAGAAACTATTCATTCCTGAGGTCTTCACCTCCGTATAGGATAGCAGATCTCTTTTCAAATACATCCGTACCTATGTCTTCGTGAGATTTTCATCTCCGTATAGCCATAAGGAAATGTATTCCCTTGAACTGAACTCGGTCTGTATGAGCCTATAATGGGTGAGGATCGAGGAATCTGCCGGTTCAGGTACCTTTGCTTTAGAACCGAACCACATATAATGATTCCTAAGAACTTACCCTAGGTAGAACCGCACCAAACCCTAGTGGTTACCCGAATAGGCATTTTATTTATTATTTCTTGCTTACTTTAAATTCTTGCTTTGTATACTGACTTGTTTGTTTTGCTTTGATTGTGATTGCATGACATTTTCATCATAAAAAAGGTGTTGATTCACATTCGATTACTAAATAGAGAGCTTGCCATGGAGAACGAGTTTCTTGATAAAGTGGAAGATAATGTGGCTGTCCGAATATGGTCCGAGAAAACGCAACTAGAGAAAGGTGATAGTCTGATGGAAGGGTACGTATCAGAATTGTGGGACTTCACTCATATCAGCGTGACCCAAAACAATCTTCAAGAATTGAAAGAGATATGGGTACAATGGGATGAAGAAATCAAGTAGTTATTTTACTGTAATTATTGTGATTTGCCCTATCTACTCGATATCAAAGTGGATAAGCACTTGTTTCGAGCTCTAACTCAATTTTGGAATCCGCCTATAGTTGTTTTACTTTTGGAAAAGTGGACTTAGTACCTATTGTGGAAGAATACACGACCTTAATTTGTTCTCCAAAAATTAGGCTCGACAAGGTTTATTCCAGAGCCGCTAATGTCCTAACCTTCCTCAAAAAACTAATGAATATCACGGGGATGAGTGAGCAATGGGTTGTAGACCGGATCAAGCAAAAGGGAGATGGAAAATGTATCCCTTGGAATAGTTTACGAGATTTGATCTTAGCACACCCATATATGAAGGAAAGGGTCGATGTCTTCGCTTTGAGCATTTATGGGCTAGTTGTTTTCCCTAAAGCACTAGGGCACGTGGACGAGGCAGTTTTAGATTTGTTCGACAGACTTGATAAAAGGGTCACGCTCCTTCCTGTAATTTTGGAGGAAACATTTCGATCTTTGAATGCATACCGAATAGTGGGTGAAGGAAGATTCATTGGATGCGTGCAACTTTTGTTGGCATGGTTTCATAGCCACTTTTAGAGGGTAGAAAAATTTTCTTATCAAGTTTCTCCGAGAATTACTCTCCATTAAAAGAATTAGTGGCTACACCGAGGCGAGATGGCATTTCAAAAGAAAAATGGATAACGATACTCCAGAATCTCCAAGATGAGGACGTCGAATGGAGAGCCCCTTGAATGATCCCTGATGAGATTCTATACCAGTGTAGGGATCTCGGTGGTTTCCTCTACTTGGGATTTGAGGAGCTGTTGAATATGCTCCTCTACTTATGTTAAGGCAATATAGATCGAGGTAGTTCATACCAGCAACACAAGGGCTGGCTCAATGCGAGTTTTCGTATAAGGGAAACAACTACAAGAAAAAGATCAGAAATGTCTAACGTTTGAAACCAAACTCACCGAATGGAAAGATTTGCTGCAGGTCCGACGATAACACCCGAATATAATGGATGGTGGGGTAGAAGAGTAAATGATAACATCCCTGTGCCAAATTAAGAAACCATCCAACCATTGGAAGAACACCTGCGAGTGGTCTCATTTGAGCTAGAGATCATAAAGCAAGATTTTGGAAAAAAGAATTCAGAGCTAAGAAAGAGGATAGAGCAATTGGAAGAAGAAAAGATGCAATTAGGACTAGATGTTGATGTCTAGAACCTAGAGTCCGATAAACTGAGGAAAGAAAAAAAATAAGGCTAAAGAAGATCTAGACAGTTTAAAGACGGATTACAAGAAGCTGCGCTTATCAATGAGGACTGCTAGGCTGGGAAAGACATCAGAACAATGGCGACAAGAGATCAACGAAGAAAAGAACAGAGCCGATCAATGGGAAAAAAAATGCTAAGGTGCCCAGGTTCGAGAAAATGCCTTAGAAAAAGACCTATTGGAATGCCAAAATGAAAAGGTCGGATTAAAAGCCAGGGTAGCAGAACTAGAAAAGTCACTTCATCAGTATCGTAATCGCAACTCCACAATTGAGCTAAAAGCGAGCTTAAACAAGATTGAAGAGCTGAAAAGGAAAATAGAAGAACTCGATAGCGTATTACAAAACTGTGAACTCGAGTTGAACTCCTCGAAGCAAACAACGAGTAATGGAAAGAGCAACTTCACCGTTCTTAAGGCCAGGTCAGAGAAAGAGAATATATCATGGCTAAAGCTGTGGCTTAAATCTGAGGAGTGGCCGATCATTTGCAAACCCTAGTAGTTCATGCTGATATGCTAAGCTTGAAGTATGAGTCAGAATTGGATCGGGGTCAAGAGTTGGCTTAGCTTCTTAAGAAGGTTAAGGCTTTGAGCATGAGGGCAAAGCCGTATATGTAATTCGTTTTATGTAAAGAAATTTATTTTCTAGTAAAGTTGTTCTAACTGAATTGAATCAGAGTCAATGCCTCTTTTTGCATTCATGCATTTGCATTCATGCATTTGCATTACATTGCATCATATACTTTAAATTTCATAAAAAAAGACCCGAATTAAACGAAATTATTCAGTTAATCTGAAACCAACAAGAATTAACCAACCGAACATTGTTACAATACTCGCGCCAAAACCAAAAAAATGGACCAAAGATTGAAAAGGATAGAGCAAGTTCAAAAAGAGATGCAAGACCAGTTGCAAGCGCAACTACAAGAACAGTTAGCGAAAGTGCAATAGGAGTTGAGAGATCAGATATTGGAATTCCAAAGAAGTATGATAAATCAATTGGCGCAGTTACTGGCTAGAGAACGTGAAAAAGGGCAGGGCACTGCGGCCAATTCAGGGGATGATAATGAGAATCCTATTTACTCTCGTGTTTTACCCCGATAAACGACTAGGCACACTCAGAGGCGTACCTACAAAGGGTACCCATCAAATTAGACCCCAACAGTATTAAATCGATACATCAACACTGATAAACTACCAAACATGCTTAGGTTCCAATCCAGGGGATAACCCAACCAATCTCGTCGTTCCTGATCTAGACGATATGGCAGAAATAGAAAAAACAAGAGTGGAACTACCAAAGCAAATTGAGGATCGATGTAGATGGCTAGAAGAAAAATTTAAAGTAATGGAAAAAGCTGATTATCATTGCGGAATTGATGCCAAGGACCTAAGTTTGGTCCTAAATTTAGTGCTCCCTCTCAAGTTCAAAACTCTAGAGTTTGAAAAGTACAATGGGACTAGTTGTCCTGAAGCTCACATCACCATATTCTGTAGAAGGATGATAGAATATGTCAATAATGATCAACTGTTAATTCACTACTTCTAAGACAGTCTGATCGGGTCAAGACTAAATGGTACAACCAACTAAGTTGTGCCAAAATCAATTCATTGAAAGACTTAGCACAAGCTTTCATGAAGCAATATAGTCATGTGACGGATATGACGCCCTACAGGATCACGTTGCAGAATATTGAGAAGAAGCAGAATGAGAGCTTCAGGTAATATGCCCAAAGATGGAGAGAGGTGGCAACGCAGGTCCAGCCACCTCTTCTAGAAAAAGAAACCACGATACTTTTCATCAACACTTTGAAAGCCCTATTCATCAACCATATGTTGGGGAGCGCTACTAAGAGCTTCTCAGATATAATGATGTCCGGTGAAATAATTGAAAACACGGTGAGAAGTGGTAAGATTGACGCGGGAGAAAACTCTAAAAGATCGGCCCCGAAGATGAAGAAAAACGAGGTGAATAATGTAGGCACATACAACAAGGGTTACTCAAAGCCAATTACTTTTGGTCCGCTAAGGACAGTAACCACTAGTCTTCAGGCCCCTCCAAGGTAAGAATCCAACCAAAGGCCAAATACAGAAAGGCTCTAGTTCACACCTATCCCATGACATATAGGGAGCTGTATCAGAGCCTGATTGATGCACATGTGGTATCCCCCTTCTATCTAAAGCCCATGCAACCTCCATTCCCTAAATGGTATGACGCAAATGCTCCATGCGAGTACCACGCGGGAATCACAGGATATTCAATTGAAAACTGCACTGCATTTAAAAAGTTGATCGAAAGGTTCATTGAAATGGGAATTGTAAAGTTCGATGACCCATCAGGACCTAATGTGACAGCAAATTCGCTACCCATTCATTCTGATAAAAGGGTAAATGCGATAAGCGAGAATGGAGGGAAAAGAACCAAGATGGACGTAGCAGAAGTAAAAACCCCATTGAAATGGGTTTGGAAGAAAATGGTAGAAGGAGAATTAATCAAACAGGATTCAAAAGAGAAACGTGAAGGGATGAGGAACTACTATGAGTTCCATGCTAATGAGGGTCATAAGATCCAGGAATGTGTTGAATTCAGGGCCTTAGTGCAAAACCTGATGGACATTAAGGAGCTGGAATTCTTTGAATATGCTATGGGCTCCGAAAGAGAAGAAATGTGCGCTTTGGAAGAAGGGTTAGCAGAGAAGGTCTATAAAGTCAACCACCCGTGGTTATCATTTCACGACCTGAAAGTAATGAAGCTAGAGTACAACTTAGACTAAGGGTCATAATCTAGAAACCTGTAGCTTTTCCTTACAAGGATATCAAGAAGGTTTCCTAAAATTATGACTGCAACGTGACGATCCTGAGAGAAGAGAACCCGATTAGTACTTCAAAAAAGGCCAAGAGGTGGGTTTCTACACTGGCAGTGGGAGGTGTTATGATCCATAAAATGCAGGAGCTAAGCCTGTTAAAGGAAAGACCCCAATGGCTGAACAAAAGAAGAAAAAGACGGTTAGGCTTAAATCACCAATTAACGAGCCAATAATTGAGAAGGAGGCTAGGGAATTTTGAAATTCTTAAAGTATAGCGAGTACAGCATTGTAGAACAGCTACATAAGTAACTGGCTCTCATCTTAGTGCGAGCTTTACTCTTAAGTTTGGTGACACATCATGACACTTTAATGAAAGTGCTAAACAAAACTTTTATTGCTAACGATATCTCTGTGAACAAGCTAGACCGCCTAGTTAACAATATAAGTGCCGACAACTTCATCTACTTTAACGATGATAAGATACCGCCAGGGGTATAGGATCTACAAAGCCTTTGCGCATAACCACCCGCTGCAAAGGGTATACATTACCAGAGGTGTTGATTGATAACAGATCTGCGTTAAATGTCTTACCCATAACCATGCTAAATTGGTTGCTGTGGATAGCTCTCATATGAAGACATGTCAAAACATAGTGAGAGCATTTGATGGAACCAAAAGAAGGGTGATGGGAAGGATTGAGATACCCTTCTTGATTGGTCCAAACACGTACGAAGTAGATTTCTTGGTGATGGACATTAAGCCTTCGTATAATTGTTTGTTAGGAAGGCCTTGGATTTACACAGCTGGGGCAGTGCTGTCATCATTACACCAGAAGTTAAAGTTGGTAGCTGAGGATCGGCTAGTAACGATAAATACGGAAGAAGACATTATTGCATCCATAACTAGTGACGCGCCATACGTAGGGATGAGCGATGAAGTGATAAAATATTCTTTTTGATCGTTAGAATTTGTGAATGCAACCTTCATCGTCGAAGGGAACAAGATCCCAATGCCCAAAATATCCAAAACTATAAGGATGGTCCTACAACTGACAGTCAGTAAAGGAGTCTTGCTTGGGAGAGAACTTGGAAAATGCCTACAAGGGAAAGTCGATGCACCTATGTTAAAGGACAAACGAGACCGCTTTGGTTTAGGATTTAAGCCAGATGTGAGGCAAAGAAAGAAAGAGATGGAGAATAAACAAGAAAGGAGATGAGCGGACTGAGCGGGGAAGAGGTTAAGTGGGAATCGATGACCTTTCCCCATATATCCAAGATTTTCATATCGAGTGGAACTATTCACCTTGAAAGAGGGATGCCAAAAGAAGAGACCGCTGAAGAAATGTTGGGAAACCTGAACATCAACGCCATATCTGAAGAAGAAATTTGGGGAGAAAATCTATTAGACATCTGCCTCTATGTACCAGGAAATGTTTTTAACAACTGGACTACAGAAGAGATTCTTGTAGTTTTTAGAGCCAATACAGAGTAATGTTCAAAACACGCTTATTGTCTAAGCCTAGGAGCAATAAGAATCCTTTGTGAAATAGGCTTATGTCCAAAATCTTTATTTCAATGAAGTGCATTTTTGCGTATCATCTTGAGCAAATATTCTTTTATTCTTTTCATATCATTCATAATCATACCATACAAATAATTATTCTTAGATTCTTTTGTTTTTGGATTTTTTCTTCATCCCTATAACAGGTCTCTAGATATCAATAATATGGCGACATTGTTACTAACTCAGAATCTCCTTTTGAGCAAGATATGTGCACGGAAGATTCTCAAGATTTTGAAGATGATCAAGACAGTAACCTCTCTCCTGATTTGTTGAGGATGGTAGAACAAGATGAGAAACAAATCTTCCTTTATAAAGAGTCAGTGGAAATTGTGAGCCTAAGAGAGGAAAAAGAGGTGAAGATAGGAGCTTGCGTTACCGCAGAAGCGAAGTAAGACCTCGTTGAATTACAACAAGAATTTAAAGATGTCTTCGCATGGTCATATCAAGACATGTCCGGTTTAAGTACTGATATCGTGGTACACCAGCTCCCTATAAAGGAAGAGTGCAAGCCAGTTCAACAGAAGTCCAAAGGATGAGGGTCGATGTTTTACGAAAAATAAAAGAGGAAGTCAAGAAAAAATTCGATGCTGGTTTCTTACGGGTGGTTAAATACTCAGAATGGGTAGCCAATATCGTGCCCATCCCTAAAAAAGATAGAAAAGTATGAATCTACGTAGAATACAGGGACTTGAACAAAGCCAGCCCAAAAGACAATTTCCCATTGTCACATATCGACACTTTAGTGGACGACAAGGCAGGTTACTCACTGTTCTCCTTTATGGACGGTTTCTCGGGATACAACCAAATAAAAGTACATCCTGAAGACATAGAGAATACCGCATTCATGACTATGTGGGGAACATTTTGCTATAAGGTGATGCCATTTAGGTTGAAAAATGTGGGAGCAAAGTATCAAAGAGTTATGATAACTTTGTTTCATGATATGATGCACAAAGAACTCGAAATTTATGTTGATGATATGATTGCAAAATCCCGAACAGAGAAGGAACATGTACAAGTCTTGAGGAAACTATTTTTACGATTGAGAAAATTCCAACTGAAGCTCATTCCATCAAAATGTATTTTCGGGGCTAGGTCAGAAAAATTGCTAGGATTTGTAGTCAATAAAAGGGATTGAGATTGACCCAAACAAAGTAAAGGCTATACAGTAACTGCTTTCACCACGCACTCAAAAAAAGTTCGAGGTTTTCTTGGAAGACTAAATTACATTGCCCGATTCATTTCACAACTAACTGAGAAATGTGACCCCATAGTCCGTCTCCTTAAGAAATACAATCCAGGCATTTGGGATGATGAGTGCCAGAAGACTTTCGATAAGGTCAAACATTACTTGTCCAATGCCCTAGTACTAATGTCACCTAACCCAGAGAGGCCGTTGATACTGTACTTGGCAGTATTTGGGAATTCCATGGGTTGCGTGCTTAATCAACATGATGAGTTGGGAAGAAAAGAAAGAGTGATATACTATCTCAGAAAAAAATTCACTGAATGTGAGGCAAGATATTCAACAATCGGAAGTTATGTTACGCCCTGATTTGGACAACCCGAAGATTGAGACAGTACATGCTATACCACACAACTTGGCTCATCTTAAAGCTGGACCCTCTAAAGTACATGATGGAGTCAACTGCTCTAAATGGAAGAATGGCCCGATGACAAATTCTGCTTTCCGAATTTGACATAGTCTATGTGAACCAGAAGGTAGTTAAAAGAAGCGCAATAGCGAATTTTCTGGCCAGTAGAGCTCTAGAGGATTACGAACCTTTGAACTTTGATTTCCTGAATGAAGATCTAATGTAAGTTGCAAACACTAAAGAAGAAACTCAAGAAGGTCATCCTTGGAAGTTAAACTTCGACCGAGCCTCAAACGCTGTGGGTAACGGAATTAGGGCAATCCTGGTATCCCCAAACTGAGATCATTATCCCTTCACTAGCAAATTGGATTTTGATTGCACGAATAATATGGCAGAGTACGAATCATGCATCATGGGTATCCGCGCAACCATAGAAGGTGAGATCAAAGTGCTAGAGGTATATGGATTTTCTGCACTTGTGATCTATCAACTCAAGGGAGAATGGGAGACAACAAATCCCAAATTAATCAAGTATCGAAAGTTGGTTCTTGAGTTAATCGAGGAGTTTGATGACATCACCTTCTATTATCTCCCACGAGATGGAAATCAGATGGCTAATGTAACACCCCTTACCCGAGACCGTTGCCGGAGTCGAGCATGAGGCATTACTAGACTTAACTACTAATTCGGGGCATAAAAATTGAAACTGTCCATCTGCATCATGTTGACTAAATTGACCATAACTCAAGTTACGAAACTTGAAATTTGGATCCGTAAATTTTCCTTGAAACTAGACTCATTTATCTTCTTACTATAATTTTTCCAGAATTTTTCATATGGCCAATTAGTACAGTTTATTCATTAAAATTTTCCCTATTTCACTGTTTGATGGTTCTGACCTATCTTTACAAAAACTTAGTTATCTCATTTTACAGAATTCAAATAATGTTATCATTTATTCCAATCAAAAATAGACTCATTAAGGATTCTAATAATATAAACTATGCTCCATGATTATTTTTTTTTTCAATTTTTAACAATTTTTCCAAGATAGAACAGGGAATCACGAATTCATTCAGAACCAGTCTCACTAAAATTTAAATATCTCATAATATAAAATTTCTTTGCCTACTCTGTTTCTTTCATATAAAAATAGACACAATAAGATTTAATTATATGTCTTATTCACTCTCTAATTCCAAGATTAACAAGATGGACAAACCATTTTCACATGGCTTATACAAATATATACAACTTCAAAACCAAACATAATATTACTAGCCTATACATGCCATGGACTTAAAGTTTAATCCCAAAAGGTACCAAAATAGTCGATAGTGTGCTTGACTTAGACGAGGATCCCCAAGCTCAAGCCTTGACTTCAAAGAATCTATAAAACCGTGTAACAAACACACCAAGTAAGCTATTATAGCTTAGTAAGTTTCAAGCATTTAACTCACATATAAACTTTATCAAGATCAAATAAATTATTTCATTCACAATCTCATTGCCGAACAGTCAACCATTCAAAGATAGATTTCATAACTACATTATATGCATCGATAAATATGTATATACTTTTACACCACCTTCACATGAATAAAATGAACAGCATATATTTCCTTTACTTACCAAAATCTCTACTTACAATTTAAACCATCTTCAATTGTAAAGTATCATAAATAATACATACCTTTAGTTACTTATCTTCCAACCTTAACTAATAGTGCATAGCATAATGATACACTTGCCTATTACTCGTACCCAGCTTAATAAAATGAGCCTAACATATATTATCAAACTTGTATCCTTGTTACCTGAATTTAGTAACGTATCGCACACACATAGTGCCGTTACTTTAATAATTCGCACACATAGTGCCTTATAGCACATTTAGTGCTCGGTGATATGCTCGCACACTCAGTGCCTTTCATAACCTGTTGTTCATATAGTTCCATACATACACAAATGAGAACCAATCCACTAAATCACATATAATTACATACACCAAGATATGTCCTTAATATTTTCTATCCAAATTTATAACACATTCGGTCAAGCCATTGTCATGCATCCAACTGTTCCATTTAAAATCAATCACATTATAGCTTAATAACCAAAATTCTTAATTACATCATTAACATTAAAATGCCTTTTTCATGCAATTATGCCCAAACTATAAACAACCTTACATTCGGCCAATTTACATCAAACATAATAACACATTCGATATTGTATAATTTAACATACCTATCTCTTAATAAAAGTTTATATTATAAAATAAAATAAAATTTAACTCAATTGCTTAAAACTTACCTCGGAAGTTGACGAATTAAGCTTCCCGGCTATTAGTTTAATTTTGCTTTTCCCCGATCCAATCCCATTTCCTTTTGTTCTTGATCTAAATAATTCCAATTCAAACTTATTCAAATTTATTTTCATTCAATTTGATCCAAAAACACATAATTATGTAAATTACTAATTTACCCCTAACTTTTATAATTTATACAATGTAGTCCCTAATACAAAACTCACAAATTACTCAAAATTTGGTTAACATCCCTTAGGGCCGAATCTTCATAAGGACTATATAAGTCCATATATTTCATAAATTTTTCAATTAACTCTTCAAGATAATGTTTTCATAAATTAATCCTTAATTAGCTACATTCATCAAAAACTCAAAACAAAAGATGTTCATCTAGCTCCAATCTTACATTTAATACCAAAAATCATCATAAAACTCAACTTATCATCAATGGTATATCTCACATACATGACCAATACACAAAATCAATACATGGGCTTGAAAGTAGAGTGAACAATAATCTCAAAAATGCAAAAATCATCAAAAATCCAAAGCTTAAACTTACCTAATTAAGTCTAAATATTGCCGAAACCCCTTGAAGCTTTTCCTCTTCTTTTATTTCTTTAGATTCGGCCAAATAGATGAAAAGATGAACATGCAATTGTTTTTCTCCTTTTTGTTATTAAAATATGCTCATTTAATATATTATATGTATTATTATTATTATATCACACATATAACTAATATTAAAAATACATAACGGATGCATGTTGTCGTCCACTTACAAATCAAATGGGAAATTTGTAACTTAAGTCCACATGTTAAAGAAGACAAATTAATTTAATCACTCAATTTAAATAAAGGCTACTTTTACCACTTTTGCAATTAAGTACTTTTTCTAAAATTAAACGTCCAAACAGACAAATTAACCTACGATATTTTAACACATGCTCAACCACATAACATAGACATTAAATAAAATATTAAAATATTTTTCTAATTCAGATTCGTGGTCTCGAAACCACCATTCCAATTAGGGTCATAATCAGGCTGTTACAGCTGATGCCTTGGTTACCTTGGTTTCGATGGTCAAAGCGAACAAACAAGAGGATGTAAAACCTATCCAGATGAGTATTTATGAGGCTCTAGATCATTGTTACAACATCGAAGAATAAGAAGAAAGGACGATCACCTTTGGTACCATGATATACTGTGATATGTGAAGAATCGTGAATATCCTGACCAAGCAACTGAGAATAATAAAAGGACCGTTGAGAAGACTGGCCAACGACTATGTCTTAGATGGGGAGATCCTATATAGAAGGAGAAAGGATCAGGTGCTACTAAGATGTGTAGACGCTGTCGAGGCTAAGCAAATCTTGGAAGAAGTCCACGAGGGTGTTCGCAGAACATATGCCAATAGTTTTACAATGGCCAAGAAAATCATGAGATTCGGGTATTATTGGTCCACCATGGAAGGAGATTGCATCAATTAAGCCAAGAAATACCACAAGTGTCAAATTTACGGAGATCAAATTCATGTACCTCTCTCACCTCTTCATGTTGTGACTTTTTCGTGGCTTTTCTCGATGTGGGGCATTGATGTCATTGGGCCAATTTCACCCAAAGCTTCTAACGGGTATCGATTCATTTTCGTGGTCATCAACTACTTTACAAAGTGGGTAGAAGCCACTTCATATGCCAATGTCACGAAGTCAGCTGTCAACAAGTTCTTAAAGAAGAAGATCATATGTCGATATGGAATGCCAGAAAGGATCATATCTGACAATGCACTATTTGAACAACAGCACGATATCAGAAGTCTACAGTCAGTTTAAGATCAAACACCACAACTCATCACCATGTCGCCCAAAAATGAATGATGAAATGGAGGCAGCCAATAAGAATGTCAACAAAACGTGGGGAAAATGATTGAGACTTATAAAGATTGGCATGAGAAGTTACCATTGGCCCTCTATGCCTATCGAACATCTGTCAAGCCCTCAACTGGGGCAACGCCTTTCTCTTTGGTTTATGGAATAGAGGCAATTTTACCCATTGAAGTCGAGATTCCTTTTCTCTGAGTTTTGAAGAATTGAAGTTGGATGAAGCGGAATGGATCTAATCTCGATATGATCAACTAAACTTGATTGAAGAGAAAAGGTTAAAAGCCATCCATCATGGTCAGATGTACTAAAAGTGAATGATACGAGCTTACAATAAAAGGTTCGTCCTAGAAAATTCCATGAGGGGGACCTAGTATTGAAAAAGATCTTACCCGTACAAAAAAATTTTAGAGGGAAATGGATGCCGAATTGGGAAGAACCTTATGTGGTAAAGAGGGCCTTTTCTGGAGGAGCGTTGATTCTGACTGAGATGGATGACAAAAGCTTGCCCAATCCTGTGAATTCAGACTCAGTCAAGAAGTATTTCACCTAAAAAAAGACGGCAGAGGCCAAGGTGGAAACTCGCAAAGGGTGTCTTGAGACCAAAAGGGTTTTGAATTAAAAATCCAAGAAAAGGGCAATTCAAATCTTAATCGAAAATAAGGAATATGGTAGTCTTGTTATCCCTGAATGAACAAAGAAGAGAGATGCTACGTCTTGGGGCATCAACAAAATATTTTGGATCTCCAAAATACATATCAAGTTCAAAAGGGTCATCGAGAAGTTAGTGCAAAGAGACTCATGCTATGATATCCAGGGCACCTGTTTTCATCTTATTCACTTTGTATTTAAGCAAATTTGCTATTTTGATTAATACATTCATTTCGAGCCTTGCTCCTAATAAACTTCGATCTTGTCGATTATTACAATCTTTTTCAAGCATTTTTACATCGAAATAACGATTAATGGACTAATAGTATTCAAGTAAAGAGAGTTATGCATATTGCTCTGAAAGGTTTTCTAAAATAGTGCAAGGATCAAAAAATAGAACCGTTATTCAGAACTAACCGAACTTAAGGGTTGAAAACATTTAAGAAAAAATAGTCTAAATGGTAACTATTTCTTTGGATTTTCTGTTAAAGATACCTCTGAACAAGAAGGCATGGTAACACATCAATAATAGAACCTTGACAAATATCAAGCAATGACAACCTAAGCATTAAAAAGGGATCATTCTCGAAAAAAGACATTCTGCATTTATGCAAATATCATTCATACACATCTAGTTAAGAGCATTTGATTCATTCCAATCATGATATCCTAATCACTAGGCATAAATAGGCCCATGAAATGGATTCTAGTAACAGATCAGTGAAACCACAAATCCTATACCTCTGAAGTTGCAGTAAGAAGGATTATAGTCATCGTGGCGAGTCTTATCTCCCTGAAGTTACAGTGGAGAGATTAAAGCCACAAATATTATCTCCCTGAAGTTGCAGTAGAGTAGTTGTCGTAGTGAATCTTATTTTCCTGAAGTTGCAGTGGAGAAGATTAAAGCTATAAATCTCATCTCATTGAAATTACAGTGGAGTAGATTGAAACGATAAGTCCTAAACCTCTGAAGTTGCAGTAGGTGGGATTAAATCTACCATAGCAAGTCTTATCTCCCTGAAGTTGCAGTGGAATAGACTAAAGCTATAAGCTACAAATCATCTCCCTGAAGTTGCAATGGAATAGACTGAAGATAGCAGATCTTATTTTCCTAAAGTTGCAGTGGAACTGATCAAAGCTACGAGTTATAAATCATATCTCCTTGATGTTGCAATGGAGCAGATTGAAATAACAAATCTTATACCTCTGAAGTTGCAGTGGGTTAGAATAAGGCTATTTGAAGAAGAGAAACACCAAGAGAAGTCAAACCTCGGCATGTCCAAGAAAATTGGCCTTTTAAAGTCTTTACTCCATCCTCGTTACACAACAACGAGCAAAGAAGGGCAGCTATAAAAGGCCTATTTTGCCCGGGCCCAAACCAATACAATAATAAGAAAATAAAGTCCTAAATAAATAAAAAAGGGGTCCAAATTACAACCCAAAACTACAAGGCCCAATTGGCCCAAAACACTAAAAATTTCAAGAAGCCAGAAACCCTAGGGTTTCTGGCGCCATATCTTCCTTCGGGCGCCGCGCCTCATCCTAAGGCCCTCCTGGTGCGCCTTTGCCGCCGTTTTACCAAAACTGCAAAGTCTGCCTCCATTGACTCGCCAAAACCTGCAAACAAAAGCAAAAGAAGTAGAAACAAAAACACAAAGAACAGTAGCAAGGACAACGAAACAAGAAAAAAAAAAAAAGTAATGTAAACAGCTATAAAAGCTAGATCTGATGTGATTTTGAAAATAAAATAAAAGGAGAGATTGAATACAAAATCAAGAATTTCGAAATCAAAAGGTGAATTTTTTTAGTGATATATTTATCATTTTCTTTTGAAAGACAGAAGATAAAAAAAGACAAGGAAGAAAAACTCACCCTAACCAGTTGGTTTCCATGCTGTCGAAGGACGCGCTAGAAGGGGAGGAGAAACGAAACGTTTCTCATTTCTCCGCTGAACTAGGTTGGGTTTTCGAGGGTTTTGGCCTTAGGTTGGCGTACTGCACATAAAGGGCTTCAAAATGGCACCTTTTGGGTTTTCCTGCCACCACGGACGGCGGACGCCATCTCCGACGACTGGCTGTAGCCACGGTGGTTTGGGGACCTGAACCCTAGTCGGGCCGGAGAGGGAGAGAGGGAGTTGAGAGCATTTTTCTCTACTTTTTTTTTTTAGAATGGGAAAGAATGAAAAAATTTTAAAAAAAATTGACTTAAATAAGCCCACTAAACGGCGTCGTTTAAGGCTGGTCACCATTGCCCTAAAACGACGTTGTTTTGGCCCTAGGAACCGCTCGTTGACCCAACCCCGCCTAGGATTCACGTGTTTTTGGACGGAAGAGCTATTTGCGCCTTTAGTCCTTCCGCTTTTCAACCCCTTCAATTAGATCCTTCTGGTTCTTTTAATTTGGCCCTATACTTTTATTTTTATTTCATTTTGGTCCTCTGAAGAACGACGTCGTTTTGGGGATAACGGATATTTCCCTATCCGGTCCTTGGCCTTTTTAGCGCATTACAAATTGATCATCATCAGTCTATTTTTATTATTATTTGCGATTTAAGACCCCAAATTTCGTTTAGATTTCAATTAAATCCTCTGTTTATTTAATTTTGATTTTATTTTTTATTATTTGCAATTTAAGACCCCAAATTTTGTTTAGATTTCAATTAAATCATCTGCTTGTTTAATTTCGATTTTATACTGTTTATTTATTTATTCATTGATTTATTTAGTACCCTTTTTACACTTAAATATTAGATTGTTTATTATTCTTTTGTTTTCTATATTTTTATTATTATTGTCGTTATTGTTTTATTTTTATTTTTTCTTTTCTCTGGTTATTTTATTATTTCTTCTATTATTGTTGATATTTTCATGTCATGTTTATCCTTTAAATCATGCATTTTCCATTTTATTTTTATTTTATTTTATTTTATTTATTTCATTATTATTATTATTATTATTATTATTATTATTATTATTATTATTATTATTATTATAATTATTATTATTATCATTTGTTTTATTTGTTTTATCCTTTTATCTATTTGCTCTTTTTTATTTTTTATTTTAATATTTTATTAGTTCCTTTGTTTATTTACCTCTTTTCATAATAAGCCTATTTATTACTTATTTATTTATCTTGTTGTTGTTTAATTTCACTCTTATTATTGTTGTTTACGATATTGCATCATTCTGTTATATATATTAGCATCGTAATTCATCTTACATCCCACTACAAAATTGCGTTACATTTTACTCGATACATAAAATTTTGTTTTTAAAATAAGCAATCTTTCATATTTTAGAATTCCAAAAGGCGTATCCTAACTTACGGAGTTTCGATTTTCTCTGTGAATCCAAATAAACAAACGTTTTTAAAGCACAAGTTTTAAATATTCTCGGGAATTAAGGAAAGATCCACTACACCAAAACAGACTTTTAGCGGCATTTTTTTGGCTTTTAGCGCCGCAAAAAAGCCGCTAAAAAAAGCATCGCAAACTTTAGCTGCGTTTTAATCACAAACGCCGCTAATTTGCACAGATTTGCAATGCTCATTTTCTGCAATATCCTACCCTTCCTGCATTAAAACCAATAAAAAAAAGTAGTAGTTGTGAAACACCCCAAACCCGGCCCACAAGCCCTGACCGGATCTGGCATGCTTCTAGGAAAAACTAGTCGATTCTTATTTGAAACTTTGCTAAAATTTTGCGTGTTTTTGAAAACAGTTGATTTGGGTTGGGCTCGAATTTTAAAACCCGTGTTGATTATGTGTCAAAACGTTTAATATTTATACTTAAGAAAAATGGACTTTAACTTTGAATTATTAAAATCGAGTCATACATAGATAATTAAATATGCATGCATAACAGTTCAAACCAAGGCCTTATTACATCAAATCAAAACCCAAATTAAATCCAAAATACTTAAAATATAACAAGTCCAAAATAAAATAAAATCTTGAACTGAGCATGGCCACCACTAAGCTCCTGCCGACAGGTCCTTTAATGAGCGCCACTGAAAAGTAATCCCACAACGGGCGAGTCAAGCAGACTCAATGTATCTGACCAACATAAGTCTCAATTAATTGAGCATATCAATTCATACATAATAGCACATATACTTAATGATGCAAACCCGCACCCAAGCCTAAGTATCCATCCGCTACACATCACCCGTACCAACCATCACACCGTGGGGACTACTAAGTCAACCTCCATCCGCTACACACCATCGAAGGAGATCATTGCAATCGACGTGCTCATCGCCCTTATAAAATTCGTGGCATAGCCACCAGATAATTATTTTGTGACATAAGTCACCACATTCATATATTGTGACATAAGTCACCACATTTGGATATTGTGACATAAGTCACCACATTCAGATATTGGGGTATTAAACCACCAATTCACTTCCCCTTTACATATCACCCATATGCCCCATGTCAAACATATCATGCAATAACATGTTTTATTTCACATTCTTATCACTATTAACATATGTGCCATAATAGATCATAACCTACTCATAGTAGGAGTGGGTAAACATACCTGAGTATTTCGTTCGTACCATTGCATGGTACTTTTAGCCACTTCACACTTATTTTTATTAACACATAAATTAACGTATAACCATAAATTAATTGAAGCTTAGTGTGGGGGTACACATCTGATTTACTTAGCGCTTTATTGAAATCCCGAAAACCCGATCTAATACTTTTAGACCCTTAATCCCTATATTCGACCAACCTTAAACACTTTAGCATAAAGCCATTTGGCTAATTAATTAAATCCCGAAGGACTAACGAAACCGAAATCTTACCTTATTGTCGATTTCGCTACTAACAAATCCCAAAAACTTGTAGTCTTTCCTTCCTTGCAATCGGCTAACACTAAGTCACTTGATTGGGTTAGTTTCGGCTTTTTGAATAAACATGAAATAGATCTAAAACATTAACTATTGCCTTGGCCGATTATTATGTTTACTTACCTTGTAGATTTAAATCTCGGAAACCTCAGCTTACTTCTATCGACTTTCTCCTAAAAGCCAAAGTCACCTCAATTTTACCTACATTTGGCCATCCTCCACTTATTCAACAAATCGAAAATCACAATTAACTTAGCCCATATGGCATTGACCAAAAGAAAAGAATGAGAAAAGGGCCATTCGGCCACCTACCATCAACCACTCACCTTCGACTTTTCCAAAATCGACACTTCTGGCTATTGTAAAATAGGATTCGGCTTCTAGAGATAAAGAGGAGAAATTGATAGGCATGAACAATTGATTGGGTTAGATCTTGATGAAAAGAAAGGAAGAAATCGCAAAGGAAAGAAATCTGAAACTTACCGAATCACTAAGGAACATTCGACTATGGTGCACATTCGGAAACTAAACCACCCTTGTAGATTCGGCTTTGAGGCTTAGAGAACAGTCGGCTATGAGTCACTTGTGTATTCGGCTTCAACAAGAGTGAAAAGAGAGGGATATGAGGCTTAGAGAGATTCAGCTATGGTGGTTTTTTTTGAGAAAAGAATATCCAGTTTTGGTCAAATGAAGAGGAAAGGAAGAAGAAAGCAGAGAGAGCTAATTGAATCTCCTAAGAATTTTCAGCACAAATAAGTTGAGTGAAGAGAGAACTAAGTTTCGCACACTACTAGAGAAGGAAAAAAGAACCAAAAGAACCTCTAAACCTCCCTTTAGCAATTCGGCTTAAATGAAATTGGTCACCAAGGAATCCTTGGTAAGTAACCAACACTATCCTCCTCTCCAATTCCACCTTTTTTTCTTGTCACTTTATTTAAGATTAATAATAAAATTAATCCATCATTTATCCCTCATCTTGGCCAAATTTTAAAAGAAATTTAACTTAATCTACACACCTCCACTCAAAGGCCCCATTGCCAGTCAACACCTCTTCTCCGGTAGCAAAATTAAACTCTTTATTTGCTTCCTTACAACTCGAACCTTAGTCCATTTGCACCGCTTGTGGCGCCACTTACAGAGGCTTTAAGTGGCGCCCAAGCCACTTAACCAAGCCCATTTGTGTGTCATAACTCCCCTACACTTCCTCTTAAGGCCACCCCGCTTAGCTTCCTCTTTAGATTTAGAATCTAATAATTTCTAAGGCATTCACCCACGCACTAAGGTTCACAAAATTCATAGAACACATTAGAATGCTCATAAGCATGCTATTTCACACAATTTTAGTAATAATGCATAAGCCATAGTCCGGATATTACGGTTCTACCCCTTAAAATAATTTTGACCTCGAACTTACTCGCTAGAATAAGTGGGGGTATTCTTTGTCGCATTGCTTCTTCCGCTCCCAAGAAGCTTCCTCCGATCCATGGTTACGCCACAACACCTTGACCAAAGGGACCGACTTCCTCAAGCACCTTCACATATCGTTCTGAATCAATCAGCTCTTTCTCATAAAGCAGATCCGTCTCGGCCCACCTCTTTAACCGAACTACATGAGATGGATCCGATCGATATCGACGTAGCATGGAGACATGAAATACGTCGTGCATCTGCTTCAATTCTCGTGGCAATTCCAACTGGTATGCCACCGTCCAACTTCGCTTCATTACTCGATAAGGCCCTATAAACCTTGCACTTAGCTTCCTTTTGACCAAATCTCATCACCTTTTTCCAAGCGAAACTTTAAGGAACACTTGATCTCCCACATCAAATTCTATTTCCTTTCATTTGAGATCCGCGATGACTTACATCTCATCGATGCCTCCTTTAATCGAGCTCGAATTACACTAACCTTCCTCTCAGACTCTGCCATAATTTTTGGACCCAAAATCTGACGTTCTCCCAATTCCGTCCAACATGTAGGAGTTTGACGCTTTTGACCATACTGATTTCAGACGGTGCCATCCAAATACTTGCACGATAGTCATATTGTATGCAAATTCCGCTAGAGGCAAATATTCTTCCCAACTTCCTCTCAAGTCTATCACACGCCTCTCAAAGATACCTCTAGTACTTGGATCACTCATTCAGGTGGCCGTCCATTGTGGATGAAAAGTTGTACTGAAATCCAATCTAGTACCTAAAGCCTGATGTAAAGCTTTCCAAAACTGAGACGTGAACCTCGGATTCCTATCCGAGATAATTAACATCGGCACTCCATGCAACCTCACAATCTCTGCTACATACAACCTCGCTAACTTCTGTAGGGAGTAGTCAACCCACACTAGAATAAAATGCGCGGACTTTGTTAGCCGATCCACTATCACCCATACTGAGTCCTTCTTAGTAGGCGTAAGGGGAAGCCCACTAACGAAGTCCATGGTAATTCTCTCCGATTTCTACTACAGAATTTGTATTGGCTGAAGCAATCCCGACGGAACTTGATGTTCAAACCTTAACTTGTCGACACATTAGGCATTTCCTACAAATTGGTAACTTCCTCTTAAGACCAAAGCCACCAAAATTGTTCTCTTAGATCTCTGACATTTTACTACCTCTGGGATGCATAGCACAAGGGCTACTATGCGATTCGAAGAATTCTTTGCCTAAGCTCCTCGTCCTTCTAAGATACGAGACTTTTCCTTGAAACACAATACTCCTTCATCGTTAATACCATAATTTTCCAACTCTCCATTCGCACTTGTCTCGACTTAGCACTTTTCGGATCCTCATCCACCAACCGTCCCTCTTTCACCTCATTCACCATGTCGCTTAACTTGCAACCCCGCCAATGATTTCCATCATCATACAAACTCAAATGCGCAAACATTGCCCTTAGATCCGACACCACCTTCCGACTTAAGGCGTCCGCCACTACATTTGCCTTGCGGGTGATACTCTATTGAACAATCATAGTCCTTCAATAGTTCCACCCACCTTCATTATCTCGATTCACTTCTTTCTCGAGTCGACAAAAGGCTCTTGTGGTCGTGTAGATTACCGACTTTTCTCCATAGAGATAGTGCCTCCACACCTTAAGAGCAAAGACCACTGCCGCTAGTTCTAAATCATGCGTCGGGTAGTTAACCTCATGTGGCCTTAGTTGTTGAGACGCATAAGCAACTACCTTCCCATCTTGCATTAACACGCATCTCAATCCTGTATGGGAAGCGTCACAATACACCACAAAATCCTTCCCCGCCTCCGGCTAAATCAAAACCGAAGCTTCAGTCAAGACCCTCTTAAGCTTCTCAAAGCTCTCCTATTACTTATCTGTCTAAACGAAAGGTACTTCCTTTCTCAACAACTTTGTCAAAAGCGCGGCTATTGACGAGAACCCTTCCACAAACCTTCTATAATAGCCTGCCAATCCTAAGAAACTCCGAACTTCCACCACAGACTTAGGGGGCTTCCAATCCAAAACTACCTTAATCTTCCGATGATCCACCCTTATTCCTTCAGCAGATACCACATGTCCTAAAAACGTAACCTCCTTAAGGCAAAATTCACACTTGCTGAATTTGGCGTAGAGCTTCTTTTCCCTTAACACTTGTAACACAATTCAGAGGTGCTCATCATACTCTTCCTCAGACTTCGAATACACTAAAATATCGTCTATAAACACAACAACAAACCGGTCCAGATAGGGTTGGAAAACCCGGTTCATCATGTCCATAAACGTAGCTGGGGTATTTGTCAAATCGAACGGCATCACTACGAACTCAAAATGCCCATATCTTTTTCGAAAAGCTGTCTTATGGATATCTACCTCCTTCACCTTAAGCTGATGATATCCGGACCTCAGATCTATCTTTGAGAAAATTATGCCCCCTTGTCGATCGAACAAGTCGCCAATCCTTGGCAAAGGGTACTTGTTCTTGATGGTCAGCTTGTTCAACTGACGATAATCTATGCACATGCGCATAGTTCCGTCTTTCTTTTTCACAAACAAGACCGGTGCTCCCCATGGAGACACACTGGGTCGGATAAACCCACGGTCTAGCAATTCTTGGATTTGAGCCTTGAGCTCAACCAACTCCTTTGGTGCCATTCTCATGGGGCAATTGACACGAGTCGCATGCCGTGCAGCAAGTCAATTCCAAACTCCACCTCCCCGTCAGGGGTATTAGGGTAATTCCTCTAGAAAGACATCCACAAACTCCCTTACGTTCTAACTCTACTAACTCCCCTTCGCTTGTATCCAAAGCACAAATGAAGGCCAAAATGCCTTACACCCTTAGAACCATCTTATCCGCTTTTAATGTCGAAACCACGTTAGACAAGTAGTTCCTCCTTTCGCCTATCATAACCATCACCTTATCCTCTGGGGTCCTTATCTCCATTCGCTTGGTGCATAATCCAATACTACCGATGCTCCACTAGCCAATCCATGCCAAGTATAAGATCTAATTCTCAAGGTAATTCCATTAAATCGGCAAGAAATACCGCTCCTTGAAGTTCCAAAGGTACTCTCCAAACATCCTATTCACCACTACGGTTTGGCCTAATGGGCTTACTACAGTCATCTCCCTATCAGATAGTTCAGAGGCTATCCCTAGAGTTTCAACTACTCTACATACAACATAAGAATGGGTCGAGCCTACATCAATCAAAGCAACATAAGGTTTGCCAGATATAAGGAACGTACCGATTATGATGTCCGGTGCGTCTTCGTTTTCCTTCTAGTGAACCGCATAAACCAAACCCGGCTGCCTGACCTCCGTGTTACCAACACCTCAGCCCGGTGTTCCTCATCCTCTACTAGAACCATTACCTCTGTCAGCCGACCCACGACCTCGCGGTGGCTGATGTCCTCCTCTTTTAGCCTGGTTAAAACCTTGACTTACTGGTCGTCCCCCTTCAGTTCTCATCAGGCAATCCTTAATCATGTGGTCCTTGGACCCACACTTAAAACATCCTCCCATCTTTTTCCAACACTCACCCAAGTACTTTTTCCCACACTGATCACAAGCACGACATCGCCTCTTGAAGCCTTTGTCGACCTCACAGCCCATCAACTCTAGGCCTCTTTTGCTCATTCTTAGATGGCCTTGATGATCTAAATCCTCTTTTCTGCCTATTCCGATCGGTGTTCTGCCTTACAGAATCCTTAATTCCCTCGGCTACCTTAGCCTTCTCTACCAATACAGCAAACTTCCGCTCTTGTTGTAGAGCTATCAGTAACCTCAGATTATCCCTTAGTCCGTCCTCAAACCGGACACACTGCTTATGCTCAGTAGACACTATCCCTCGAGCATAACGGCTCAACCTTAGAATTCAACAGATTACCACGGACTTGTTCCCTTGAACCAAACCCCAAAATGCCTTTCTGCGCAAGATCAATATAATGAGTGCCAACATACTTCTTCCGTATGCCGCCTTAGCATACTCCCAAGTGAGTTCTTCAATCAGAGCACCATCCCGCACTATGAGCCACCATTGATATGACTCATCGCGAGAAGCGACACCAACCCTTTCGGCTTTTCCTCGTCGATTAAATCGAGCTCATCCATAATCCGCCGATCACTTCCAACTAATATTGCAGATCGGGTGCCACACGGATATACGGAACACCTCAGCTCCATTGGCTCGAAGTCGCTCAGGTACCGACTTTCGAGCTCCCATGCCTTCACCCACTCTAGCCACCCTTTCTAAAACCCGCAGATCGCTCGTGACATCGTGATCATCCCGTCGATCCTCGATATTCCACATCAGCGACTGGTGGTGGTGGTGGCATTTCATTCTCAGATCCTTGACCCGATCTAACGAGTTCAGACACAATCATCAGGCCTCTTCCACGGCCACGCATGTTACGACGACGTCCCCTAGAATTCATACTTCCGCTTATGCTTATCCGATTAAAGAGTTTTATGAATTAGTTTGGTTCCATGATTTATCACGAACAATTTTATGTTTAATAGTTACGGGAAGTAGTTCTCTCGTTTCATACACATCTGGTCTCACATCATTCATTTAGTCACACACATGAACTTGCGTCCATTACTGTAGAAATGTTGTAGTTGTCGTTGTTTGTTGTTTTCACTACCCAAGGTATTTCCGTAATTTTGTCCCTCTGTGGTATTTTAGTAATTTTTCAAATTAGGGTATTTGAAAATGTTGCAAAATAGAGTTTGTTGATATTTTACAAAATTAAAATTCTTGCTGGAAAAATTTCAAGGGTGAAATGATAATTTTATACACTAAGGGTATTTTTGTAATTTTACAAGCCACGGTCATTTCGGTAATTTTTCGCAAAATATGGTTCCTAGTGACTTTTCAAAATGAGGGTATTTTTAAAGATTTCTAATTTGAGGGTACTTCGGTAATTTTCCTCACTAAGGGTATTTTGGTCATTTGTACAGGTTAGGGGTAATTTGGTCATTTTACAAATCAGGGGTAATTTCATAAATTTTCCAAATCGTGGTGTCTTATTATAAAGTAGGGTGTTTGGATATTTGTAAGGTAAGAGAATCTTGATAAAAGCGTGGTAGTATGGAAATTTTATAAACCAAGGCATTTTAGTAATTTTTTGACTGTGGTATTTGAGTAAATCGAGATTATTTTAGAAAAATTTTTAAAATAGTTTTCCTATACATCATAGGGGTAATTTGGTGATTTTAAAACTAGGATTTTTGTGGAAATATGGCTAGTCCCTTTCGGTTTTAGTTATTGGGTTTAGCTTTGTGGTCGAGTCCTCTTGGTTAGGGTGAACCATTACTACGCACTGTAGGATTCAAGTGGGTAGGAGGTGAGTCACTAGGACTGCTTAAATACCAAGCTTCCAATCAAACCAATCCTAGACATGCGCACAAGCAGTTTGCCACTAACTCACGACTTAGACACGTGTTTGTTTAATTGTGCATTAAAGTTTTATGTAATTGTTGGGGTAAACTAGTCCTATAGTTCAAGTACTTATCATACTAAGCTACGTTTCATTTTTACCCCTCTACAAATCATACAATAATTGACACAACGGATAGGGTACTTACCTGGTGGACTTCGGGTCGGAGACTTAGGTGCCATGCCAGAAACCCTGCTCACTTCTTAGAAAAATCCAATTTCAAAAGACAGAAAATGTTTTGGGCCCTAAAAGCCCTCAAGGCCAAGTTTTGAACCTGGCTCTGATACCAAAATGAAACACCCCAAACCCGGCCCACAAGCCCTGATCGGACCTGGCATGCTTCTAGGAAAAACTAGTCGATTCTTATTTGAAACTTTGCTAAAATTTTATGTGTTTTTGAAAAGCAGTTGATTTGGGTTGGGCTCAATTTTAAAACCCGTGTTGATTATGTGTCAAAACGTTTAATATTTATACTTAAGAAAATGGACTTTAACTTTGAATTATTAAAATCGAGTCATACTTAGATAATTAAATATGCATGCATAACAGTTCAAACCAAGGCCTTATTACATCAAATCAAAACCCAAATTAAATCCAAAATACTTAAAATATAACAAGTCCAAAATAAAATAAAATCTTGAATCGAGCATGGCCACCACTAAGCTCTTGCCGAAGGCCGGTCCTTTAATGAGCGCCACCGAAAAGTAATCCCACAACGGGTGAGTCAAACAGACTCAATGTATACACCAACATAAGTCTCAATTAATTCGGGCATATCAATTCATACATAATAGCGCATATACTTAATGATGCAAACCCGCACCCAAGCCTAAGTATCCATCCGCCACACATCACCAGATCAACCATCACACCGTGGGGACTACTAAGTCAACCCTCCATTCGCTACACACCATCGAAGCGATCATTGCAATGACGTGCTCATCGCCTCTTATAAAATTCGTGGCATTGCCACCAGATAATTATTTTGTGACATAAGTCACCACATTCATATATTGTGACATAAGTCACCACATTCGGATATTGTGACATAAGTCACCACATTGATTTTGGGGTATTAAACCACCAATTCACTTCCCCTTTACATATCACCCATATGCCCATGCCAAACATATCATGCAATAACATGTTTTATTTCACATTCTTATCACTATTAACATATGTGCCATAATAGATCATAACCTACTCATAGTAGGAGTAGGTAAACATACCGTATATTTTTCTTAGTACCATTGCATGGTACTTTTAGCCACTTCACACATATTTTTATTAACACATATATTAACGATAACCATAAATTAATTGAAGCTTAGTGTGGGGTACATTTTTGATTTACTTTAGCGCTTTATTGAAATCCAGAAAACCCGATCTAATACTTTTGACCCTTAATCCCTATATTCGCCAACCTTAAACACTTTAGCATAAAGCCATTCGCTAATTAATTAAACTCAAGGACTAACGAAACCGAAATCTTACCTTATTACCGATTTCACTACTAACAAATCATAGAAACTTGTAGTCTTTCCTTCCTTGCAATCGGCTAACACTAAGTCACTTGATTGGGTTCGTTTCAGCTTTTTGAATAAACATGAAATAGATCTAAAACATTAACTATTGCCTTGGCCGATTATTATGTCCACTTACCTTGTAGATTTAAACCCCGGAAACCTCAGCTTACTTCTGTTGACTTTCTCCTAAAAGCCAAAGTCACCTCAATTTTACCTACATTCTACCATCCTCCACTTATTCAACAAACCAAAAATCACAATTAACTTAGCCCATATGGCATTCACCAAAAGAAAAGAATAGAAAAGGGCCATTCTACCACCTACCATCAACCACTCACCTTGGCTTCTCCAAAATCGGACTTCGGCTATTGTAAAAGCAGATTAAACACAGAGATAAAGAGGAGAAATTGATAGGCATAAACAATTGATTGGGTTAGATCTTAATGAAAAGAAAGGAAGAAATCGCAAAGGAAAGAAATCTCAAACTTACCGAATCACTAAGGAACATGCGCCTATGGTGCACCTTCGGGAAACTAAACCACCCTTGTAGATTCGACTTTAAGGCTTAGAGAATAGTCGGCTATGAGTCACTTGTGTATTCGACTTCAACAAGAGTGAAAAGAAAGGGATATGAGGCTTAGAGGGATTCGGCTATGATGGTTTTTTTTTAGAAAAGAATATCCGATTTTGGTCAAATGAAGAGGAAAGGAAGAAGAAAGCAGAGAGAGCTAATTAAATCTCCTAAGAATTTTCGGCACAAATAAGTTGAGTGGAGAGAGAACTAAGTTTTGGTACACTACTAGAGAAGGAAAGAAGAACCAAAAGAACCTCTAAACCTCCCTTTAGCAATTCTATTAAGATCGAAATTGGTCACCAAGGAATCCTTGGCCGACCAACACTATCCTCCTCTCCAATTCCACCTTTTTCTTATCACTTTATTTAAGATTAATAATAAAATTAATCCATCATTTATCCCTCATCTTGGCGAATTATAAAAGGAAATTTAACTTAATCTACACACCTCCTCAAGGCCCCATTGCCGTCCAACACCTCTTCTCCTAGCAAGCAAAATTAAACTCTTTTATTTGCTTCCCTTGCACTCGAACCTTGGCCCATTTGCACTGCTTGTATGCCACTTACAGAGGCTTTAAGTGGTGCCTCCAAGCCACTTAACCAAGCCTATTTGTGTGTCATAACTCCCCTACACTTCCTCTTAAGGCCACCCTGCTTAGCTTCCTCTTTTAGATTTAGAATCTAATAATTTCTAAGGCATTCACCTACGCACTAAGGTTCACCAAATTCATAGAACACATTCAGAATGTTCATAAGCATGCTATTTCACACAATTTAGTAATAATGCATAAGCCATAGTCTGGGATATTACAAGTTGCATATAATTTCAACCCAAAACAGCAGCGTTTATGTTATTTTTTATATCGTACCGTACCTTAAATTTTAAAAAATAATACATGGGAGCTTGTCAAAAATCTAAGCGGCATGATTAGACAGCAATTTGGAGGTTGTCCAAACATTATTAATAATAAACAACCATAATAAATAGCAATTTAGATAGAAATTCTTTAAGATTCATCATACATGGCATTGTTACACTTAGGGAGGATCCGTTATATCTTACAGTGAGATATAAGACAACCCGTTAGGTTTCCAGCCTCTATATTTTGAATCTTTTTTTTTGGACAGCAATAGAACAAACATCATATATACCAACCAAGCAGGATAACAAATCGCAATTTGGACAAAATCTACCAGAAAATAAGGCTAACAACAATATCATCTATAAGAATAACAACCATAATGATACTTTACCTTGAATAAAATGTTGTATCTTTTACACGAACCCTACAATTTCGTAGTATGGAAATTTTATAAACCAATGGCATTTTAGTAATTTTTTCACTGGGGTATTTGAGTAAATCGAGATTATTTTAGAAAAATTTTTCAAAATAGTTTTCCTATACATTAGAGGATAATTTGGTGATTTTAAAACTAGGGTTTTGTGGAAATATGGCTAGTCCCTTTCGGGTTTTAGTTATTGGGTTTAGCCGTGGTGAGTCCTCTTGGTTAGGGTGAACCATTACTACGCACTGGTAGGATTCAAGTGGGTAGGAGGTGAGTCACTAGGACTGCTAAATACCAAGCTCCCATGAAACCAATCCTAGACATGCAGCAGGTTGCCACTAACTTCGGTGACTTAGACACGCTTTTGTTTAATTGTGCATTAAAGTTTTATGTAATTGTTGGGGTAAACTAGTCCTATAGTTCAAGTACTTATCATACTAAGCTACGTTCCATTTTACCCTCTACAAATCATACAATAATTCACACAACGGATAGGTACTTACGGTGGACTTGGTCGAGAGACTCAGTGCCATGCCGAAACCACTTCACTTCTTAGAAAATCTAATTTCAAAAGACAGAAAACATTTTGGGCCCTAAAAGCCCTCAAGGTTGAGTTTTGAACCTGACTCTGATACCAAAATGAAACACCCCAAACCCGGCCCACAAGCCCTGACCGGATCTGGCATGCTTCTAGGAAAAACTAGTCGATTCTTATTTGAAACTTTGCTAAAATTTTGCGTGTTTTTAAAAATAGTTGATTTGGGTTGGGCTCGAATTTTAAAACCCGTGTTGACTATGTGTCAAAACGTTTAATATTTATACTTAAGAAAAATAGACTTTAACTTTGAATTATTAAAATCGAGTCATACTTAGATAATTAAATATGCATGCATAACAGTTCAAACCAAGGCCTTATTACATCAAATCAAAACCCAAATTAAATCCAAAATACTTAAAATATAACAAGTCCAAAATAAAATAAAATCTTGAACTGAGCATGGCCACCACTAAGCTCCTGCCGACCCGATCCTTTAATGAGCGTCACCTGAAAAGTAATCCCACAACGGGGTAAGTCAAACAGACTCAATGTATACAGCCAACATAAGTCTCAATTAATCCAGGCATATCAATTCATACATAATAGCACACATACTTAATGATGCAAACCCGTACCCAAGCCTAAGTATCCATCTGCTACACATTACCCGTACCAACCATCACACTGTGGGGACTACTAAGTCAACCCTCCATCCGCTACACACCATCGAAGGCGTCTGCGATCGACGTGCTCATCGCCCTTATAAAATTCGTGGCATAGCCACCAGATAATTATTTTGTGACATAAGTCACCACATTCATATATTGCGACATAAGTCACCACATTCGGATATTGTGACATAAGTCAACACATTCAGATATTGGGGTATTAAACCGCCAATTTGCTTCCCCTTTACATATCACCCATATGCCCCATGTCAAACATATCATACAATAACATGCTTTATTTCACATTCTTATCACTATTAACATATGTGCCATAATAGATCATAACCTACTCATAGTAGGGTGGGTAAACATACAAGTATTTCGTTCGTACCATTGCATGGTACTTTTAGCCACTTCACACATATTTTATTAACACATATATTAACGTATAACCATAAATTAATTGAAGCTTAGTATGGGGTACACCGATTTACTTAGCACTTTATTGAAATCCAAAACCCGATCTAATACTTTTAGACCCTTAATCCCTATATTCGCCAACCTTAAACACTTTAGCATAAAGCCATTTGGCTAATTAATTAAATCGAAGGACTAATGAAACCAAATCTTACCTTATTACCGATTTCACTACTAACAAATCCCGAAAACTTGTAGTCTTTCCTTCCTTGCAATCGGCTAACACTAAGTCACTTGATTGGGTTAGTTTCAGCCTTTTGAATAAACATGAAATAGATCTAAAACATTAACTATTGCCTTGGCCGATTATTATGTCCACTTACCTTGTAGATTTAAATCCGAAACCTCACATTTACTCGACTTTCTCCTAAAAGCTAAAGTCACCTCAATTTTACCTACATTCACCATCCTCTACTTATTCAACAAACCAAAAATCACAATTAACTTAGCCCATATGGCATTCGGCCAAAAAGAAAAGAACAGAAAAGGGCCATTCGGCCACCTACCATCAACCACTCACCTTTGACTTTTCCAAAATCGGCACTTCTGGCTATTGTAAAATAGGATTCGACTTCTAGAGATAAAGAGGAGAAATTGATAGGCATAAACAATTGATTCGGGTTAGATCTTGATGAAAAGAAAGGAAGAAATTGCAAAGGAAAGAAATCCCGAAACTTACCGAATCACTAAGGAACATGCGGCCTATGGTGCACCTTCGGGAAACTAAACCACCCTTGTAGATTCGGCTTTGAGGCTTAGAGAACAGTCGGCTATGAGTCACTTGTGTATTCGGCTTCAACAAGAGTGAAAAGAGAGGGATATGAGGCTTAGAGAGATTCGGCTATGATGGTTTTTTTTAGAAAAGAATATCCGATTTTGGTCAAATGAAGAGGAAAGGAAGAAGAAAGCAGAGAGAGCTAATTGAATCTCCTAAGAATTTTCGGCACAAATAAGTTGAGTGAAGAGAGAACTAAGTTTCGGCAAACTACTAGAAAAGGAAAGAGAACCAAAAAGAACCTCTAAACCTCCCTTTAGCAATTAGCTAAGATCGAAATTGGTCACCAAGGAATCCCTTGGCCGGCCAACACTATCCTCCTCTCCAATTCCACCTTTTTTCTTATCACTTTATTTAAGATTAATAATAAAATTAATCCATCATTTATCCCTCATCTTGGCCGAATTTTAAAAGGAAATTTAACTTAATCTACACACCTCCACTCAGTGCCCCATTGCCGTCCAACACCTCTTCTCCTAGCAGAAATTAAACTCTTTATTTGCTTCCTAGCTCGAACCTTGGCCCATTTGCACTACTTGTGGCGTCACTTACAGAGGCTTTAAGTGGCGCTCCAAGCCACTTAACCAATCATTTATCCACCTATTTAGCAATTTTAAAGAGAATTAAACTCTTCCTTAAGAGTCCTTATTAAATCCATTGCTTCCTCTTTAAGTAATTAAATAAAATCACTTAAAGTTTTAGTTAGATGCCGTCCACCCCTTCCCTTGATGAGTCGAATTTAAACTTGTTCTATTGGACTCCCAGCTGGCCATCTGAGGCCCAAATTATTCACCTAAGTGGCGTCACTCCTTGGGCTTTAAGTGGTATCTTCAAGCCACTTTTCCAAGCTTTGTTTGTGTGTCAAATTTCACGTACTTTTTCTTTTAAGGCCTCCTTGCCTTAATTACCTCTTTTAAACTTTAAAACTCGACATTTCTAAGTCATTTCTAAGTTTCCAAAAATTTTCGTTCGGCTCTGTAAACTTGACTTTCCTAGGTTTCCAAAATGTTTACTTTCCTCTTTTTAGCTTAGTTTCCAAAATGTTCACTTTCCTATTTTAGCTTAGTTTCCAAAATGTTTACTTTCCTAATTTACTTAGGTTTCCAAAATGGCCACTTTCCTATTTTACTTCAGTTTCCAAAATGGTCTCTTTCCTATTTTTAACGTAACATTTCCATACATTCTCAGGCTTCCAAAAATGTTCACTTTCCTTACATTTCCTTACATTTCCTTACGTTTCCTTACGTTTCCTTACATTTCCTTTCATTTCCTTTCATTTCCTTTCATTTCCTTACATTTCCTTTCATTTCCTTACATTTCCTTACATTTCCTTACATTTCCTTACGTTTCCCTACATTTCCTTACATTTCCCTACATTTCCTTACATTTCCATATATTTCCATACATTTCCATACATTTCCTTACATTTCCATACATTTCTTACATTTCCAAGGTTTTAAAATGCACACAATGGGATTCGAACCTCTTCCTCAAAGTACTTCATTTGATGCCATAACCCTTGCACCTTAGGTGGCGTCCTCGCCACTTTTCCACATCACTTCTTGTTTTAACTTAAAACCAATAATTGTCCAAAGCTTTCTCTTCCATCCTAGGATTTTAAAACCCTTAATTCACTTCCAAACACCGCCAAAACCTACTACTCATTAATTATGCACAAACGCATAACCCTAATCTAGGATGTTACAGATTCTACCCTCCTTAAAAATAATTTAGTCCTCGAAATTACTTACTAACAATCGTACAATCCTTTTCACGCTTTTATGCTTACATGCACAAGACTCGATCTTAATAGAACCATCATACTTTCCAGGCACAATCTCTAAGTTCCGTCCCTAGAACTCATTTCTAACGTCGTGATTTAATCGATTAAGTTTTAAAAAATTTGTTTCAGCGATTAAGCTGAAGAAGTTTTATGGAAAGAATTTTTAAAAGTGGTTCTTCGTATTCATACATGCACACGATCTTTACATTCATACATCCATCAATCAATTATGAACTTTCGTTCGTTCGGAGAAATGTTGTAGTTTTCATTGTTGTTGTTTTTCCACTACTTGGGGTATTTTCGTCATTTGTCCTATAGGGTATTTTTCGCCATTTATCGAAACAAGGTTCCTTGGTGTTTTTATCAATGAGGTATTACGAAATTTTTCATTCGAGGGTATCTTGGAAAATTTTGAAATCGAGGTATTTTGGTAATTAACTTGGGTGAATGTGTAAATCTTAACAAATCAAGGATATTTTGGAATTTACAAAACTTGAGGTTGTTTTGAGAATTTGTTTTCCAAATCGGTGTTGTTGCAAAAATTTGAAATCGGGTTATTTGGTAATTTTAAAAGTCGAGAGCATTTAAGTAAATTCTCTAAATTAGGGCATCTTGATATTTGTAAAGCGAAGTTTACGGTATTTTGTAAAGTAGAAACATTTTAGCAAAAGTCGAGGGTATTTTTTGAAAATCTTAAAAACTAAGGGTATTTTATTAATTTACAACACGAGGGGCATTTAGTAATTTTCCCAAATCAAAGTACCTTGAATTTTAAGTAAAATAGAATTTTGGACACTTTTGCAAAATAGAAATTTTACTAAAATCGAGGTAATATGGTAATTTTAGAAACCAAGGGCATTTAGTAATTTTACCACTAAGGGTATTTAGGTAATTTTGTAAATCAAAATATTTAGGAAAATTTATAAATATAATCTTTTCAAATCAAGAGGTAATTTAGAAATTTTAAAACTAGGGTTTCCATAAAAATACTGACTAGTCCCTTTCGGGTTTTAGTTAGGGGTTTAGCAGGTGTATAAATCCTCTTGGTTAGGGTGAGCCAGGGCTACGCACGGTAGGATTCGAGTGGAGGGAGGTGAGTCGGTGGGACTACTTAAATACCAAGCTCCCAGCGAAACCAATCCTGAACATGCGTACCATGGTTGCCACACCTAACTTCGGCGACCTAATCATGGGTTTGTTTAGTTAGGCATTTAAGTCTTATGTTTTTGTTGGGGTATACTAGTCCTAGGGTTCAAGTACTTATCATACTAATCTCGTTCCATTTCTACCCTTCTACAATTCATATCATAAATCACACAAGAGATTGGAGTACTTACACGGTGAATTTGGTTGGAGACTTAGGTGCCATGCAGAAAAACACCTTAATTCACAAAATCCCTTTTGGGCTTAACTTTGAAAATGTTTTGGGCCTTAAACCCAAGTAGAGAGTTTAAAAGCGGACTCGATACCAAGCTGAAACACCCCACCCGCCCACGAGAATGGATCGGATCTGGTATGTTCCTCAAGTAACTTGGTTCAAATTCATTGAATACTTTGAAAGCGTGTGTTTTGGAAGATAGTTTGTTGTGGGTTGGGCTCGAGTTGAAAACAAATTTATTTTATATCAAAACCCATTTGTTTCAAGTGACTAAATGTTTAAACCTATTTTAAATTAAATGGGCTTAATCTTTATAAAAGTAAATTCATAACATAGTAATTAAAGCGAAATAAGAATCTTCACGATGGCCTTATTACATAAAAGCGAAACCCAAAATAAAATTATACAGAACTTAAAATAAAATAAAGATTCAAATTAAATTAAACTTCAAGTTGAACATGGCCACCACAAGTTCTGTAGTCTGGGTCCATTCTTGCTCATCACTGAAACATGTTCCCTAGCGGGGTGAGTCGATAGACTCAATGTGTAACCAACACTAAAACATAATAGAAATAGGCACACCATACATATCATATTCATATAAAAATTTAAGATGATGATGCAAACCCGAACCCAACCTAGATGCCATCCGCTACACATCCCGTACCAACTTTGCACAGTGGGGACTACTAAGCCAACCCTCCATCCGCTACACACCGCCGAAGGCGTTCATTGCGGTCGACGTGCTCATCGCCCATATAAAATTAGTGGCATAGCCACGAGATAATTGTGTCATGAGACACCACATTGAGATAATGTAACCAAAGTTACCACATTCGGATAATGTGACCAAGTCACCATATTGAGATAATGTGACCGAAGTCACCACATTGAGATAGTGAGACCAAAAGCCATCACATTCACTTCCCTTTCTCAAATAACCCGAATGCCCCATGTTATTCATATCATGCATATCATACTTAAATTCACATTCATGTCACTTTTCACATGTTAAGTATAACATATTTCGTAATCCTAGTAGGAGTAGGAAAGCGTGCACAGTACTTTGTACCATAACATGGTACTTTAGCCACATTCTTACACTTTCATATTAACATATATATCATAATTAAGCCATAAAACTATTAAAATTAGTGTGGAGTACACGATACCTTATCCATATTCTTACACTTTTATATTAGCACATATAATAAAATTAAAGTAGTAAATCCATCAAGATTTAGTGGGTACACACCGATTTGTAGCGATTCCTTGAGATTAGAAAAGCTAGATCTAATAGCTAGATCTAATGTTTAGATCCTTAGTCCCTACATTTGATTTATCATTTATTACTTAGCATAAATCCTATTTGGCTATGATATCCAAATCCTAGTAGGATTTGTAAAAAGACTTACCTTTGATGCCGATTTGATGTTTATTCAAATCCCGAAAACTTGGTTTTCCTTCACCTGATATTCGGCCAACCCTAGATCTCAACATAGGTTAGTTTTCGGCTTTTTAATAATTAAAGAACCGATCTATGTAATCATACAAGCCTTGGCCAAATGCTTTTAGTTGCTTACCTTGTGGATTTTAAATCTCGAAACTCTCCTCCTTATTAATAGAGATGCCGAAATACCTTAGATCTGAAATCTCGAAATTCACCTTCCATATTTCGATCAATAAGATATAGGAGGGATTAGACTAACTTTCGGCTTAAAAGAAAGTATTATAATTATAACTATAGATCCTTACCCTTTATATTGAAATCGATGATCCCTCACGACACCACTTGGAGATTGACTTAGAGACTTGAAGAACAATCGGCTATGATCCCCTTATGTATTAGGTTTCAAAGATGAAAGAAGAGAGGAATAATAGGCTTAGAAGGAATCGGCTAGGAGGCTAAAAGAAAAGAAGAAAAAGAATGGATGCTCAAGAAGAATTTTCAAAGAGGAGAAAGAATATTGACGGAAGAAAGAGAGGAGAATGAATAATGAATAGCCTAGTCTCATCCTTTTATAGCGAAATTACTAGGCCAAGAATCCTTTACTTGGCCATCACTCTTCCCTCATTCTCCTAATTAAAGAATAATTCTTCATTTATCCACCTATTTAGCCAATTTTAAAGAGAATTAAACTCTTCCCTTAAGAGTCCTTATTGCATCCATTGCTTCCTCTTTAAGTAATTAAATAAAAATCACTTAAAGTTTTAGCTAGATCTCGTCCACCCCTTCCCTTGATGAGTAGGATTTAAACTTGTTCTATTGGACTCCTGGCCATCTGAGGCCCAAATTATTCACCTAAGTGGCGTCCTCCTTTGGGCTTTAAGTGGTATCTTCAAGCCACTTTTCCAAGCTTTGTTTGTGTGTCAAATTTCACGTACTTTTCTTTTAAGGCCTCCTTGCCTTAATTACCTCTTTTAAACTTTGAAACTTCGACATTTCTAAGTCATTTCTAGGTTTCCAAAATTTTCGTTCATTTCTGTAAACTTGACATTTCCTAGGTTTCCAAAATGTTTACTTTCCTCTTTTTAGCTTAGTTTCCAAAATGTTCACTTTCCTCTTTTAGCTTAGTTTCCAAAATGTTTACTTTCCTAATTTACTTAGGTTTCCAAAATAGCCACTTTCTATTTTACTTGAGTTTCCAAAATGGTCTCTTTCCTATTTTTAACGTAACATTTCCATACATTCTCAGGCTTCCAAAAATGTTCACTTTCCTTACGTTTCCTTACATTTCCTTACATTTCCTTTCATTTCCTTTCATTTCCTTTCATTTCCTTACATTTCCTTACATTTCCTTACATTTCCCTACATTTCCTTACATTTCCATACATTTCCATACATTTCCATACATTTCCTTACATTTCCTTACATTTCTTACATTTCCAAGGTTTTAAAAATGCACACAATGGGATTTGAACTTCTTCCCTCAAAGTACTTCACTTGATGCCATAACCCTTGCACCTTAGGTGGCGTCCTTGCCACTTTTCCACATCACTTCTTGTTTTAACTTAAAACCAATAATTGTCCAAAGCTTTCTCTTCCATCCTAGGATTTTAAAACCCTTAATTCACTTCCAAACACCTTAAAACCTACTACTCATTAATTATGCACAAACGCATAACCCCTAATCTAGGATGTTATAGTTCTACCCTCCTTAAAAACAATTTAGTCCTCGAAATTACTTACTAACAGTCGTACAATCCTTTTCACTTGACTATGCTTACGCTGCGCTCTCGATCTTAATAGAACCATCATACTTTCCAGCACAATCTCTAAGTTCCGTCCCTAGAACTCATTTCTAACGTCACGATTTAATCGATTAAGAAGTTTTAAAAAATTTTGTTTCAGCGATTAAGCTGCGAAGAAGTTTTATGGAAAGAATTTTTAAAAGTGGTTCTTTCGTATTCATACATGCACGATCTTTACATTCATACATCCATCAATCAATTATGAACTTTCGTTCATTTAGAAATGTTGTAGTTTTTATTGTTGTTGTTTTTCCTTTGCTAGGGGTATTTTCATCATTTGTCCTCTGAGGTATTTTTCGCCATTTATCGAAACAAGGTTCCTTGGTGTTTTTGTCAATGAGGTATTCGAAATTTTTCATTCGAGGGTATCTTGGAAAATTTTGAAATCAGGGTATTTTGGTAATAACTTACGGGTGAATGTGTAAATCTTAACAAATCAAGGATATTTTGGAATTTACAATACTTGAGGTTGTTTTTGAGAATTTGTTTTCAAATCGGTGTTGTTGCAAAATTTGAAATCGGGGTTATTTGGTAATTTTGGAAGTCGAGGCATTTAGTAAATTCTCAAAATCGGGTATCTTGATATTTGTAAAAGCGAAGTTTACGGTATTTTGTAAAGTAGAAACATTTTAGCAAAAGTCGAGGGTATTTTTTGAAAATCTTAAAAACTAAGGGTATTTTATTAATTTACAACACGAGGGTATTTTAGTAATTTTCCCAAATCAAAGTACCTTGAATTTTAAGTAAAATAGAGTTTTGGACACTTTTGCAAAATAGGAAATTTTACTAAAATCGAGGTAATATGGTAATTTTAGAAACCAAGGGCATTTTAGTAATTTTAACACTAAGGGTATTTAGGTAATTTTGTAAATCGAAAATATTTAGGAAAATTTATAAAATAATCTTTTCAAATCAAGAGGGTAATTTAGAAATTTTAAAACTAGGGTTTCCATAAAAATACTGGCTAGTCCCTTTCGGGTTTTAGTTAGGGGTTTAGCAGGTGTATAAATCCTCTTGGTTAGGGTGAGCCGAGGCTACGCACTGGTAGGATTCAGTGGAGAGGAGGTGAGTCACTAGGACTACTTAAATACCAAGCTCCCAACCGAAACCAATCCTGAACATGCGTACCATGGTTGCCACACCTAACTTCGGCGACTTAATCATGGGTTTGTTTAGTTAGGCATTTAAGTCTTATGTTTTGTTGGGGTATACTAGTCCTAGGGTTCAAGTACTTATCATACTAATCTCGTTCCATTTCTACCCTTCTACAATTCATATCATAAATCACACAAGAGATTGGAGTACTTACACAGTGGTGAATTGGAGACTTAGGTGCCATGCCGAAAAACACTTAATTCACAAAATCCTTTTGGGCTTAACTTTGAAAATGTTTTGGGCCTTAAACCCAAGGCCGAGAGTTTAAAACTGGGCTCTGATACCAAACTGAAACACCCCACACCCGGCCCACGAGAATGGATCGAATCTGGTATGTTCCTCGAAGTAACCCGGTTCAAATTCATTCGAATACTTTAAAAACTGTGTGTTTTGGAAGATAGTTTGTTGTGGGTTGGGCTCGAGTTGAAAACAAATTTATTTTATATCAAAAACTCATTTGTTTCAGGTGACTAAATGTTTAAACCTATTTTAAATTAAATGGGTTAAACTTTATAAAGCCCTAAATTCATAACATAGTAATTAAAGCAGAAATAAGAATCGTCACGATGGCCTTATTACATAAAGCGAAACCCAAAATAAAATTATACAGAACTTAAAATAAAATAAAGATTCAAATTAAATTAAACTTCAAGTTGAACATGGCCACCACAAGTTCATCATCCCGGTCCATTCTTGCTCATCACACAAACATGTTCCCTAGCAGGGGTGAGTCGATAGACTCAATGTGTAACCAACACTAAAACATAATAGAAATAGGCACACCATACATATCATATTCATATAAAAATTTAAGATGATGATGCAAACCCGAACCCAAACCTAGATGCCATCCGCTACACATCCCCGCACCAACTTTTGCACAGTAGGGACTACTAAGTCAACCTCCATCCGCTACACACCATCGAAGGCGATCACTGCGATCGGCGTGCTCATCGCCCATATAAAATTCATGGCATAGCCACCGGATAATTGTGTCATGAGACACCACATTCGAGATAATGTAACAAAGTTACCACATTCGGATAATGTGACCAAGTCACCATATTGAGATAATGTGACCAAGTCACCACATTGAGATAGTGAGACCAAAGCCATCACATTTACTTCCCTTTCTCAAATAACTTGAATGCCCCATGTTATTCATATCATGCATATCATACTTAAATTCACATTCATGTCACTTTTCACATGTTAAGTATAACATATTTCGTAATCCTAGTAGGAGTAGGAAAACGTACCTGAGTTGTTATGGTACTTTAGCCACATTCTTACACTTTCATATTAACATATATATCATAATTAAGCCATAAAACTATTAAAATTAGTGTGGAGTACACACGATACCTTATCCATATTCTTACACTTTTATATTAGCACATATAATAAAATTAAAGCCGTAAATCTATCAAGATTTAGTGTGGGGTACACACCTAATTTGCTTAGCGATTTCTTGAGATTAGAAAAGCTAGATCTAATGTTTAGATCCTTAGTCCCTACATTTGATTTATCATTTATTACTTAGCATAAATCCTATTTGGCTATGATATCCAAATCCTAGTAGGATTTGTAAAAGACTTACCTTTGATGCCGGGTTGATGTTTATTCAAATCCGAAAACTTGGTTTTCCTTCACGATATTCGCCAACCCTAGATCTCAACATAGGTTAGTTTTGGCTTTTTAATAATTAAAGAACCGATCTATGTAATCATACAAGCCTTGGTAGAATGCTTTTAGTTGCTTACCTTGTGGATTTTAAATCTGAAACTCTCCTCCTTATTAATGGAGATGAAATACCTTAGATCTGAAATCTAAAATTCACCTTCCATATTTGATCAATAAGATATAGGAGGATTAGACTAACTTTCGGCTTAAAAGAAAGTATTATAATTATAACTATAGATCCTTACCCTTTATATTGAAATCGATGGATCCCTCCGACACCACTTGGAGATTCGCTTAGAGACTTGATGAACAATTGGCTATGATCCCTTATGTATTCGGTTTCAAAGATGAAAGAAGAGAGGAATAATAGGCTTAGAAGGAATCGGCTAGGAGGCTAAAAGAAAAGAAGAAAAAGAATGGATGCTCAAGAAGAATTTTCGAAGAGGAGAAAGAATATTCGGCAGAAGAAAAGAGAGGGAGAATGAATAATGAATAGCCCTAGTCTCATCCTTTTATAGCCGAAATTACTAGGCCAAGAATCTTTTACTTGGCCATCACTCTTCCCTCATTCTTCTAATTAAAGAATAATTCTTCATTTATCCACCTATTTAGCCGAATTTTAAAGAGAATTAAACTCTTCCCTTAAGAGTCCTTATTGCCGTCCATTGCTTCCTCTTTAAGTAATTAAATAAAAATCACTTAAAGTTTTAGCTAGATGCCGTCCACCCCCTTCCCTTGATGAGCTGAATTTAAACTTGTTCTATTGGACTCCCTGTGGCCATACGAGGCCCAAATTATTCACCTAAGTGGCGTCACTCACTGGGCTTTAAGTGGTATCTTCAAGCCACTTTTCCAAGCCTGTTTGTGTGTCAAATTTCACGTACTTTTTCTTTTAAGGCCTCCTTGCCTTAATTACCTCTTTTAAACTTTGAAACTCGACATTTCTAAGTCATTTCTAGGTTTCCAAAAATTTTCGTTCGGCTCTGTAAACTTGACATTTCCTAGGTTTCCAAAATGTTTACTTTCCTCTTTTTAGCTTAGTTTCCAAAATGTTCACTTTCCTCTTTTAGCTTAGTTTCCAAAATGTTTACTTTCCTAATTTACTTAGGTTTCCAAATGGCCACTTTCCTATTTTACTTGGTTTCCAAAATGGTCTCTTTCCTATTTTAACGTAACATTTCCATACATTCTCGGGCTTCCAAAATGTTCACTTTCCTTACATTTCCTTACATTTCCTTACATTTCCTTACATTTCCTTACATTTCCTTACATTTCCTTACATTTCCTTACATTTCCTTACATTTCCTACATTTCCTACATTTCCATACATTTCCATACATTTCCATACATTTCCTTACATTTCCATACATTTCTTACATTTCAAGGTTTTAAAATGCACACAATGGGATTGAACCTCTTCCTCAAAGTACTTCACTTGATGCCATAACCCTTGCACCTTAGGTGGCGCCCTTGCCACTTTTCCACATCACTTCTTGTTTTTAACTTAAAACCAATAATTGTCCAAAGCTTTCTCTTCCATCCTAGGATTTTAAAACCCTTAATTCACTTCCAAACACCGCAAAACCTACTACTCATTAATTATGCACAAACGCATAACCCCTAATCTAGGATGTTAAAAAGAAACCTTTCTGAAAGCAACATTCATGGAGAATAAAGCGAAGTTAATTTTCATTTACCTCAATAAGATATGGCAAATCAAACTTGCAAATGTTATATCCAATTGTAATATCGAGGTCCACTTCATGGATAAATTCCTACAAGCAAACCTTCTCATTAAAAAGGTACTAATGTAGTGTAGAACTAGAGGAAAAAAAAGGTACTAAAATAAGAGATAAAAGAACCAAAATCTGTCTTTATTTTGGACAGTCTTCAATCCAAAGGTGGTTCTTAGTTTACATGCATAAATTCCTTTTTTTTTCATTTTATCTTGTTGTAAGATGAAATAATATTTATAGCCAATTTAGATCTCCATAAAGGAAATGGAAATTCCTTTTGAGTTTTATATAGAATTTCATGAGTTCATTTTTTGGAGCTAATATTATTGACTTGATCTTTTCAGTTTTGCTTGATATAGGAGCAGGCATATAATAGGCAGTGAAAGAGGCATATAATAGGCAGGCATATAATAGGCAGTGAAATAGAAAGAACCGACAATTATAATACCAAAAGGCAAGAAATGTGTAACACAAAAGATGAAAAAGGTTCCGTCATTTTCCATCTAGAAATCATAGAGACGATGGGTTGGAAGATTATAAAAGGAGCATGCATCTGAAGCATACTTACGTCTTGTAGTATAAGGCCTATAGAGTCGAAGACTAAATCGATTTTCAGCAACAATTACATCAACAAGTGGTCTAGCATAGCCTTGTGGATAGCCATTAAAAGTCATGAGAATGTGAGTGGCTATTTGAAAAAAAAATTTTGAATAAAATAATGAGAATCAATATGAAATTTTACTATTTTATTTACATATGAGGAGTGTTTACAGTTTATTCATATTTAATGAGAAAGAAAATTTCTAAAGCGCAAAAGATTTTCTTTTCCCTTCCATATGTAAATGCATACCATCTAAAACCGGTGATCTAGAACCAAAGATTCATTAACACATTTGTACTCCTATTAACTAGCTTATCTCCGATTGCAAAATCTCATTCTCAACTATCATTCCTAGAAAAACAGCATGCAATCAAAGTTTCATCTTCAAATTAAACTGAAAGGCACGATCTTTGGGGTAATTAGCCTATCAATCAAATACTATGACTATGATGGTATCTCAAGCCTGCATGAGTTTCTTCATCATCCAATCCCTTAGTTTACATGCATTTTGCGTAGAAATAAAAATGAAGGGCATGCAACTAGCTTTCACATTTCATTATTAAACTAATTTGAGGGCTTTATAATGTTCCAAGCTGACCTGAGTGGCACTTTTTATATGGTCCTCTTCAATTCTACTCACTTTCAAACTTACCTGTGAAGCCAAAATTTGAGCTTTCAGATCAGCAAATAATTTGCAGCAATTTAAACACCTCAATTAACAATATTATTAGACCTCAATTACAGCAATAAAACATCTCAATTTACAGCAAATAAACAGTTCAAATTACGATTACACAATGTGGCTTCACAGTTTAAAAAGGAGCGATATGACATCCAAATGTACTTTGCTTCAAACAACTAGTAATGTTAGAAAAATAAAGAATGGGAACAAATAGTAATGTTTGAAAATGAGTGAGATAGAATACAAATAACTTACAAGTATGAAAGGGCGGACCCAATTTAACTCAATTATCCAATGCCACCAAAAATAATAATTAACAAATAAAGTAAATCTAGCCTCTGAAACAAGCTTGAAGGCAACCTCAGCTTTTGGACGTTTACTCTTATCAGGATGAAGTTGCAAAGCTAAAACACCAGAAAAAGAATTTCAAACCCTTTCAATAATACAATGCATTTTCTTGCACTTTCTTGCTTACAAAGCTTATGATAATGCCTTTCAATAAGCTCGGACCACAATTCTCGACCACGCAAGGGGAAAATATTCACCAAAATGGACATATTTTATGTCAAAATGACTTGTAATATTACAAGGGATAATTATTTATAAAGCACAAAATACAAAAATATAAAATATATAACATATAACAAATTTGATCAGGCAAGTGCAGCAGAAAATATATGCAATTTAAAAAAAGTTTATATGCAATTTAACTTAATAATGTAATTAAAACTAAAATAAAAGTAGACAAAATAGTTTCAAGGATTAAAAAAAGTACATGGTAATAAAATTTAATAAAAATAAATCATGGAAAACATGACAAAATGGAAGACAAAATCAGCAATCAAAACTATACAAAATCGGAGCCCCAAAAGGAAAATCAGCATATTTGCAGTTAAGTCAATAAACAACAGCACATAACATTTGAACAATTCAATTTGTTTGATACTTACCAGGTAATTACAGCACATAACATTTCAACAGTTCAATGTGTTTGATACTTACCAGGTAATTACAGCTTTTTATCAATCCTTTAGAACTTAAGCTTCAGTTACTATATAAAACCTGCAAAGGAGCTAGTTGAATTAGAATGAAAGTTTATATTGGATAAACGCCAAAAGAACAAACAACAGCATTGAACAATGTCTCGGGTTAGATTTTCTAATTTCTTCCATGTATTGTTTATTATTTATAATAATCAAGGTGGTATAAATATAATTCTCATCAATTATAAGCAACAAATTTCATCTCAAAATTCTATGGTAACTTCCATGAGACTTGAGCTCATTGGATCATTACCCTTCACATTTAAAACCCTATCAACCATAACAAGATCCGATCAAAATTCTCATTTGAAGCACCAGTTCATTTGATCATCCATACTAGACCACAAATCGCATAACAGTCAAGAGAAATATGCTTAGCTTACCAAGTGCATGCGAAACACATAAACATATAAAGTTAATCAAACAATCTAGTTTACAAGATAAAAAATAGAAAAGAAAAGTGAAGTGCCAAGCAAATGAATCAAACAACTAGATACAAATCTAGAAAAACTTCCACAATCAGATCATAATTCAAAAGAAAACAAATCTAATCGAAAAGGAAATTCCTTGCAATGACTAACCAAATTCACTTTCAGATCAACCTAAACTAAGCGATTCCAACCTCTTTAAACTTCCCAAAGAGAATGCAAGAAAATCCAAAAATAAAACCTTAGAATAAGCTAATTTTCCACATAAAAGGATCGAAAACTACAAGTCGAACAAAATTATTATCATTTCCATATCGGATCATTAGAAACACATAAATCTAACTACCCAACAAAAGCATTCTGAAAAGCATCGACCGATTCACCAAATCTAAAGCGAAAAAAGAAGCTAAGCAGATCTACAAATTACTTCTTATTTTTGAATCAAAAGCAGTTCTACAAATTACAAGCGGAGAAAACAAAATCAATGAATGAAATAGTAAAGAACACAAACACAAGTTAGGATCAAGACGTCACGGAGAAACAGAGAATGAAGAGAGGTTCTCAAGATTTCCAATGAGAGTGCTAGGGGATTTTGGGGAGAAATTAGGGATTAGGAGTTACATTTTTTGGGGATGACTTGGGTAAAAGCGAGGAAAAAACGGTGCCGTTTTGTTAAAAAAATTGGCGTTTTCAACAAGCGCCACTAAATTCCCTTACAAAAACGACGGCGTTTGAATTAACTGGTTCCACTAACACTCTAAATTAAACGACGTCGTTTCAATTAAATTGTCGGGTTATTTGCGGCATTTCATAGAAAGCGCCACTAAAACTCTAAAGAAAACTGCGCCGTTTGAATTAAAATTAATAGTTTTTTGCGGCATTTTATATTTACTGGCTAACGCCGCTAATGCCCCATGTAAACGACGTCGTTTTGTTTATTAATATGTTTATTGATATGCTTTTTGTGGCGTTTTTCAGCAAAAACGCCACTAATACCAATAATTTTTTTAGTTTATTTATTTATTAAATTCCTTTAAAATAATTTTGTTTTCTTTCTAACACTATATTTAAATTATACAGTTTTATAATTTAAGTTCTCATACCTAAATCATAAAACCCTAAATTTTACACCTAAAAAGTATATCATATGATACACTAAACTCCAAATTATACACCATAAACCACGATTAAATTATACATGTAATTAAACCCTAAACCGCAAATCATACATATATTACAAGGTGCAGAAGTAATTAAAGAAATAATCTTATTGCAAACCGTAAACCCTAAAATAATTTGAATTTTATCTCTTTTATCAAAATCTTAAACCCTAAACCCTAAACACTAAGACTCTAACTCTGTTGTTCGATATGGTTTAAGCACTAAACCCTAAACCCCATAAATCTAAAAACTAAAAATTAAACTATAAACCCGGCCTAAACCCTAACCTAACCCGTACTCTTAAACCCAAAACCATAAATCCTAATTCTTATTTCCCAAACCATAAACCATAAAGCTTAAACCATAAACTATATATATACCCTAAATTAAATTCCATAAGCCCTAAACTATAATGAGAATTAATTCAATATTTTAAAATTAATACTATCTCTTTTACAATTATATAATAAATTATTTAATATTTTTTTTCATTTTTAACAAATATTTTTCTATGTTTTTACTTTCAAATTTTTTCTATCTGTCATTATTTTTATTATAAATAATTTATATTTTAATTAAGATAAAATATTTATATTTTAAATATTCAATTAAAAATAAATTAAATATTCAATTAAAATTTTTAAACCCTAAACCCTAAATCTAAAACCCCTATACCCTAAACCATAAACATTGTAACACCCCACACCCCCAAACACTACAATCGGATCTGGTATGTCACCAAGAAAAATTTTATCGAAACATGTCGCATTTTCGGAAAAGCCCAAATATGTTTTATATAGAATATGCTTAAGTAAAATCCAAACTTAAATACATGCCTTTTAATTAAAATAAAAAGCTTAAACGACTTAAAGTAATAGAAGCTCATAATAAAACATAATAGCCCATGGCCTTATTACAACGAGGTTTGAAGTCCATTAATTAAAATATAAAATAAAACTTGAGTCTCTTTTTGCCAAATCTACATATTCTTACAGATGACCACCTTGCGTTCCTCTCCACCGGTCCGAATCACTAGGTATCACCTGAAATGTTAATTAAAGGGTGAGTCGCGAGACTCAGTGTGCAACCCTCATGCACCACTAGAGTTTGGGCCTTAAGCCCATTAAACAAAATAAACAGTGTAATAATCATAATAAAATTAATAGCAATTAATATGCAAGGCTCAACCCGTTTGCCTAGGTTTCCATCCGCTACACACCCCCGTACCAACCGTTCATACCATTGGGGATTTCTACAATTAACCCACACCACTACACACCATGATGGCAGTCATGTTGCTCATTCACATATGATGGCCAAGCCCTTATAACATATAATGGCGAAGCTCAGTATAACATTTAATGGTCAAGCTCAGTATAACATTTAATGGCCAAAGCAGATAACGATTCACGGCATTAGCCACTACACATGTAACTTATAACTTCCTCCATTCATCAACCCAACCCATGCAATCACATACAAGCATTTTACTTATAACATTTAAGCAGTTATTTACTAACGGGGATCCGCTTTTTCCCTCCTTGGCTTGCATTAATAAACCGAGATTTGGCATTTATTAAAACATAAAAAAACACATGAACATACAATAATAGGCAGATCTAGATGGTGGGAGGTATTACACACCAGTTGCGTGAAAATCTATTATCCCTAACATAGAGCCTTATTTGTCGAATCCCGAAAATCCCTAAGACAACGTCACCTTCCTACCTTCGACTTTTCCACCAAATCGGCACAGGAGACTTTTAATGAGATAGATTCGGCTACTAAAAGCAGAGAGGGAAAATCGACAGGCCTTAAATAAGTGTTTCGGGTTAGATTTGAATGAAAAGAAAGAGTGAAATCGCATAGAATAAAATCCGAAACTTACCAAATTACTAAGGAGTATGTGGCTTATGGTGCACCTTCGGGAAACAGAAACCTCCCTTGTAGGTTCGGCTATGTGAGATGAGAGTATGAATCAAATGGAATTCGGCTTTTAGAAAAAGAAAAATAGAAACTATAGGAAAGGCTTAGAAATTTCGGTAGAGAATGAGAGAAAAATAGGGTTTGAATCAAATTGAAGAATACTACTCCCTATTTATAGAGAAATTTCGGTATATCATCCACACACGAGTTGGAATTTGACCAACTCTTCCCTTCTCCGATAGCCTTTATCTCACCGATAACCCAATCCTTATCTCCTCAAAAAATAGCCTCATCTTTCTCTTCATTATCTTCCTATTTATCAAGAAATAAAAGAATTAAAATCCTTATTTTGTAACTAGTGTGCCGTCCACTCCTAGGGCTTGTAAGTGCCGAATTTTCGTCTTAAAATTTGGGCCCTAAGTGGCCATACTAGGCCCAAACTCCTCCCCCTTATGATGCCACCTTATACCCACTTAAAGCTCCTCAAATCCTTGGGCCACAAGCCCGACTTGTCACTTAATTAACTATCTACTTAATTATAAGCTAACACCATGTATTAGCCATCTAACCCATATTTTTAAAGCCCAATATATCACTTTAAAATACCCAGAGCACTAATTTAAACCCTAATCCACATATTTAATCAAAAAGTCAGCCCGATCCTTAGAATCTCAATTTAACATATTAAACTATCACCTTAATGCGCAGACCCACGTTTAGGATGTTACAAACATATATCCTTTAATCCCTAATCCCGAACCACTAACCCTTAAACCTTAAATCATGGACTCTAAACTTTAAACATTAAATCTTGAACTATAAACCCTAAACTCATAACCTTTTAAACTTATATTGACAAGAAAACGATGTCGTTTCATGTTGAAAAAAATAATTATTTTTGCGGCGTTTGTAGCAAAAACGCCACTAACTTTTTACAATGTTTATACTGTAATTAAAACGAGGATGTTTTGTTTTGAAATAAAAAATAATTTCGCGGCATTTTTGAATAAAATGCCGCAATAAGTTTATTTTTTGCGGCGTTTTTAGTACAAACGCCACTAACTTTTTACAATTTTTATACTGTAATTAAAACGAGGACGTTTTGTTTTGAAATAAAAAAATAATTTAGCGGCGTTTTTGAATAAAACGCCGCAATAAGTTCATCTTTTGCAGCGTTTTTAGCAAAAACGCCACTAACTTTTTGCAATTTTTATACTGTAATTAAAACGAGGACGTTTTGTTTTGACATAAAAAATAATTTAGCGGGTTTTTTACAGAAGCGCCGCTATTTCTTGGCCTGGAAACAAAACGACGCCGTTTAAATATTTAAATAATTATATATTTTGTGGCGTTTTTAAACAAGCGCCGCTAATGCTCAGATCTATAGCGGCGTTTTTTACAGAAGCGCCACTAATGCTCTGACCTATAGCGGCGTTTTTACAAAAGCGCCGCTAATGCTCTGATCTTTAGCGGCGTTTGGGCCAAAAACGCCGCTATTTATCAACTTTTTGCGGCGTTTGACTTCAAACGCCACCAATGTATAATATTTGCGGCGTTTAACGCCGCTAAAAGTCTGTTTTGGTGTAGTGAGATCGTGTTCTAACTTACGGAATATGATTTCTTTCTAAAACCGAGATAATCGAATATCTTTTAAAATAAATAATTTTTGTGTTTATTCTCGTTGCGAGGATTTAAGACATTGTGTCTTAACTTATGGGACATAATTATTTTTCTCGATTAACGTAAAATATGCCATTTTCTCAAGAAGTCTTCAATTAAGCGATATTTTGACGAAGAATAGTATTTTAAAATTTCTTCAAATTTTCAATTTTCAATACTAAGACATTAACTAATCAACTAGGTATCAATTTTTGACGTTACGAGGGTGCTAATCCTTCTTCGTGTGTAACCGACTCCCGAACTCATCTTTCTGAATTTCGTAGACCAAAAGCGTTGTTTTATTAATTCAAAACCGTTTATTAAATCCGTTTATTAAAACCAACCACTTTACAAAGTGACCTGATTACACCTTATTAAAAAGATTGGTGACAACTCACGTTTTTTTCGCTTTCATTTTTAAAATAAAAGTCGACCCCCTTTTTCAAAAAAATGGTTTCTACAAGGACAATACCTTCTACTGAGGGAGTGAGCAGATACTCGCCCTCAATAGAGATATATATACCAATGGAGTCTTAGGTTTATTGGTTTCTTTGTATAACTTGGCAACAGGTAAAATTTGAAAGTGAATGTTATTGAATCATTGATTATTGTGTTGCAATGCAACCAAATTTGAAATTGTGAACAATGCGGAAAACAATGGCTAGAATGAAAAGTTTGATGGATACGATGCTTCCATTGCAATACCACCAAGTCCATCCTTATGTTAGACAAATTCGAACTTGGGAATAGGTATGAACTTTTCTTGTACTAACATAAACACTCACTTTAAGTTACGTACATACTCATATCTAGCACTCATTTTGAATCCAGGTGTCTATGGCTGCACAATGGGCATCCTCATTAGTTCCGAACACGGTAAGTTAAGTTTCTAAAGTGTGGTGCTCTATACTATTGAGTTTTTTAGTATATTCTATTAGTACTCGGATTTGATTGCCTATCACTACAAGCTTATAGGACTATAGGAGTAACTTTTTTTACTGTTTTGGGAGCAGCTTTATTGAGGACGTTAATTAACGGCCAAAAACTACCCAAACTGTGGAATCCCAAAAACCTGAAATCACGAAGCTTATTGGGCCCACATGTTTAGTTTAATCACACCATTGAAGCATGCTTTTAATCCCTTTATAAAATCACCCATTTTCTCCTTTCAAGCTCAACTCTCCCTCCATTTTCATCGCAACCAAAAAAATGGCAATCCCTTCACTTTCTCTTCTCTTCCTTTTCACCTCTCTTCTTCTTGTTTCCTCTTTCTCGGTTAAAGATCCTGAACTTGTAGTTCAAGATCTGCACAGGTAAACAAACGGTTCACATTGTATTTATCGTGATTGTGGATATAATGAATACCATATCATTTCTTTTGTTTTGGTTTTTGGACAGGGCCATTAATGTGTCTAGGAGGAACCTTAAGTATCTCTCTTGTGCAACTGGTAACCCCATAGATGATTGCTGGAGATGTGACCCTAAGTGGGAGAAGAACAGACGGAGGCTAGCCGACTGTGCAATCGGGTTTGGCAAGAATGCCATTGGTGGAAGAGACGGTAAACTCTACGTTGTCACTGATTCTAGTGATGATGATCCCGTGAATCCGAAACCTGGAACTTTAAGACACGCTGTGATTCAAGACGAACCGCTGTGGATCGTGTTCGCTCGTGATATGACCATTCAATTGAAGGAAGAACTCATTATGAACTCTTTCAAAACAATTGATGGCAGAGGTGCTAGTGTTCACATTGCTGGGGGTCCATGCATTACCATTCAGTTTGTGACCAACATTATCATCCATGGATTGCACATTCATGATTGCAAACAAGGAGGGAATGCTATGGTGAGGGACTCCCCGCGGCACTACGGTTGGCGAACGACATCGGACGGTGATGGTGTGTCCATCTTTGGTGGTAGCCATATTTGGGTGGATCATAACTCGTTATCAAACTGCAAGGATGGTCTGATTGATGCCATTTACGGATCCACTGCCATCACCATTTCAAATAACCACATGACTCACCACGATAAAGTTATGTTACTAGGGCACAGTGATTCCTATATGAAAGACAAGAACATGCAAGTCACCATTGCCTTTAATCACTTTGGTAAAGGGCTCATCCAAAGAATGCCAAGGTAACCCAAAAATGTCTAGTGTTAATTTTTCTCACATTGGGGCGTAAATGGTTTTCTTGTTCAAGTTAGGCCCTAAACTTGACAGTTGTTCCTAGCTATATTATCCAAGGTTCTGAACTTGTCAATTGTTTTAATATTAGGATTTGAATTTTTTTTGTCTAAGTTAATTCTTGAAAACCTTTGAGTTTAAGCCTCATATGAGAATAATTGTCAGGTTTAGAGATTAATTTAGACAAAAAAATTCAACCTTCAATGTGAAAACGGTTGCCTGGTCCAAATCCTAATGTGAGGATAATTGTTAAATTCAAAGCTTAACTTGAACTAAAAAAAGTTAAATTCAGACCCTATCATATATTTGCTATACTTTAGTTTGGGTTAGTGACAGCATTTTTTTAATATATTTAATTTGAGTTTGAACAAATATTCACCCTCTATGGGACCGTAATTCTATATATAGTACACATTTACAGATGCAGACATGGGTATTTCCATGTGGTGAACAATGACTACACCCATTGGGAAATGTATGCAATTGGAGGGAGTGCTAATCCAACCATCAACAGCCAAGGGAATAGATTTACTGCACCAAATGATATATTCAGCAAAGAGGTGAGTAACCCCATTTTAATACTTTGAATGTATTGAGATTTGATGACTTATGGTTGTAATAATCATATTTGATGTAGGTGACCAAGCATGAGGATGCACCAGAGAGTGAATGGAAGAACTGGAACTGGAGATCGGAAGGCGACCTGATGGTAAATGGTGCTTTTTTCACACGGTCGGGTGCTGGTGCATCTTCAAGCTATGCCAAGGCCTCTAGCTTGGGTGCTAGACCATCATCCCATGTCGCTACGATAACAATTAATGCCGGTGCACTTAATTGCAAGAAAGGCTCTCGTTGCTGATAGTAAAAGTTGTTGATGTTAAAATTCGAACTTCAAATATATTAAATAAGTTCGAATTTTTCTTTTTAAATTTGAGTTCGATGATTACAACCTCGGCCTGTTACTCAAGGACTTTGAGAAAGCAAGTGCAGATGTGTTGATATAATATTTAAATATCTATAAATTCTATCTTTTACTTTATTTTGCATTAAATCTCTCTGTTCTTTCTATATTTCTCTTTCTCCCATAAACCCCAAGTGGGAAACCATGAAAAAATACGGTAAATATTGCCGACACTAAAGACAAAGGAAAATAAAGAATGCATTTTTTCTGTACACATATATGAAAAGCCTTCCATTCCAAGTAGTTTTGAATTGATTTGAGTAGGAAAGTTCACCCGCCACAACTGTAATTAATTAAAAGTAATGCCCATACACTAAAGTAAGTTTTATGTTGATATGTATAGATTAATTTTTAATAGTAAAACAGAAATATTAGTTTGTTCTTTTATCTAATATGTAAGGATTAATTTATTTATTTTTTAAAGTAAAAGAGAGCAAAATATAATCAAGCTTCTAATTCAAATGCTTCTATGGTACTTTTACTAATAACTTAGTATCTACGACCCAAATCTACAAAATAATAAATAAAATATTAGAGAGGATTTTACTTATATGAGTGTTAAGTTAAAAGTAGTATCACACCCTTTTGTGTAATTTTTATGAATGATATTTTAACGATTTAATTATTAATTTATTGATATAATTATACTTATAATTCATATAAATTTTAAATTAATCTAATACTTCTATTATATCGATTATTTATTAATTAATTAAATTTTTTATTTAAAATAATTTAACGTACGTAATTTATATAAATGAAATATAAAATATACTGATTGAGGATGGGATGACTTTGGTACAATTTTTACCCTGAAAACTGAGAACAAAGAAAGCACCAAGACATGGACTAACAGAAAATTTACAACAACGGAAAGACACCTCCAACATTTGTCGAAGTTTCATGGGGGTCCCTCTCAAAGAGAGTAAATGTAAAAGACAAAATAAAGAAAGAAAACACAAAAGCAAAGGCATTGTTTGGAACAGCTTTTGATGTAACTGTCTTTGACTAAGGTTGCTTCACATTGCATGCCTTGTCTTTTCCATGTTCCACTATCCTCTTATTTCTTTATTTACGTATTTAAATCAGGCACTCAATGAGTTCTCGACTCTATGGTGCCATCATGTCCTATACCTCTCCCACATGCATCATCCACCATTACATGATAATGTTTTGGTTTTCTCTTTATTTTTAACCCTGTTTCATTGATAGGATATGATTAGGGTATATGGTCTTGTTTTGAGGGGCTCAAGGGGCACATTTGCTGCCCTGCTACTGATTGATTGATTCAGTCTAAAAACATTGACTTTCAACTTCAAAATATTGGATTCAACTTGTGGAGTTTTATTCATATATTTATATTATATGATTAGGAATAATATTTTAATGCATTAAATATAATATATTCTCAGGTTAGTATATGTAATTTTTAAAATGCAATGCCATGAATGGTAATTATATATATATATATATATATATATATATATTATATTTTCTATTTTTATTTTATTTTAATCATTTTATGCAAATATACATTAAACATTTTAAAATTAATTTTGATTAAATTATATATTAACTTATGATGAATTCATTTCTACATCCTTTCTTCCTCTGCCTTTATATTTTAATAAATTTATTTAATTTTATCAAAACCCTTATAAATAATGATAAATTAGTCTGATTTAGATAGAAATAATTTAATAAATTTATGTCAAAGTTAATATATAATTGAATTACATATAAGTTTAAAATATTTAATTGTAATTGAAGTCAAATATAAATTAACTAGAAATTATTTTTATAGTGCTTGAATATAATTTTAAAGTACTTATTTTATAATTAAAAATAAAATAATTAAAATTACATGATAAATAATATAAAAATATAATTATCTTTTCTTTAAAATTTTAGGTAGTAAATAGAAACAAATATAAACAAGTGTAAGCAAACTTCTTCTTCATGTATTTGGACCAAATTCGAATTCAGAAGTCAATATTATTGGGAAGACTTTACTTGAATATCACCCTAATCTAAATAAGACTAGGCTTAGACTGTAAAACAAGTGAGGAGACCTCTGGTTAAACAAATAAAAATGTTGCTTCTTTTATAAAAAAAAAAAATTGTTGCTTCTTTTTTTTTTTTTGTCGAAATCATTGTATCTATCACCGACTAATCCCCTTGTAGTAGGCCCAATTTGCCCGAGCCAAAGATTAAACCAAAACCAAAATATAAAAACCAAAAAATAATAAGAGTCCATTTATAAGAAAGGCCCAAATGGCCCAAAAAAACCCTAAAACCCAACTCTACCCAAGCCCAAAACCACCAATGGCCCAAAATAATTTCTTCAAACAAAACCTTAGCCCTCATGCCCCCATGTGCGCTGCACTCTTCCCTCGGTCGTCCCGCCTATGCCTCGTCCAGAGGCCTGGCACCCTTGACCGCCATTTCACCAAAGGAGCTAAAAGACACCTTCCAACCTCCGTTGACTTTGCCAGCAAAAAAGATGGAAAAGAGGACAGGAGCAAATAGCAGAAACAGTGGCAAAAATGAAAACAAACAGGAGCAAACAGTAGCAAACATTATGTAAATCGGCTATAAAAGCCATCAACAACATGCAATGAATTTTTTACACACAATATTAATAAAAAAACAAAACTCAAAGTTGAAAGAGGTGATTTTTTTTATTTTAGTTTTTTCTATTTATTTTAATAAAAGCATAAAACAAAATAAAAAAGGGGAAATCTTACCCTTTTCTTTTCGCGTCTACCCGTCGTGGGGGGAAGGAGGCCACTATCTCCGATGAAAGATGACATGTAACATCCTAAATTTTTGGGCCTATGCATTTAATGGGTGAATATGTGTAATGAGTTAATTTAAGTGTTAGGGGTCCAAATTGGGCTCAAGCTTAGGCAGAGGCCTTGATTAAAATTATCTGTTTGGGCATTATAGGACTTAAAAGGTAGTACATGTGTTTAAAAATCAAAATGGGCTTGTAGCCCAGTGGTCAGTAGCGCCATTTAGGGAACAAGGAGGTGACGCCACACCAGGGAGTATGTAACATCCTAGATTAGGGGTTATGCGTTCGTGCATAATTCATGAGTAGTAGGTTTTGGCAGTGTTTGGAAGTGAATTAAGGGTTTTTTTAAAATTCTAGGATGGAAGAAAGCTTTGGACAATTATTGGTTTTAAGTTAAAAGGGGAGCTAGGCTAAGGTAGCCTTAAGAAAAGTTTTGGGAGTTTAGGACACAAGAAGTGATGTGGAAAAGTGGCAAGGGGCGCCACCTAAGGTGCAAGGGTGGTTGCGTCATTTGGAGTGCCTAGGGAAGAGGTTCGAGCGACGAGGAAGCATTAGGGACTTTATTTTTTAGAGTTAAAAAGGAATTGGGCAGGGAGGCCTTAAGGGAAGTTATAAGCGCTTTTGGACACAAAGAGTGCCTTGGTAAAGTGGTACAAGCGCCACTTAAGGCTTGGGCAAGTGGCGCCTCAAGCAATGGGTAGAGGCCCAAGTTCGAGTTCTGAAGGAAGCGGGAAGGAGCATTTATTTTTATGTCAATAAGGAGCTTGGCTAAGGAGGTTTTAAAAGAAATTATGGGGAGTTGATAACACAAAAGAACCGGTGACAAAGTAGCTTGGGCGCTATGCAAAGGGAGCTTCAAGAGGGCTCAAGTTCGAGTCTTGTGGGCGACATAAGTGTGTTTTATTTTTCCAAGTTGGCGCTTAAGGAGAAGAAGGCCTTAAAAAAGAATTGTTGGGGTTTATGGCCAAAGGAGCTAGCGATAAAGTGGTGGTAGTGTGTGGTGACACCAAATGGTCTCAAGTTCGATTCACATGGGCAGCAAGGAGTGGGGTTTTATTTTTTTGGCTTTTAACGTCAAGAATGGGGGAAAAGTTGGACGGCAATTGGACTTCTAATTGGATGAGGATTAAGCATATTTATCCTTTTAAAATTCGGCTAAGAGTAGGATATATGTGGATTTAGTTTGTTTATTTTATTTATGGGAAGATGAGAGATAAATGTGATGGATAATTAATTATTTTATTAAGTTGATAAATAGAAGATAATTATAGATTTATTTTTATATATTTTGAATGTGTGATTAACAGATAAAATAGGAGATTGAGATAGGATAAAGGATGGATTATTTTTAAAAAATTAATTGGGGATTAATTGTCGAAATTGGGTAGTATAAATAGGTGTGCTCATCTTTTGGCAATTCTTTTTCCATTTATTTTCTTATTGCCGAAATTCTTCTCTTCCTCCCCTATTCTTCTTATTTTTTCTTTCAACCTCAAATCTCTCTCTATTTCTTTGAAAGTCGAATATACCCATAGCCCCTAGCCGATTACTCCAATAAGTCCAAAAGCCAAAATCTGTGACAACTATTCAGTCTTCCTAGCCAATTTCTTTAGGGCTTCAAGCAAGGGAGGTTGTCGACTTGTGTATAAAGGGGTAAGGATCTATAAGTCATCATCTTATTTCTTTTTCTTAGGCCGAAATTAGGACTCTAACTCTATTAATGTCTATGGCCGACTACTTGAAGGAAGTTTCGGGAATTAGGTGCTGTCGACTACAAAGAAGAAACTTTCGGGTCTTCTAAGATCTAAGGTAAGCTATGAATACCATTCGGCCATAACCTATATTATTATGATTTAATGTTAGATTAGATCTAACATAAGTATATAGGAATTTCGCCATCACTAAAGAAGTAAGGATCCAATTCGAGATTTACTAATCACAAGGGCCAGTCGACAATAATATACAAGGATTCCGGAATTTAGATCACAAGTGCCTAGCCGATTGAAGGAAGGAATAACACAAAGTTTCAGGATTTGCTGATAGTCAATTCGACAAGCAAGGTAAGGATTTAAGTGTGTTAATCCTTCGGGATTTAGTAGTATAGTCGAATAGGCTTTTGTTTAAATATTAAATGTTGGCCGAATATAGGAAGCAAGATTTAGAGCAGTAGATCGGGATTCTTCAAGATTTCAGTGAATTTGCTAAGTTAATCAGGTGTGTACCCCACACTATCTTTTAATAATATTTATGGCAATATTAAATATATGTATGAATGTGAATATGGCTAAGTACCATGTTAAGGTACAAAGTACTTAGGTACGATTCCTACTCCTACTAGGATTATGTTAAATATCTCTTACGAGACACATATGACATTATAAGAATGTGAAATAAGAATTTAGCATGTTAATGCATGATATGTATGATATGGGGCATATGGGTTATATGAAAAGGGGAAGTGAATGTGGTGACCTAAGACCACGATATCTGAATGTGGTGACCTAAGACCACGATAACTGAATGTGGTGACCTAAGACCACGATATCTGAATGTGGTGACCTAAGGCCACGATATCTGAATGTGGTGACCTAAGACGACGAATTTTATAAGGGCGATGAGCACGTCGACTGCAGCGACTGCCTTCGATGGTGTGTAGCGGATGGAGGGTTGACTTAGTAGTCCCCACGGTGTGATGGTTGGTACGGGTGATGTGTAGCAGATGGCATATAGGTTTGGGTTCGGGTTGCATCATTATTTCCTATCTGTTATATGAATATGCATGTAATATGTGAACATATGCCTAAATTGTTAAATCTTAGTGTTGGTTACACATTGAGTCTGTTTGATTCACCCCGTTGTGGGAACATTTTTTAGGTGATGATCAGTGATGGACCGGGCCGGCAGATGCTTAGGGTTGGCCATGCTCAACAAGAAGTTCATTTTTATTTGGACTATTTTACTTTAAGTATTTTGAATTTAGATTTTGGGTATTATTTGATGTAATAAGGCCTTAGTAGAACTATTTTATTACTTTTTATTTATTAAGCTTACAAACTTTTATTTATTAAAAGATTAAGTAAATCTAGTTTTAAAACAAAGCCCAAACGTTTTGTCACCTAAAGTAAAGGATTTTTTATAATGAAATAAACTTGTTTTCATCTCAAGCCCAACCCAAAACGATCTTTCTTCCAAATCACACAAGTTTTTCCTAAGTAACAAAAGAATTTGAAGCAGTTTACCGGGAACATACCAGATTCGGTCAAGGCTCGTGGGGCGGGTTTGGGGTGTTCGACTTGGAATCGAGCAATTATCTGTGACATGACCGCCATCGATGGTGTGTAGCGGTGTGGGTTGATTGTAAAATCCCCAATGGTGTGATTGGCGGGTAAGGGTGGTGTGTAGCGGATGGAAACTTAGGATTGGGTTGGGCTTTGCATAATTTACATTGCATGATAATATGTTATTACATTACGTGGGGCTAAGGCCCAATCTAATGGTGCGAGGTTGCACTGCTGAGTCTCATGACTCAACCTATTATTTAACACCTTGCGGTAGCACCTAGTGCATCGAGGCCAGAGCTAGAGAGGAGGCGCAAGGTGGCCATGCAAAAGAACATTTGAATTCAGCAAAATGACTTTAGTTTGTTATTTTTATTTTTATTTAATGGGATTTAAATTTCATTGCAATAAGGCCACGGACCGTTAGCTTTATATTTCGTTTCAGTTTTAATTTTGGGCTTTTATTATTATTAGACGTTTAAAATTTTATGTTTTAATTAAACTAAGGCATGTACTTAAATTTTGATTTTTAATTCATAAAAACAACTGATAAAATTTATATCTTATTTAAATCATCAAATTATTAATTTTTCCCGAATAAAAGGTTAAACTCAAGGAAAATGTTTTCCAAAAATGCGACATGTTTTATTAAATTTTCTTAGTGACATACTAGATCCGATCGTGGTGCTTGGGCCGGGTTTGGGGTGTTACATGACATTTTGGGGTTGGGGATTAAAAACAAAACGCCTTTTTTTCTCACCGGCCACCGTGGACGGTGGCGCCGTCACCGACGATCGGTGGCCGATGGTGGACCTTTGGCCAGTCTTAGGGCCTGCTGCAGAGAAAAAGGGGAGGGGTTTTCTTTTCTTTTCTTTTTTTCTGAAGGAAGAAATGAATTTTTTGGTTTAAATAGACGACCTAAACGGCGCCGTTTTAGGCTGATTTTAGACGTAAAAAAGACGTATTTTGACTTCCTGCGGCGCGACCCGATCCATCCCCTAGGATCCACGAGTTTTCACCTGGAGTGGATATTTATTCCTCGAGTCCTTTCACTTTTACAGCTTGTTTCAATTTAGCCCTATTTTGTTTTTATTTTTTTTTAAATTTTACCACTAACTTTTAGCTTTGTTTTAATTTGGTCCCCGAACAGTTTTAATGGGTTAAGCACCTGAAGCGGTGCTGTTTTGGGCCGACCTATTCCAGGACCCGCGTGTTTTTAGCACATAGGTTATTTGCGCATTAGACCCCTACGCTTTTATGGCCCATTGCAATTTAGTTTTTTTAATTTTGCCCCATAATTTTATTTTGTCTCATTTTAGTCCTTGAAATGAACGACGTCGTTTTGAGAACAGGGAATAATTTCCCAATTGGTCCCTATCCTTCCTTCGCGCATTTGATTTTAATCCCTTAACCCATTTTATTCTTTATTTTTATTTTATGATTTGTACTTTAAACTCTGTTTAGATTTCGATTTAGTCCCTTTCTTTCAATCTTTTACATTTTATTTTCCTTCGTTCTTTTTTTTTTTTTTTTGAAGATCAACTGGACTTTATAAATGCAAAAATCAAAGTACAAAAAAGTTTTAAGCCGACTAGGCCCTAAGTCCAAAAAGAAATAGATCATTGTACCTAAATCGATCCAAGCCCAAAATCGGACTTAACCCATTAAAATTAAAATTCAAAAATAAGATGAAAATAAAAACCACCGTCCAGTCGAACAAACAGCTGGATAGCATTAATCCTCTGTCATTTCACCTCCACCGTCCAGCTTTTAATGATAGCAGCAGTTTCCAAAGCAATCTTTTCTTTACTGCTATAGAGATTTCACCCAGATTTCTGACTCTTCTTCTACTAACTCCCTTCATTTCATCTTTTTTCTCTCTCGTCTGTTCCTATCTATTCGCCTTCTTCTACTAACTCATTTCATTTAATCTTTTTCTTCTCTCATCTGTTCCTATCTATTCGCCTTCTTCTTTTCTACGACATTTCCTTCTCAAAGTCAGATTGAGCTTGAGTCTCTTTAATGCTGTGCTTTTGGCCTCCATCGCTCCTTCTCCTGATGAATGTTTCTTGGATGTGTCCCCAACAGGTAATGCCCCTCTCCTCTTCTCATCGCTTCTTTCGCAACTAAATGAGTAGTCCTGTTTTCTATTCTAGGAATGAAATAGAACTCAATATCTTGAAAGAAACCTTTTTTGTTATAGATATCCCTGATAATCGCCCCTATAATTGATTTATCTTGATTCATGGTTTGACATTTCTTAATCAACGTTTTTGAGTCTCCTTTTATGTGTAGTGTGTTTAACCCAAACATAATCCCTAACTAAATCGCCTATAATCCTGCATGTGCTTCCGCTGCAAACGACGATGGAATATTGGAGTGAATGACCGACTTAGATGCTATTATTTCTCCCTCCGTGTTGCAAACAACCAAACCCGAAGCGGATCTGGAGCTTCTTTTATCAAACGCCACGTCGAAATAAACTGACATCCTTGTGCTCCTTTCCATCTGCTTATGACCTCTGTCAACGTTGGTAAGTGATCTTTTTTCCTCCGCTCCATTCAACTCTGCTATAAAACTGGTGACTTGTTTAGCGATATCCCTGCCTGTTCATTTGTCTACTTATTTCTTTTTTTATTTTTGTGTTGTTTCTTATTATTATTATTATTATTATTATTATTATTATTATTATTATTATTATTATTATTATTATCTATTCATGCATTTTCTTACAAGTTGCACCCTTAATTCCATTTACATTTTAATTTACTCCTTTATCTTCAATGTATTATAAATTATTTTCTTCTATATTTATTTATTTATGTATTTTATGTATTTATTTATTTATTTCCTTGTCATTTTATATTTAAAATTGGTATTGTCCTTTTTCTTTCATGTGCATATTTTGTCATTAGTTTCTATTACTATTATTATTAGTGTTATTATTTAACATTTATTTCATTTTTATTATTATTCATATTAGTATTAGAATAGTATACATTATATGATTATTGCCATTATATGTAATATGATTTGCTTATTAGTACATTATGTTGTTGTCATTCATCAGCGTAACATTTTATTCATATACCATTTTTAATATTACACCTATTGTTATTCAAAACAGATTTTCAAAAATAGGCAATATTCTGTGTTTGGGAGAATTGAGAAATCGTACCCTAAATTACGGGGTTTCAATTTTCTCGTTGAACTTGAATAACCGAATATCCTTTCAAAATTAAAATACATAAGATGTCAAATAAAAAAATAAAAGCAAACTTATTCTTAAGGATTCGAAGTGTCGTGTCCTAACTTACGGGATGTGGCATTTCGTTGCCTCGAGATGAGAGGGTCTTAAACATACTTTTGATTTATTCAAGCAATTTTTAGGTAAAATATACATTAATACAAAAAGGATCGTATTTTAAATTCTTCAAATTTTTAATTTTCGACACTAAGACATCAAGTAATCAACTAGGTACCAATTTTGGGCGTCATGGGGGTGCTAATCCTTCATCGTGCTTAACCGACTCTCGAACACATTTTTTGGATTTTTGTAGACCGAAAAACATGGTTTTATTAAATTAAACCTTTTATTAAAAAGATTAAGTTTCGAGGTGATCCGATCACACCTCATATAAAAAGGATTGGTGGTGACTCTCATTTTTTGTTTTTTTTAATAAAAGTCTATTTCAAAAAAATGGTTTCGACAGCTTGGCGACTCCAGTAGAGACAAAATAAGAGAGTCAAGCCGTGAGTTGATTATTTTTTGTCTTTTTGTTGAAAATTGATGATTTGATTTAAATTTACGATCCCTTTATTGCATTTCATCCTTCATGTTTTAATATATCGGGTTGTATAGCGATATATTATATCTGTTTTATTGGTTCAAAAGTTTCTTTTTGTGTGTTTTATGCATATTGCATTTGCATAACTGTTCGATTTTGCCCTTTTCAAGTGAGAGTGAGAAACTATTTATTCATGAGGTCTTCACCTCCGTATAGGATAGTGGATCGATTTCAGGATACATCCGTACCTATATCTTCGTGAGATCTCCATCTCCATATAGCCATAGGGAAACGTATTCCCCTGAACTGAACTCGGTCCATATGAGCCAATAATGGGTGAAGATCGAGGAATCTGTCGATTCAGGTACCCTTACTTTAGAACCGAACCGCATGTAATGAGCCATAGGAACCTACCTTAGATAGAACCACACCAAACCCCAAGTGTCACTCGAATAGGTACTCTATTTATTATTTCTTGCTTGCTTTAAATTCTAGCTTTGTATGAAGTATACTGACTTGTTTCATTTTGTTTTGACTGTGATTGCATTGCATCTTCAACATAGAAAAGGGTGTTGATTCATGCTCGGTTGCTAAATAGAAAGCTTGTCATGGAAAATCGGTTTCTTGATAAAGTGGAAGACAACACGGCCACGTGAATATGGTCCAAGAAAAGGTAACAAGAGAAAGGTGACAGCCTATGAGAGGGGCAGGTCAGAGATATAGACCACGTTATGAGCGAAGCTTTGGTCCTAGTATGAGAAGTGGTTGACCACTTGCAAACCCAAACCGTTCAAAGCTTGAAATATGAATCGAAGTCGGATCAGGGTCGAGAATTAGCTTTGTTTGTTGGGAAAGTTAAGGTTTTGAGTGGAATGAGAGGTTGTATATGTATTCGCTTTATGTAAAGAAACTTGTTTTCTAATAAAGTTGTTCTAATGGAATTGAACTAGAATCAACGCCTTTTTGCATGCATCCTTTCCATTCATTAACATTACATTTCATTGCATGTAATAAATTTCATAAAATTCAAAAGTGCGTCGAGTTCAAAACTCTAATATAAAGCCTGATGGATAATAAAAAGTTGGAATTCTTTGAAAATATCGAGGGTTTGGAAAGGGAACTAAATAAAACTTATCAAGAATTTGTCCCTACAGCACTAGAAGTGTTCTGAACAACTGGACTGTGGAGGAGATCCCTGTAGTTTTTAGGACCATTTCAGAGTAATATTCAGAACACACATATTGCTCTGAGCTTAGGAGCAATAAGAATCCTTCTGTGAAAAAGGCACATGTCCACTATTTTTATTTCAATAAAAACAATGCATCTTTGTGTTCCACTGGCAAATATTCTTCTATTCTTTCCGTTTCATTCATACTCATACCATACAGATAACTATTCTTAGATTCATCTGTTTTTTAGGTCTTCCTTCGTTCCTGTCAAAACCATTTTTTTATTTTATAAAAACAGGGGTCGATTTTTTTTTAAAAAAAGGGAGTCGCCACAAATCCCTTTTTACTTAGGTGTGATTGGATCACCTTATAAAAAGTTTTATTTCAAAACATTGATTTTGGTCCACAAAATACAATAAAATGGGTTCGGGAGTCAATTACGTACGAGGAAAGGTTAGCACCCTCGTAACGCCCAAAATTTGGTACCTAATTGATAATTTCATGTCCTAATATCAAAATTTTGAAAAATTCAAAATATGATCCTTTTATTTGAAAGAAAACCAAGACTTACTTACTTCAAAGAACTAAAATGCTATACCCAATAAGTTAGGATGTAACATCTCATGACTTCGAGACTAGGCTCGCCTTTATTTGTAGAAAATTCTTACCTCGAGACACAAAATATCATATCCAATAAGTTAGGATACAACGTTTTGAATTCCCGAGAATAAGTGTTGATTTGAATTTTATCGGTTTCGATTTTGAAAGAAAAGGGATACTTAATATTTTAAGTTCAACGAGAAAAATCGAAACCCAGTGAGTTAGGGCACAATTTTTCTCAAAACCCCAAATATTATGTATCACCATGTTTTTAGAAAGACTTTGAATAAAAATGCAACAATTTTAATAAAATGTATTTCTTATAAAAGATTATTTGAATAAGATATTGTATCAATGCATTAAAAATATAAATTCTATGTAGTCATTCACCATAATTACAAGTTATATTAACAATTAATACTAATATAGACAATAAAAATATAAGATAACGAATAATAATAAAATAACTATATTAAAGCAATCATAAGATAATAAATAAATTAAAGAACATGGACAAACAAAAATATAAGCAATAAATAATGAAAAATATAAAAACTACTAAATAAATATAACACTTTACATGCGAAATCTAATAGAAAATGAATGATATAATTAAAAACATCGAATAAAAAAATGATAATTTCTAAAATGATTAATATGTATAAACAATATATTTAAATGAATAATACAAAACTTTAGATTATATGAAAATATAAGGATACTTATAATTTAATAATTTAGTACATAAAAATATAAATAATAATATATGATAAAAACAATTATAAGCAAATAATATATAACTTAAGATAAAAAGATATTTATAATACAATAATCATAAAAACTACATATTTAATATAAATAATATAAACAATATATGTTATATGATATACAAAATTTATATAATATAAAGGATAAAATAATTTAAATTATACATATAATATAATATAATAATATATAATTTTATAATGTATAAAATAATAATTAATGTACACATTTTAAAATAATATATAATATATAAATAATATTAAACTTAATAAAATAAAATAATAGATAATAATTTTATACATATAATACTAAAATAATTAAAAATAAGAATAAAATAAAAGAATTAAATAAACAAGGATCAAATCAGAAAATAAATGAAAATCAGGAGTAAAATTATAAAAAAAAATAGATGATATTGAAACACGCGCCAAAATATAAGGACCTATTGGGCAATTACGCCCTATCTCTTAAACGGCGTCATTCTGAGATCAGTCTTTAAATAGCTTGATGGACCAAATTGAAACATAAGCAATAATTCTTGGCCCAATTGTAAATAAAAAAGAAACGTAACGGACGTAATTATAATATTAAAATAATACGGAAGGGCCTATTGAGAAATTATACATTTTAACAAAAACACGCGGATCTTCCCCAGGTCGGGTCAATGCGCGGGTCATGGCCTTTTAAATGATGTCGTTTTAATGCTTATTAGCTTAAGCAAAAACGACGTCGCTTTTACACTGCTATATAAGTTAGTTTTCAGAAAAAAATCATTTGCACCTTATTTTAAAAAAAAAACCGACTTTCAAAAAAATTCTATTTGTCCTTTGGCCTCGGCCAGACTTGATGCAGTGCGCCACGCTTGTGCTAGCAAGATGCGCCACTTGTGTATATGGCGGTAGGAGGCCGAAGCTTCGCTTTTAAACGCGAATTGAAAGGTAATCCTTTCTTCTTTATGTTTATTTGAATAGAACGAGACAAAAAAAAATAAAAATGAAAATATCGTCGAGAATCACCTCTGTTTTTCCAAAGATTTTCTTTCGCTTTTATTTCGTATGTTTTTTTCTATTTTTTGTAAATATGCCTATATGCCCCCTTTTATAGATTTATGCTGGGGTTTTATAACCCAAAAATAAAATATGAATATTCTGTCCATTATGTTTCTTGCCATATTTGCTATTGTGTCTTTCCTTTTTTGCAGGTGAATGACACAGATCTCGGCAATGGGGCGTAATTCGGGCGTGGATTGCGGCGCAATGAGAGGCTGGTGGCTGTGGCATGAGGGTTCGTGCTGGGTGCTTGCAGCGCCTAAGGTTTCAGAACCCTAGGCTTGTGAAACTTTTTAGTGTTGGGCCCTTTTGGGCTTTGTCTACATTTAGGTGTAATTGAGTGCAGGTGAAATTTGTTTTAGACCGATTAGGCCTAGGTGTAACGGGTTCTGGTATTTGTGCTTGGGTATAACAGGTTGTAAATGGATTGTTAAAAAAATCTGGACTTTGGTTTATTATTTGTTATTTTTATTATTTTTGGTTTGTTTTCAAGCCCGGGCATAAATGGGCTAATACAACTACCCCTCTTTGCTCATTGTCGTGTAAAGAGAATACAACAAAGGCGATAAAAGGGCTCATTTTGCCCGGTCTTGTCAAATGGCTGTATCTTCAGGGAGATAGGCTAGTATCTTCAATCTGCTTCACTGCAACTTCAAGAAGACGAGATTTACTATCTATAATCTGCTCCACTGCAAACTCAAGGATGCCAGGTTGATATCTTTGATCTACTTCCTACAAATTCAGGAAGATATTATTTGCTATTTTCAGTCTGCTCCACTGCAAACTTAGGGATGCCAGACTGGTATCTTCGATCCGCTTCAATGCAAACTCAGGAAGACAAGATCTGCTATCTTGATGCATTCCATTGTAAACTCGGGGATGCGGTGGTATCTTCGACTCGCCGTTGCAAACTTAGGAAGATAAGATCTGCTATCTTTGGTCTGCTCCACTGCAAACTCAATGATGCCAGACTAGTATCTTCGATCCGCTTCACTGCAATCTTTGGAAGGCAAGATCTGTTGTCTTTTAGCTTGCTCTACTGCAAACTCAGAGAGGCAAGGCTGATGTCTTTGATCTGCTTCCTTCGCAACTTCAGAATGCGGACTTACTATCTTGATCCGCTTCATCGCAACTTCGTGGAGACAATATTGATGTCTTCGATCTGCTTCTTGCAACTTCAAGAATGCCATATCTATTGTCTTCAGTTAGCTCTACTGCAACTTCAGGGAGATCGAGCTGATGTCTTTGATCTTCTTCCTACAACTTCAGGAAGGTAAGATCTATTGTTTTCAATCTGCTCCACTACAACTTCAGAGAGATCAAGCTGATGTCTTTGATCTTCTTCCTGCAAGTTCAGGAAGGTATGATCTGTTGTTTTCAGTCTATTCCACTACAACTTCAGGGAAACAAGGCTGAAAGTAACCATTTACCCTACTACATCGTCCTATGACCTGTAGAATAGGTATATGCTTATGCCGAATGATTAGGATGCCGTGATCGAAATGAATCAAATGCTCTTATTCAGACAATCTACGATATGTGAATGCAAAAATGATATGAGTATGATTCCTACTCAAGGTGTTATCACTCATTTATCCGTCAAGGTTTCATCTTCATTCCCCTTGAAGTATCATTTTCTTGCTCAAGTAATTTGCCCCATGGAAATTTTAAGGCCCATTCCTCTTGAACCTTGGGGACATGGGGCGTATATTGCCTTCAAGTCATCCCCCAGAAATCGTAACTTTTCTATCTGTCCTTACTGCAATATAAGGATACAGGACTTGTCTCAATTTCAATTCATTCCATCACAATTTAGGAGTTTTGAATTTTCTCCATCAACTTAGTCTGTCATGCCATTCTCCAAATGACCAGTTGACGTTGCTTTCTTTTGTCACAATAACTCATTATTCTGTCTAATTACCAATTGGACAAAGAATTTAGAGAAATAGTCTCCATCAAGACTCTTATTTCTCAAATATTTCCAATCTATGTACATGGAAATTTTAAACAATTGTCCTGTTTCGGTTTCTTATTTTATCTAGAAATTTCCAAAGTAATATGTAGAACTTATTTTGTGAAATTATTAGTTCATCAATCATTATTTCAATGCAACATGCTTATGAATAATGGGTCACAAATAAATGATTTCAAGGAGAGTTAAATGAATTATAAAAGGAAATTAACTGGGAACATATCTTTGAAAAGAAAAAGAATCCAAAGATAGTAAAATGAATAGGACAAAGATCAAATGCCCTAAATATCGCAAATTGGGCTTCTATATACGAACTCCGTGAAGACTACTTTGAACTTAACATGTGTTAAAAAGACCTAAAGTACTTTGTTGATTCCCCGATATGCAACATACTTCATTTCTTGTTGATTCAAGTATAGCAAGATCACTGCATGTCCATTCAGAATTTGAGCCGCCCTTTTCAGGTTTTCAACTCAAAACCCCTTTGGTCTCAAGGCTCCCTTTGCGGGTTTTCACCCTAGCCTCTACCTTTTTTTTTTTTTTTTTAAATCTCAAAGCGCCCTTTGCAGGTTTTCACTTTGGCCTATCCTTCTTTTCAAGCAAAATACTTTTTGACTGAATCCGAGTTCACAGGATTAGGTAAGCTTTTCCCATCCATTTCAGTTAGAATCAGTGTAACTCCAGAGAAAGCTTTCTTCACAACATATGTCCTTCCCAATTCGGCATCCATTTTCCTCTGAAATCCTTTTTTATGGGAAAGATCTTTTTTGTACAAGGTCCCCCCTCGTGAAATTCTCTTAGACGGATCTTTTTATCATAGGCTCGCATCATTCGTTTTTGGTACATCTAACCGTAATGAATAGCCTTTAGCTTCTTTTCTTCAATTAAGTTCAACTGATCATATCGAGCTTGGATCCATTCAGCTTCATCCAATTTTATTTCTGACAAAACTCGAAGAAAAGATATTTCTACTTCAATAGGTAGAACTGCCTCCATCCCATAGACCAATGAGAAAGGAGTTGCCACAGTAGAAGTTCTGACGAACGTCCGATAAGCATAGAGTGCAAACGATAATTTCTTATGCCAATCTTTATAAGTCTCAGTCATTTTTCCAACTATCTTCTTGATGTTTTTATTGGCCGCTTCCACTGCCCCATTCATTTTTGGATGATACGGAGACGAGTTGTGGTGTTTGATCTTGAATTGACTACAAACTTTCAATATCGTACTGTTGTTCAAATTCAGTGCGTTGTCTGATATGATTCTCTTGGGCATTCCATATTGACAAATGATCTCTTTCTTCAAGAACCGACTAACTGCTGACTTAGTAACGCTAGCATATGAAGCAGCCTCTACCCATTTCGTAAAGTAGTCAATTACCACAAAGATGAATTGATGTTCATTCGAAGCTTTCGGTAGAATTGGTCTAATAACATCCATGCCCCACATGGAGAAAGGCCATGGGGAAGTCATAACATGCAATGATAGCGAGGGCACAAGAATTTTGTCTCCATAAATCTGGCATTTATGACATCTCTTGGCATAGTTGATACAATCACCTTCCATGGTGGACCAATAATATCCAAATCTCATTATTTGTCTGGCCATTGTGAATCCATTAGCGTGTGTTCCACAAACGCCCTCATGGTCTTCTTCCAGGATTTTCCTAGCTTTAACTGTATCAACGCATCTCAATGGTACTTGATCCTTTCTTCTTTTGTACAAGATATCCCCATCTAAAACATAGTCAGAGGCTAATCTTCTTAATGTCCTTTTATCAATCTCGGTTGTATGCTTGGGTATTCACAATTTTTTACGTATCACAATACGTCATGATACTAAGGGTGGTCATCTTTTTCCTCTTCTTCCATGTTATAACAATGAGCTGGAACTTCGAAAATACTCATCTTAATGGGTCTCATATCTTCTGGTTTGTTTACTTTGATCATAGAAGTCAGGGTTGCCAAAGCATCCGCCATCTGGTTTTCATCATGTGGGAGATAATTAAAAGTAATGTTATCAAACTCCTCAATCAATCCTAGAACTATTTTTCGGTAATCAATTAGTTTGGGATCTCTTGTCTCCCACTCTCATTTAAGATGGTAGATTACTAAGGCAGAATCTTCATATATTCCTAGCACCCTGATTTTACGCTCTATAGCTGCTCAAATTCCCATGATGCATGCTTCATATTCCTCCATATTGTTCTTGCAATCGAAATCCAATTTGTATAAGAATGGATAATGATCACCACTAGGGATACCAAGATTGCCCCAATTCTATTTCCCACAGCATTTGACGCCCCATCAAAATTTAGCTTCCACAGACATTCTTCAGCTGTTGCCACATACATTATCTCTTCATTGGGAAAATCAAAACACAAAGGTTCATAATCCTCTAAGGCCCTGCTAGCCAGAAATTCTACTATTGCGCTCCCTTTTAAAGCCTTTTGGTTTACGTAAACTATGTCAAATTCAGAAAGCAAAATCTGCCACCTTGCCATCCTTCCATTCAAAGCAGTTGACTCCATCATATACTTTAACGGATCAAGCTTCAAAATTAACCAGGTTGTATGATATAGCATATACAGCCTCAATTTCTGAGTTGTCCAAATCAAGGCGCAACACAACTTCTCAATCGGCGAATATCTCATTTCACATTCAGTGAACTTTTTACTGAGATAGTATATCGCCTTTTCTTTTCTTCCTAACTTATCGTGTTGACCAAGCACACATCCCATAGAGTTATTGAACACTGTCAAGTACAATATTAGTGGTCTATTTGGATTAGGCGGAGATAGTACTGGTGCATTTGACAGATATTGTTTGACCTTGTCAAAAGCTCTCTGGCATTCATCATCCCATACCCCTTGGTTGTGTTTCTTAAGAAGACGAAATATGATATCACATTTCTCGGTTAATTGTGAAATAAATCGAGCGATGTAATTTAATCTTTCAAGAAAACCTCGAACTTCTTTTTGAGTGTGTGGTGGAGGCAATTCTTGTATGGTTTTAACTTTATTTGAGTCAATCTCAATTTCTCTCCCGCTGACTACGAAACCCAGTAATATCCCTGATCGAGCTCCAAAAGTACACTTTGTCGGGTTGAGTTTTAATTAAAATTTTTCAATCTCAAAAACAACTTCTTCAAGACTTCAATGTGTTCCTTTTCTGTTCGAGATTTGGCGATCATATCATCAACATATACTTCAATCTCTTTGTGCATCATGTCATGGAATAAGGTTACCATGGCCCTTTGATATGTTGCTCCTACATTCTTCAGCCCAAATGGCATCACCTTATAATAAAAGGTACCCCACAATGTTATGAAAGTAGTTTTCTCCATATCTTCAAGGTGCATCTTCATCTGATTGTATCCCGAAAAACCATCCATGAATGAAAATAGTGAGTATCCCGCCGTATTATCGACCAACGTGTCAATATGAGGCAAAGAGAAATTGTCTTTTGGGCTGGCTTTGTTTAAGTCCCTATAGTCTACACACATCCGAACCTTTCCATCCTTAGAAGCAGGTACAATGTTGGCTACCCATTCCGAGTATTTTACCTCATGTAGAAAGCCAGCATCAAATTGTTTCTTGACTTCCTCATTTATTTTCAACACTACATCAAGCCTCATCTTTCGTAGCTTTTGCTGAACTAGCTTACACTCTTCTCTTATGGGAAGGCGATGTACTACAATATCGGTACTTAGCCCAGGCATATCTTGGTATGACCATACAAAGACGTCTTTGAATTCCCGTAATAACTTGACAAGGTCTTGCATCGTTTCCTCGGTTATGCACGTCCTAATTTTCACAATTTTTCCTTCCCCAGGACTATTTTTCTACCTCCTCTTCATGGGGAAAAAATTTGTTTCTCCTCTTGCTTTACCATTCTTAACAGATCTAGAGACAAGTCACAATCTCTGTCACCTTCAAAATCTTAAGATTCCTCTAACACATTTCTTGCTCAAAATAGATCCCTGAATCTGTAATATTGTTGCTCGTGTCATTGATATCTAGGGACATGTGGTAGGCACAAAAGAATATACAAAGAACAAATGAATTCGAGAACCACTATTTATATGGCATGAATGAGAATAAAAAAATTTGGAATGAAAATAGAAGATCAAAAGAATAAAAAAATGAAAGAATATTTGCTCAAGTTAATTATCAAAGATGTATTTTATTGTGAATGTTGCGTTCACAAACTCTAAAAATCAAAAGGAACACTCAGTAGCCTCTTCATTTGCCTCTAAGTATGGCGCGTTATTGGTAACAGTTGCTATGATGTCCTCCTCTGCGTTTATAGTTACCAAGCGACTCTCCGTTACCAGTTTTAATTTTTGGTGCAGTGATGAGGGTACTGCCCCTGCCGAATGAATCCAGGGCCTTCCCAACAAGCAATTGTAAGAGGGCTTAATATCCATCACCAGAAAATCCACCTCATATGTGTTTGGTCCAATCAACAACGATATACCAATTCTTCCCATCACTCTTCTTTTAGTATCGTCAAATGCTCTCACTATGTTTTGGCATGTCTTCATGTGAGAACTATTTATAGGTAATTTTTTTCAGCGTGGACAATGGTAAGACAATCAAGGCTGATCCATTATCGATTAATACACTTGGCAGAGTGTATCCCTTGTAACGAGTAGTGATGTACAGAGCTTTGGTCGATCCCATACCCCCCAGGTGGGATTTCATCATCACTGAAGTAAATAAAGTTATCGACACTTATGTTACTAACCAAACAGTTAAGTTTGTTGACAGATATATATTTAGTAACATAGGTTTCATTCAAGACTTTCATCAATGCCTCACGATGCACTTCTGAACTTAAAAGTAAGGCTAGCACTGATATGCAAGCCGGTTGTTTACACAACTGCTCTACCATGCTGTATTTATTGTGCTTCAAGAACTTTAGAAATTCTTTAGCCTCTTCCTCCTTCACAGGTTCATTGACAAGTGCCTCAGCCTCTTTCCCTTGCTTAACTACCAAAGTCTTTGCTTTTGTAGGTACAGTTCTGACATTTACCGAGTCGTAATGCCTTCCACTTCGTGTGTAAGATCCTTAACTTTGGGCCTCTTTGGAAGTGCTAGCTGAGTTTTCCACTCCTAGTATTGTCACATTGCAGTCGTAATTCCAAGGTACCATTTTTTTATCCTTGTAAGGAAAGGAAACAGGTTTCTGGATTACGACTTTAGGCGCGATTTATGCTCCGCCTTCTGTGTTTCTTGGTCGAAAAATAATGATCCTCAGATAATTGACTTTTTGATTTGTCAACTCTCATTCTGTCATGCATATGTTTCCTCCCTCTGAGCCTTCTTCATAAAACTCCAATTCTTTATTGTCCATAAGGCTTTGCACCAAGACCCTAAACTCAGCACATTCCTGGATCTCATGCCCTTCTACTTTATAGAACTCACAGTAGTCCCTTACTCCTCCGTATCCTTCAATAGAATGCAATTCTATCAATCATCTTCCTATCATTTCTCTCCAAACCATTCTTAACGGGGTTTTCACCTTCAAGATATTCTCCTTGATCTTTCTCACGACCTTTTCACCGATCGCATTTATCCCCTTATCCCCGTGGTTAGGTAATGGGTTCTCCGCACTAGGTGTATCATCGAACTTCACAATTTCCATCTTGATGAGTCTCTTTACTGCCTTTTGAAGGCAATATAATTTTCTATTGAATGTCACAATATTTCCATATGGTAATCACATTGACCATTTGAGTCATACCATTTAGGATATGGGGGCTGTAACGGTTTTCGATAAAACGGGGACACCACATGCGCGTCAAATAAACTTTGATATAACTCCTTATACGTCATTGGGATTGGCGTAAATTGGAGCTTTTCAGAGTTTTTCCTTGCGCTAGATTCTTGTCTTGTCGACCCTTGTTGCCCAACCATAATTACATTTGGGTGGCTAATAGTGATTGCCTTCGAGTACCCTTTGTTGTATGTACTTGTATTATTCACCTCATTGTCCTTTTTTCTTATGAGCAGACCTTTTAGTGGTTTCCCCCGCTTCAATCTTGCCACCCCTTATGGCATTTTCAATCATTTCTCTTGCCATCACTATATCCGCAAAGGTCTTGGTAGTACTTTCTATCATGTGGGTGATGAATGGAGCCTTCAAGGTATTGATAAAAAGTATCGTTCTTTCCTTTTCTAGGAGTGGTGACTGAACTTGCATGCAACCTCCCTCCATCTTTGCGCATACTACCTGAAGCTTTCATTTGACTTCTTTTCCATATTCTGCTGCATGATTTTGTCAGGCGTCATGTCTGTGACATGATTGTATTGCTTCATGAAGGCTTGGGCCAGATCTCTCCAAGAGCTAATCCTAGCACGGCTGGGTTGATTGTATCATCTGGACGTTGCCCCCACTAAATTGTATTGGAAACAATGAATCAAAAGTTGATCATTGTTAATGTATCCAATCATCAGTCTACAAAACATAGTGATATGGGCTTCAGGGCAGCTAGTCCCATTGTACTTCTCAAATTCTGGCATTTTGAACTTATGAGGAAGTACCAAATCTAGAACCAAGCTTAGGTCTTTAGCATAAATTCCATAATGATTATTAGCATTTTCTAAAGCCTTGAATCTTTCTTCCAGCCATCTACAGTGATCTTCTAACTGCCTTGAAGATTCAGTTCTTTTCTCCTCCCTTTCTGCTATATCTAAGTAAGGGATAACAGGATTAGCAGGGTTATCTCATGGGTTGGATCCTGTGCCAACTTGGAAATTCATGGGCACTCTAACGTTATTTTGCCCTTGTTGAGGCCTTATCGTGATGGATGGCATTCGGGGATATTCCTCAGGTTGTGTTTACACATGCGGTGGGGTAAAACCTCGAGGAAAGTCCTCATTATCTTCAGCATTAATTATGGGACCCTTTCCTTTGTCTATCGCCCCGTTCAGCATCTGGGCCATTTGAGCCATCATGTTCCTTTGAGCTTCCAACATTTGGTCTCTCATTTCCTGTTGGAGCTTTGCCAATTACTCTTACATCTGGTCTTTCATGTCTCTTTGAAACTATTCAAGTCTTTAATCCATTTCCTTTGTCTTGGCACATGTACCGTAACGGTGTTCAGTTTTTAGATTTTTCCTTTTCTCTTTCTCTCTTCTCTCTGTGATAATTTTAACTAATTAGGCTCTCTCTATAGACTTAAATGCATATGATGTGATGTAATGCAAATGTATGAATGCAAAAAAAAGGCATCGATTTAGATTCAACTTCATTTTAGAAAACTTTATTATAAAACAAAATCCTTTACTTAAAACGGACTACAAATATGCTTTCGCCCTAAGGCCCAAAGTTTTAATTTTCCCAAATAACAAAGCTAGCTCTTGACCACGATCTGACTGTAGCTCATACTTCAATGCTCAATGTATCAGCCTGTACTGCCAAAGTCTGTAGGTGATCAACTACCTCTCGAATCTGAACTATTGCTTCACCCATGAGATAATCCCGATTTCTAACTTGATATTGGGAATGGTGGAGCTTTTCCTTCCAATGTCTTTCTCTTGCTTCAAAAAGCTCTATCCGAAGTTCACAGTTGTGTAATACAGATTCTAACTCTTCAATCTTACCTCTCATTTCCTCAATTTTGTTCAGACTTGACTTTAGCTCGATCGTAGAACTATGACTTCGATGGTGGTAAAGAGACCATCCCAGCTTAGCCACTCTAGCTTTTAGTCCACATTTCTCCTTTTGGCTTTCTGCCAAACTCCTTTCTAGGGCCTCATTTCCCATCTGCATCTCTTGAAACTTCTTCTTCCAATGGTCAACTTTGGCCTTTTCCTCTTAACTCTCCTGTTTCCACTGCTTAGAAGTCTTCCCCAATCTGCCATTTTTCATTGATAGACGCAACTTCTTATACTCTGTCTTTAGGCTGTCCAGATCTTCCTCGACCTTTTTCTTCCCTTTTATTAGTTTTTCAGCCTCTAATTTCTAAACATCAACGTCTATCCTCAGATACATTTTTTCTTCTTCCAACTTCTCTATCCTCTTTCCAAGCTCTAAACTCTTCCTTTCAAAATCTTGTTTTACAATCTATAATTCTGATGGGACCACTCGTAGATACTCTTCGATCGATCGAGCATCTTCTAAACTTGGCGCAGAGATATTGTCGTTGACTCTTCTACTACACCATCCATTGTACTCTGGGGTCGTTATTGGACATATGTCTACTCTCTTCATACGATGGGTCTGATTTAGGCATTAGAAATCTCTTTAACCCTCTTTTCATAGCTATCTCCCTTATACGAGAACTCACATTGAGCCAACCCATGTGTAGCCGGTATGAATTGTCTTGATCTGTATTGTCTCAGTACAAGCAATTGTGCATATCCAATGGCTCCCCAAATTCCAAGTAGCGGGACCCAATCAACACTCCCACACCGGTACAGTACCTCATCAGGAAGTATCCAGGGAACTATCCACTCGACGTCTTCTCCTTGGAGATTTTGTAGAAGCTATCCAATTTTCCTCTGATATGTCATCTCTCCTTGGAGTAGCCACTATCTCTTTTAATGGGGAATAATTTTTCGAGAAGACCGATAGGAAACATTATCCACCTTCCAAAAATAACTGTGGAACCAAGCCAACAACAACTGCGTACATCCTATAAATCTGCCTTCGCTAGCTCTCCTACATGCATTCAGCTATCGAAATGTCTCAGCCAAGATTGCAGGAACAGGCGTGACTTGTTTGTCAAGTCGATTAAAAATATCTGAGACTGCTTCATCTACATATCCCAATTCCCTAGTGAAGATCATTAATCCATATATACTCAAAGTAAAAACATCGATCTTCTTTTTCACATCAGGATGTACTAGAATCAAATCCTTCAAAAATTTCTAAAGGATGCATTTACACTCACCTTTTTGCTTGATTCTGGCTGTGACCCACTGTTCATTCATCCCTGTAATACTCATCAACTTTTTCAAAAAGGTCAGAACACTAGCGACCCTTGAGTAAGCTTTGTACACTTGAATCTTGGGACAATGCAATAGAACTGTATACTTTTCCACCGTGGGTACCAAATCAAACCTTCTGAAAGTAAAGCAACTATACGCAGGATTCCAATATTGGGAGATGGCTCAAAACAGATGTTCATCTACCTTAATGTCTAGCAGGTACTGCAAGTCCCCATAGCTGCAGTAAAACAAATGTTTGGTCTCGTTACTCTCACTGATCCTATATCTCTCTTAATTCTTGGAGATTGTTCTGCGTCACACTGATGCGAGTATAGTCCCATAATTCTGATGCATACCCTTCAGCTAGACTATCCCCTTTCTCTAATTGCATTTGCTCTGACCACTTACGGATGGTTGCATTGTCCTCCACTTTATCAAGGAATTCGTTTTCCATAACCAGCTTTCTAACTTAGTAACTAACCATGAATCGATACCTCTTTAAAATATGAAATGACATGCACCAAAATAAAATATAACCAATTAGTAACATGAAACAAAACACAAAGCAAATAATCAAACGCATATCTAGGTGATTGCTAAGGTTTGGTATAACTCTACTTAGGGTAAGTTATTAGGTTTTCTACATGTGGTTTAGCTCTAAAGTTGAGGTACCCGAACCAGCAGATTCCTCGATCCTCACCAATTATAGGCTCATACGAACCAAGTTCAGTTCAGGGGAATACATTTCCCTATGGCTGCACAGAGATGAAAATCTCACGAAGACATAGGTACGGATGTATCCTAAAAGCGATTCACTATCCTGTACGGAGGTGAAAACCTCACTAACGAGTAGCTTCTCACTCCCACTTAAAAGGGTGTGACCACAACGGTTATGCAATGCTATACAAAGATATAAAATTAGAACCACATGCAATAAAAAGGATCATGGTTTTTCAAATCATATTTTTAAATTTGGACAAAAGGATAGGAAATAATCAATTTTACAACTTGACTCTCTTATTGTCCCCAGAGGAGTCGCCAACCTGTCGAAACCATTTTTTTATTTTATAAAAACGAGGGTCGATTTTAAAAAAAAACGGGAGTCGCCGCCAAACTTTTTTTACTTAGGTGTGATTGGATCACCTTATAAAACGTTTTTTGGTCCACGAAATACAAGAAAACGGGTTCTGGAGTCGATTACGTACGAGGAAGGGTTAGCACCCTTGTAACGCCCAAAATTTGGTACCTAATTGATAATTTCATGTCCTAATATCGAAATTTTAAAAAATTCAAAATATGATCTTTTTATTTGAAAGAAAACCAAGACTTACTTACTTCAAAGAAATAAAATGTTATACCCAATAAGTTAGGATGTAACATCTCAAAACTTGAGACTAGGCTCGAGACACAAAATATCTTATCCTTTCTTTGAATTCCCAAGAAAATTGAAGTTTACCTCGAGACACAAAATATCTTATCCAATAAGTTAGGATACAACGTTTTGAATTCCCAAGAATAAATGTTGATTTGAAGTTTATCGGTTTCGATTTTGAAAGAAAATAGATACTTAATATTTTAAGTTCAACGAGTTTTAAAAGGTTTTGAAAATCGAAACCCAATGAGTTAGGACACAATCCAAAGACGTTAGGACATGATGCTCTAAACCTTTTCTCAAAACCCCAAATATTATGTATCATCGCAAGATTTCTTTACTCCGAAAAAATCTAAATATCACATCCAAGACGTTAGGACACGATGTTTTAATCTCTCAAGTCAAGGTCATCTCATATTTCATGAAATAGGATAGAAGGATGTTTGATTATTTAGTGAAACAGAGAATCGCAACCCAAAGACGTTAGGGCACTATTCCACCTAATCTCTAAATACTGAAACATTGCCTTATTGTTTTTTTTTTTTTAAAAATGAAAGGAAATATGATAATTTTCAAAATGTATTTTGTTTAATAATATAGCACAAGGCTAAGAAAACAAATATGGACGTAAACACGGTAAATATAAAAATACTACTACTACTAATGATAACAATGGCAATAATGATAGATAAACTAATAATATTAATAATAGTAATAATAGTAGAGAAAAAAATGATAACACATACAATTATAATAATAGATGATAGTAATGGCAAACAAAAGAAAGAAAAAATGGTGAAAATAATGAAAATAACGAATAATAATAATAACGATAATGTGGTAATAAATAATAATAAAATAATAATGAAAAGAAAATGACATACTAATAATGATATAGTAATAATAATACAATAATAATAGTAACATGGCAAGAATGATAGAGAATAAAAATAATATTAGAACAATGACAATGATAATATAAATAATACTAATAATATATAATGTCTAAATAATAATGTAAAATAAAACGAAAGGAAAATAAAATAGTAATAGTCTCTAATAAATAATGTAATATATATGCAAAAGAATAAGCAAATATAATATAATATAATAGTAATAGTAAAAATAAAAATAATAACGATAATAATAATATGGTTACAAAACAATAATAGAGATAATAATAATAATATAATAATACAAATCTTGAATAATGATAATAATAGTAATAATTATTGTAGTGATAAAACAAAATACTAGTATAAGAATGTAAATAAATATATGTTAATGGAGATAAAAATGATGCTAGTAATGAAATAAAAGAATAAAATGATAATAGTGGTAATAATATAATAATAATAATAAAGTAACAATAATTATATAATATGATAATGATGTAGTAATATAATAATAATGATAATAAATGTACAAAAATCATGAGTCAACTTAAAAAAGGATTGAATTGAAATTAAAATAGGATTTTAGGGCTAAATTTGAAAATAAAAGAAAGGACGAGGATCGATTCGCAACGCGCGTGGACTTATGGGGACTAAACGAGCAATAATTCCTTCCAGCCGAAACGCACAGCAGCAAGGGGATCGAAATGCAAAGCTTTGAAAATTAACAGGCCAAATTAAAAAGGAAATAGAACTTGATCGCAAAAGCATAAAAAAGCGGAGGGGCTAAAAGTGCAATTAGCCCCTCCAATAAAAACACGCGGATCCTAGACTGCACGGGTCGGGTCGCATGGTCGCTTTAAACGCGCTGCTTTTGGTATTGAACCCTCCTCATGAAACGTCGTTTTGTTTCTTTATAAAACCCTTTTTTTTTTTTTTCATTTTGTTCTTGCTTATCGAAAAAAGAAAACTCATCTCCTTTCTCCCTCTCTTTTCCCCCTGACGTTCGAGCTCCCTTCTCCACCGTCGCCCGTCACGCCACCACCAGTCCGGTGGACGACGAGGCGTAGAGAGGGCCCTGCTTCGAGATCTGCTTAAGAGGCCAAGATTTGGGCCTTTCGAAGCTTGAGAGAGGAGAACCTCCTCTCCTCAGCTCTCGGCCTCATCGATGAAGGGAGGGCTCCGGCGACGCGACCCCGGGTTCAGGTAACACCCTCTTCGCCTTCCTTTTTTATCGTTATTTGTTAAAGTTTCGTTTTTATTTTGTTATTATAAAATGTATGAAAAAAAGAAAAAAAAGTAAATAAAATGTAAAATACCAAAACCGAATCAACCTTAAGCTTTTCTTCTCTTCTTGATTGCTTGATGTTTATTGTTTTTTTTATTTTTCAAACAAAAAAAAGCCTTTTGAATCCTTTCGTTTTCTTCTTTCTTGATTTAAAAAACGATCTCTTTTTGCTTTATTTCTTTCTTTCTTGTTAATCGAAAAAAAAAAAAAAAAGGTCCTTTACAAATCTTTGTTAATCGGCTTTATAGCCTTACAAAAAACTTGTATTCTCTTCTCTCTCTATTGCTTCATTTGTGTCTTTGGTTCTCTTTGCGTGGCATGGGCGAGGCGACGGTGGTCAGAGGGTAGGTGGGCGGTGGGTAGAGCAGGTGGTTTGGTCAGAAGAGGGGCGTCAGAAGGCAGGTGAAGGGTTGGTGGCTGGTCAGAGGCGAGAAGATGAATGGCCGCTAGCCATTCAATTGTTGCGGCGCTAGGGGGATTAGGGTTCCCAGAACCCTAATTTGGATTTTGGGCCATTGGGCCATTGGGTGTATTGGGATGAGGGTTTTTTTTATTTGGGTCTAGGTCTGGGTCTGTTGTCTTTATTTTTGGGTTTGTTTGATTTTTGGTATTGGGTCTGTGTGTTGGGTTGGTTTTAATTGGGCTTGTAAGCCCGGGTGAAATGGGTCATCAGATAGTTGCCCTCTTTGCTCATTGTCGTGTAACGGCAATAGAGCAAAGACATAAGAAAGACCCATTTTGCCCGGTCTCAGTGGGCCTTAACTTCTTTTGGTGTCTTTTCTTGAGTAGCGTCATTTCGCCCACCGCATCTTGTTGCTTGATCCACTCTCGATATGTGGCTTCAATCTACTCTTTCTTTGCGACTTCAATGGGATGTGACTTGTTTATTTTTCGATCTGCTCTTGCAAATTTAGGAATGTCTAAATCTGCTTTCTTCAATCTGATCCTTGCAAACTCAAGGATCACCAGACTGAATCTTCGACCTGCTTCTTGCGACTTTAGGAAGGTCAAATTTGCTTTCTTCAATCTGATCCTTGCAAACTCAAGGATCACCAGATGAATCTTCGACCGCTTCTTTAGGAAAGTCAAATTTGCTTTCTTCAATCGATCCTTGCAAACTCAAGGATCACCAGATGAATCTTCGACCGCTTCGCAACCGGGAAGGTCAAATTTGCTTTCATCAATCTGATCCCAAAGAACTCGGGGATCACCAGATGAATCTTCGACCGCTTCCTACAACCGGGAAGGTCAAATATGCCTTCTTCAATCTGATCCTTGCAAACTCAAGGATCACCAGACTGAATCTTCGACCTTCCTCCTGCAATTCCAGGAAGGTCAAATTTGCTTTCATCAATCTGATCCCAGCAAACTCGGGGATCACCAGACTGATTTCTTCGATTTTCTTCTTATTCCACGAGAACTTCGAGGAAATAAGAATTGAGGAGAAGAGATTCGTAGTCTCCATCTCTCTACCAAACTTCAAAGAAATAAGGACTTATCCTCATTGTTAACTCAGGGAGACGGGATTTGCAATCTCAACCTACTCCACGGGAACTTCGAGGAAACAAGAACTCAGGGAGAAGAGATTTGTAATCTCCATCTTCTCTACTGAAACTTCAGAGAATTAATGATTGATCCTCATTGTTAACTTAGGAGACGGATTTGTAATCTCAACCTACTCCTTTGGAACGCCGAGGAAACGGGAATTCAGAATTTTTCAATTTGCTTCCTTACTATCTTGAGAAGACTTCAATCTTGATCTGCCCCACTACCATCTTGAGGGAACGAAATCTGAACTTTGATATTGCTACACTGTTCTTTGAGGATCCTATCCTGTAGAATATGTGCTTATGCTTATGCAAATGGTGAGGACACTCTGATTAGAAGGACCCAAAGCCTCCTAACTACATGTGTTATGAATGACACTTACATGAATGCAGAATGTCATGAGAACGATGATTTTCCATTAAGATGCAATGATTGTAATAAATCGAATGCTCCTAACTAAATGATATTATGGAGGACATTTGCATGAATGCAGGATGTCATGAGAATGATTCTTTGTTAAAAATGTATAAGGATCACGATGCGATGATTGCACGCTCCTAATGATGAATGGATGTAAAATGAAATGACCCCTTTTTATGCTTAGGGTTGTCACCGCCGTCATTCACCGTAGTCGTTACAACCCTGATATCTCGCTATTGCTGATACCTTTGCTAGAAACTCAAAGAAACAATCATATTTTGCTCAAATAGTTTGCCCCAATGTGACTTCAAGGCGCACTCCATGGTATATACAGGACTTTAAGGCCTATACTATCTTCAGATCAACCCATTGTGCCTTAAGGGTATAGAAATTGTATCATCTTCAATCGATCCAACTACGACTCAGGGGTGTAGAATCTATGTCATCTTGATCAATCCCACTACGACTCGTGGGTATAGAATTTGTTGATTTGGTCATTGCACCTTTTCATTCACGTGGATCGTGACCGGTGTGCACTCATGATAGTTGTGTGGATACAAAATCGTTCTTTTGTGAATGATTCCCCATTTATATATCGCCTTTTATCGAGATGATACTTTTTCGTCATTTGTTCAATCACCGCTTTCCAATTCAAGAGGTAGCCTCGGTTCGTAATTTTCCTCCACCATTATTCTCTGCCCTCAAAACTCGAGGAGTTTTAAGCAATGGTCCTGTTTGTGTTCCTATACTACTTAAAAGTTTCCTAGAGTAATATGTGAAACTCTTTTTGTGGAAGTGTCGTTAGTCCATTAATCGTTATTTCAATGCGAAATGTCCGAAAGAGATCATAACTATGGATAAGAACGGAGTTAGTTAGGAGTATAGCTCAAACCAATGGGTTAAGCAAAAATAGCGAGTGTAGTCGGAAAGAAATTTATTGGCGGTGTATCAAGGTAAAAATAGAAATTAGGTGCCCCGGATATCGCAACTGAGCCTCTGCTCAAACTTCTTGAGGACCATTTTAGGCTCAACATGTGTTTAGGGATCCGAGTACTTTGTCGATGCTCCAAAACGCAACATACTTCTTCATTGTTAACTCAAGCGTGGTAAGACTACCGACGCCTTACTTTTGATCAAAATTTAAGCGCCCTTCTCGGTTTTCAACTCAAATCTCCTTTGATTCCAAGGCGCTTTTTGGGTTTTCGCCTCGACCTCTCTTTTCCTTTTTTCCTTTTTTCGTTTTTTGTTCTTTTCACTTTTTTTTTTTTTGCAACTCCTTTTTATTTTTTTGTGTTTTTTTTTTTGAATTTGAACTCACCGGTTGGATGGTCCGCCATCCATCCATGTTTCCCAGAACAAACTTTTTTTTGTATTTACTTTTCCTTTTAGAGTCCTCTTGAATCTGAAGGACCCTTCTTAATCTGGGTCTTTCTCCAAATTCTTTTGAGCGAACATTTTTGTCATAAACCAATGGTAAAGATGCCCCGCTGAAAGTCCTCGCCAACTTTTAAAAACCTAGAGGGTAAATGGTAACTTCTCTATGCCAACGTTTACAAGTCTCAGTCATTTTCCAAAAATTTTGAATGGTTTTGGCTATCTTGCTGCACTGACGTGGTGTCTAATCTTTGGACAGACTATAAATTAGTGCTACCGCGTTTCTTTCTGGCATTCTTTATCGCCATTCTCTCTTTATTCTTCCTTTTCTTCTTCTTTTTCTTTTGTTGTGTTTCTTTTTGTTGTTTTTTTTTTTTTTTTTTTTTTTGCCTTTTTCGAATTTGAAGTTGAAGTTGAAGTCACCGATCACGACTTTGTAATTTTGACATGTGAAGCGGCCTTTACCCTCTTAGTAATGTAACCAAAGGCTATGAATATGAACCGATGTTAGCTCAAAGCTCTTGAGTAGATCGGCTTGATAGCGTCCATGCCTCACATGTAGGAATCCACGTTTGATGGCCTTAATGTGTCTAACTGTGATCATGCGATAATTTCTTGCCTTATTCTTGCGGTGAGCTAAGCTTCCATGTTCATCTCCTTCATTGGCTTGCGGTGTTGGCTAATATCTCGCAAGGTAGGTTCGCCATTTTAACAAATTAGGAAGTAAGTTGCAATCTCTGTCATCTTCTAAGTCCTTAGATCCTTCTAGACATATATCTCACTAGAAAGGGAGTTAAATAATGTCGTCTCACGTCATTGATACTGGGGACCCATCTTTGGTATGGAGGCAATTTCCAGAGAATGAATGATTATTTATGAATGAAAAATAAAAGAATGTTCAATAGAATGTATAGCATAAAAAAATATTGGTTCAAAAGATGTATTTTATTGAAGTAATTCAAAACACGAGCCTATTTCACAAAAGAGATCTTATTGCTTCTAGGCTTAAAGCAACAAGCATACTTCATACATTACCCTAGGTAAGCTTCTAAATACTATAGGAATTACTTCCACAGTCTCATTGCTTAAAATGTTCTTAGGTTCATGCTTCGCTTTTGGTGCGTCGCTATCTCCACAACACCCATTTTGAATTTTTCCACCACTTCTTGAAAGTCGTGCAATTCTCATCGAATGTCCTGTAACTCCGCATGATACTCACATCGACATTTAGGTTATACCATCTCGGGTATGGAGGTTGCAGTGGTTTTATAAAATAAGGAGCTACAACATGCATATCGAATAAGTTCTGGTATAACTCCCTATACGTCATGGGAATAGGAGTGAACTGAGGTTTTTCCGAATACGCTTCTGGATTGGGTTTTTGCTTTGGGGGGACTGGGTGACTGGTAACTGCCTTCTTTGGCTGGTTTGCTGTAAACGGCTTCGAATAACCCTTAGTATACACACTCGTGCCAGCCCCATCTTTATCCTTCCTCTTCGGGGCTTTTGAAGCCCCTTCTCCCCTTTTCTTTGTCTCTGGTAGGCCAAAAACAACGCGATTGGCTTGCTCATTACCGGGGCCCATTGGAGAATTCAGAGCAGACCAAGTATCAGTCCTATATTGAGATCCAATAATGATAGGTACCACGCGAGAATGTGCATCAGGTTGAGTTGGGACATTTATTGGGGAGTAAATGATGTCTTCATCATTATCCACATTGTCGGTCACTGGGTCACTCCTTTTTTCAAGTCCTCCGCTTAGTAATCGAGTCACCGCCCATCATGTTCTTTTTGAAGTCCAAGATTTGCTCGCATTTCTTGTTGAATTTGGGACAATTGCTCTTGCATCAGATTTGCCTTTGCTCTATCCTCGCCAACCTTTGTTCCATGTTTTCCGAGTTAAGCGAAATATTTTGCCTAATTAGGGTCATTTTGTAAAAGTCTAATGCGAATGAATGCAATGTAATGCGAATGCAATGTAGTGCTGAATGCATGAATGCAAAGAGGCATCGACTCGATCGACTTCATTTTAGAAAACTTTATTAGAAAACAAGTTCTTTTACATAAAATGGACTACTATATGCTTTCGTCCTAAGTCCTAAAAGTTTTGATTTCCCAAGCAATGGAGCTAGCTCATGACTGTGATCAGACTGTAGCCCATATTTTATGCTTAACATATCCACCTGTAATGCCAAAATCTGTAGATGACCAACTACCTTTTGAACCATCATTTCCCTTACGAGGTAATCTCGACTTTTTTAACTTGATAATGATGAGAATGATGAAATTCTTCTTTCCAAAGAAGCTCGATCCGCAGTTCACTACACTTCATTTCCTTAATCTTGTTTAGATTTAACTTCAACTCGATCGCAGAATTACAGCTTTGAGGGTAGTGAGGAGACTACCCCAGCTTAGCATCAGTTTTTTCAGTATTGATCATTTACTCTAGCTAGCGTCATACTCCAAGAAATTCTTTCGCTTTCCGGTTCGGAAAGATTAGAGTTTTCTAGACCAAGAAGGAACCGCAGAGCTCTAGACATTTTAGATTGTGTCTGCTCAATAGCTTTTTCAATTCCGACCACGGTGAAAATCGTTTATTCGGTTCGTCTCTTTGAATCTATCTAACCGGTCAATACAAATCCTTTTATTTCTTCACAAGAGTCAAATCCCTTACAATGTTGTTTGGATCACAATGATGAGCCAAGAAGTTCACAACAACCTAACTTTCCATCCTAGATGGTTCCACTAAATCCAACGTCCATCCTTAGGAAAGAAATTTCCATTATTGCTCCTTGGTACTGACAGAATACGATCTTCGACTTGGGTGAAATTAACGCTGATGGAAACACCACAAGAACGCGTCATCGGCTTGGCACTATGGTTGCTCACCTGTGAAGCATAGGAAAAGGCTTTCACTCTTTCCTGAGATTTCTGTCTTAACCAAAGAAGTTCTCTAGTTAGTGCTTTGTCAATTGCAAGTACATCAAGGAATGGAGCCCCAAAGGAATGTATGTAGGTTGTTTCAGCTCTCCGACATTAAAGCATGGCAAGTCTTGCAGAAAAAACGCGACTGTATCTTGTGATGGTCGATAAAATGATTATAGACAGTAATCTCTAGATTCTCAGCTTCACCATTAGCTTTCTTCACACTTTTCTCCTTCAATGAAAACAACGGATCTTTGTACAACTGCTCGCTCAATCCAGTGATTTTGTACTCGTGATTGGATGGACTGACTTTTGTTTTCAGGTTCTTAAGCCTTCGTTCAGCCAGGATCTATGACATTCTGATTAGCAAAGAATCCACAACTGAACTAGGATGAATATTCCGGGAAAGGCCTCCTTGAGTGGCTATGAAACTTGAATGGAAACCCCTATAGTCAATGGTACCTCCTCCAATGTCTGTGAAGTTGTTTTGATTATCTTAAAAGATTGGCAAACCAGTAGGCATCCTTACTTCGCAGCATACTACCTTAAAATGACAACTATCACCCTCAGTGTTTCTTGAGAGTTTTTAGATTTCCTGTTCGCGCCGTTTGAGTCATCAGGTCGTGCACTATCGTTGTTTCTGTTAAATGTACCATCCTCAAATACAATTGTAAACCTATGCTTGTTATTTGGAAGAGTGTCAACAGTAAATAAACTTTTCTCCCCGTCATAAGCAAAGTCCTTTCCAACCAATTCATTGTCATAGGTCTCTTGCCTTCTGCCAGTCACTTTCCTTCTAACACCCTTGTCGTCTACAGGATTGCCATCTTCACATGAAAGAGAAACACTGTAATGGTAGAAGTGTCTATCCGTACCTTATCCGCTCACTATGAAGTGACCGGTGAGTATAATTACTTCCTACCATGCATTGTCATGAAATGTCATACAATTTTTTCACATCCGATTTAGTTTTGATTGGAACAACATTAGGAAGCACAATGTGGTGAGATTTTAGCATCGCCCATTTGCTCAAACGGATCCATACCCTTCTAATCGCCTAGGTTTTGACTATATATGGACGATCGCATTGTCTTCCACTTTATCAAGGAATCCGTTTTCCATAACCAGCTTTCTAACTCAGAAACTGACCGTGAATCGATACCTCTTAAAATATGAAATGAGATGATGTGCACGAAAATAAAATACAAAGAGTTAGTATTGCAAAGTATAAAACAAGTGAAAGTGAACAAAAACCAACCTAGGTGACCACTAAGGTTTGACGTAGTTCTATCTAAGGTGGGCTCTTAGGGTTCACTACGTGTGGTTTGGTTCTAAAGTTTGAGGTACCCGAACCAGCAGATTCCTCGATCCTCACCCATTATAGGCTCATATAGACCGAGTTCATTCAGGGAATACATTTCTATGGTCGCACGGAGATGAAAATCTCACGAAGACATAGGTACGGATGTATCCCAAAGCGATCCACTATCCTGCACGGAGGTGAAAACCTCACGAAGGAGTAGTTTCTCACTCTCACCTAAAGGTGTGACCATAACGGTTATGCAATGCAATGCCGAAATTGAAACAACACGCAATAAAAGATTGTGATTTTCAAATCGAGCTTTCAAACTTCCGACAAAAGACAGAAAATAATCAATTTATGGCTTGACTCTCTTTATCGAAGTCCCCAGTGGAGTCGCCAAGCTGTCGTAACCATTTTTTGGAAGACGACGAAATGGGGTTCGACATTGAAAATGAAAAAAAAGAACGGGAGTCGCCACCGACTTTTATTTGGTGAGATCGGATCACCTTTATTTTAATAAAACGTTTTGTTTTACTAAAACAGTGTTTTGGTCTCGTAGTTTTGAAAATCGGTCCGGAGTCGATTCACATACGAGGAAGGGTTAGCACCCTCGATACGCCCAAAAATTGGTACCAAAATGATTAATTAGTGTCTTAATGTCGGAAGTTTTAAAAGGTTTTGAAATACAGATTCTCTAAAAAATGTTTGGATAATTAGGGCCAAAATTTTGAGATTTCTTTGCTCCGAGAGGATACGAACATCACATCCAGCACGTTAGGACATGATGCTCTAAACCTTCGTAATCAAAGCTATCTCAAGGTTTCACGAAGTTTATCAAAAGGATGTTTAGTTATTTAGTCAAACGGAAAATCGCAACCCAGCACGTTAGGGCACTATTTCCCGAATTCCTAAATACACAAACATTGCTTGATTTGAAAACTTTTGGACGGAATAAGGTGGTTTTGTAAATGCACTTTGATTTTAGTGTTTGAGCTAAAAATAAATATAGGTATTCGGGCCAAGAAAATCGAGATTTCTTTACTCGAAAAATCTAAATATCACATCCAAGACGTTAGGACACGATGTTTTAATCTCTCAAGTCAAGGTCATCTCATATTTCATGAAATAGGATAGAAGGATGTTTGATTATTTAGTGAAACAGAGAATCGCAACCCAGCACGTTAGGGCACTATTCCACGAATCTCTAAATACGAAACATTGCCTTATTGTTTTTTTTTTTTTTTAAAAATGAAAGGAAATATGATAATTTTCAAAATGTATTTTGTTTAATAATATAGCACAAGGCTAAGAAAACAAATATGGACGTAAACACAGTAAATATAAAAATACTACTACTACTAATGATAACAATGGCAATAATGATAAATAAACTAATAATATTAATAATAGTAATAATAGTAGAAAAAAAATGATAACACATACAATTATAATAATAGATGATAGTAATGGCAAACAAAAGAAAGAAAAATGGTGAAAATAATGAAAATAACGAATAATAATAATAACGATAATGTGGTAATAAATAATAATAAAATAATAATGAAAAGAAAATGACATACTAATAATGATATAGTAATAATAATACAATAATAATAGTAACATGGCAAGAATGATAGAGAATAAAAATAATATTAGAACAATGACAATGATAATATAAATAATACTAATAATATATAATGTCTAAATAATAATGTAAAATAAAACGAAAGGAAAATAAAATAGTAATAGTCTCTAATAAATAATGTAATATATATGCAAAAGAATAAGCAAATATAATATAATATAATAGTAATAGTAAAATAAAAATAATAACGATAATAATAATATGGTTACAAAACAATAATAGAGATAATAATAATAATATAATAATACAAATCTTGAATAATGATAATAATAGTAATAATTATTGTAGTGATAAAACAAAATACTAGTATAAGAATGTAAATAAATATATGTTAATGGAGATAAAATGATGCTAGTAATGAAATAAAAGAATAAAATGATAATAGTGGTAATAATATAATAATAATAATAAAGTAACAATAATTATATAATATGATAATGATGTAGTAATATAATAATAATGATAATAAATGTACAAAAATCATGAGTCAACTTAAAAAAGGATTGAATTGAAATTAAAATAGGATTTTAGGATAAATTTGAAAATAAAAGAAAGGACGAGGACCGATTAAGAACGCTGTGGACTTATGGGGACTAAACGAGCAATAATTCCTTCCATTAAACGCAGCAAAGAAAGAAGGGATCGAAATGCAAAGCTTTGAAAATTAACAGCCAAATTAAAAAGGAAATAGAACTTGATCGCAAAAGCATAAAAAGCGGAGGGGCTAAAAGTGCAATTAGCCCTCCAATAAAAACACGGATCCTAGATCGACGGGTCGGGTCGCCATGGTCGCTTTTAAATGGCGCCGTTTTGGTATTGAACCTCCTCATGAAACGACGCGTCTTTTTGTTTCTTTATAAAACCCTTTTTTTTTTTTTCATTTTGTTGTTGCTATCTGAAAAAAAGAAAACTCATCTCCTTTCTCCTCTCTTTTCCCCGACGTTCGAGCTCCCTTCTCCACTGTCGCCACACGCCACCACCGGTCCGGTGGACGACGAGGCGAGAGGGCCCCGCCGAGATCTCGCTTAAGAGGCCAAGATTTGGGCCCCATGTTTTTTAGAAAGACTTTGAATAAAATAGAAAGACTTTGACAATTTTAATAAAATGTATTTCTTATAAAAGATTATTTGAATAAGATATTGTATCAATGCATTAAAAATATAAATTCTATGTAGTCATTCACCATAATTACAAGTTATATTAACAATTAATACTAATATAGACAATAAAAAATAAAAGATAACGAATAATAATAAAATAACTATATTAAAGCAATCATAAGATAATAAATAAATAAAAGAACATGGACAAACAAAAAATATAAGCAATAAATAACGAAAAAAATAGAAAAAACTACTAAATAAATATGACTAGAGGTGTACATGGGCCAGGCCGGGCCGGGTTTGGGCCTGACCCAACTAAAAATTTAGGCTCATTCATTGTGCTCGGGCGGGCCGAGCCCAAAAAATGGGCCTAAAATTTTTGCTCAAGCCCGGCCCATATAAAAATGCTAAAACCCGAGCCTGGCCCGGCCCACCCATATTAATTTTTTATATTATTTTATATAATTTTTAAATATATATAATACATCAAATATACTAAAAAATCAAAATAAATATTTTTCAACAAATTGAAAATAAATTTTAAAAAATATGTAGACTTAAATAACACTAAAATGATGCAACTTAACAAGCAAATGCCTCTAAAATAATAAAAAATTAACAAATGTCTTTAAAATAATAACAAAATTAACAATAAAATAAGTTTTATATAATATCTAAACAATAACAACAAAATAATAGAAACATAATAGTAAAATGGTAGCAAAATAAGGAGAAAAATAATAAGAAAATAATATTAAAAAAATAGTTTATTTTTCCTTTAATGAATACAAGCTGGGCCCGGCCAAAATGCCTTATTTCGAGCTCGGCCCATTTTTAAACAGGCCTTATTTTTTGTTCAATCCTATTTTTAGCCTATATTTTGTCCAAACCCTCCCACATTTTAAGTAGGGCCGCACTTACCATGTACACCTCTAAATATGACACTTTACATGTAAATCTAATAGAAAATGAATGATATAATTAAAAACATCGAATAAAAATGATAATTTCTAAAATGATTAATATATATAAACAATATATTAAATGAATAATATAAAACTTTAGAGTATATGAAAATATAAGGATACTTATAATTTAATAATTTAATACATAAAAATATAAATAATAATATATGATAAAAACAATTATAAGTAAATAATATATAACTTAAAATAAAAAGATATTTATAATACAATAATCATTAAAACTACATATTTAATATAAATAATATAAACAATATATGTCATATGATATACAAAATTTATATAATATAAAGGATAAAATAATTTAAATTATACATATAATATAATATAATAATATATAATTTTATAATGTATAAAATAATAATTAATGAACACATTTTTAAAATAATATATAATATATAAATAATATTAAACTTAATAAAATAAAATAATAGATAATAATTTTATACATATAATACTGAAATAATTAAAAATAAGAATTAAATAAACAAGAATCAAATCAGAAAATAAATGAAAATCAGGAATAAAATTATAAAAAATAGATAATATTGAAACACGCGCCAAAATATAAGGACCTATTAGGCAATTACGTCCTATCTATTAAACGGCGTCGTTCTGATATCAGTCTTTAAATAGCCCGATGGACCAAATTGAAACATAAGTAATAATTCTGGGCCCAATTATAAATAAAAAAGAAATGTAACTGGACGTAATTATAATATTAAAATAATGCGGAAGGGCCTATTGAGAAATTAGACCTTTTAACAAAAACACGCGGATCCTCTCCGGGTCGGGTCAATGTGCGGGCCATGGCTTTTTAAACGTCGTTTTAATGCTTATTGGCTTAAGCAAAAACGACGTCATTTTTATACTGCTATATAAGTCAGTTTTCAGAAAAAAATCATTTGCACCTTGTTTTAAAAAAAACAACCGAGTTTCAAAAAAATTCTCTCTGTCCTTTGGCCTTCGGCCAGGTCTTCGGTCCGGTCTGCCACCGTTTGTCGTCCCACGCGCCACCGTATATGGCGGCCAGAGGCCAACAACTTCGCTTTTAAGCGCGAATCGAAAGGTAATCCTTTCTTCTTTATGCTTATTTAAATAGAACGAGACAAAAAATAAAAATGAAAATATCGTCGAGAATCACCTCTGTTTTTTCGAAGATTTTCTTTCTCTTTTATTTCGTATATTTTTTTGTATTTTCTGTAAATATGCTTATATGCCCCCCTTTTACAGATTTATGCTGGGGTTTTATAACCCAAAAATAAAATGTTAATATTCTTTCCATTATGTTTCTTGCCATATTTGCTGCTATGTCTTTCCTTTTTTTACAGGTGAACGACGCAGATCTCGGCGATAGGGCGTAATTTGGGAGCGAATTGTGGCGCGAAGAGAGGCTGGTGGTTGCGGTGCGAGGGTTGGTGCTGGGTGCTTGCGACGCCTAGGGTTCAGAAACCCTAGGCTTCTAAAACTGTTTAGTGTTAGGCCCTTTTGGGTCGTCTCTGTTTTGGGTGTAATTGGGTCTGGGTAGGCTGTTTTAGACCGATTATGCCTAGGTGTAACGGGTTCTGGTATTTGGGCTTGGGTATAAGAGGTTGTAAATGGACTGTTAAAAAAATCTGGACTTTGGTTTATTATTTGTTATTTTTATTATTTTTGGTTTGTTTTCAAGCCCGGGCATAAATGGGCTAATACAGCTCCTATAACAGGTCTCCAGATATCAATGATATGAGCGACACTGCTACTGATTCAGAATCTAATTTTGAGCAAGATATGTGTTTAAGAGGAACCTCAGGACTTTGAAGGTGATCGAAATTGTAACCTATCTCCTGATTTGTTAAAGATGGTAGAACAAGATGAGAAACAAGTCCTACGTTACAGAGAGTCAGTCAAAATTGTGAGCTTAAAAGAAGAGAAAGAGGTGAAGATCGGAGCTTGCATCACTGCAGAGACAAAGCAATACCTCATTGAGTTACTCCAAGAATTCAAAGATGTCTTCGCATGGTTGTATCAAAACATGGCTGGGCTAAGTACTGATATCGTGGTACACCAGCTCCCCCTAAAGGAAGAGTGCAAGCCAGTTAAACAGAAGCTCCAAAGGATGAGGCCCGATGTTTTACTGAAAATAAAAGATGAAGTTAATAAGCAATTCGATGCTGGTTTCTTACGAGTGGTTAAATACTCAGAATGGGTAGTCAATATCATCCCCGTCTCTAAAAAAGATGGGAAAGTACGAATGTGCGTAGACTACAAAGATTTGAACAAAGCCAGCCCGAAAGATAATTTCCCATTGCCTCATATCGACACTTTAGTGGACAACACAGCAGGTTACTCGCTATTCTCTTTCATGGATGGTTTTTCGGGATACAACCATATAAAGATGCATCCTAAAGACATGGAGAAGACCACATTGTAACCATGTGGGGAATATTTTGCTATAAGGTGATACCATTTGGACTGAAAAATGCGAGAGCAACGTATCAAAGAGCCATGGTTGCAAAATCCAGAATGGAAAAGGAGCATGTGCAAGTCTTAAGGAAGTTGTTCTTAAGATTGAGAAAATTCCAGCTAAAGCTTAATCCAAAAAAATGTACATTCGGGGCTAGGTCGGGAAAATTGCTAAGATTTGTAGACAGTGAAAAGGGATCGAGATCGACCCAGATAAAGTAAAGGCTACATAGGAGTTGCCTCCGCCATGCACTCAAAAAAAGTTCAAGGTTTCCTAGGAAGACTAAATTACTTCGCCCTGTTCATTTCACAACTAACTGAGAAATGCGACCCCATATTTCGTCTTCTTAAAAAACAAAATCCAGGCGTTTAGGATGAGCAGTGCCAAAAGACTTTCGATAAGGTCAAACATTACCTGTCCAATACCCTAATGCTGATGCCTCTCAGCCCAAATAGGCCACTGATACTGTACTTGCAGTATTTGGGAATTTCATGGGATGTGTGCTTGGCCAACATGATGAATTAGGGAGAAAACAAATAGCGATATACTATCTTAGTAAGAAATTCACTGAATGTGAGGCAAGATATTCGCCAATCGAGAAGCTATGTTGTGCCTTGATCTGGACAACCTGAAGGTTAAAACAGTATATGTTATACCACACAACTTGGCTCATCTCAAAACTTAATCCTCTAAAGTACATGATGAAGTCGATTGATTTGAATGGAAGAATGGCCCGATGGTAAATTCTTCTTTCAGAATTTGATATAGTCCATGTGAATCAAAAGGCTATAAAAGGGAGCGCAATAGCAGATTTGCTAGCCAGTAGAGCTCTAGAAGATTACGAATGTTTGAACTTTGATTTCCCGAATGAAGATCTAATATATGTTGTAACCACTGAAGAAGACTCTCAAGAAGGTCATCCTTGGAAGCTAAACTTCGATGGAGCCTCAAACGCTGTGGGCAACAGAATTGGAGCAGTCTTGGTATCCCCAAAAGGATATCATTATCCATTCACTAGTAAATTGGATAATATGGCAGAATACGAAGCATGCATCATGGACATCCATCCAGCATAGAATGTAAGATCAAAGTACTAGAAGTATATGAAAATTCTACACTAGTGATCTACCAACTCAAAGGTGAATAGGAGACGAGAAACCTCAAGTTGATCAATTATCGAAAGCTGGTTCTGGAGCTAATTAAAAAGTTTGATGACATCACCTTCTACTATCTTCCACGAGATGAAAATTAGATGGCTAATGGTTTGGCTACCTTGGCTTCGATGGTCAAAGTAAAACCTATCCAGATGAGTATTTATGAGACTCCGGCTCATTGTTACAACATCGAAGAATAAGAAGAAGAAGAAGATCACCCTTGGTACCACGATATACTGTGATATGTGAAGAATCGTGAATACCATGACCAAGCAACTGAGAATGATAAAAGGACGTTGAGAAGACTAGCCAATGACTATGTCTTAAATGGAGAGATCCTATATAAAAGAAGAAAGGATCAGGTGCTATTAAGATGTGTAGACGTTGTTGAGGCTAAGAAAATCTTGGATGAAGCCCACGAGGGTGTCTGCAGAACACATGCCAATGGTTTTACAATGGCTAGGCAAATCATGATATTCGGGTATTATTGGTCCACCATGGAAGGGGATTATATTAATTATGCCAAGAGATGTCATAAGTGCCAAATTTATGGAGATAAAATCCATGTGCCTCATTCACCTGTTCATATCATGACTTCTCTGTGGCCTTTATCCATGTGGGGCATGGATGTCATTAGGCCGATATCACCAAAAGCTTTTAATGGGCCTCGATTCATCTTTATAGTCATCGATTACTTCACCAAGTAGATAAATGCCACTTCTTAAGCCAATGTCACGAAGTCGGCAGTTAGCAAATTCTTGAAGAAAAAAATTACATATCAGTATGGAATGCTAGAAAGGATCATCTCTGACAATGCATTGAACTTGAACAACAGTACGATAGCGGATGTCTGTAGTCAATTCAAGATCAAACACCACAACTTATCACCATATCGCCCAAAAATGAATGGTGTGGTGAAGGCAGCCTATAAGAATATCAAGAAGATCATAGGAAAAATGACTGAAACTTATAAATATTGGCATGAGAAGTTACCATTTGCTCTATATGCTTATCGAACATCAGTCAGGACCTCCACCGGGGCAACGCCTTTCTCTTTGGTTTATGGAATGGAGGTGGTTTCACCCATTGAACTCGAGATTCCTTCTCTCTGAGTTTTGGAAAAATTGAAGTTAGTTGAAGCAGAATGGATACAAGCCCGATATGATCAGCTAAACTTGATTGAAGAGAAAAGGTTGAAAGCCATCCGTTATGATCAGATGTACAAAAAGTGAATGATGCGACCTTACAACAAAAAGGTTCGTACCAGATAATTCCATTAGGGGGACCTAGTATTGAAAAAGATCCTTCCTATACAAAAGACTTTAAAGGAAAGTGGATGCCAAGCTAGGAATGACCTTATGTGGTAAAGAAAGTCTTTTCTGGAGGAGCGTTGATTCTAATCGAAATGGATGGAAAAAAAAAAACCTGCCTAACCCTGTGAAGTCAAATTTAATCAAGAGGTACTTCACCTAAAAAAATGAATAAAAAAGAAAAAAGGAAAAGCTAAGGCGATAACACGAAAAGGGCGTCTTGAGACCAAATGGGTTTTGAGTTGAAAACCCTAGAAAGGACAACTCAAATTTTGATCGAAGATGGGGCATGTGGTAGTCTTGTCCCCTCAGAATTAACAAGGAGGAAGAACGTTACATCTTGGGGCATCAACAAAGTACTCTAGATCTCCTAAACACATGCTAGGCTCAAAATGGTCCTCAGAAAGTTTGTGCAAAGAAGCTTATGTTGCGATATTTGGGGCACCTAAATTCATCGTACTCATTTTTAATTTTAGCAATGTTTGTTATTTTGATTTATCCATTCATTGCGACCCTTGCTCCCAATAAATTTCAATCTTGTCAATTGTTACAATCTTTTTCAAGCATTTTTACATTGAAACAGCAATTAATGGACTAATAATATTTAAGTAAAAAGAGTTCTGCATATTGCTCTAAAAGGATTTTTTAAATAGTACAAGGACTTGAAACGGGACCACCAGTCAGAACTAACCAAACTTAAGGGTTGGAAACATTTGAAAAGAATAGTCTAAATTATGACTATTTCTTTAGATTTTCTGTCAAAGATACCAGCTGAACAAGAAGGCATGGTAACACATCAGTGATAGAACCTTGATGAACAGCGAGCAATGACAACCTAAGCATTAAAAAAGAATCATTCTCGAAAAATGACATTCTGTATTCATGCAAATATCATTCATACATATCTAGTTAGGAGCATTTGATTCATTTTGATCATGACATCCTAATCAATTGGCATAAATAAGTCCATCAAATGGATTCTACAAGTCATGTTCCCCAGAAAATGATATAACAGATCAGAGAAACCATAAATCCTATACCTCTGAAGTTGCAGTGGGATGGATTGAAATCATTATGGCGAATTTTATCTCCTTGAAGTTGTAGTGGAGTGGATTGAAGTTATAAACCTTATCTCCCTGAAGTTGCAGTGGAGCAGATTGAAGTTATAAACCTTATCTCCCTGAAGTTGCAGTGGAACAAGTTAAAAAAATAATGACAAATCTTAACTCCTTGAAGTTGTAGTTTAGTAGATTGAAGTTACAAATTCCATATCCCTGAAGTTGCAGTGGGACAGATTGAAGTTATAATGGCGAATCTTATCTCCCTGAAGTTGTAGTAGAGCAGATTAAAGCTATAAACCTTATCTCCCTGAAGTTGCAGTGGAGCATGTTAAAGTTACAAGTCTCATATCCCTGAATATGCGGTGGAGCAGATTGAAATTACAAATATTATCTCCCTGAAGTTGCAGTGGAGTAGATCGAAGATAGTAAATCTTACCTCTCTGAAATTGCAGTAGAGTAGATAAAATCTATAAACCTTATCTCCCTGAAGTTGCAGTGGACCAAGTTGAAGTTACAAGTCTTATCTCCTTGAAGTTACAATGGAGCAAACTAAAGACAGCGAATCTTATTTCCCTGAAGTTGCAGTGGAATAGATTAAAGTTACAAAGTACAAATCTTATCTCCCTGAAGTAGTAGTGCAACAGATTGAAGCTACTAATATTATCTCCTTGAAGTTGCAGTGGAGTAGATTGAAGTGACAAATCCTATACCTCTGAAGTTGCAGTAGGTTAGAAAGAGGCTACTTGAAGAAAATGAGCTCCAAAAGGTCAGGATTCAGCAAGGCCGAGCAAAGTTGGTCCTTCTTAAAAGTCTTTGTTCCATTCTCGTTACACAGCAACGAGCAAAAAGGGGCAGTGTAGTAGGCCCAATTTGCTCGGGCCAAAGACCAAACCAAAATCAAAATATAAAAACCAAAAAATAATAAGAGTCCATTTACAAAAAGGCCCAAATGGCCCAAAAAAAAAAAAACCCTAAAACCCAACTTTACCCAGGCCCAAAACCACCAATGGCCTAAAATAATTTCTTCAAACTGAAACCCTAACTCTAATGCCCCCATATGCGCCGCATTCCTCCCTCGGTCGTCCCGCCTGCCTCGTCCCGAGGCCTAGCACCCTTGACCACCATTTCACCAAATGAGCTAAAAGACACCTTCCAACCTCCGTTGACTTTGCCTGCAAAAAATACGGAAAAGAGGATAGGAGCAAGTAGCAGAAACAGTGGCAAAAATGAAAACAAACAGTAGCAAACATTATGTAAATCGGCTATAAAAGCCATCAACAACATGTAATGAATTTTTTACACACAATATTAATAAAAAAAACAGAACCCAAAGTTGAAAGATATGATTTTTTTTATTTTATTTTTTTCTATTTATTTTAATAAAAGCATAAAACAAAATAAAAATGGGAAATCTTACCCTTTTCTTTTCGCGTTTACGCCGTCGTGGGGGGCAAAAGGCCGCTATCTCCGATGAAAGATGGCATTTTGGGGTTGGGATTAAAAAGTAAAAAAAAAACACCTTTTATCTCTTCGGCTATCGTGGGCGGTGGCGCCGTCACCGGCGACTAGAGGCCGCCACGATGGCCGATGGCTGGACTCTTGGCCGGTCTTAGGGCCTACTGCAGAGAAAAAGGGAGGGTATTTCTTTTTTTATTTTATTTTGAAGGAAGAAATGATTTTTTTCGTTTTTTTGTTCAAATAGGCGATCTAAACGGCGCCATTTTGGGCCAATTTTAGACGTCAAAACGACGTCGTTTTGACGACCTGCAGCGCGACCCAATCTGTCCCCTAGGATTCTCGTGTTTTCGCCTGGAAAGGATATTTATTCATCAGGTCCTTCCGCTTTTATAGCGTGTTTCAATTTAGTCCTATCTCATTTTTCTATTTTTTTAAATTTTACCACAAACTTTTAGTTTTGTTTCAATTTGGTCCCCGAATAGTTTTAATGGGTTAAGCACCTGAAACAGTACCGTTTTGGGCCAACCCATGGTCCGACCCGACCCATTCCAAGATCGCGTGTTTTTAGCGCATGGGTTATTTGCGCATTAGACCCCTCCGCTTTTATGGCCCATTACAATTTAGTTTTTTTCTTTTAATTTTGCCCCATAATCTTATTTTGTCTCATTTTAGTCCCTGAAATGGACGACGTCGTTTTAAGAACAGGAAATAATTTCCCAATTGGTCTCTATCCTTCTTTCACGCATTTGATTTTAATCCCTTAACCTATTTTATTCTTTATTTTTATTTTATGATTTGTACTTTAAACTCTGTTTAGATTTCAATTTAGTCCCTTACTTTCAATCTTTTACATTTTATTTTCCTTCGTACTTATTTATTTATTTACTCATTTATCTACTTATTTCTTTTTTTATTTTTGTTGTTGCTTCTTCTTCTTCTTCTTCTTCTTCTTCTTCTTATTACTATTATTATTATCTATTCATGCATTTTATTACAAGTTGCACCCTTAATTCCATTTACATTTTAATTTAGTCCTTTATCTTCAATGTGTTATAAATTATTTTCTTTTATGTTTATTTATCTATGTATTTATTTATTTATTTCCTTGTCATTTTATATTTAAAATTGGTATTGTCCTTTTTTCTTTCATGTGCATATTTTGTCACCCTCGTTACTATTACTATTATTATTAGTGTTATTATATATCATTTATTTCATTTTTTTATTCATATTAGTATTAGAATAGGGGTAAATTACCCAAAAATACCAAAAAAATTAAAAATTTATGGAATTGGGCCGATTTTTAAAAAATTTACGGAAAAGGGTCATTTCTCATCAAAACGCGTCCACGTCAGCGCGTTTTGAGAGGAAATGGCAGGAAAGCGAGCTCCTGGGGACGCGCTTTGTGCCACCTCAACAAAAGCTCTCCTACGTAGGGCGCGCTTTAGCCCTGCAATGTTTTTTAAAATTTAATTTAAAAAAATAAACAAATTCTATTTTATAAAAGATATTAAAATTAAATTACAAAAACATATAAGCAACTATTATTTTATTAAATATATTAAAACTAAATTGCAAAAAAAACTTCTTATTTATTAAATATATTAAAACTAAATTACAATAAAATAAAAATAAAAAAATTCTTATTTACTAAATATATTAAAACTAAATTACAATAAAGTTAAAAATAAAAACAACTTCTTATTTTATTACATATATTAAAATTAAATTACAATTAAAAATTAAACAATTTCTATTTTATTAAAGGTATTAAAATTAAATTACAATAAAAAATTAAACAACTATTATTTTATTAAATATATTAAAACTAAATTACAAAAATAAAAATAAATTTTTATTTTATTAAAAAATTCAAATTAAATTACATACGAAAAAATAAACAACTTCTATTTTAGTGAAGATATTAAAATTAAATTACAAACACAAATAAAAATAACTTTTTATTAAAAATAAAAAATTATTACAATTTAAAAATAAAAAGCCCATCGAATCAATGTTGATGCTTATTCGAATCAAGTACCATACTGGGTGGTCAGAGAGTTACGACCGGATTCCTCCTTCTTCTAGCTTCCGGCGGGGGTCGTAGAACCTCGGGCGGGGATTCGATTCCTCCGGCAATGGGTCTGGTTGTGGGTGTTGCGAGGATGACCCATCTTGATAAAATAACGACCCCGGAGGTGTTTGCATAAACCACGGCGGGGGTGTTTGAATCCCGTATGGAGAAGGAGGCTGGTAGAAAGAAGTGCTCCCCGACGGTGCCTCTTGGGATCCCTCACGTGACGACGGCCTCAAGATCGACTGGCCAGCAGGAGTAGTCAGGAACGGACTCAAACCCGGCCATGCATTCTAACCTGGGCTGGGACTGGGAAAAGGAAACATATATGGTTTACGATACATATAAGGGGTAAGGTACGCACCTGGCATAAAGGGCAAAGGCTGTGATGTCGGTGTCGTCAGCTGAATTAATGGGCCTGATGACTGTGTCGGCACTGTTGATGGCCCCATCTCATCACCCCTTCTCCTTGGATTTAAGGGGCCCCGACGTTCCCTTTGTTGACGAAGTTGTCGTTGCCTCTCTTCTTCCGACAACAAATACGGCTTACCATGGATCCTAAACCATGGCATGTATTCTAGCACGCACACTAACTCCGGAATGACAATCGGTTCCCGGTTAGGTAAATAGTCATGCCGGTTCTCTCACGTCTCGATATGTGCTGACCAAAATCTTGGTCAATCCATGTGCAACTATCGTAAGTCCACTTTGTGCTCATCATCGAGCACCTCAGGTGGCACGGGAATCTGTTGCCGAAATCCAAATTGTCGCAGAACCCGATCTGACTGCTGCATCTCCACGGTCGCATAGGTGATCAATGGGACCTTTACGTGCCAACTGCTCGGATTTTACAAGAACTCCTTCGGAATTACTACTCAAATTTCTGGATCCTCATACGGTGTCCATTGAAACTATATTAACATTACCAAAATATTAGTTATATACATAATACTAGACACTAAATACGAAATACTAAATTATAAATATGAAATTTGAAACTTACTTGTGATTCCGACCGTTGGTCCAATAGAAGCCGTATATCTTCAAGCGAGGTAGGTATTCTAGCATGACTCGCCGAATGGTTCCACCTAATTAAATAAATTTTTAGCATACAATTATACTATAAATCTACGTAATAATTATAAAATATAACATTAAATATACCTCGTTATCAATGGGAATGAATATGGGTGGTCAAGTCGAAGACTTAAAAATTAAAATCGAAACCATGCCCATGACTGCAATAGTGATAGGCAACCTCCGATTTTCGCTTTACTCGATCGCATTGCCCCGCACATCTCCCGATACAACCTCGATAGCACGGTAAAGCCCCAACTCAATTCACCGGCTGCTCTAAAATCAACAAGTTTTAGCAGCCATCTCAAGTGTACGAGGTTTCTAAAAAGGTCCGACATCAGATAACCTCCAATTATCTGAAGAATGTATGCCCGAGCATGCCGTATTCGCTCTATTTCGATTCGAACCCTCATTTGGCTCGAGAATGTGTCTCGTAACCGTGCCATCTCGATCGACCTCCACAATTTTATTTGAATGGCACCTAGAAGGTCGAGTAGCATCTGGCCATCCAATCACCGAAGTTGCGGACCCAATGACTCTTGACCTGGCCCACCAAAGAATCCTAATCAGAATCGCACATCTTCCGAGTGATGGTACACTCTCCGCATGGAAGATGGAAAGTGTCGTCTCGGTCTCCACCTCTCTATTAACGACTGATCAAAGGCGGCTCCAACTTGAACCCCCGGCCTATCGTGGCCACGTGCCAAAAACCCGCTTCGCATGTAATTCTTGATCAACGGCAATGGGGGACATGCATATTGCGAATATAACATTGCAACACCGATCTACAGACTGTTTAAAAAATAATAAAATAAAAATTAATTAAAATTGCATGACCTAAAAAATATTAAATAATATTGAAAAATTAAAATTAAAACTTACCATTTGTATTTTCTCCACGGAGATGTGCTTGTTGTCTAGACGAAGTAATTCTCCGGCCATTGTAATACGATCGAAAATTTTAAAATTTTCCAAAAAAATATATATTAAAAAAATTAAAAAGGGTTTTTTTGTAACTAGTAAAGGACTATTTTGAAATTTCAGAGAAAGTTTGAAGGACTTAAAGAGAATTTTGAGAGGAATTTGAGAGAAGAATGAGTAAGGATTAAAGTGTGAAAAAATAAAAGGGGTGGGGTTTTTATAGTTTTTTTTACTGTTGGGCCCCTAACGGTCAAAAAAAATTTAACCCTTTTTTTTTTACCGTTGGAGGCTAAAGCGTGCCCCTGGAGACGAGCTTTGTGCCACATCAGCAAAGCGCGCCCACGTAAGCACGCTTTGCTAATGTGGCACAAAGCGCGTCCCCATGGGCACGCTTTCCTGGCATTTCCCCTCAAAACGCGCTGACGTGGACTCGTTTTGAGGGGAAATGGCCATTTTCCATAAATTTTCAAGAAACTGGCCCGATTCCGTAATTTTTTTATTTTTTTGGTATATTTGGGTATTTTCCCTTAGAATAATATACATTATATAATTATTGCCATTATATGTACTATGATTTGCATATTAGTACATTATGTTGTTGTCATTCATCAACGTAACATTTTATTCATATGCTATTTTTAATATTACACCTATTGTTATTCAAAACAAATTTTTAAAAATAGGCAATGTTTCGTATTTGGGAGAATCGAGAAATCGTATCCTAACTTACGGGATTTCAATTTTCTCGTTAAACTTGAATAACCGAATATCCTTTCAAAATTAAAATACATAAGATTTCAAATAAAAAAAATAAAGGTAAACTTATTCTCAAGGATTCGAAGTGTCGTGTCCTAACTTACGGATGTGGCATTTCGTTGCCTCGAGATGAGAGGGTCTTAAACATACTTTTCGATTTATTCAAGCAATTTTTAGGTAAAATATACATTAATACAAAGAGGGGTCGTATTTTAAATTCTTCAAATTTTTAATTTTCGACACTAAGACATCAGGTAATCAACTAGGTACCAATTTTGGGCATCACGAGGGTGCTAATCCTTCCTTGCTCGTAACCGACTCCCGAACACATTTTCTGGATTTTTGTAGACCGAAAAACATGGTTTTAATAAATTAAACCTTTTATTAAAAATATCAAGTTTCGAGGTGATCCGATCACACCTCATATAAAAAGGATTGGTGGCGACTCTCATTTTTTGTTTTTTTAAATAAAAGTCGATTTCAAAAAAAATGGTTTTGACACCCCTCGTTACAAGTGCTCTATTCAAAGAAGCAAAGATAAACAATTAGCCACGAAATGTGCTCTATTCCTATGAGCAATGATTAAACTCCCAAACACATGATCAAAGAAAGAGGTAAACAACCATCACGCCACACCTCATGGTTACAAAGACATTGCCTTTAAATCCTGTTGTATTTGAAATGTTGATCACGTCTTGTTGGCTTCCACATAAGGGACACCATTGCAACATTGCTTTTATTATTGGTTTTAGTACATAGAAATTATGAAAGATAACGATCAAGGGTTCGGTTGTTCACATTTTAAGGTATGTTCTTCTACTCGTTGATAGGTATTAATCTACTATACCAATCGCTGAATCATTATTTGAAACTTACTAGCCAGATTATTTAAAAAAATTACCAGCGCAATAACTTAAATAAAAACTTTTAAATAGTTCAATAACTATTTTATAACTTTTTAAAGTTGAATGACTAAAACGTAATTGGGTGAAGTTTACCCATAGTTATATGTCACTTAATTTTCATAAATAGCTTCTATCAGCCCAGCTGGTTAGGGCTTAGGTGTAGAATAAATGGTTCATTGCACCATTGACCTTGGGAGTTTAAAAACTTTTATAGGCCCAACTCCATTAGGGTTTGCAAGGGCTAAGGTTAAATTTCGTGGCTTTCTGGATTTATTTTCGTGATAAATAGTTTTATTAAATATAGGCTCAAGCTATAGAGAATGTCAAAATTTGAGAATTTTAATGCTTGCTTCAAGTAATTCGTAAGTTTAATCAATTTTATTCTTTTAATTAGTATTAAAATTTTCTATTTATATTTGAATTCAAATATAAAAATAGAATTTAAAATTGGGTATGAGGACAAATTCATTTTATCATATAAACAAATTTAATTAAACAAATTTAAACGGATCTATATTGATCTTGAACTTGACCTGGATAAGAGTTGAAGCTTAAAAAACACAAGTTAAAGCAAGATTATAAGATTATATATATAACCGTTAAAAGTAAAAGATCAACTTTTTTTTTTATCAAATGCAAATTCAATCAAATAGATCAAGAGATAAAGTAAGGTTGTTGGAATTAGATCGGACTGGTCAGTATATTGATTTAGAGAACGAAGTTAAATTAATTAACTCACAAATCGATATAGAATAATTGAATCAGGTTAAAAACCAGTCCAACTAATTTTCTTTTATTTATGAACTTTTTTAATAATTGATTTAACCAAACTGTACCAACTAATCATACCGATTTAACATACATTTTTTAACACTTTATCAAGGATCTAATCCAACGCAAATAGACTATTAAATAACTAAAACAAGTCATGAAAGAAGTGGGGAAAGAGCTACTGAGGAAGGTGCATTGAAAGGTGAAGCTGTCCTAAGGGGATGTTAAGTGTATGTTCCTTGTAATCTTAAGCACAAAATTCAACACATTTCCTGGCCCTTTTGACCAACCACACTCCCTTTTGTGTAGGTCTGGTTAATACCACTTTCTAAATATAATTCATGTTTAGGCTCCCAATAATTCAACCCTGCCCCATGCTGGACAGCAATCCCAGACCATAACCAGGGCAGGCCCCTCATATTTTGAAAAAAGTACTTCCAAGATTAACATTATTATTTAAAATTTAAAAATATATATTATATAAATTTTAGGTGATTGAATAAGCTAAACTATCGATTTTTAATTCATCTGATCCAATCAATTTGATCATCGGACTAATAATAATTAAATAAATAATTTAAAATATAAAAACATATATATATTATTAAATTGATTCAACTTGTTCAACTATCGATTTTTGTCTCAATTTTTTTTTTTTATCAATTTCACGCAATTTTTTAATCAATTGATTTAACCCTTTTGTTCATATCGTTATATCAATAAGTTCTCGGTCTGTCTAATCTACTCCAATAACACTAGTTACATCATTAAATTTTGAGAATCTAAATTTAGGAACTAAAATAGATCTAGTTACCAAATTCAAAGACCAAAGTGAACCTAATTATCAAAATTCAGAGACCAAAATTGATTTTATACCTTTCGAAATATTTAAATAGTATATATTTATACATTAAATAAAATGATTAGCTTCTTTAAAATAAATTTTATAATTTTTTAATCTTTCAATTAATTTTAAATTAAAAAAGTTTAATCAATTGAACTTCTATAATATGATTAGTTTCTTAATACGCGATTAAATATTGACATAACAAGTGACGTGATAATTAATACAAAATAATGATGTGACAATTGATATGACATTTAAGCATGAAAAAATGAAGGCATAGATGATTTAATTAATTTTTAATTTTATTTTTAAAATATTATTATAATATTTTAATTTGATTTATTTTTATAAATTGTACTTGTTTGGTAACATTAAATTTAAAATAAATTGTTTTAATTCATTTTTAAAATCGTTTTAATTCCAAAAATCGTGTCAATTAAATATATACTAAAAATTATTAAAATTAGAAAATAATTAAATTAATTTTAAAATCTTTTTTGAATCAAAATAAATTTTAAAATCATGTCAATTAATAGGGATCATTATGTTTAAGCTGTAACTAAAAATATAGTTATTTCATATAATTGTTTTTTTAATATTTAAGCTGTACCTAAAGTTCAACTTGTCACACACAAAATGAAATCTCGATCCTAACCTACTTAGAAATTAAATATATATTGTCCATGCCCCTCACGTTCGGTCATGACCAAAATTCAACCAACCAAATTTGGTGCCTTTCCTAGCTTTCTTATTTTAAGAACCTTCTCTCGATATTAACTTTAAAATTAATTTAAAAATGTGAGACGTTTAATTTAAGATAAGATTATATATAAATCATGAGATAATATGATAATTTAAAATATTATTATTTGATATATAAGCCTGAAGTTTTTAATTTTACAAAATATTTAACAAATCGGCATATTTCTTGTTTATTTTTTAAAATATCGATTAAGAATACGTAATAATTTCTTAATTTACTTTATAATTACATAAAAGGAAAAAATTTGTTAGTAATTATACATAATTAGTTGATATTGTTGATGGTGATATTATCAGTAGCTATATCAAGTGCCAAGAGTTGCTAGAACTGTTATCAGGTGCCTGACCAAGTATGGACATAGTTTTTGTAGGAGTGAACGCCCTTTGCTCTCTTTGGTGAATACGAGAGCCTTTTATAGAGAATTAGGAGATTAGTGTGAGTCCATTTGAGTAAACAACCAATCACTTGTGTTTCACAAATAGTCTGATAATAAGATATTTTAGTTAATTTAATGTGATCAGTCATGATAAAACTTTGTTTTAGTGAATTGGCATAGAGAAGTAATAGGAGGACAAGAGTTGATATTTTCAAGAATCTTTTTAATATGGAGGAGGTTACTTAATAAATAATGTTATATTTGGTATATATACTTTCATAAAATATTCAATATGATATTTGAATTATCAATATATATTTTATTACGGTATATATACTTTTGTAAAATATTCAATGTGGTATCTAGATTTTAAAATGTTCAATGTGGCATCTAAACTATATATATGTGTTTATTATGGTACTTGATGTTAATACCATGAGTGAATTACTAAATCAATCAATGAAAATTTGATACGTAAATTTTTTTTCAAATAATTAAGTTTTCATGATTAAAAATAACATTACGTGAAAAACTAAAAATAAATTAAAAATAATTATTAAATTATTAAATTGTGTTACTATTTTTGGAGGGTAAAATAAAAGAAATTTATAAAAAGCCTTAAATTAAATAATTAATTTTAACAGATACAATTCCATGATTTGCTAAAGCTAATAATTATGAAATTAGTATTTGAGAAAAATATAAAATTAGTATCAATTATTAATTTCATTTAATATTATCCATAACCAGTTGATCTATCAACAAACATAACTTAATTCTTCAATCAAATTTATTATTACCTTCCAAAAAAAAACATCAAATTTATTAATAAAATAACCTTAACCATATCCTTTCGAGGCATACCATAGCCTGCTTTCCATTAAAAAAGACGGTGACGGTTTCAGACAAATTTTAATTGGTCAACAAGCATCTGTCTCCACCAATTAATGAATGTCTCAAAAACTTCTTCGAGGACCAACCTTGTTCACACGTGTTTAACAATGGTTGGTTATTGGGACCATTGCATTGTATTCTTACACGTCGGATAATATAGTTTTTCTCTAGCGGATGATAAATTGACAGGTGTAAATCTAGCCTAGTTGGCATTTCTAGATCGAGTGGAAAAGATCGAACAGGTGACTGGATTACAACAAGTGCCACGTCAAACTGAGGGGGAACTCTTCGGGTTGCCAAAAGTCGTTTTATTACAAAACCGGCTTTTCTGAAACCGCCTGTCGTGTCGTTGTCGTTTTTATCCTTTCCAGGTCAGCTTAGAAAAAGGCTGTTCAGTAAAAATTAGATATTTAAAAGGATGAAAAGTAAAATTCAAAATAATAAAAGAGGGTTAAAAGTGAAAATATACGAATTAATTTCAGTATAACTGTATTTTCCCACGCGCAGTTTAGAAGTATACACTTGTTAGCAAATAGCAATGTTGACGGTTTAAATCGGTTTTAGATTGGTGGGCCGAATCTAATCATATTTGAATCTGATTAGTCAGTTGGACTAAAAATCAAATGAGATATTGGCTTAGTTAAATTGGTGATTGAATTGATTTAACCTTATTTTTATTTTTAATATATTTTTATTTAAAAATATTTTAATTGAATTAATTAGACTCACAAATAATATGATTGGTTCGACTAATAATCTAATTTTAAGAACATTGATTAGATTGAAAATTGGTGGGGTATTGGTACGATTAAAGGAATTAGATTAGTTGACTTGTGAAGTAGTACGAATCAATTGAATCGAGATAAAAAAACAGTTGAACTAGTAGTTGAATCGATTTTTTTTATATATATATATATATAAACACTTTATTTAATCAAATTGGTCGAAGTAGTTAATTTGAAAATTAAGGATTTGAGTAATTCAAACACGGTTTAATTTTGAAAACCTTCCCATATTGGTACCCAATTATTAAGTAATAATATTTAAAATAAGCCTGTCAAAAAGAATGAAAGATGGATCAAAAAGGTCTTGGGAGTGCAACACGTGGCGGCACATGAGTGGCTAGCGCAGAACGTCAATAAAATATTAACGTCGTTAGGCTTAGATACCAAACTAGTGGATGGAAAAAAAAAGTTCGAGGACCAATCTAGAAAAAAAACATAATCAATGTAGGAGAAGTGAATAAAATCGGTACTAAATTTATATTTAACCCATTTATTAATCAGATTTGAATATAACTTCGTTGGATTATCCGTTGAATACGAAATGTTAAATATTTGAGTGTAATAAATCCAATAAAAAATTAAAGTAAAATTTTAAAGTAATAAAAAAATGAATTTAAATATTTAAATATGAATTAGTTATAGATTATCTATTCGGTTATCCATGAAAGAATAAGGATTTGGATAACAGATATTTGAGGATTAAATGTAAGATTGAAAAAATGTTTGAAATAAAAAATTAAAATTAAGATGGATAATGAATTTAAATGTCTAAATTTGATAATGTTAATGTATTTCTTCAGATCTATTATAATTATACATAATAAACTATCATGTCCGAATCTATGATATTTAAAATCTAAAAAAAAATACATAATGATAAATTTAGCTCTCGTTTATGTATTTTTTTAACAATTTGATCCTCATTCTTTTTTAGCTAAATTTGACCGTTAATATTTTAAAAGTGCGAAGAAAATGCTAACTAAGACACTAAGTTTTTAAACAATGTTAGCGTAGCAACATACGTAATAATCTATATGTATTTAATATTGACATAATACTATTTATCTTATATATTACGTCAAATAGTATCTCATCAACAAATAATTTGAAAATCATAAAAATATTTCAAAAAAATAGTATAAAGTATTTGTTGATTATCATGCTTTGGCAATCATGTTTAAAAATTTAAAAATTTTGTCAATATATTTTCATTTAAAAACATTAATTCGACTCTTTTAAAAGATTAAAAGTTAGATTTAACTAAAAATATTAAGTAATTTTTTAAAAAAGATATTAAAATTTAAATTATCATTATAAAATATATATATATTTACAAATATCTAAATTCACACGTCATTATCGTCCCTACATTTGTCCAATTACCCATACAAATGAAATATTTCTACTCTTCAATCATTTGAAATTACTTAACTTTTTATTTGAAATTCAACATAGTTAAATTCAATAATCCATAATTAAAAAATTATATTATTCATGTATATTTTATGGTTTATGTTCAGGATTTGTAATTACCTCTTTCAACAATATCATCTCTAATATTTGAAGCAGAATCCTTCCTTTTATTTTGAACTAGTATTAAAAATCTCAATTTAAACTCAAATTTAAATTTAAATGTAAATATTTGAATTTGAATTTAAATTTCACCATAATAAGCTTACACAAACATACTTAATTAAGCTTAATCCAAATCCAAATTTTATTATTATTTTGAATGGAAGTTGAATTTCAATTGGAGTTCAAAGTTTAACTCAACCTTTAACCTTTAGTCTGTGTCAAAGTTAATCACTAAAAAATTAATTAATCAATTTATATTATAATAATAATGTAAATCATATGTCAATTAATCTTTAAAAGGTATTAAAAACACACTCCAGTGCTTGAAGCAAATAATATACCAAACCCAAATCCCATCTACTCGAATCAAATCTCATAAGAAATATACATATTGATTTTATTTTTTTTGACAATTCCATAACAATTAATTTAATTAAATCTTAATTTCCTTTAAAACATTTTTTTTCTCAAAGGGTAAATGTACATCTCGATACTCGAACTTAACTTAAAAGGTTTAATTTGATACTTAAGTTTATTTTTATTTTATTAGGTACTTAAATTTAGCCTTTTGTCCACATTAATACTTACAGTAAATAGCTTTTTTTTACTAAGTTGAACTATGAAGCAAAATTCAAATACCAATTTGAACCAATATGCCAAGTTCAAGTACCTAATTGGACAAAACTTAAGTACCAAATTGAACCTCAGGGCAAAGTTTGAGTACCTAATTAGACCCAAAAAAAAGGCTTAGGTACCAAATTGAGCTATAAAGGCAAAAGGTTGAATTTGATACTTAAGTTTTTTTTGGTTTAATTAGTCACTTGAACTTGCCTTTTTTTTTTTTCCAATTTAATACTTATAGAAAATGACTTATTTCAACTAATTTGAACTATGAAGCCAATTTTAGGTACCAAATTGAACTTTAAAGCCAAGTTTAGGTATCTAATTGGACAAAAAAAAGTGTAGGTACCAAATTGAACTATAAATCAAGTTGAGGTATCAAAATATGTATTTACCCTTTCTCAAAATAAGGAAAATGTAAAATGATGAAGCGCGTGGGAACAGTGAGCCATAATTTTTTTCGTCATGCATGATGACACGTCGGATGATTCATTGTCTCCTTTTTTCCTGTTAGCTCTTTTGGCTGCCTATATAATTCAAGTCTCAGCCAACCTCTTTGGACATCAATCGCCAAACAACACTCTACTTTTTCTTTAATATTCCTCCTTCAATGGAACACAGCAATTGTAACTCAACCTCTTCCTCCGCTGCCGAATTACCGGAACCTGATATCCACATCCTTACCTCTGGCGGCTTCCGAATCCCCGCTCACTCCAGCATATTGGTAAATCACAAACTCTCTCTCAACTTGTTTTAAGAGCCGTTTAGATTTCAATTTTTTTTCTGATCTGATTTTTTTACAAAAAAAAATACATATTAGGCAATGGCGTCGCAGGTGCTGGAAAATATAATCGAACAACCACGTAAGCACCGGAGCTCTGAACGAGTCATTCCGATTCTCGGAGTTCCATGCGACGCCGTTTCGGCTTTTGTTGATTACCTCTATTCTTCCAGGTTGGTTTGCTTTTAACATTTGGTGGTGTTCCACGGTGTGTGCTTGTTCGATAATCTTCGCCGTTCATTTCTTTCCTTGTTTTCCACGTGATATATAATCTAACGGTTAAAAATCACCTTTGAATCAAATCAGTAAAATTATACCTCGTTTACTTTCTTTTCTTTTAAGAAATTATTAAACCTTTGAATCTAATTAGTAAAATTATACGTCCTTTATTTCATCCTTTTCTTTAAGATATTTTTCCTTATACAAAGTAAAAAAATTAAAACGAGGATGTTTTTATCTTTTAAATAAAATTTGAATTCAGAGAGATATAAATTTTAAGCTGTAATTCTTTTATTAAAAACTTTACTATTAAAAATAATCCATGTAGGTTAGCATAAGCTATACACTGTTTAATTATTTGTTAACTATTCTAATTTTTAATAATAAAAATAAAAAAATTAAAAAAATAAATTTATTCTTTAATCTAATATATAAAAATTAATTTACTCAATTTAAACAGAGAAAATAAAATACAATTTAAGATATAATACTTAGCTTTCATGATATTTTTACTTAAAATTTTTATATATTATAAAATTATTAGTTCTAAGAAGGTTCCACGTGGCTACTTATGGTCGGCTATGGAATTTTCTAATATTTCTCCAAAATTTGAGGATGCGGTTTCGTTTACGTTTCAGTTTTTTATTTTTTTTAGTGCCGAAGTTGAATTGACCGAATTGATTTCACTGATTTTTTATTATTTTTATTTTTTGCAATAGGTGCAAGGAAGAAGAAATTGCGAAATACGGGATTCATTTGCTAGTATTGTCGCACGTTTACTCGGTCCCACAGCTGAAACAGAGGTGCAGCAGGGGAGTTGGTCAACGGTTGACGGCGGAGAACGCGGTGGACGTCCTCCAACTCGCTAGGCTCTGCGACGCTCCCGATCTTTACATCAAGTGCATGAAATACATCGCCGCCCATTTCAAGTCCGTCGAGAAAACCGAAGCTTGGAATTTCATGCAGGACCATGATCCTTGGCTTGAACTCGAGATTCTCCAATTCATCGATGAAGATGAAAAGGTAAATCACTAAAAAATCACCCAGAAACGTTATTAAAGTCGATAATGATCATCATTTTGTTATTTTGTTAAAATGGGTTTTGACTTTTTAGTATTCGACATAATTCCGCAGAGAAAAAGGAGAATGAGACGGCACATGAAAGAACAGAACTTGTATTTACAGCTAAGCGAGGCAATGGTGTGTTTACAACACATATGCACGGAAGGGTGCACAATTGTGGGGCCGTACGACGTGAAACCGGCAAAGAAACCGAGTCCCTGCAACAAATACGCGACGTGCCATGGTGTTCAGCTGTTGATAAAGCATTTCGCTTTGTGCAAGACAAGGGTTAATGGTGGAGGGTGCTCTCGCTGCAATCGAATGTGGCAGCTTCTTCGACTCCATTCTTCCATTTGTGATCAGCCTGATTCTTGCAGGGTTCCACTTTGCAGGTAAAAAATTTAAAATCATCAACATTTTGTTATTTCATAATTTATTTTATTGATAAAAGTCATTTGTCTTTGGTTGGTGCAATTAAAACTTCATTTTTGAATTTCTAGAGGCCACCAGCCTGGCTAGGGCCATGGCTATATAAAACTCTTTTATGTGATTTGGTGGTTAGATGGTTGAATTAATTAATTTTTAGTATAACTATAAATTTAGTCCTCAATATTTATATATTTTTTTATCATTTTAATCATTATTTTTCAAACTGAATTTAATCATTAATCTTTCAAAAGGTTTGAATCTCTTTTTTTTTACTAAAATGTTGATTAAAACACTATTATTTTTCTTGGCCAAAAAAATATTATTTTTTAATGATGTTAGCGTAGTAATCTACGTGGTAATTTACATGCATTTTATGTTGAGATAAGTCTTATATGTTGAGGGTCAAATTTATTTATAAAAATAGATTAAATTAACAAAATATGTAAATGTTAAGGATTAAATTATTAATGTATTTAATTCTTTTTATATAAAAGTTTCTTTTACTCATAACCTTTTTCAACCCTTAAATTATAAAAAATACGTTTAAATATACTTAAACTCACATTCTTTTAATTATTAATAATATTAATTAAACTAAATTTCAATCGATCCGATTAAATTAACTTACTAGGCAATTTTTAAGATTCTACTTGTTCGATTACATTTTGAAGTTTAGCATTTACGTTTTGTTTTTGTTTTCTACTTGGCTTTTCATCTTCCATGAAAATGTGTTTATGGCCAACTCGGAGTTGGCTTGTCCCGGTCACCTTTTTAATGTTTGCCTTTGATATTTATAACTCAATTATAGCTTGATATTTTTTACAAATTTCAGGCACAAACAAAATATCCAATCCCAAGAATTATGGCAATTAAGTTGCAAAATCTTGTGCTTAGTGAATAAGACCAGAGATTTTATTGCTAAGATGGGGATAGTACAATTTGTCAATTCATACAACTGGCAAATATAATTATCTTTGAAAATGGTTATTGCCAACTTGTTTAATCTTGTCAGAAAAAAACAGTAGATAAGCCTCACCTAGTCACACCTTCATTTCATGCTTTTAACATAGAAAAATATCAACCTATATTCTATGGTGGGTCTTAAAAGATTCCATTTTTTTTTTTGGTAGTCACCTTCATTTCATGCTCTAACATAAAAGAAAAAATATCAACCTACCTGCTATGGTGGGTCTTAAAAGGTTCCATTTCTTTTTACAACTCATACAGTATTGATAGGAATACATCAAGTAAAAATTTTATGTAGTTGTTTATATTAGCAATCAGATTGTTAAAAAAAATAAGTAAATTAATTCATATATGTTAGATAAAAAATAAATTAATTTTTCCATTAAAATTTCATTTCATATTATTAAAAATTGATCTCTATACATTAATATGAGATACGTGTGGCACGCCACATGTTATTGCTTAATTTTTCTGTCAGCAATACTAGTTTTTAAAAGTACAAATTGATGAAAATTTTAACATAAATAATTAATTTGTTCTTTGATTTAACTCACAATGATTAATTTATTTATTTTTTAATAGAAGGATACTCTTAATACAAGAGCCTTGATAATGCTTTTACCAATCACATAACTATCACATACATATGCTACTAACACGTAATTCCTACTGCTTAATTCCACAATGCAAGTATGGAATTACTGCTCAATTCCACAATGCAAGTATGGGTGAATGCCGTAGACTAATAGGCCAAATAGTTCAAATGGTCCCATCTTTTATCTTCACTTGCTCACATTATTACCATAAAAAAACAACCACTGATCACTTTGTAAAAATAATATATTGACAGGCAATTCAAAGTGAAAGCGCAACAACAAAAAATGGGCGATGATGCGAAGTGGAAGCTGCTAGTGAAGAAAGTTTTATCAGCAAAAGCTATAGCTTCTTTAGCTTTAGCTACACCCAAGAGAAAGAGAGAAGATGAGCTGAGGGAAATAATGGATACCCATCATCAGGTATTGAAAAACTTTAGATTTTTTTCAGTAGAAAAAAGGAGTTCAAAAATTCTTTGATTCATATATATATCCCTATTGCCTTTTGTATATGAAAGTGAGTTGTTATGAGCCTATCATATCATCATCTCCTTGGTTTTAGGAGAGGTTTATGGAGTAATCTTCTTATGATGGGTAGTATGAGAGGGTTGTAGTGATGGAAAAAAGTATCGTATTTGATATCTATATTTTAATATATGTATTTGAATTCTAAATATAGAATGGATATTAAGTTTAGTTATGTGAAACACGAAATACTTTTAATCATCTTTTCAATAGTTAGGCATGAGTTTATCTTCACATGTTATCAAAGGAAATTTTGACACCATCATTTTCAATGCTGAAAAGAAAGCCAGCAATCCCGAATCCAGAATTAATAATTTCATCACATCTTTTTACTCCAATTTTAATTCGAATAATATTTATTTAAATTTTAACTCAAGAATTTTAATAAAAATTTGATTTTAAAGATTTTTTTTATTGCGGTGAGAAAATCGAGTGTTTTTCGATATATAAGCAATGGAGAGCATTCGACTTTTGGATCAAAAGCACCATGAAAAATGTGTTTTTCCATCCAACTTAAAAAATCGAAGAGGGTTGAGTTAATTTTCTATTTCTCTCTCAACAATGATTTAAACTCAAATAATTCTTTTTTGAAGAAGATGAATAATTTATGAATAAGCCACAATTGAAGAGTACAATTTCTACATAAAAACAATATTGAATTAATAATATGGGTGGTAATTTTTTTATAACAAATTGATGCACAATTAGTGTGTGACAAACACATTTAAGAGACATTGAAATCTAAAAGCCAGTTTCATAGGAAAAGTAATGTAAGATGCTCTCATTTTGTCAATTGATGTAGGGTTAAAGAAATAGCATAAAAGCAAACCAAGAAATCCCATTGTAATCCTACTTGGCAATTTTAAGGTTGGATTTTGGATCCTATCATTCAATTCACTTTTAAGAAATAAAAAATATTTAGAAAGATAATTACGAATTTTGAGAGAAAAGAGGGCTGAAGCTAGAGGAAGGTAGACAAAAGCTTTGACCCCTTAAAAATAAAAAATTGCTCCTTTAGTCTCTTGAGTATTTACAAAATTTTAACTTAATTTAATGATAAAATTATATTTCGATCTTTATTTAATCTTAAAATTAAATTATGTCCTCTCCAAAACAAAAAGTTCATAGTTTAATTCTTTGAAAATTATAAAATTTTATATTAATACGATAATAAAATTACATTTTAATTGTCTAAAAAATTTATACTTCAAATCTGATCTCTCCAAAAAATTTCTAACTTCGATGAAAATACCTTAATTTTACTTCAAAAATGGACCTTCGTATTTATGTAGACCACATTAGGTTTTTTTTAGAATATGTAGACCATATTAATTAAAATTTGACCACACATTTACGATATCTTTTAACTTATGAGAGTTGTTTTTGTCAACAAAACTGTAAAATTCGATTTTCAAAAACTTACAATTTCTTACAAGTTGGTTCGAGAAATAATACAAGGGCTGAAAGTTTAATAGGTAATATAATCAATTTTCCATTGCTTCACTCATATTGATCCCAATTATTTATTTTATCTAATTTCGATCGCATATATTAACCGATACATGAATAATATTGAAAACCTTTTACTGTTTATAGTAATAACTTTAACTTTAATCATTCAAATTTAAACTATAAAGTTTACCAAACGATTTCTATATGTTTAATATGGAATAATTTTGTTGTTTAATGTATGAGCTGTTTTTTTTTTTTTTATATATATTTTGGATTTGTTGAATGATGGATTCTATATATAATGCTTATCGATCTGTATTTTATATAATTGATGAATTTTTTATATTTTTTAATACAAGAAAACATGAATTTAAGTGTGCTTATCCTTGTTTTAAGAGTTTAAGAGAGCTTATGAGTAATTCTAAGTATTATATTAAAAAAATATTTTTAAAAATATCAATAGATTTAAAACAATATACCAAATCAAACTAATACCTATACATACCAAATTATTAGCAAAAAAAACAATTTGCTCACCAATATGCATGGTATTAACCATCTTATTAACATAGCATGTGAAACATGACAATAGAACAAATAAATCTCATGTTTAAAAAAAACCAAGTAAATCTTACAATCATGTATGTATATTGCGATTATTTCAATGTGTTTTGATTATTTTAGTCATGTTAATTTAAAATGATAAAATGCAAATATGATATTAGGATAGGTTTTTGTATAATATTTATCTGCCCAAATTAAATTTATGGTGAGTTTGGATGGTCGGTGTGTTTACTTTCGATTAGTAAAATAGTGGTGGCGGTGAGATTAAATATTATAGCGCTACTGTAATGTGAGACAAAAAGTAAGATAAATATACTGTATCGCACCCCACCACCCATCCCAACCCACCCTTAATCCAAAATGCTCACACATTTCACGGTTTAAAATTTTTTTAAAAAAAAAATTATAATTTTATTATTTTGGGGTAAGCTACGTTCAAGATTATTTAGTTTATTTTTTGGTCACCTAACTTCAAAAAGTTATAAAATGGTCATGGAACTGTCCAAAAGTTTTTATTTATATTATTGAACTACTCGAAAGTTTTTATTTAAGTCACTTGATTGTTAAGTTTTTTTTTTTAAGTCCGGTTAAAAAGGTCCAAGCAACGATTCAATGATCATTATAGTGGATTAGTACCCATCAACGAGTAGAATAACATACCTTAGATTCAAGTTGATCTAACGGTCAGTATTAGAGATCGGAGAAAGAAGTTGTTTGGATTTTGGTTTACAAATTCATGACTTTTAAAATTGTTTTACAGAAAATGTGGACTGTAGAAGAGAAGATGAATGAGAGCTTTCGATTGATGTAGGTGGTGCAAACGAAGAAGGCCATACATCAACAATTTTAACAATCTTGTGACTTAAATGAAAACTTTAAACAAATCAATCACTATTTTGTAATTTTTTGAAGTTAAGTGATCAAAATATAAACTTGCTAACAATTTAATGACCTTAAGTGTAATTTATCCGATTTAAAATATGGTCTGAACTAAAATAGTGGTCAGCTAATGATTAAGATGTTGGTGTCCCCTTGAATGATGATAATGATGAAAACTATTCCACAATGTTGGGGTTTATTTAGGCAATGGCTAAATCAACGGCGATCCAATTTACTTTTGTTGCATTTGTGGGTGACATTTTTTTAGATTTTAATCATTGGATGAACCCTAATGTAATTTATCTTATTTTATAAATAAAATTAATAAATTGCACAAATATAGTTCTGAATGTAAAAAAAGAAAAAGTTGACCCATTTAATTTTTAACAATTACATCTTTTATCATTTTGATTTTTATTTTTTGAGTTAAATTTGACCATTAATATTTCAAAAATGAGTCAAAATATTTTTTAAACGAAAATGTTAACTAAAATATTAAGTTTTTAGTGATGTTGACATGACAACTGTTGTGGCGATCTACGATACTTCATGCTGACGTATTACTATTTATCTTATATGATTTGTCAATAAATAATTTAAAAATTATAAAAAATTCAAAATTCAAAAGAATTATAAAAGAGTTCATAAAGTTCAAAAAATTAGAATAGACTATATGTGGATTGTCATTCAAAAACCATCTACAACTGCATCTTGTCAATGATTAAAGACAAGCCCATTATTCTTGTATCGGTGTTGATTGCCGAAATACAAAAATAGGTCCAATACTAAGTTTCGTACCAAAAGGCATGAGTGACTAAGAAAATTGTCATGGATCAGTTGTAAAAGATCAGGATACGTTGTATAACAAACTCCAATGAACTGTTCACTTTTCTAGATTGATAAATAAATGGGCTTTATCCTATTTCAGTAAATATTTTTTTATGTATTATTTGGGTAAGAAACCCAAAAAAAACCCTTAGTTTGAAGTATTTATGACAAGCTTCCATTTATTTTCAGATATTTTACTTTTATTTTGTAAAATTATTCAACATTAATAACAAATTGGAATCATAAATTATTTAGTAAAGAGTAATAAATAATTTAACTACTAATTCTGGATATGTCATGTTGAGAGAGATGTAATTATTGTAAAAATAAGATAACTATGAAAGTATATTAAATTATTTTTATATAATATATTATTAAATTAATCCATTTATATAGTCATAAGTTGTATTTATAATTTTAAATTATTTGCCAAAATTTTAGTGATTTTCCAACATTTATAATTATATATACAAAATATTTTTAATACAATTATTTAAAATACATCTAGGAACAAATATGTTTAGATGAAAACAATATAATTTATATAGGATTTTTTTTAATTGTAACTTCACAAGTCTAAAAGCGAGTTTCGATCAATCATTTATAAATATGGGCGAATTTGGATAAAATTTAATATTCATATTTCAAGTTAGGTCAGACTTGATCAAACATAGATCATGTTAGTATCATACAACAACCTAAGCAAATATACATGATATACTAAAATTTATCACATTCATGATATTGGTGAAATACATATCAAATATAAAAACTAAAAATCTTAAAAATGATATTTAAAATAATTTATTTATTTTATAATACTAAAAAATTTCACACTCAAAATGTGGGTTGAAAATAAAATTCACAATTATGATTTTTAGAAAAATTGGTAAGGATATAAATTATGTTTTATATATTTCATTCGTAATTTTGAAAAATATCATTTTAATAAAAAAACTTCGATTTTAATTTTTTTTCATTTTAAAAACATAATATTAGTTATATATTTTGAAATTAGTTAAATTTGATATAAATATATTTCTTTAATTTTAATGTTACAATTTTTTAATATATGTTTTCAAACTTTTTTCTGTTGGATTATTAAAATTTAAAATTGTAAAATCACCCAAATATGAAATGTTAATATGGGAATCACAAAATAGAAATTAAACCCCACGAAAATTTTGTATGCTCAACTTTGCTCTGGGATCATTGTAGTTTTTTTTTTTTTAAGAATCATTTAATTAAATGTAAAACTTGATTTTAAATTAAGTTTGTGCGAATTATTTAAGGTGAGTTTTGATAGGTGGTGCATTTATTTACGGTTAGTGTAAAAATAGTGATGATTTAACTTGCATCAATGAAATCAAAAGGTGAAAAAACAAAGTAAATATAATCAAATTTTCGTATTTGGAAAGATTTGTTTCCTTAGCATACTACATGGAAAAGATTTCCATTCATTCATTCCATATGAAAGACTATATATTACTTGGTATCTTATTTCAAATTCAATTTTTAGATGTAATATTTGTGTTTAAAATCTTCTTAAACATCTAAAAATTAATATCTAATGTGAGATCTTATTATAACGGGTTTAGTGAGATCCTTTTAAATCAATATTTGTGGTTAAAAATAAAAATAAGAAGACAAAAGATTATAGTTGTTTGATTAAGCCACGTAAAAATAGAAAACTATATAGTTATTAAATCGTTGTCTTTCTCTAGAAATTAATTTCTTGTTTAAAATTAATTGAATTTATTAAAAATAAAATCACATTTATAAATTAAAATCTTACGTAACATAATGAAATGGTGATTTTTTTTTTTTCAATGGTTGATTTAAAAGTATGCAATATTTACCTAAAAATCATATCAATGTTGAGAGAGGTCATTGAAAGTCCAAAATTGGGCTAAACAACAACTTTGAAATTGTCCCTTCACACTTTAGGCCTAAACTTAAACAACTGTCCAAAGCCCATCATGTCACAAAATAAAATATCAAATAAAATCACGTGAATGGGTGGCAGTTGAAAAATATCTTTCTAACAGTGCCAGAGGTGAATAATTAATTAAATAAATAAAAATTTAAAATTTTAGTCCTCACACTTAAATTTATTATGTTTTTTATTTTAAATTTTGATATGGTAAATATATTATCATATTTTAATGTTATATTAATTTTTATTTTTACATATTATTTATTAAAAATTCAGTTAATAAATTAATAATTATTATTTTCGCTCAAAACTATTATTTTTAATGTTGAAAAGTATAGAGACTTAAAATTATTCAATTGAGAATTATAGACCAAAACTATAACTAATAATTGAATTTAACCAAATAATTTTAATTGTTACTATTTGACTCGTGACTAAAATTTCAAAATTTCTAAAAGTACAATGACTAAAGTGATCGATTCGAAAAGTATAAAACTAAAATTAATCAAATCAAAGTATAAAGACTAAATTCACAATTTTTGTAAAATATAGAGATTAATATCATAAGTTTTTGGTGCAGTGACAAAACACTTTATATTCTCAATGAAAGATGTAGGTTCAAACATTAAAGATGATATGATTAAAATGATAATTATGAACCCGAATACCAATAATAAAATGGACTTTTATTTAAGTAATTGGCCTATTTAAAAGCTACAATTTAGTTACTAACTTATTTAAAAGTTTTATTTGAGTCGATGGTTGTTAAGTTTTTTATTTAAAAAGTTTCGCAAACGAGTTTTAAGTGACGATTCGAAGATTAATATAGTGGATCAATACCAATCGCGAGTAGAAAAACATATTTTAATTCTAAGTCGATCTAACAATCAGTGTCCGATATCAAAGAAAATTTTTTTTGAATTTTAGTTTATAAATTCGTGATGTCAAAAATTATTTTATAAAAAACAAAACCAAACTACAGAAGAAAAAAAAGAGAATTTTTAATTGGTATAAATAATATAAATTAAAAATATAATATAAAATTAATTTTACCAATTCAATAATTTAGAATAAAATTTTTAAGTAATTTAATAAATAAGATTTAGTGATGGAATTTATAAAGAAAACGAATAAAATAGTTTAAAATAGTTATATCTACATAACCTTGGGTTACTGATATTTGGCTTTGGAATTGAAGCCATGGTGGGGTGGGGGTGTCAGAACCCTAAGGACCCAACGGGCAGGGCAGTCAGGGGGTAGCGCCGCTAACCTACTCCGCCTCTCACACGCTATTCAATAAATACAGTTGGGAGCAGCGGCGCAGCGCTACCTTCCCACTCATTTCACCATTTATTTTCCATCTATTATAAATGAACTTCCTCTGCTCTTCATTATTTCTTTCTTTCATGATTTCGCATTTATTTCACACTGACATGAATATCCCTCAACAATCTGAAAATCGATTGTCACAGTCACTTCAGTTTTATTATTTGTGCTTTAATTTTGGTTTGAGTAATGTTAATTATAAAAATAATCACTTAATTTTTAATGTGTTTTATTTTAATTATTAAAGTTTAAAAGATTTTATGTTATCATGGACGTTACTAAAATTTAATACTTTAATCTAAACCTTAATGAAATGTCAAACTAATAATAAAATTTATTATTTATAAAATAAAAGGAAAAAGTTTGTGGTTTTTTAAATTATTTTTTATTTATGTCAAAAAAATTGGGTATTCTTTTATAAAATTTTATGTATTTTATCCAAAATAAACTTTTAATTTTTTTTTTTGCTTTTTAAAGTTGTTTACATTTTAAAATTTTGAGTCTTTAATAAATAAGACTAAATAGATAGAATATGTAAATTTGAGAGTTAAATTTATTAATTTTTTAGAATTAAAATAAAATTGATAAAATTTATAAATATTGGAGAATTAAACTCATTATTATCCAATAAAAAGAGGTTATTGATCAAGGAATAACTAAAAATTAAATTTCAATAATTTTAATGATTAAAATATAAAGTTTTAAATTTAAGTGGCGAAAATAAAATATACTAATAATTGGAAAACTATCTTTATAGTTTAGCCTGTTTGATGTTGGATTCAACTAAACAAGATTGAGGTCCTAAATATTTTATTTTATTCGGTTAAGTTTGTAATGTGCCTGATTTGTTGGTAAATCAAAATTGTTATTTATTTAATATTTCATAATTCCAAATTTTAAAATATTTATATACTTTTATGTGAAATTCTAATTTATAAATAGTGGTATACTTTCACCAAGTAATTTTAAGTTTGAATTTGATTTTATCGATAGCTCGAGCTCGACTCAAAATTGTCGAATCAAATTCAAGCCTTTTTAAGTTTAATTCAAGTAATTTATGAGTACAAATGTCTCAATTACACCATTAGGAACAAGGGAAAACTTGATTTTGCAATCTTACTAAAAGAGCAGTGTGCATCGCCTGAACATCCCTTCACACCAAGCAAGCCCACGCAAATATTAAAAAATATATGGAGAAAAGTTCTTGACGACACCTATCAATCCATTGCATCTCTACCTGACAAACACCTTGTTTAGCACCTTCAAATCAACTTCAATAGTACTATCAACTGACATCCACCACCTTACCACGGCATTTATGGAATAAATAGCTCAATTGTTATGTCTCACTTCCTACCAACCTCCCTTTATAAATACTTCTTGACACTATGGTAAAGGGAGAGGCTGTAACACCCCTATCCGGTGTCCGTCGCCAAATTAGGGTTAAGAGCGTTACCTGACAGATCAAAAACTTAATCAGACAATTCATCAAGTATCTCATCAATTACAAACATAATGTCCCCTTTGTAGGTCATCGAGACCTAAAACATACTTAGAAATAGGGTCGGGACTAAACCGAAACACATACAGAAATTCTCAAAATTTAAAACTTTTCTAAGTTTCAGGGGTTACACGCCCGTGTGGGTAGGCCGTGTGCCTCCCACGGCTGCTAGACACGCCCATGTGTCTCTCTCGTGGTCGAAACTAACTTAACTCCACGGCCACCAACACGCCGTGTACCTTGGCCGTGGTCGATTCTGACCTGGCTCCACGGCCACCAAGCACGCCCGTGCACTTTGGCCGTGGTTAAACCTGACTAAACCACACGGGTACTAGACACGTCCATGTGTTAAGGCCGTGTACTCTTAATCAGCTACTGACTTAGTCCCACGGTCAATAGGCACGCCCGTGTGCCAAAACCTTGTGGCAAAATAGGCCATTTGCAAGGCCATTATGCCACCCACATTAGGGTCAAACCTACAAGCCAATATCAAAACAATCTATGCACATTTAACAACCATGAACATGCCAAAATAACTATCTAATCTCTACATTCAAAACCAATTTCATTCATACCAAACTTACAAGACTAACTCTTATATAAACACAAGCATAAATTCATCCATACTTACCTTTCATGAGTTCATTTCCTAGTCAAACATATATGTCCATAACTCCATCCATATACTTATCAAATATCAACCATTTCATATACTACCCAATCATATCAAAACATACACCACATATATCATAATAGCCAAAGCATATAAGTAATTCATAACTAGCCAAATCTCATGGCTAAGTTCACATCTCATAATTTTCCAAATAACTAGCCTATATATGCCATATCTAGCTATATACATTTCCAAAATGTACCAAAATAAGTTGAGTAGTGTGATGAAAATCCTCGATAGTCCCCAAGCCTTTAGTAGCTTTGACGATCTATAAAACAGATAGAACACACACAAAGTAAGCTTTCCAAAAGCTTAGTAAGTCATATACAAATAAACTTAATATGTAAAGCATATAAGCATATAGAAACATTGGCACAATTCATATTCATAGCAAATTTCTCACATATATGCTTTGGTCCATATTCTTGGCCATATTTACCTCATTCATCAATTCAAAAATCATATATATATACATAGCTTTTCATGCATACTTTCACATATCATAGTATTGTTCCAATATATACATAATCATAGTAAGATCATATAGATACTTACCTTATATACACACTTAGTGTATAAATCAACGTACCTGAAACAGATTTACAATTCACTTAGCCATTTGTAACACAAACTTGCCCGTTGAACCAATAGGAACCTAATAGGATACTCAAAAGCTCGGAATAGTAGTACAATGCCAACGTCCCAGACGAGATCTTACATGCATTCAAATATCGATGCCACTGTCCCAGACAGGGTCTTACATGAATCAATTCGATGCCGATGTCCCAGACATGGTCTTACACGTAAAGATCATATCGATGCCAACGTCCCAAACGTGGTCTTACACGAAAACCTCAAATCAACACCAACGTCCCATACGTGGTCTTACATGAATAAACAGAACATATACCTATGTCATGACATTGCTAATCCTATCTATTTATAGGTTCATACGAGACTTCTCGGACATTATCACTATATCGATCTTATCTCGGAATTCATATACATAACATCTCATAAACATTCACTGTTATCAATAGTCATATGAATATGCACAATTCAATACAAATACATTTATTTGCATAATGACTTACCTCGGATTCGATTTACTGAAATGGAAATGGCTACTCGATTACTTTCGTTTTCCCGCGATCTAAATCTGTTTTCCTCGATTCTTGATCTAAACATATTTAGAATTAACCCTTTTATTCCTTAACTCATTCTATTCAATCCAAACACATGTATTTAGGGTTATTTGTAAATTAACCTCACATTTGCACAATTTATCAATTTAGTCTTTTTTCTCAAAACATCAAATTCACAAAATCATCATTTAACCATGCTTAGCCGATTGTTCATACACCTCATACAAGCCCATATTTTCCATAAAATTTTCAATTTAGTCCCTCAAGTTACTATTTTCTTAATTTAGTCCTAATTAGCTAAATTCATCAAAAATTCAAGAACAAAGTATATTCATCTAGCTCAAATCTTTCATTTAACAACTAAGCTCATCACAAAGCTCAACATATCATCAATGGCATATCTCATGAACATCATCAATACACAAAATTGAGACATGGGCTTGATAGTAGACTAAGCAACAATCTAAAAAATATAAAAATTATCAAAATCTAAAGCCAAAACATACTTTAATTAAGAAGAACAAAGACCGAACCTAGCTTAGGTTTTCTTCTTTATTTTTTTGATATTTTCGGCCAAGATGATGAAAAATGGCCTTGTTTAATGCATTTTCTTTTATTATAATATAAAATATTATTAACATTAATTTATAAAATAAAGATATAAAAGCATAATATAAATTTGCATGCTGTCGTCACTATAAGTAAAAATGGGCTATTTTCCATTTAAGGACTTTACACTAATAAAGCCACATCAATTTGATCATTAATCAAATGAAAAGCTACTTTTAAAATTTATGCGATTTAGTCCTTTTATCAAATTAAGCACACAAACAGATAAATTATCTTACGAAACTTTAGCACATGCATAATCACTTATCATAGTCACAAAAAATAATATTAAAATATTATACATACTCAAATTTATGCTCCCAAAACTACTATTCTGACTAAGGTGTAAACTAGACTGTTACAGAGGCAAAGCTCACATGATTTATATTCTACTCAAACCCAACCCTAACTTCCTCAAACCACTATTCTTAGCAACTCTTTAAACCACTTGAACCCATTCTAGTCTCTCTTTGCAACAATTATGGGAATCCAACAGACAGTTTTGTCTTTACCCACTAAAGGCTATAATCACTATAGACTAACAATGATTGTCTCGGTTTAAAATATATTATAGCGCGAGTTATAAGAAAGGGACAACTAGAAAAATGCGACATAAGCTTATTTGCCATATTTGAAGTTTACAAATTTTTAAACTTAGTCTTTAGGCTATAATCAATGATGATATTGTGAAATTATTCAAGCTTATCAATGAAGATCAATCTATTTGAAAAAAATATATCTTAAGGATTGGATTGGATCATACATATCAAATTCTTTGGATCAAAAATGTTAGATCAAGACAAACTTTGAAGACTTGTCTCCAACGCCAACGGGTCTAATTTACTTTGGTCTTTATTTTTATATTATATTAATGTTTTTTAGCTTATTAGAAAAATGGATTAGATTGAAATTGATATTTAGTTTATCAACAAGTCTCAAAACTTTTATATATTAAGAGATTTGTATAGGTTTTGTAATTGAATATCTATGTATAGTGGAACATATTTTGTGAGTATATTTGAGAGAGTAAACAAATTATGTTTAGTGTCTAAGTTATCAAGGGAAAATTAGAGATGAGTGATCTAGGTCTTTAGACACAAAAGTGAGGTTGCTATATTAAGTGTGATAAAACTTGAATCACTTGTATCGAGATTAAAGATAATGAATTTACTCATTAAACTTTATAGACACACTGCGTAAAATATTTTTTGTTCATTGTTTTTGTTGTAATTTATACAGTGTTATCTGAAATGCCCATTTCAATTGTCACTTTCAGTCAAGCATTCTATTTTTTCCTTAGTAATTAGCAACTATTCATTTCAACACAAGTAGTATATGATTTAGTTATCATGTGTTATATTCCAAAAAAGACAATATTCAACTAATTTTACTATAAATTAAGTTGAAGTGTATGAAAATCATTATTTCAACACTTTCATAAAAGTTTCGCCCTTAAATTATCATTTTAAAAGTTTGGCTTTTAAATCAAGAATCATTAAAAAAAAAAACCATAATTTGAGTATTCAGCCATCCTAAATTTACAATTTAATACAATCATAAATTATACTTTTATACTCCTAAAAGATTCACAATTCAATTTTAGTCTTTCTAAAATAAAATTGAGTAAATTATAATAGAGGTCACCTAACTATGATTTTTTTTGTCACCCAATTATAGAAAGTAATAAAATGATCATCCAACTATTCAATTTTATATATTTTTTTATCATCAATTGGCTAAAGTAAAATGCAAATATCAAAAATCTAAAATAATTAAGTGACAAAAATAAAATAATAAAATAATAGTTATATAATTTTTATAATTGAATAACAGAAAAAAAATCATATATTAATATAATTGACCTATAGATTTTGACTAGTCCTAAATTCAAGCTATAATATTTTCCTTACGTTGAATCCTTCGAAAACCTCTTCTCCCTAAAATACAATGTAAGTTTTGTTTGTATTGGAAAAATATTATTAATTTGTTTTTCTTCAAGCCTTTAAAATTTTAATCAATTTTCTTCTTCTTCGGTTGTCACCCAATGAAGATTCAACCAACACCTCCAAGATATCAAACCAAAACCCTAAATCCATGAAATTTGATTCTAATCTATTTGCTTACCAATTAAGCTGATCCCAGCCAGCGGAATTGGATTATTATCAAAATATTTAATTTATAGATAAACTATTCATAAAGTCACTAAATTATTCATAGTTTTACATTTTAATCACTTAAAAATTACAAATTTGTCATTAAATTATTCAAAAATTTTCATCTAAGTCATCGAATTGTTAAAGTTGTTATTGTTTTATGGCATTCTTTATTTACACTGCCTGTATCAATCGAAAGTTATTCTTCTATTTATTTTCTACAATTTAGTTTTTTTTGTAAAGCATTTTTGAACGCCATGAATCTGTAAATTAAAATATAAATAGTTTTATTCTTTGATCTTCAACACTGACCGTTAGATCGAGTTGAAATAAAATATATATTTTTAATCATCGATAGGTATTAATCAACTGTAACAATCATTGAATCGTTACTTAAAACTTGCTACTTTAATTTTTTTTCAGTCATTTAAATAAAATTTACGAATAATTTAGTAACTTAAATTATGACTATTAAATAATTTATTTTATAACTTTTTAAAGTGATCAAAATATAAATTTATTAATAATTTAGTGATATTAGACATAATTTCCTTAATTTATTTAATTTTTAATCAAGTTTCTTCTCGAGTTATGACTTCTATCATCACCCCCACATAGAACATTCAACGAACACCTGGAAGACATGAATAAAAAACAACCCAAAAGAAATGAAAAGCTGAACCAACATCTTCAAACTGTTTGTTCTCATGTGTTCCCTGGTTTCTTGATGGGTTGTTTTCTGTAAATAATAAGTCATCTTTACTTTATAGGAGAGTAATACGAGACATCATCCCCTCCTGTCATTAGCTAACATTTTTCTGAAACATTTTTAAATGACCCCCCCATCGCAGTGACAACGTCGACGTAAAAATCAGGACCACTGAGCCATCCATTGATCGGCCACTCGGGGAGATAATGACGCTGTGCTGCGTCAAAATTGGCATAGGTACAGTGAGTAGTACTGCACGGGAAAAACTCAGATATGTCAACAAATGAAAAGGCTCAATATTCGAGACTAATTTGTTGGGTTTCTTTCATGTTAATATATTAATTCCTACTTGGGTTTAATTTCAATTTTTACTTCGGTACTTACATCAAATGATATAAAGGTATAAAGATGACAAAAAACATAATAAAATTAGATTTGAAGTAAGCCCATGATATTTACAAAATACCTTAATATATATAATTTTTGCTTTCAATATATAAATATATTAAATTTTAAGTCTAAACTTAAAAAATAATATTTACTTCAAAATTAAAAAAATTAAAAAAATAAAATTAAATTCTGGTCTGGTTAAAGTTGAGTCTCCTATTAAATTTTAGGTTCGAAATGGATTTTTTTTAAGAGTCAGGGTTCGGTGGGGTGGATTGGTCAAGTTTCAGGTTGGGTTGGGGTGGGCAAAATTTCCCCCTGTCCCTCTCCGTTGACATCCTTACTCAGGTACCAAATTAAATATTAAAACCAAACTCAAATACTTAATTAAAACAAAAAAAAAACTTTAATATAGAATTGAAAAAAAATCAAGTACTGAATTGAATATTAAAGCAGAATTCATATACTAGAGCCAAACTCATGTGCCAAACAATATATTAACTCGTTTCTTTTTATTTATGACTATCATCCATTTACTATATTCAAATTTAATATTCAGTCATTGAGTATAATTTAGTCCTTTATTTTTATGTTTTTATGATGAAACTTTTGATTTTTACTAGTCCAAGCATTATAAATCGGGGGAGGCATGTCCTTACTAAAACTCGAACTTTGAACTTTAAAATATTGATATAGAATTTTAACTTCAACTATTTGTTGTTTTGAGTGGTTGGCATGAGTCCATATAATTAACATCATTAATTATTTAGATTTATTATCAAGTGTGTTGCTAGTAAAAAATAATTTTTCACGAGCATAATTATAATGGTGACAAATAAGATTAACTATTTAAATTGAAAAATGATATTATAAAATGATCATTTAAGCATTTTAATTAAAAATTAATAAGATTAACTATTGAAATTAATTAATAATATTATAAAAATAGGAGACTAAATTATTAACTATTTGAGCGAATTAATGATATTATAAAAATAGAAATATCGATTTATATAAACTTGAAGTGTAAAGATTAAATTTTAAAATTGAACATAATAGAAGGACCAAGACCAAAATTTAACCTTTCTTCTTAACAGCTTCGAAAAGTCGGTAAATATAATAAGTGGACCCTGGATTGTACATTGGTTCTTCAGTGTTCACTTTTTTAGTTATGTTTCACAGTACCCATACCTTTCCTTCTTTTCTACACCGGCAAACCCCATGCCTTCTTCTAATGATTTTGCCTCTTATTACTTCACCATCAATTTTGTTTTTTATTAAATAAACCACAAAAAAAAAAAAAAGATAAAAGGGGAAAAACAACATTAGTCTTGACTCTTGATGGTCAATAAATATTTTTTTATTCCACATTAATTTTGAAATTTGATAATTTTTTTAATTTTATCTCAAAATTTAGATTCTATTATTGCGTTGCAACATGATATTTTGAGATTTGGTCACGTTATCACTTAATTATATTATATAAAATTTAAATAAAAATTAATTTTTAAATTAAGTGATGATGTGGCATATTCTTAAAGCATAATGTCATTATAACTTAAAGAAATTCAAGTTTAAGAAAAACCTATCAAAATTTGACACTAATCTAAAAAAGTACAGTTTAAATACCAAAATGAATTTTTTTTCAAATTCAATGATTAAATAATGTTTTATCCCATAATAAAAATCTTCAAAAGAATATTATAATATACACCTCTTTCAAGTTCAAATAAAGGCTTCAAATTTAAAACATGAATCCAGCTTCATAAAGTTTTGTGAGCGTTAATCCATTTTAAAATGTTCAAATTTTATCAAATTAAATATCGATACAAATAATTGAGACAAATCTTCGTAAAGTCAACTCGTGTCATACTGGATTGCATATCCCATAATATAAGATAAGAAGATCACATAAGAATCTTTGAAGTGTAATGTTACTTAATTTAATTTATTATTCAATAATAAATACGAGATTAATTGTACAAAATCTATTAAAAGATACAATCAAACAATTGAAATATTTTAGTTAAACATGCAAACAAATAAAATTAGTTATAAAACCTGCACACTGCTGAGTGCAATAGTTAGTGTTAGCCTCGACAACAAGCAAACATATTCTTTTGTTTTTGATGAGATTTGAACTTAATATTTACTATATTTTTAATATATACATCATATTAATATATATTTAATTATATAATATATAAATATAAAAATATTTATAAATTTTAAAAAGTAATGTTAAATCGGCTAAGATTTTGAAAGTTAAATTTCAAGCCCAATTTTTTTTAAACCCATTTTTTCATTTTTTGAGCATAATATGTTTTTTCAATATTGTTATAACTAAATTAGATTATATGATTGGACCATCTAGATTGGGAACCGTTAGGTATCAATAAAAAAAGGACATTGAACTGATTGATTTGAGAATCAATACGAATTGATTGAATTGTGCAAAAAATTAGTTATTAAACTAAATTTTGATATTTTTATAAATTTTTAATGATTTATTTAATCCATTTGGATTGATTGGTTGGATCGATAAATTGATTGCCTGATCGATTCAACCATTGTACGTTTTTAAAAATCTTATTTTTTTCAATATTGTATGAATCAAATTAGATTGACAATTAAATTGATTAAATTAGAAACCGACCAATATATTAAGTTGAACAAAAAAATTGAACTAATCTTGAAACGAAACACTCAAAACCAATTGAATTGAAGAAATCCGAATGATTTTATAAAATAAATAAATAATTATTTAATATTAAAGTAGTGTGGATTCAATGAACTAATTAAATCAAGAATTAAATTTGACCGATTAGACCGTGAGTCAAAATTTGAGACACCTTCTGACCAGATGGAACTCATGCAAAAGACCCCAATCCAAAACCAAACCATGGTTTTACAAAACACTATTTTTCCGTATTCAAGAGCCCCACAAAAACTAACTGAAAACCCCACAAACTGGCCAACACCACGAGAAACTCGCCAACACCACGAGACTACACCCTTTTTCCCTCCCTTACCTTCTGCAACACTCTGCACCCAACACATTACTAAAGAATTTTCTGGCAAAAAAATAAAAAATTTCCCTACAAACAAACACTCCTATTAATATATATATTATTTTCTTTCTATTTATTAACACCCTCCGTACTCATTAATTACATTTACGAGTTTGCCATTTATCTGTCTTCTTCTCCTAGTTCATCTTCTACATCAAAGCCTATAAACAATCCAAAAGCTTAAAATATTGATGTTTTTTAGCTTTGGGTTTTTCTATTTTTAGAAAATAATGACAATGTATCCCACTTTTTACGCTAAACTATTTTCAAATCTTTTTGTGAACTTCAATGACTTTGAGAGTAGTTTTTGAGGGTTTGAAGAGTGAAGACCTCTATCTCTAATTTTTTTTTCCCATTTCCATAATATTCCATCTTACAGGTCTGACATAGTTTTATTTTTTCAATTGCATTCTTTTGTTTTTATTTGCATTTCTTTATTTCTTGGGCTATTACATTTTTATTATTATTTGTTTTTAGACCCCTTTTTTTTTTTCAGTTACTATGAAATTTAAATTCTAGAGATTCTTGAACTTTGTATATGGAGTTTTTCTTTTATTTAATACAAAGTTACATTGCTTCAGCCTTTTACTCTTTGTTTGTTTTCTAGGCTATGGTTCTCCCTTTTTTTCTTTTGCTTTTTCTATTTTGAAGGTAGGTAAAACACTGAAACTAACTAAGTTGCTTCCCCAATGTCTAAGGTTTTAATTTTTAATAAATGTATATGAAAAATGTACTGCATTTTTTAGGTTTTGGGTGTTCATTTATCATGCATTTTGATACATTGAGTGTATGTTTCTCATGACTCGTCTTGTGGACTGTTTCCCCCTCTTCTGTAATATGCTTTAAAGAGATAATCTTAGAGGGTTTCTGATGCTTTGATTTGGATTTTTAACCTGGAATTTTTCAGAAAATGAAACATATGGGCATTCTATACTGGTTTTGATGTAATGTTATGTCATTTTCTAGTTTGCTTGTAGATTGTTTAATGGTTAATACAATTTTTTTTATGATTATTTTGTTTGTTTTTATTGTTGTTTCAGGTTATGAATTCATATCATGTTTCTAAATCCCGTTACATGAGCTTATGTTGAAGCAAAGAGCACTATTTTGATACTTAAAAATACTGTTATTTTGAAAAGAATGGATGGTAGAAGACATTCTGTTGATATACCAATCTCAAGAACCCTAATAGCACTTAGGAGAGTGAGGTCATTAAGGGATCCATCCACTAATTCCATGAGTAAATTCTCTTCTTTGTTTGATAATGTCAAGTGGGATACAAATTCGAGCAATGGGATCTCTTTGCGGTTTGTGAATGGTTGCACGGAAGCTGGTTCCGAGCGAAATGAATTTGACGAACGAAGAGAAGAGCAAGGTTATGATCTCGGGTTGCATCCTGTTCCTGAAAATTCTAACTCTAAGTTGATTGAATGTGAGAATGTGGAACAGTTAAGGAACATTGCTTCACTTGTTAGGACCGAAAAGGCCAGTGAATCAGATAATCTTAATGGTGATTGTACGGATTATGGATTAAACAAGGAAGAGGTCCAAAGCAACAGTCCCTTGGGTGAAAGATGCAATGGTAATTTTAAGGATGATGGTATGAGCTTGATATGTATGGCACCTAGTTGTAATTATATGGAGGATTTAGCTTCATGCAATGAACCTGATCACTGTGATTCGAAACTGAAATGTCAATCTAGGAATCAAGTGCAATCATTTGGGGTTAATGGTGATGTTGCTAGCCCTTCCCTTGATGTTATTTCTAATTGTAGTACCTCATTGTATGTAGATGAAAATGTTGATGCCGGGGATCGAAATCACCGTGGATGTGGAATAAGTTACTGTTGGTTAAAAGCCCCGAGGTTGAGAGAATCCAATCCTTCATCCGATTTTGAAGACTTCCCTTTGTTGTCTTCGGATACAGGTGAGACAACTCTTTGCGGGCAGAGCTTTTGGAAATGCATTAACGGTGAAATTAACCCTTATTCCGACACTCCTAGGAGCTTAGGCCAAAAATTCAGGCCAAAATCTTTCGATGAATTGGTAGGACAAGGTGTGGTTGTGAGGTCTCTTTTGAGTGCCATTTCTAAAGGAAGGGTAGCCTCTTTGTACCTTTTCCATGGTCCTCGTGGAACTGGGAAGACTTGTGCCTCCCGGATCTTTGCTGCTGCTTTGAATTGTCTTTCACTCGAGGAGGATAAACCATGTGGTCGGTGTCGAGAATGCATTACCTTCTTTTCTGGAAGGAGCAGAGATGTTAAGGAGGTTGACTCATTGAGAATCAATCGATCAGATAGGTTGCGGTCCCTTGTTAAGAATGCAGTTTCACCTCCGGTTTCTTCACGGTTTAAGATTTTCATCATTGATGAGTGCCAGTTACTACATGGTGAGACATGGGCGACGGTTTTAAACAGCTTAGAGAAACTTTCTCATCACATTGTTTTTGTTATGAGTACTCCTGAACTGGATATGCTGCCAAGAAGTGCAGTTTCTCGGTCGCAAAAATATCACTTCCCGAAGATAAAAGATTCTGATATTTCAAACCGGTTGGAGAAACTGTGTGTCGAAGAAGGTCTTGACTATGATCAGGCTGCTTTAGGCTTCATTGCTGTTAAATCCAATGGCTCATTAAGGGATGCAGAGATGATGCTCGAGCAGTTGAGTTTGCTCGGTAAAAAGATCACAATGTCCTTAACCTATGAGCTTGTAAGTGCTGTAAACTTTTCTTTTTCTAATCTCTTCCGGTGCTTACGTTTGCATCTAAGTTATTGAATGTCTTTTTCGTTCACTGGGGCAGATTGGAACCGTTTCAGATGATGAGTTGCTTGATTTGCTCGATCTGGCTTTATCTTGTGACACTTCAAATACAGTAATACGAGCACGGGAGCTAATGAGGTCGAAAATTGATCCTATGCAACTTATATCACAGCTAGCAAATCTCATTATGGACATTCTTGCTGGGAAATGTGAGGAAGGTAGCTCGGAAGCCAGAAGAAAGTTCTTCGGAAAGCATACTTGTAAGTTCTGTATATCCATACAACACCCTCATTTTTCCATATATAGTATGTTGTTGATTTGATAATGATGCTGAATATGTTGAAAATAGGGGATTATAACCCATATTACCAATATATAACAACCTTATATTTGGTAGATACCACTGAACCAAACTGAATAATTCAAAGGTCGTAAATGAATTCACAAGCATTTGCACAATGAAAGTATCGAGTGTTTCATTGTTTTGAGCATTGCAAATTGTTGTATCACAGCTGAATCGAGCTTGCAGAAGTTGAGTCATGCACTGAGAACACTTCCAGAAACAGAAAAGCATTTGAGAGTGTCAAAGAATCAAACAACTTGGCTCACCGTTGCTCTTTTGCAACTAAGCTCTATGGAATCCAATTTCCCGGAGACAAACGATTCAAAATTATGTTTGGCGAATGCTCAACACAAAGGTAAGCGTTGTTATAATCAGTTGTAAATTATACCTGTTTAGTTTAATGTATTGAGGAGGTTTGTTCTTTGTTCGGAAGCAGATGGTGACTCTAACAGCACATCATCGACTGGTGAGAGGTCGAATCATCCTTTCACTTGTATGTGTAATGGCATTAGCTCCTCTAAATTGGTGAAACGGGATGATTCCGAGAGAAGTCTTGAATCTATATGGAACAGAGCAACCGAATTATGCCAATCTGGTTCACTTAAGAAATTTCTGAGGAAACAAGGGAAATTGTCTTCTCTTCGTTTTAATCAAGGTACATGATTCTGATTATTTTTTTTCTTCAACCTGTACCTAGGATATATGCTCAATGCTCGCATACGAATTTAGCAAATTATGAAACTGATCGTAAGAATAAACGTGCGCATGGATTGATGACATAATGGGCCCTTTTTGTCCCTTTTTGATGCATGGATACTTTGATGTTGAAACTAATGACTTGTCTGTTGGTGCTGGAGTTTCTCCGGTAATGGTCCATTTCATGAACACTCTTGAGCATTCCTTGTCGTATTTGGACATATTTTAGATCACTCTACTTGGCATAAACTATTTTAGCTTGCGGCTACAAGAATTTTCGGGAAACTTTACATGGTCTTTCTTCGATATTGCTTTTTTTTCCATAATGCATTGAGAATTTCTCGTCTTTATCGTCTCTAGGAGCTTTCGAGCTTTTGTACAGTGAATTATAGCTTTTTCCCATTCCATTTTTTATGGTTTAATATTTCTCCGAATTCAGGTCTGGCTATAGCTGAACTAGAATTCTGCAGTCCTAATCACGTGTCGAGGGCTGAAAAATCATGGAAACATATCGCAAGTTCACTTCAATTGATTATCGGCTCAAATGTGGAGATTCGGATTAATCTTTCAATTACTGATCCATCATTGAAGTTTGCCAAAGCAAGGAAACCGTCTTTTAGTTTGTTTAGTTGTTCACGCAGGCTGCATCTGAGGTCAAGTTCATCTACGAAAAGTGGAAGTGATTCTGAAGTTTCACAATATGCCTCGGAAAAACCGATGATAAGTGACAGACATAGGCCTGTTTTAACTTATTACTCTGATCATAGATTCGAAATACCTCATAGTTGTTCTCATGGATCTGAAGTGGTTCGGGCTTTCAGAAATAGTGAAGGGAACATACTAAGCACAGGTGCAACCCCATCTTGTGGTTCATTACGAGACGATACGTCTCGGACTCCTGCATATTTACTTGATTCATCAAAAGGGGAAGGAAGGGACTGTGAATGCCAGATTTGTTCCGTTGAAGAGCCTGATTATCAGCCGAATTGTTTCCCTAGATCATTGAGGCCTCAAAAGAAGGCGCATTTGTCCAACAGTACTAAAATGGAAGAAAACAAGCTCACATTATCTATTCCCGGGGTTTGTTCCAATGATCCTTATTCCTTTTACAGCTCTGATAACGAGGATAGGTAAGAAGTCTTGTCTTTTCCTTTTTGAGACATGCATGATGGTATGTATATGAACATGGATACGACTCTTTTATCCTCTATGATTACTCATTTTGGGCAGGTTGAAGAACTCCGAGGTGCTTTGTTGGAGAACCCCTACTTTTCCATTAAAGAAGGTAACAGTTAATGACACTAATGTTATCGAATTGTCTCGAGAATTGGATGGAAATAGGACCGTGTTTGAGTTCACTTAGCTACCTGTAAAAGTATTATGGAGACTCTTGTATTAGAAGTTAGATTGCATTTTGCCCTTTTACGTTATATCAAAAAGTAAACTGTTTATTTTGTTAAAAATTTATTCATTTTTACCATTAAAAATAGGTTTTTCTATATTAGCATGAGATACACGTGTAATTGTTTAATTATTCCTTCAGCCACGTTAATTTTTAACATTAAAAATGAATAGAATTTTTAACAAAAAGGATCAATTTATTCTTTGGTCTAACGCACTGGATTAAGTTGCTCATTTTTTAGTAACATGAGTCAAAATGCAATCTAACTTCTAGTATAGGGGATTTCATGGAACTTTTATCCTTAGTTATTTGAAGTTATTTCTGATTATACGGCATCGACATTTTTAACTTGATGAATACTGCAGGCTTGGCAGCTGACATATAACCAACGTAGTCGGAGGCCGCACATAGTGGATTGGGTTCTTCCTTGCTCGATCGCCAAGTAGGTCGGTGCGGGCATGGTTGCGAGGTCTAAAGGATCAGTACAAGGTTCAAAGTAGTGATTAATGGCACATTTTTGTAGTTATATATAAAATCTTATATGAAACTAGATATTGATGTTAACTGTTACAGATGAAGCATAGACATGACAGACCTATGTATATTCCGAAACGTTAATGTTTGTTGGTTGTTCAACCCTTTCGTAAGGATTTTTGGTTCAATAATCATTAACCGATTGGATTTTTTTGTTTTTGGTTTAATCTTTTTTTTTTTGTATATAAAATTTTTAAAAAATATAAATAAATAATAATTTAAAAAATTATAAAAAATTAAAGTAAAAACATTTTAAAAAATTAAAGAAAGGAAAAAAAATTATTTTTACAAAATTAATGGTCGGTGTAGGTTTGAATCTTCTTGAATATTGGAATGGGCTATGGATTGCTAGTAGCTTTTGGAAGCTAAGACAGTCTTATTGGGAAATTCAGTGGCTTTTGGAATTGTAAATTCTTATTGCCATTATTGAGAGCGATTCTCTTGGGGTAATTAGGTTTCTTAATGGTTGGTTCATCTAATTAGTGAGATAAAATAGATTTTTTAACATACAAATTAACTCATTTATCCACAGCTTCAATTGGTTTGGGGTGATTGTAACTACCTAACATGTTTGTGGACAGAAGTAACAAAAGAGCTGAGTATATATTAACCAAACAGATTACTTGCGGAAGCAAGACTAAATCGATGTAAGAAAATGAAAGATTTATTACATAATGGTAAACCATAAGGTACACATAAAGTTTAAGACTCATCAAACTATTTTTTATTATTCCTAAATAATCTAAATGTAGAAATACATCAAAGCAGTTGACTATTCGAGCATCATCGTCCAACTTAATTCTTAACATATCTTATATGTGTTTTGCATTTAAACCGATTGATAAAATTATTTATTATTGTTTTTAAATAATCTAAAAATAGAAATCTAATTCTAACAAAAACTACTCGTTTTACATGTATTTTGCACTCCATGATTTGAATCAATGTCAAACAAGTATCTAATAAAAATTTTCATTATAGCTCATTACAAGTCAAGACAGGGCATAATTCATCTATCTGTATTTTTAGGTTGTTTATATACAAATATTTCTAGTTGATAAAATGATGATTTTGGTGTACCTTTTTTCCATTCTTCACATACAAGAATGGATTTTTAACGGAACTTTTTTTTCATAAAAATAAATTTAAATTAATTATTTTTATGATTTTTTAGTTAGAAAAATATTGTATAAAATATATTAAAAGTAGAGTATATTAGATAATTAATTATTAAATTATGGGTAAATTTTCGTTTTGTTCATTTAATTAAAAAAATTATAATTTAGTCATTGAACTATTCAAAATTTTCTTAAATAATTGGGTTGTTAAAATTAATGCATTTTTCTATTTGCACTTGCCGCACCAATCGAAAGCTCTCTTTCTTTTTCTCTTTTACAGTTCAATTTTTTTTAATGAAATAACTTTGGATGTCATGAATCTGCGAATCAAAATTTAATCAATTTTTATTCACCAATATCCCAACATTGATCGTCAAATCAACTTGAATCTAAGATATATTTTTTAATTTGTCAATGGTTACTGATTCACCATACCAATCGTCAAATCATTGCTTGGAACTCCTTGACGAAACCCTTTTCTAAAAAAAAAAATTAAACAGCTCAGTGACTTAAATAAAAACTTTTGTAAAATTTCCGTAACTTAAATGAAAACTTTAAAATAGTTAAATGACCAAATTGTAATTTTTTTAGTTAAGTGATCAAAATGAAAAATTATCCATAATTTAATGACTAATAATATAATTATTTTTTAGGTAAACTATACAATTAGTTAATCAACTATTAGATGGTCACTGAACTACAAGAACTATACAAGAACCTTCAATTTGTCACTAACTTATAATTCATTTTTGTTTTGGTCATTCCTATTAAATTGTTAACCGAAAAGGGAAGGTGGCACTTTTTACTTGGTATAATATATATTTAGTCCTCAACACTTGTACATTTTATCAAATTAATCTTAAGTCTAAATAATTCAACAAAATTAACTCTCCACATTTAAAAATTCTATCAATTTAACTCTCAAATACATCTTAAACAAAAATGGCAACCAATAAACCTAACTCTAGCATGGGTTTGACAGCTTTGGGTTACATGGTGCCTGTTAAAAACATTTTCTTTACCATTCCTCTAAAGGTAAAGACTAATGCAATAAATCCCTCAATTCCACAATGGATAATTTAACAAGCTTCTCTCTTTAAGTACAGTACACTAAAATTTGTAAGTAAAAACCATATCATCCCATGTTTACATTATACCCAAAGGATTGCCATATATATAGAAGAAATCAAGAAAACATATAGTAGCACTAAAATTAAGAACTCAGAGATCCAACGACAAGGTTGATGGTGGGTCCAAAATGACCTAGTTTGAGAGTGCCGGCAGAAAGGTCGGAGCAGGGCTTTTTCTTGGAGTTGTACAGTTAAAGTCAACGAAGTGAAGAAGATAGAAGAAGAGGAAGTGGCAACCATGTTTTAAAAGAATTAGAAATTCTAGGTTAAAATATACTTCAATTTCCTATATTTTTATTACATTTGAAATATAGTTATCCTATTTATGTTTTTAGGAATTTAGTCTATCTACTTTTAAGATTTAACAATTAAAGTCTAATTATTGATATCGTTAAAATTCTTTTATTAAATTCAAATTCATTACAATGTCATTTTTTTTGTTTCATGGCTTTCAGCGAGAATTTTCTTATTTCAAAATACCACACCATTTAATTTAATAATGGAGTAAACAGTTAGGCCTAAAATTTTAAATCCAAAAAGTAAAGATTAAATTCTTGAAAATATAAGTGGAGGGACTAAATTTTAAATATACAAAAGTACAGAGACTAAAAGCATATTTTAACCTTAATTTTAATACCTCTGCTGTTTATCATCAGAGGTAATATAATAGCATACCGTATATTCTCTGTTTATATCAGCTTAAAAAAAAAAAAAACTATTCAGCTATGGCGATGAGTCAGTTCAGCTCGTGTTCTTCATTTCCCTTCATCTATCACACTCACTTTTTAAATAACCATTGTTCGAAATCCCCTTTTCTTCTACAAACTTCAAAAACCTTTCCTTCCTTCACCCTTTTCGCATCGCTTCCTCCTCCTTCATCCCCTATTTTCCTCCCTTTTCTTCAAGAACCTGAAGAACAAGAGCTACCAATTGAGAACCCAAAACACCCACAGCTTGAAGAAGAAGAAGAAGATGAGGAGGATAATCATATAAAAGACCCAATCATCAGATTCTTCAAGTCGCGTCCCTCGGCGCCTGACCCACCGAGTCAAGGCAAATTCTCCCTCCAAAAGAACCGTCGGTCTTCTTGGCACCTCGCCCCGGATATCCGGTCCTTACCCGACCCGGAATTTGACTCCGAACCGGAGCCTGATAATGAAGAAGAAGAAGACTTGTTCTCAGAGGCAAAACAACAAACAGGTTATACGCACGAAGACTCAACTGAACTACCTGACGGAATTGTGGGAGAAATCATTCGCGTTGCGAGAAACTTGCCTGAGAATTCTACATTGGGTGAGTTCATGGGAGGTTATCAAGGGAAATTAAGTGAAAAAGAATGCTTGGAAGTGTTGTCATTGATGGGAAAACAAGGACTTGCTTTGGGCTGCTTGTATTTTTTTGAATGGATGCGTTTGCAGGAGCCTTCACTCGTTACTCCACGAGCTTGTTCGATTATCTTCCCTGTGTTGGGGAGATGGGGAATGGGTGATAAATTGATGGTTTTGTTTAGAAATTTGCCACAAAGTAAGGGTTTCAGAGATGTTCATGTCTATAATGCAGCCATTTCTGGGCTTTTATGCTCGAAAAGGTAAAGCTTTTCTGAGCTTTTTAGATAAATGTAATTGTTTAGTGATAGGTAAAAGTATGTGTAAGAGTTATGCATTTTCCCCTTCTACTTAATGGGCAAAGCAAATTGCTTAGTTAAAAATTTTATTTATTTGTAGTGTTAAAAACTGAGGTGGCTGATGTAATAATCAAACGATACCTCATGTTAATTTATTAGGATCAGTTTTAACATTAGAAATAGACGGAAATTTTGACAGAAAGGTTCAATTTGCTCTTTAATCTAAAGGAAACTATTGTACCATTTTTTCAAGTAGAGGGGGCAGAGTGCAATCCAGCTCTTAGTACAGGGGCTTCCATGGTACTTTTGCCCTTAGTTATACTAATTTCATATATATATATGTTTACAATTTATATAGGTATAATGATGCTTGGGAAGTTTACGAGGCCATTGAAGCTAACAATGTTAAACCAGATCATGTTACATGCTCTACAATGATTACAATTATGAGAAAAACTGGGGGTACTGCAAAAGATTCATGGCAATTCTTAGATAGAATGAATAGGAAAGGAGTGAAATGGAGTGTTGAAGTTTTGGGGTCGATAATAAAGTCTTTTTGTGATGAAGGGTTGAAGAATGAAGCTCTTATTATCCAATCTGAAATGGAGAAGAAAGGGGTTCATTCAAATACCGTAGTGTACAACACTTTGATGGATGCTTATGGTAAATCGAACCAAATCGAGGAAGTTGAAGGCCTTTTCGCTGAGATGAAAACGAAAGGACTTATGCCTACTTCTGCTACCTTTAACATATTAATGGATGCATATAGTCGGAGAATGCAGCCGGAGGTCGTTGAGAAACTGCTTGTTGAAATGCAGGATATGGGGTTAAACCCGGATGTGAAATCGTATACTTGCCTGATAAGTGCCTATGGGAGACAGAAGAAGATGAGTGATAGGGCAGCTGATGCTTTCTTGAGGATGAAGAAAGTTGGTCTAAAACCGACTTCACATTCGTATACATCTCTTATCCATGCTTACTCCATTAGTGGTTGGCATGAGAAAGCTTATACTGCATTTGAGGATATGCAGAGAGAAGGACTTAAGCCGTCCATTGAAACATACACTGCTCTATTGGATGCATTTAGGCGTGCAGGGGACACACAAAGATTGATGAAAGTATGGAAGTTGATGATGAGCGAAAAAATCAATGGCACACGCGTTACCTTCAACATCCTTCTCGACGGATTTGCAAAACAAGGTCAATATATTGAAGCAAGGGATGTTATTTCTGAGTTTGGGAAGATTGGGTTACAACCAACAGTGATGACATATAATATGCTAATGAATGCATATGCAAGAGGAGGCCAACACCTGAAATTACCACAATTGTTGAAAGAAATGACGGTTCTTGATTTAAAACCGGATTCAGTCACTTATTCAACAATGATCTATGCTTTTGTTCGTGTTCGGGATTTCAAGAGGGCATTCTATTATCACAAGCAAATGGTGAAAAACGGGCAAGTTCCAGATGTTAAGTCCTACGAAAAGCTCAGATCAATATTGGATGTAAAAGCTGCAAAACAGAACAAGAGGGATAAGAGTGCTATACTAGGTATAATCAACAGTAAAATGGGGATGGTGAAAGCGAAAAGGAAAACAAAGAAAGATGAGTTCTGGAAGAATAAGAAAAGGAACCATAGAACTCCCGATGTTGCTCATGATGGTCAGAAATGAATGCCACCTATCCGTTACATGAGAGCTTTGTTCGACATAAGTATTTGGATATTGGTGTTGGTCCGTTGGATATGAAGATGTGTCAGGGTCGTACACCGAGTTGATTTCATCTCCTCATAGCACTCTAGGAGAGGCCACGGTTTTTTAGATTGGATAAAAAGTGTTCATACTCTCTTCAACATTCTTCAAACATGTGAGGCATCTTTTCTGGACAAAATCGCGAGATTCAATGAGGTAAAGGAGATAATATCTTATAAATTGGTATGAACTATGATAACATATCATGGGAATTAAATGGCTACTGTTAGGTTAGCCTCATTTATGTTTGCATCTCTTTCTAGGCTAACTTTTGCAAATACTTCTCTAAATATAGTAGTTATAATAATTAATAGATGCCATGTAGCCTTTGTAGCTTCTTTTGATATTTCTTGGGTAAATTAAATTAGTTGTCATCCAACTATGGTTCTTTTTCTTTTGTCACTTGATTATGAAAAGTTACAAAATAGTCACTCAATTATAATTTTTTTTTCTTTTTTGGTCATTTAACTATCAATTTTGTCTTTTTGAGTCACTTAACTATCTTGAATTTTTGAGTGTTTTTATTTTTATGTTAACTAGTTGGTGACCAAAAAAGAAAAAAAAGTCATAGTTGGATGGCCAATTTGTAACTTTTCATAGTTAAATGATTAAAACAAAAAAAAAATCATAATTGAATTACCCTAATTTTTTAATTTTTCGTTCGATAGGAGGATTAACCTTGTAAAGATTTCTTAATATGATTGTATGACCTAATTTTTCACCGCAACAAGCCTAACTTTAAAACCCATTAAAATATGAAACAAACAGGCCCAAAACCCAAACCTATCATACCCAAACCAAACGCCTAAACCCTAGTCCAAATGTTTAACTCAAAAACTTAAAAAAAAAAAAAAAAAAAAGCAGATATCAGAGGAGAACCCTCGTGCCGCACGTCTCGCCAGCAAGGCCATGCCCTTACGCCGCACGGCTCCTTTCCGTGTTATGCGCCTCCACGGCGTTGTACCTGTAAAAGAAAAGGAAAAATAGCCCAACAAATCTAAGGAACTAGGAGTTTTAGTTTTCCATTTTTTCGAAAAGGCTATAAAAGCCGAATAGAGAATCTGTAAAAGGGGGTTGGTTATTTTTTAGAAATACAAAGGAAAATACACGCTTGTAATGAAAAAGAACTCAGAGAAATACGGAGAATCAAAGAAAACCGAGCAAAGGTCTCTCTTTTATTTTCTTTTTTCCCTCTCGAATCTGTCGTTTTCTTCATTTATTTCATTTTTTTCTTCTCTTTAAAAAACAAAAATCTTAAACAAAAAAAAAGGAAAACTTACGGTTTTTTGCAAATTTTGCGGTGGTTGGCGGTGGTGTTGGTGGAGGCATCGTGGTGGTCCAGCGATCGGACCTTGGCCGAGCCCAGGCTAGGGGAGAGCACTTGAGTGTTTTTTTCCTTCTCCCTCTGCTGAAATGAAAAATGAGAGAAAAAATTCACTTTTATACTCATATGGTATGACGCCGTTTTACTTGAGGGGGTCAAAGGCCAAAACGGCATCATTTTGGGCCTCTGACCCGTGACCCTACCCACATGAGACAAGGATCCGTGTGTTTTTTATGGAGGGGCTAATTTCGCATTTAGCCCCTCCACTTTTTCATGGTTTTATAATCGGGTTTTTATTCCCGATTTGGCCCAAAAGTTCGCTCCTTGTTTCACTTAAGTCCTCAGTCGAGCGCTGCGATTCAGAGAGTGGGATTTATTGCTATTTTGGTCTCTCTAGGTTTCGCGCGTGTTTCAATTTACTCTTTTATCTTCATTTGTTTTAAATTTGGCCCCAAATCTTCTATTTTTGATCCAATTTAATCCCTATTTTTGATTTGTTTACAAATTGATTATTTTTAAATTATACTTACTATTTTTTTATATTATTATTACTTTTATTATTAATATATTTATCATTAACATACTTTTGTTTTCACTCTCGCTATTATTATTTTTTATATTATTACTATTATTTTATTATTAATACTATTTTTATCATATTCTTTTTATTATATTTACTATAATTATATATATTATTTTGCTTACTTTGAATTTTTATTGTATATTATTATTATATCTATATTTATATTATCAATATATTTTTATTTTTTACTACTACTATTTTTATTAGTAATATTATTCTAATATTAATACTATTATTTTCTTTAATGTTTTATTTTACTTATTGACGTTATTATTCTATTATTGTATTTATTATTTTAGTACTATATTACCTTTTACTATATTCATTAGTTTCATTAGTGGTATTATTGTTACAATTTGTTTTATTTGTCATATTATTTTGTATTATAATATTATTGCTTTTCCCTCTTTTTGTATTCATTACATTTTTTTTATTTTTGCTTTTTCAAACATTCATAAAAAGGGTTTTGCAAAGGTAATATTTCGTGTTTGGATGTTCGAGAAATCGTGCCCAATCGTGCTGGGTTTCGATTTTTCGTTCGTCTAGATGACTAAATATCCTTTAAAGATTTTGATAGCGTTTTTAAAAATAAGGCAATGTTTCGTGTTTGAAAGTTCGAGAGATCGTGCCCAATCGTGCTGGGTTTCGGTTCTTAGTTTAACCAAATGGTGGAATACCGTTTTAAAAATTGTAATGCATGAATTTTGGAAATCATGAAATGATCTTAGTATCGAGGGTTTGAAACATCGTGTCCTATCGTGCTGGATGTGGTTTTTCATCTTTTCAGAATAAGAGAATTTTAAAATTCAATTTGAATTATCCAAACATTTTCTAAATGATTCGTCTTTTAAAATCTTTTTTCAATTTTCGACATTAGGACATTAACCAATCAATAAGGTACTAATTTTGGGCATTACGAGGGTGCTAATCCTTCCTTGTGCGTAACCGAATGCCGGACCTATTTTCTTAAAATTTGTAGACCAAAATGTTTTCCAAAGTGACCCAATCGCACTTCAAAAAAGATTGGTGGCGACTCCGTTTTTCTTTTTAAAATTGGTCCGTTTTCCAAACAAAAAATGGTTTCAACAGCTTGGCTACTCCACTGGGGACCAATAAGAGAGTCAAGCCGTAGAATTGATTGATTAATGTCCTTTTATTGAAAATAAAATGTTTTAATTTCGTTTCTTTCACCGCATGAGTTTGCATCGCATCGTATGTTTGTTGTGGTTTGAGACCCATAAGGTGTTTCTGCATTCATATTGCATGATCGTTGTGGTCACACCCTCTAAGTGGGAGCGAGAAGCTATGCCTTCGTGAGGTTGTCACCTCCGCATGGACTAGGGGACTGCTTTCGGGATACATCCGTACCTATGGTTTCGTGAGGTTTTCACCTCCGCATGGCCATAGGGAAATGTATTCCCCTGAACTGAAATCGATCCATATGAGCCTATAATGGGTGAGGATTGAGGAATCTGTTGGTTCAGGTACTCTTTTTTTCCCTTAGAACCAAACCACATATAGTGAACCCTAGGAGCCTACTTTAGGTAGAATTATGTTGAACCCTAGTAGTCACCTAGATAAGTGTTTGATTTTTACCATTTGCATATGATACTAACGAGTTTTATTTTATTTATGACTACATTGTATTTCATCATCATAGAAAGGAAGTGTTGATTTATATTCTATTGCTAAATAGAAGAGTTTGACATAAGAAAATGGATTTCTTGATAAAATGGGTTCGACCATAAAATCCGGATACGAAGAAAATGATTGGTGTCTTTGCTTGGACTATGAGGACAAAATCGCATATGTAATCCGTTTTATGCAAAGAAATTTATTTTTTAGAAAAGTTCTTCTAATGGAATTGAATTCAGAATCAACGCTTCTCTTCATTTTTTACATTCATTCCTTTGCATTGCATATCATGCATTTACATTACATCACATCATATGCATTAAATGTCATATTATAGTGACCCTGGAACATCACTACTACACATGAATGAAGAAACTGCTGAAGATATAATGAAGACTTTGAGCATCAATGCCGTATTTGAAAAAGGATTGAAGGAATGAAACTTATCGGGCATTCGCCCCTATAAGCATGGAAGTGTTCTGAACAATTGGACTGCGGAAGAAATTCCTGTAGCTTTTAGAACTAACACAGAGTAATGTTCAAAACACACTTGTTGTTTTAAGCCTAGAAAAATAGGAATTTTTGTGAAATAGGCTCATGTTCAAGCATCGTTATTTTCAATAAAAACCTACTTTTTTCTTTCATACCGTGTAATTATTCTTTTATTCCTTTTCCATTCCATCCATAATCATAACATGAATGAGTTATTCTTAGATTCATTTCATTAAATATTCTTTCATACTTACAATAAGTCCCCAAATATCGATGTCATGAGCAACGCTGACATGGACCCAGAATTTCCTGATGAAAAGACATGTGTCTAGAGGGACCTCAAGACTTTACAGATGATGGAGATTGTAGTGTATCCCCAGATTTGTTAAGGATGGTTGAATAGAAAGAGAAGCTAATCATACCCCACAGAGAGACAATTGAGAGTATGATCTTGGAAGAGGGGAAAGAGGTGAAAATTGGAACCCTTATAACCAAGGAAACAAGGCAAGATCTCTTTAGACTTCTGCTAGAGTTCAAAGATATCTTCGCGTGGTTGTACCAAGACATGCCTGGGTTGAGTGCCGACATTGCGGTATCTGCATCCCCATAAAAGAAGAATGTAAGTCGATCTAACAAAAGCTCCGAAGGATGAGACCTGATGTGGCGGTAAAAATAAGAGAAGAGGTCAGGAAGTAATTTGATGCTGGGTTCTTACAAGTTGTGATTTACTCGGAATGGGTAGCCAATATAGTCCCTGTTCCTAAGAAAGATGGGAAAATACAGATGTGTGTAGACTACAGAGACTTAAACAAGGCCAGTCAAAAGACAACTTCCCACTGCCTCACATTGACACCTTGGTGGATAACACTGCAGGGTATTTATTATTCTCATTCATGGATGGTTTCTCTGGATACAATCAAATAAAGATGCATCCTGAAGACATGGAAAAGACTACATTCATAACATTGTGGGGAACTTTTTGTTACAAGGTGATGTTATTCGGGTTGAAAAATACGGAGCACATACCAAAGAGCCATGGTGACCTTGTTTCATGACATGATGCACAAGAAAATTGAGGTCTACGTCGACGACATGATCGCGAAATCCCGAAAGGAAAAGGAGCATGTACAGGTTTTGAGGAAACTATTCTTGAGGTTGAGAAAATTTCAGCTGAAGCTCAATCCAACCAAATGTACTTTCGGGGCTAGGTCAGGAAAACTGCTTGGTTTCGTGGTCAGTGAAAGAGGAATTGAGGTCGACCCAGATAAAGTCAAGGCTGTACAAGAATTACCTTCCCCACGCACTCAAAAGAAAGTCTGAGGTTTTCTAGAAATACTAAATTATATTGTCGGGTTCATTTCGCAATTGACTGAGAAATGTGACTTAATATTTCGTCTTCTTAAGAAGCACAACCCGAGCATTTGGGACGAAGAATGCCAGAAGGCTTTTGACAGGATTAAACAATACTTGTCCAATACTCCAATGCTAATGTCACCCAGTCCTGACAGACCATTGATTCTATATTTAACGGTATTCGATAATTCAATGGGATGTGTACTCGGCCAGCACGATGAGACAGGGAAAAAAGAAAGGGCGATATACTATCTCAGCAAAAAATTTACTAAGTGTGAAATGAGATACTCGCCGATTGAAAAGCTATGTTGTGCTTTGGTTTGGACAACTCGAAGGTTGAGGCAGTACATGTTATACCATACGACTTGGTTAATCTCAAAACTAGACCATCTTAAGTACATGATGGAGTCAATCGCCTTGAATGGAAGAATGGCCCGATGGCAAATTTTACTCTCCGAATTCGACATAGTCTATGTGAATCAAAAGGCTGTAAAGGGGAGTGTAATAGCTGATTTTTTAGCCAGTAGAGCGCTAGATGACTATGAGCCCTTGAACTTTGATTTTTCAATGAAGATCTGATGTTTATAGCGAAAATTAAAGAATATCATCCTTGGAAGTTGAACTTCGACGGAGCGTCAAATGCCGTTGGTAATAGAGTTGGGCAGTACTGATATCCCCAAACGGAAACCATTATCCATTCACTTTCAAGTTGGATTGTGACTACACGAATAATATGGCAGAATACGAAGCATGTATCATGGGAATTCGAGCAACCATATACCTCAAAGTCAAGGTACTGGAGGTATATGGAGATTTCGCGTTGGTGATATATCAGCTCAAAGGAGAATGGGAAACAAGAGATCCCAAATTGATCAGTTATCGAAAGTTAGTTTTGGAGCTAATTGAGGAGTTTGATGATATTACATTCTTCTACGTCCCGCGTGATGAAAATCAGATGGCTGATGCCTTGGCCACATTAGCTTCTATGATCAGAGTAAATGAGCAAGAGGTATGAAGCCCATCTAAATGAGTATCTGTGAGAACCGCTCTGCGTTGCAATATCGAGGAAGAGGAGAAAGAGATAATCATCTTTGGTATCATGACATTCTGCGATATGTGAAGAGCCGTGAATACCCAGATCAAGCAACAGAAAATGACAAGAGAACATTAAAAAGACTGGCCAATAATTATGTCTTAGATGGAGAGATTCTGTATAAAAAGAGGAAATATTATGTGTTGTTAAGATGTGTCGATGCTATTGAGGCTAGGAAAATCCTAGAAGAAGTCCATGAGGGTGTCTGTGGAACGCATGCCAATAGGTTTACAATGGCCAGGTAAATCATGAGATTCAGGTATTACTGGTCCATAATGGAAGGAGACTGGATCCGTTATGCCAATAAGTGCCACAAGTGCCAAAATTATGGAGACAAAATTCATGTGCCTTTTTATCTCTTCATGTTATGACTTTTTGTAGCCTTTCTCAATGTGGGGCATGGACGTCATTGGGCCAATCTCACTGAAAGCTTTTAACGGACATCAGTTCATTTTCGTGGTCATCGATTACTTCACCAAATGGGCAGAGGCAGCTTTATATGCCAATGTCACGAAGACGACAGTTAGTAAATTTTTGAAGAAGAGAGATCATATCTCGCTATGGTATGCCGGAAAGGATCGTATTTGACAATACGTTGAAATTGAACAACAGCGCAGAGTACGATAGCGAAAGTCTGCAGTCAGTTCCAAATTAAGCACCATAACTCGTCGCCATATCGCTCGAAAATGAATGGTGCCGTTGAGGCAGCTAATAAAAATATCAAGAAAATTGTAGGGAAAATGATTGAGACCTACAAGGACTGGCATGAAAAGTTACCGATTGCCCTCTATGCCTATCAAACATCTGTTAGAACCTCCACCGGGGCAACACCTTTCTCATTGGTTTATGGGATGGAGGCAGTTTTGCCTATTGAAGTTGAAATTTCTTCTCTCTAGGTTTTATCAGAGTTGAAGTTGGATGAAGCGGAGTGGATCTAATCTCGATATGATCAACTGAATCTAATTGAGGAAAAAAGGCTAAGAGCCATCCGCCATGGTCAAATGTACCAGAAGCGGATGATGCGGGCTTACAACAAGAAGGTTCGTCCCAAAGTATTCCATGAGGGAGACTTAATATTGAAATAGATCCTCCCTATGCAAAAAGACTTCAGAGGAAAGTGGATGCCTAATTGGGAAGGACCATATGTTGTAAAGAAGGCCTTCTTTGAAGGAGCATTGATATTAGCCGAGATGGATGGCAAAGCCTACCAAATCTAGTTAATGAGACTCAGTCAAGAAGTATTTTGCTTAAAGAGAAAATGGGCCAAGGTGAAAACCCGCAAAGGGCATCTTGAGTACCAACAAAAAAAATAAAAAATGGAGAGGCCAATGTGAAAACCCGCAAAAGGCACTTTGAGACTAAAGGGTTTTGAGTCGAAAAACCAAAAAAGACGGCTCAAATTATGACCAACTCGTGATGGGGCATACAGTAGTTTAGTTACACTTGAATTAACAATGAGAAAATATGTTACATCTTGGGGCATCGACAAAATACCACGGATCTCCTAGACATATGTTGAACTCAGAATGGTCTTCAAGAAGTACGTACAGAGAAGCTCAGGCTGTGATATTTGGGGCACTAATTCCACTCTTACTCATTTTGTACCTTAGGAGAATTTGTTTCCTTTGCTCAATCCATTCTTCACGGGTTTTATCCGAATAAATTTTAATTTTATTCATCTCTATAATATTCTTTTAAGCATTTCATATTGAAGTAATGATTACTGAACTAATAATGCTTTCACAAAAGAAGTTTGGCGTATTACTCTAAAAGTCTCTAAATAATGCAAGAATCCAAAACAGGATAATTATTTAGAACTCACCAGGTTTAAAAGGCTCGGAGCACTTGAAATAAGGGTCTAAGCAGTGACGACACCTTCAAATTCTCTGTTAGAAGTATCAGTTGAACAAAAAGACATATGTTAGGGATTACCTCAATAAACAGCAAGAAATGACAACCTAAGTGTTAAAAATGGATCATTCTTATGACATTTGCATTCATTCATAACATTCATAATACATATGGTTAGGAACATTTTTCATGACATCCTAATCATTTGGCATAAGTATATACCCCCACGAAATCAATTCTACAGGTAGGTTCCCCAAAGGACAATGTAGCAAAATTGATGGAAGTTACAGAAGATAGCAGATCTTATCTCCACTAAGCAGGAGTGGAGCAGATCGAAGATAGTAGATCTTATCCCACTGATCAGGAGTGGAATAGATCGAAAACGATGAGCCTTAATCCCCTAAGCAGTAGGGTAACAGGCTGAAGATAGCCGATCTTATCCCGCTGATTAGGAGTGGAACAGATCGAAACTGATGAGCCTTAATCCCCTAAGCAGTAGGGTAATAAGTTAAAGATAGCAGATCTTATCCCACTGATCAGGAGTGGAACAGATCGAAAACGATGAGCCTTAATCGCCTAAGCAGTAGGGTAACAAGTTAAAAATAGCAGATCTTATCTCCACTGAGTAGGAGTGGAGCAGATCAAAAATTACAAGTCTTATCTCCATGTATCAGCAATGGAGCATACTGAAGATCATAGCCTTATCTCCACAGAGCAGGAGTGGAGCAGGCTAAAAGAAAGTAAATCTTATCTTCACTGACCAGGAGTAGAGCAGATCGAATACAGCAAGTCTTATCTCTATGTATCGACAATGGAGCAGACTGAAGATCATAGCCTTATCTCCACTGAGCAAGAGTGGAGCAGGCTGAAAGAAAGCAGATCTTATCTTCATTGAGCAGGAGTGGAGCAGATCGATACAGCAAGTCTTATCTCCATGTATCGATAATGGAGCAGACTGAAGACTCTAGCCTTATCTCCCTGAGTAGGAACGGAGCAGGCTAATGATAGCAGATCTTATCTCCACTGAGCAGGAGTGGAGCAGATAAAAAATTGCAAGTCTTATCTCCATGTATCGGCAATGGAGCAGACTAAAGAGTGCAGATCTTATCTCTACTGAGCAGGAGTAGAGTGGATCAATGACAGTGAGCCTTAATCCTCTAAGCAGTAGGGTAACAGGTTGAAAATTGCAGATCATTTCTCCCTAAGAAGTAGCGGAGCATATCAAAATAAAATTCCTACACCCCTGAAGATACAGTGGATGGAATGAAGCTACAAGAAATCAAGACTCAGCAAGACGAGGCAAAATTGGCTCTTTTATCTTTGCTTAGTTCTCGTTACACGACAACAAGCAAAGAAGGGCAGCTGTATGACCCAAATTTTCACCCCCAACAAGCCTAACTTTAAAACCCATTAAAATATGGAACAAACAGGCCCAAAACCCAAACCTATCAGACCCAAACCAAACATCTAAACCCTAGCCCAAATGTTTAACCCAAAAACCTAAAAAAAAAAAAAAGAAATCAGAGGAGAGCTTTTGCGCGCAGATGTCTCCCAAAGAAGGCTATGCCCCACGCCAAGCAGGCTCCTCTCCGTGTTGTGCACCTCCACGGCGTTGTACCTGCGAAAGAAAAGGAAAAATAGCCTAACAAATCTAAGAAACTCGGAGTTTTAGTTTTCCATTTTTCCTAAAAGGCTATAAAAGTCGAATAGAAAATCTGTAAAAGGGGGTTGGTTATTTTTTAGAAATACAAAGGCAAATACATGCTTGTAACAGAAAAAGAACTCAGAGAAATACGGAGAATCAAAGAAAACCGAGCAAAGGTCTCTCTTTTTTTTTTTTTCCCTCATCTCGAATCTGTCATTTTCTTCATTTATTTCTTTTATTTCTTTTTTTGCTTCTTTTTAAAAAACAAAAATCTTAAACATAAAAAAGGGAAAACTTACGATTTTAAGAATTTCGTGGTGGTCGGCGGTGGTGTTGGCGAAGGCATCGTGGTGATCCAGCGACCGGACCTTGGCCGGAGCCCAGGCTAGGGGAGAGCACTTGAGTTTTTTTCCTTCTCCCCTTGTTGAAATGAAAAATGAGAGTTTTTCAAAAAAAAATTTAGCTTTTATACTCATATGGTACGACACCGTTTTACTTGAGGGGTCAAAGGCCAAAACGACATCGTTTTGGGCCTCTGACCCATGACCCGACCCGCATGGAGACAAGGATACGTGTGTTTTTTAGAGATGGGCTAATTGCGCATTTAACCCTCCGCTTTTTCATGATTTTATAATCAGGTTTTTTATTCCCGATTTGGCCCAAAAGTTCTCTCCTTGTTTCACTTGAGTCCTCAGTCGAGCGCTACGATTCAGAGAGTGGGATTTATTGCATTTTGGTCCCTCTAGGTTGCGTGCGTGTTTCAATTTACTCCTTTATCTTCATTTGTTTTAAATTTGGCCCCAAATCTTCTGTTTTTGATCCAATTTAATCCCTATTTTTGATTTGTTTACAAATTGATTATTTTTAAATTATACTTACTATTTTTTATATTATTATTACTTTTATTATTACTATATTTATCATTAACCTACTTTTGTTTTCACTACTGCTATTATTATTTTTTATATTATTACTATTATTTTATTATTAATACTATTTTATCATATTCTTTTTATTATATTTACTATAATTATATATATTATTTTGCTTACTTTAAATTTTTATTGTATATTATTATATCTATATTTATATTATCAATATATTTTATTTTTTTACTACTACTATTTTTATTAGTATTATTATTCTAATATTAATACTATTATTTTCTTTAATATTTTATTTTGCTTATTGACGTTATTATTGTATTTATTATTTTAGTACTATATTACCTTTTACTATATTCATTAGTTTCATTAGTGGTATTATTGTTACTATTTGTTTTATTTTTCATATTATTTTGTATTATAATATTATTGTTGTATTATAATATTATTGCTTTTCCCTCTTTTTGTATTCATTACATTTTTTTTATTTTTTCTTTTTCAAAAATTCATAAAAGGGTTTCGCAAAGGTAATATTTCGTGTTTGGAAGTTCGAAAATCGTGCCCAATCGTGCTGGGTTTCGATTTTTCGTTCTTCTAGATGACTAAATATCCTTTAAAGATTTTGATCGCGTTTTTAAAAATAAGGCAATGTTTCGTGTTTGAAAGTTCGAGAGATCGTGCCCAATCGTGCTAGGTTTCGATTTTCTATTCGTCCAAATAACCAAATATCCTTCAGAGATTTTGACCGGATTTTCTTAAATAAAGGCACTATTTCATATTTGGGGGAACTCGAGGTATCGTGCCCAATCGTGCTGGGTTTCGGTTCTTAGTTTAACCAAATAGTGGAATACCTTTTTAAAAATTGCAATGCATGAATTTTGGAAATCATGAAATGATCTTAGTATCGAGGGTTTGAAACATCGTGTCCTATGGTGCTGGATGTGGTTTTTCATCTTTTCGGAATAAGAGAATTTCAATATTCAATTCGAATTATCCAAACATTTTCTAAATGATTCGTCTTTTAAAATCTTTTTTCAATTTTCGACATTAGGACATTAACCAATCAATAAGGTACCAACTTTGGGCGTTGCGAGGGTGCTAATCCTTCCTCATGCGTAACCGACTGCCGGACCTATTGTCTTAAAATTCGTAGACCAAAATATTTTCCAAAGTGACCCAATCGCATTTAAAAAAAGATTGGTGGCGACTCCGTTTTTCTTTTTAAAGTCGGCTCATTTTCCAAACAAAAAATGGTTTCGACAATGATAATTAAGGTTAATTATTTGTTTGGTTGTGAAAATCAATTGATTAGTTATTACACCACTTAATATGTTTTTCTTAATTTGAGGAAATTTTTTTATACTTGTTGAATTGGTAAATTCTATCAAGTGTTTTTCTTCCTCTATTTCATTTTAATGTTTTCAATAGTGTTTTTGCTCAAAAATAAATTATTATATTTTTCTTCTTCACTTCTTTCAGCATCATTTCAACTAATATAATCATTTTAAAATATTAAAAAATTCCAATCTTCAAAATTTTCAACCATATCATTCCTATAAAATTACATGTCAAATTTTGCTTGAATTTTATTTTATGGAATATTTTATAAAATATTTTCATTTAAAACTATTTTTTAATTAAGTTTATTTCAAAGGCATATAAAAGTTTATAATGTAATTTTGTAGAAGACACATTTGGTAAACATATCTTTCCCAATGGTCACTAAATTGTTTTTAAGGTGTGATTGATGAGCGAGAGATTATGCTCATCCATCATCTAGTAAAAATATTATCTTAGGATAGTACTTAACATCATCCAAGATGCAACATGTCTCGAAAACAATATGGAATTATTTATCTAACATCCGAAGGTGCATGTAAGGCATTGGTATTGGATGGAAATTATGAGTGGCATGAGATATTACGTGAAGCTTTTTTCAGAGGATTGCTTATAGATTTTCTGACTTGGGAATGATGATTGATCATGGAGGAAATTTAAAAATATATTCCTCTTCAAGATAAACATAATTTCTTAATTATGGAAGAATTAGTTTATGATAGAGTTGCTTTACTTGTTGAGCACAATGATTTGTATAATGACTTAATCTTTGACAAAAATCTGTTTATGATGCACTTGTTAATGTTATGTATAATGGATTTGGTGTGTTCTTTTTCTTATATGGTAGTGTTGATACTTGTGGAGATCAACCATTGCTGGGGTTAGATCAAAAGGTAAAATTGTTGTTGTTGCATCTTTAGAAGAAGTTTTCTGTTTTTGTTACCTAGGGAAGAAATGCTTACTCTAGATTTAAGATTCCCTTGAAGTTCAATAAAGGTTCATGTTATCGTGTTAAATAAGGTAATGAAGCTCCAATCACGTAGAAATGCATTTGAATCAATTGATGGTATGTTGAGGGACATTATACGTTTTATCGATCCCGATTCTGAGCATAAAATATTTGATGGAAAAATAGCGTTATTGGATGGTGATTTTCGCTAAATTCTTCAAGGTAGCAAGGCTGACATTGTCTTGGCTTTTATCTACAAATCATAGATTTGGAATCATTATGAGTTGTTTATCTTGAGGAATTCAACATCTGACACAATATTTGTAGCACCTTTAACTTGATCCGCCTATAGTCTCGGTCAAACAATGCTGCTCGATAATTCTTTTGATTATGTTGTCAATTATTACAATCAGAACTATTCCGGTTACTGTTAAATCAAGTGAACTAAAACTGTACTTGTAAATTCGAGTTTGACCATTTTAAACACATTATTTCTTTTTCAAAACATGTACGAGGTATTAATACCCTCAACTTGAAAGTATTGATACCCTAAGCTTGGATGCTGGTACCATGTTCTTTTTTTTTTTTTAAATTGGTTACTGACTTGTGAGATATCGACATCCACAGTTCAAATATTGATACTTACTGAAGTTATTGGTATTTGGGTACTAGGTATCAATTCCCAACCTGTCTAGAATCTCTATTTGGCTGCTAATTTAGTAAGTGTTGGTACCCTTGTTCTGGGTGCCGATACTGGATGCGGTACAACCCAAGTTGCCCTTCTAAAGGTAGCTTGTTATGCAAGAAAACCATTCTAATGACTTGCAACTCACTCAAACATAATTTAAGGTCTCTGACCCCTTTATAGCTCACAAAGACATGTTAATTTCTAACACTAAACAAACTATGCCAATAACTCTATTCTCGATATACATATTAAATCATTCTAGAATTTTGTTGTACTTTGGATTGTAAATGAGACACTAATACTTGTAAGTTTCTCGAGTTTGATTAAAAAAATTAAAATTAAATTCGATAATTATTAATCCAAGCTCGAGCTAGCTGTCAAGTTTAGTAATATTCAATTCGAACGACTCGTAAGCCTTATTGAACTTTTTTTTATTGTTATATTATAAAATCATGTTTAATGTTTTTATCTTTAATATATATTAGTAAACCTAAATTTTATTATCGAGTTTGAGCTTGCATACAAAAATTGGTAAACAAGTTTAATCGAGCTCAAATAGCTTGACTATAGCTAGAGCTCAAGCAGAACTTGAGCTTAAAAATAGATGTTCGATCAAGTTTGAGTTGAGTGTCCAACTCTGAATTTTGAGTTGAATTCAAGCTTGAACTTGAAAATATTTGAATTCAACTCGACTCAACTTGATTTCACTTCTAGATGCAATCTTTACAACTTAGCAATAAAATAAGTAAGAACCAAAAACATAATACAAAGGATGTGACTTTAACATGAGGATGCATCTCTTGATCAAGTTTACTAAAAACCAATCAGCACACTGAATTTTTCTTTAAACTCATTGATACTCACATGATTTCTAATAACATTCTATAATATACATTAAACAAATTGATAATAAAGAAAATAAGTTGCCACATATTTCACAATCACCTATTAATTTTAGGTCTTATTACACCTCTTCAAGCTATTAGCTAATTTTTAAGAATCAAATTGAAGTACAACTTTTCTATACTCTTTTGTGTCCAAAAGATTACACTTTGAGCTATTTGAATTCTATTAAACTTTTAACTCATACAATTTTATCTATACTTTTTTTTTGTATATTAGTTTTTTTTTAATTGAGTTAATCTTTGGTCAACTTGTAACACTTAAGTTATATTAGGTCTTGTTTGATAAATTAAAATTTTAAGTTTTTAGTATAAAAATTTATAATTTTGAATTTACATTATAAAACTATTTGTTATGTTAATAAAAATTAAATGTGAAAATTATATTGTTTAAGAATAATAAATTATAATTTTTAAAATTATTTATTTTATAAATTAATATTATTAATATAATATTTTATATTATTTTGGATAAAATTAAATATAATAATTTGAACATTTCATTTTTAACAAAATAAAAAATAATTTATTTTATTTTATTTTAAAAACTAAAATCAACTAATTTTTTCAACATTAAGTAATAATGTAGCTATCTACATACTTATTTTACTCTAAATTTTTTGCTAAAAATTTTGAAATAGCTAAAATTTATTATGGTTATTAAACATATATATAAATTAAATGTTGAAAATTTTCTTTTTGAAAAATGAAAATTGTCAATGGTTTATCAAATACACTCAATTAACTTGACTAAGTTAGTATCCAATTAATTTGTGACACCAAAGATATATTGTATCAACTTTGTCTTTTTTTATGGAAAATGGTGAAATTTCAATTTAGTTCCTATGCTTTAATTAAATTTTGTATTATATAATAATGATGAAATTTCAATTTTGATCATTGTGCTACACTTAAATTTAAGATTCAATCTTTATACTTCAACCTTTTGACATAAATTGGTACCTTTGTTTGTTTTGTTTTTTTTTTTTTTTGTTTATCATTGATAAGTTCAAATACTTTATTTTGATTAAAATGATGATGTAACTTTTAAGAGTTCTTGACACTATTACGATTATTTGTTAAATTCAATTCCATTGTAATACCATTTTTTTTTACATGACTATTAAGTGAGTATTTTTTTAAATTTCAAAATGTCACATAAACAAATTTACTATAAGAATTTAAGGCATTAACAATTGAATTTGAATTATTAAATTCAAAAAGATTGTAACACCCATCGCCCGACCCAATTGTTGAGTCCGAACTATAGGATGCTACATTCGTTGCCAAAGCAACTACATTCAAATACACAATAATTAATCATTCACACATGCGATTAAGCATCAATCACATTCAATTTATGTTAAATAACCATTTCAGGTCTTATACAAGCTTACGAAAACTCTTTTGTAAATCTGAATATGAAATAAGACCAAATTACAAAGTCTTGAAAATTTAGGATCGGTGTCGTGACTTCATCACTTCCACATCATGACGTTGCCAACACAGTAAGTCACATCACAACTTCATGTCATTTGATGTCACGACGTCACTTATTGTTAGCCGATGTTGCAATGAGAGAGGTTGGTCATCGAAATGTGGTTCTTGTTTTTGGCAAAAATGAACAATTTGATACCTAAACCAAAGTTTCCAACAAAACCTTTCAATATGTTCATCTATTAATCACTACTACTTGATTCAAAACATATCAACACATACCAAACAATTTCAAACATTCAAATTCAACTTATTATCAAGACATTCAATACTTATTCATCAATTAGATTTAAACAATTCAATGTCATTAAAACATACCAGCGAAGTCATTCAAATACCAAGCTTTACCCATACAATACCATATTGAAACATTCCATTTCACTTTATTTACATACACTTGTGTACATTATACATATCAAAGGCTTGTAGACCTTAAGCATGAACATCAAACATACCATTTCAACTAGGCATCAACTTAGTTGTTTTACTTATCTCAATCTACCAACTTCAACATACCAAGTTTAATTAGGTTCATGTTTCTCCTTTCTAAAAGTATCAACAAATTGTCAAATCATGCATTAAATAAATCATATGCTATGACCAACATTCAAAATCATATACACCAAGACACTTATATACATACCACAACCCTAGACTCAAAATGATCGCATAACTATCGATTCGGTGATAGTGTGAGCTTCGAGATAATTTAACTTGACGAGTTCTGCAAAGAAAGGGAAAACAAATAAGGTAAGCACATAGGATGCTTAGTAAGTTCACATGTATTATACAAAACTTACCTTATTCTTACCTAACATTTGTAAGTTACTTTAGCTTGACATAAGAATTGGCTAGACATGGCAATCAAAAACACCAACATTGTAAGTATTGATTTATAATCAAAACCATTTGATACCTCAGTTACTTAACATGCCAATTCATGTCACTTTAGGTAATTAATCTCAAAAACACATTCAATCAAGAGATAATACAATCACATACATGTCTGTTAGAATTAAGTGACCCGAATCTTTATTTAAATAAAATACAATGGTAAAATAAAATAAAAGAAGAATCCCTATAGAACTACACTTCTTTTATTTTATTTTAAATAAGGTTTTTTATGCCTTATTAAACTCCATCTATTTGATATTGATTAGAATAAGGAGTTTCAATCTTACTACATTCCTATTAGAATATGGCTTTACAAGCCTATAAATAGACATAGTCTATTCATCTTGTAATTGATTCGAATTCGACATAGTGAATTTTCTTCTTCTCTGCTCGTGGTTTTTTTCTCGAAAGGGTTTCCACATAAAATCTGTGTGCTCTTTATTTTATTTCTCTTTTCTTTGTGATATATTTGTCATTCCTCACGTTTTTTTCACAAATTGGTATCCGAGCTTCAGGGTTTTTTCATCTCGATCACGGTAATGACATCTTTAAAGTATGAAATTTCACTATTGGATCGCAACACCAGATTTGCGTTGTGGCAAACAAAGATGCAAACAGTTCTTGCACAGATGGATTTACAGGAAGCCCTACTAGGGGTAGATAAGATGCCTTCGACATTGACGGAGGAAGAAAAAAGCACAAGGATCGAAAGGCGTTAACACAGTTACATCTGCATTTGTCTAACAAAATTTTGTAAGATGTGATGAAGGAGAAGACCGCCGCGACATTATGGAAGAAGCTAGAACAAATATGTATGTCGAAAACTCTAACTAGCAATTTGCATATGAAGCAACGTCTTTATGCTCATCGTTTGGAGGAATGTGCGTCTGTGCACGAACACTTAACAGTGTTTAAAGAAATTCTCTCAAACTTGGAGGCTATGGAGGTTCAGTATGATAAGGAAGATCTAGGGTTGATTCTACTTTGTTTGTTGCCCCCGTCTTACTCAACCTTCAGAGACACAATTTTATATAGCCGAGAGTCTCTCACAGTTGATGAGGTTTATGATTCTTTGACCTCGTATGATAAGAAGAAACATCTTGTGGTTAAACCCGACTCTCGAGGAGGGTCTTATTGTTCGTGAGAAATAAGATCAAAATGCTGATGATGATCGTGGAAGGACACAGGAACGGAATCATCGCAGGTAAATTTAAGGGTAGATCGAAGTCTTCAAACAGAGGTAAAACTTGTAACTTCTGCAAGAAGAAAGGGCACATTAAAACTAAGTGCTATAAGCTACAAAATAAGATTAAAAGGGAGGATACGAATCAAAAGGGAAAACAACCAGAAAATTCAGGTGAAGCTGATGTTGTAGAAGACTATAGTGATAGTGAACTTCTAGTCGCTTCTGTCAACAATTCTAAAGTGAGCGAGGAGTGGATACTTGATTCGGGTTGCACCTTCCACATGAGTCCAATCGAAATTGGTTTACAAATTACGAAACAGTGTCTGAAGGTGTTGTTTTGATGGGAAATAATGCTTCGTGTAAAATCGCAGGTGTTGGAACAATTAAAGTTAAGATGTTTGATGGAGTTGTCAGAACACTTAGTGACATACGGCATGTTCCAGAATTGAAGAGAAATTTAATTTCGTTGAGTACTCTTGATTCAAGAGGGTACAAATACCCAGCTGAAAGTGGGATTTTGAAGATTTCCAAAGGTTCTCTCGTTGTGATGAAAGGGCAGAGAAAGATTGCCAAGTTATATGTTTTACAGGGTTCTACTGTTATTGGTGATACAGCTGTCGCTTCCTCTTCCTTGTTAGATGATTATATTACTAAACTTTGGCATATGCGCCTAGGGTATATGAGTGAGAATGGCATGGCAGAATTGAGCAAAAGAGGACTTCTTGATGGGCAAGGAATTTGCAAACTGAAGTTCTATGAGCACTGCGTTTTTGGGAAGCAAAAGAGAGTTCGATTCACCAAAGGAATCTATAACACGAAGGGAACATTGGAGTATATTCATGCTGATCTGTGGGGGCATCAAGAGTGCCTTCGAGAGGTGGAGCTAATTATATGCTAACTTTTATTGATTATTTTTTAGAAAAGTTTGGGCATTCTTTCTGAAGCAGAAAAGTGATGTGTTTTCGCATTTAAGTCTTGGAAAACTATGATTGAAAAATAGACAGGAAAACAAATAAAATACTTCCACACAAACAATGGCTTAGAGTTTTGTTCTGATGAGTTTAATAAACTGTACAAGTCAGAAAGGATCATGAGACACTTGACGATTCGTCATACTCCACAAAAAGCGGCATTGCGAACGAATGAACGAAGCGATCATGGAGAAGGTTCGATGTATGTTGTCAAATGCCAACTTACCAAAGTCATTTTGGTAAGCGACTCTCATCGCATGTTTTTGATCAACCGATCTCCATCCATTGCCATTGAGAAAAAGACTCCACAAGAGGAATGGTCTGGTAATATTGCAAATTATTTTGATTTAAAGATCTTTGGGTGTCCTGCGTATGCTCATGTTGATAATGGAAAATTAGAACCGAGATCCATTAAATGTGTTTTTCTTGGTTATAAAGCTGGTGTAAAAGGGTATAAGTTATGGTGTCCTGAAAATAGAAAAGTTGTGATTAGCAGAGATGTTGTTTTTGATGAAACTGCTATACTACCTAACTTATTTCTTAAAGACTCTTCCAATAAAGAAAATCAAAAGCAGGTGGAGTATCAAATTAATATGAGTCGACTCTTCAAGCCAGTACAAAAATTGAGAATAGAGTTGCTTCTTCACACAATACTCTATCACCAAAAACAAAACTAGAAGAGAAATTAAACCTCCAAAGAAGTATGCCGAGGCTGATCTAGTTGCTTATGCTTTAAATGTGGCCAAAGATATAGATGCAAATCAAGAGCCATCTAATTATTCTGAGGCGGTTAGCTGTAAAGACTCAGAAAAGTGGATGTTTGCTATGCAAGAGGAGAAAGAATCACTCCATAAAAATAGAATATGGGATCTTGTGAAACTTCCTAAAGGTAAAAAGGTTGTTCATTTGTAAATGGGTGTTTAAAAGAAAGAAGGGCTCCAAGAGTTGAAAAACCGGATATAAAGCAAGGCTTATTGCAAAAGGTTACTGATCAAATTCAAGAGTGGACTTCATGATGTGTTCTCCCAGGTTGTGAAGCATAGTTTGATTCGAGCTTTGCTTGGTATTTTGGCCATGCATGATTTGGAGCTTGAGCAGTTAGATGTAAAAACTACATTTTGCATGAAGAACTTGAGGAGGATATTTAGATGCAACAACCAGAGGGTTTTATAGTCTCAGAAAAAGAGGACTATGTTTGTTTGCTGAAAAAGTCCCTTTACGGTTTGAAAAAGCTACCAAGACAGTGGTACAAAAGGTTTGATTCCTTTATGACTTCTCACGATTTCAAAAGAAGTAGTTTTGACTGTTGTGTTTACTTTAAGAAAAACAGTGATGGTTCTTTTGTGTATCTACTTCTTTATGTTGATGACATATTGATAGCAGCAAAAGATAAATGAGAGATAAGAAAGGTCAAAGCCCAACTAAGTGAAGAATTTGAGATGAAAGATTTGGGACCAGCAAAGAAGATACTTGGTATAGAGATTCTCAGAGATAGAAAAGCAAGTAAATTGTACCTAAGTCAGAAGGGGTACATTGAGAAAGTTCTTTATAGGTTCAATATGCAGAGTGCTAAGCCTGTTAGTACTTCTTTAGCAGCCTATTTTAGACTTTCATCAACTTTGACTCCACAATCAGATGATGAGATTGAGTACATGTCACATGTTCTATACTCTAGTGCAGTGGGATCTCTCATGTATGCTATGGTTTGTTTACGAGAAAATTATCATATGCAGTCAGTGCAGTTAGCAGATACATGGCAAATCCCGGTAAAGAACATTGAAAAGCAGTGCAGTGGATTTTAAGATACTTACGAGGTACTACTGATGTTTGCTTACAGTTTGGAAGAACTAGAGATGGAGTCATTGGTAATGTTGATACTACTGATGTTTGCTTACAGTTTTGAAGAACTAGAGATGGAGTCATTGGGTATGTTGATGCTGATTTTGCTGGAGACCTTTATAGAAGAAGATCTCTCACTGGTTATGTCTTTACAATCGAAGGCTGTGCAACCAGTTGGAAAGCTACTTTGCAAACTACAGTCACTTTGTCTACCACTGAAGCTGAATACATGACGATTACTGAGGCTTGTAAATAAGCTATTTGGTTGAAGGGGCTCTTTAGTGAGCTCAATGAAGACCTTCAAATCAGCACAGTATTTTGTGACGGTCAGAGTGCCATCTTCCTTACAAAAGATCAAATGTTTCATGAGAGAACAAACCACATTGATGTTCGGTATCATTTTGTTCGTGATATTATTACTCGTGGTGATATTGTTGTGAGCAAAATTAGTACTCATGAAAATCTTGCAGATATGATGACTAAGTCACTTCCTATAACCAAGTTTGAGCATTGCTTAGACTTGGTTGGTGTTCATTGTTGAAGTGTTCATTGTTGAAGTTAAACCCTTAAGGGGCTTTATGAAAGAGGTGAAGAACTTGTTCGTTGAAAGTTCGCGATGAAGAACTTGTTCATTGAGAATTTGTGTCAAGGTGGAGATTGTTAGAATTAAGTGACTCGAATCCTTATTTAAATAAAATACAATGGTAAAATAAAATAAAAGAATGACCCTATAGAACTACACTTCTTTTATTTTATTTTAAATAAGGTTTTTTAAACCTTATTAAACTCCATCTATTTGGTATTGATTAGAATAAGGAGTTTCAATCTTACTACACTCCTATTAGAATATGGCTTTACAAGCCTATAAATAAACATAATCTATTCCTTTTGTAATTGATTCGAATTCGACATAGTGAATTTTCTTCTCTTCTGCCCTTGATTTTTTTCCCGAAAGGGTTTTCACGTAAAATCTGTGTTCTTTATTTTATTTCTCTTTTCTTTGCGATATATTTGTCATTACCGAAATTTTTTCCAATGTCAAAGGCATTACTCCAATCAATTTTTCATACTCAATTCATTCAATATTTTTCCATTTGATACCAAGTTCATTCCATCCCATTCAATTTCTCATTTTCATATAAATTGTATCGCCCGATGAACCCTAGTAAACGAACTCGGATACACAGGTATCTACACCACATCAGTTGTTCATCCGAGCTAAATATATATACATATCAGGTTACCCGTCCAGGCTAAACCTTTATAACGACACATCAAGTTACTCGTCTGAGTTAAATCTGTGTCACATACACTTGAGAATCCGCAACAAATGCTGAACCTCGGTAACATCTGTAATAAATCCCGTACAAGTGTGCACAAGACCCCATTGGCATGTCAATCGTATCCCAACTTTTACTAAGTCCATATGAGCATCTTTATATATATAAGCGTCACATTTCAATTTAGTCCAATTCTAGCCTTTCATATCAATTCACAATTAATTAATCCACAATCAAACATACATAACAGCCTAAGTAAATAAATATCATATGAACTTACCTAATCAGAAAACCAAACAAGTTAATTCTTTAGGGACTAATCAATAATTTTAGCTTTTCCTCAATTAACTCGCTTTGATCCGGTTCTTACTTTAAATAATTATTTTATACAATCCATCAATTCTAAAAATTTGCATATTATGATATGCCATGAATGAACCTATATAATTTCATTTTTTATACCATTAAAGTTTTACATTTTATTCATTTTAGTCCCTAAATTCGAAATAGCCATAACTTTCAACTTTTAGCATTGGTTTAAAATTCGACTTCACATACATTCATTAAGGACCCTTTACTTTCTATTTATATGAAAATTTTACAATAATTTCAAATTTTATTCACTTTGGTCCCTATGTACAAAACTAACAATTAAACTTCACAATCTAGTCCTTTTTATAATCTAAACTTAAAATCTATCAATTTCAAGCCTAATTCTTCAAGAAATCAATAATGACAAGTTTTAAAAACTTTAACAGATTTACAAATTAGTACATGGACAAGCTCCCATGACTTCAAAAACATAAAAATTAAAGAAAAAGACTTGAATTTACTTACCTATTAGATGGTCGAATGTTTGAGCTTCAAAAATGGTTTTTCCTTACGTTTTTATGTTTGGCCGGTAAAAAAAAGGATGAAGAAGATAGAATGTCCCACTATCATAGGTCTTTTATACTTTTATTAGTCATTAATGAACCTAAATTAATTAAATTAATCAAACTTAATTAACATAATAAGCTTTTAAATTTCCAACATGGAGAACACCATCATCAAGCACTATCTCCTAATAAAAAATGAATTATTTACCATTTTGAACCTTTGGCTAATTGCAATTTAAGTCTCTAAGCCTTTGGTCAATTAAAAACCTATAATAATTAAATTTTTACAATTTAATCCTCATACCTTAATTAAGTAAATAATAGGCCAAATTGATGGGCCAAACATCAATATTATTTTATACTAACTCTGTAAATATTCATATTTAATATTTTCGAACTCGGTTTACGGAAATGGGGTTCTGAAACCATCTTTTTCGACACCACTAAAAACCAAGTTATTACAAAAATAGAAGAACTAAATTTCTAAAAATAAAAGTATAAAGACTAAATTTAAAATATATAAAGTGTACAAAGACTTGAAATATATTTTAATATTCAAATATATACCCTATAATTTGACCCAAAAATAATTAATAGTTAACCCTAAGACTGACCAAGAAAAACCGAAAAATTGAAAACCTACCTGAATCGATGTATTTGGCGTTGATGTAATACAAGTTTAAAAATTGCGGTTATCCAAAACTGAATCGAGTTCTTTTTTTTTCTAATTTATAATTAATTTTAATTTTTATGATATAAAATAAATATTTTATATTTAAATTAGTGAAAATAATTTAAAATTTTTGAAATATTATCAAATAATATACAAAACTATAAAACAACATAGACGAAGCCAAAAGTTTATGTTTGAGGGCCAAAATTAAAATTTAAAACTTAAAAAGGTTAAAGTACTTTTTTTCTTTGTAATATGCTTGTTAGTTTAGAATTTCAAAAGGATTAAACTGAAAAATTTCATCTTTAAAGAGTCAAAGAGTAATTTTACTATTAAATTAATTTATAAATTTAATTTTAAAAAACTAAATTAATAATTTACTTAATTTGCCATTTTAAAGGCACTTTAATGTCCTACATATAAACAAAGCTTATTTTGTTAAAATATTCAAAATAAAAATTAATATTAAAAAAATGGAACCGAGCCCAACAATAAATAATTAAAAAAATTAAAGAAAACCCAATGGATTAACCCAACTCGAACCTTAGAGACACAAGAGAAGGAAGATCGCTTTAGTCCGTGCCGAGTAGTAAAGATGCCACGTGGACTCCAAAAAACCGATAACATCCCATTGCTATTGATGACGTGTAATTATAACCGTAGCCTCCCTATATATATTATTATATCCCTTCTTTTTCGATCCCTTCTTTTCTGCCCTCATCCGTTTCCTGTTTCTAACAGATTTTCCGACCCAAAACTTGGATCCGACGACCCTTTTCCTTTGATCTAGGGCTCCATTTTCCCTTCTTCTTCACATCGCCCTTTGTTTTGGTGAACTGGAATCCCGGCTCCGGTTCTTAGATCCGGTTTACTCCTGTTTTGGGCTTCAGATCCGGGCCACAAACAGAAGGGATCGGATTACGTCTCTTTTACTTCATTTCTTTTGGAGTCAGGTCTTTTTTTGCTCATTCTTATCTTCCTCTTTAGTTTTTGCTTTTTGTTGTTTTTGTTTGCCATTAACTTGTTTGGTTGCTCCGAAAAATGGTGGGAAAAAATGAAGGAAAGTAGAGTGTTCAGTGTAACCGTTACGGTTTTTAATAGAAGACGATTTATCTGTACTTAGTTGACGAGTTTTTATTGTATTCTACTGTTTTGTTTTCTCAGTTGCTTTTAATTTTTTTTTTAAACTGCTACTCAAGATTTGTTTAATTAATTGTTTATTCGAATTGAACTTAGTTCATCAGATAACAGTGTAATACTTAGTCGATGTGATTGTATTGTATTTTACTGTTTTTCTTTTTCTAATTTGCTTTTGATTGTTTTTCACTGCTAATCCAAGATTTCTTTGATTAGTTGTTTATTCTAATTGAACTTAGTCCATCAGATAACAGTGTAATACTTAGTCGATGTGATTGTATTGTATTTTACTGTTTTTTTTCTAATTTGCTTTTGATTGTTTTTCACTGCTAATCCAAGATTTCTTTGATTAGTTGTTTATTCCAATTGAACTTAGTTCATCAGATAACAGTGTAATACTTAGTCGATGTGATTTTATTGCATTTTGCTTTTGCTTTTTTTTTTTTTTTTTTTGATCTGCTAATCAAAATTTCTTTAATTAGTTGTTTATTAAGATTGAACATAATTCATCCAAAAGCAGTGTAAACGAGATTGTGTTGCATTTTACTGGTTTCTCTCCGTTGCTTTTGAAGTTCTTTTACTGCTAATCGAGATTTCTTCAATTAATTGTTAATTCCAATTGACCTTAGTTCAACAGAAAACAGTGTAATACTTAGTCATATGTGATTAATTGCATTTTGCTTTTGATTCATTTTGTTCACTGCTAATCAAGATTTCTTTAATTAGCTGTTATTCAAGTTTAACATAGTTCAGCCAAAAACAGTGTAATACTTAATTGACGAGATTGTATTGCATTTTACTGGTTTCTCTCAGTTGCTTTTGAAGTTTTTTTTCACTAATACTCGAGATTTCTTTAATTAATTGTTTATTCCAATTAAACATGGTTCATACGAAAACAGTGCAAATTAAGAGTATTTACTTGCAGGTTGGTGAAGAGTAAATGGCATCAGGTGAGGGATTTCTTACTGATGAACAAAGGGAAGTGTTGAAAATAGCGAGTCAAAATGCGGAGACTCCTTTACCATCTCCTAGATTGTCATCATCACCGAAATCCCCTACTTCTTTGCTTTCCGATCACCAATTAAAGGATCCTGCTGGTGGTAAGGCACCAACTTGTGGTGTTGGAGTGAGGCATGTTCGTCGGTCTCACTCAGGGAAGTTTGTCCGTGTAAAGAAAGGTGAGCCTTCTTACTGCTTTGGCTATATGATTTCATTTTGGTTTTATAATTATTTTTATGTATACCTAGGTTTTCTTTCATCATATTGTATTGTTGGGATAAGTTGCATTCAAATCACAGTAACTGGCGAAGCTGACTTTTACTAAATAAAGTAGGGTTGAGGGAAAAATGGCAGAGTACCAAAAAGTCGTATAAGATTGACTACTCATCATCAATTTCACTTTAAATGTGTAACTTGATCGTAAAAGATTTATTGAAGTTACTGTTGGATGGTGTGATATTTGTAATTTTTGTAGGGGTTGGTATGCACCTTTCTTAACTTGCTGAGCAAGTAATTCAGAATGATTCCTATTATATGGTTTACTTACGCTGGAATTGTAGTTAGCAAATTGGGGCCTCAGTAAGATGAAAATAGTTTGGGGAAGTTTCAAATTTTGTTTGTTGATTTTATACCTATACATTAGCACTTAAAAGTGTTTCATCTTGTGTTCTATAATCCCATGATTTGGGTTTCTTCTCTCCCTGTAATTCATTTAAGCTTAATGGTGTAAGCTTGGATTGACTTATGGTGCTATGCTGCTATGCTGCTTCGCGTCTGCATTTTTGTCAAAGAACTTAGCTGAAATGTGGGAGAGTCACCAAGGAGTTTTTATATGTTTTTTCTTACTGATTAATTGTTATCCTACTTAATAATGTTAAAACAGATGGTGCTGGTGGAAAGGGAACATGGGGGAAACTGCTTGATACTGACAGGGAATCACATATAGATCGAAATGATCCTAACTATGACAGTGGAGAGGTATTTGTACCTTTTAGTCTGTTGTATTTTTCATACTTGCTTTTTCACATTTCTTTATCTGGCAAACCACAGTTGTTCATAGAGTTAATGCATCTTGTACCTGCCGTTGATAGTTATTTGTTAATAAATTCTGATGATGTTAATTTATTTACCCTTGTCTTTGCCAGGAACCATATCAACTTGTTGGTTCAACTATTTCTGACCCTCTAGATGAGTACAAAAAAGCAGTTGTCTCGATAATAGAAGAATATTTTAGCACTAGCGATGTGGAATTGGCAGCATCCGACATCAAAGATCTTGGCTCAAGTGAATTTCATCCTTATTTTATTAAGAGGCTTGTCTCCATTGCCATGGACAGACATGATAAAGAGAAGGAAATGGCCTCGGTTTTGCTTTCTTCATTATATGCTGATGTCATCAGCCCAAACCAGATTAGGGATGGTTTTGTTATGCTTCTCGATGCTGCGGATGACCTTGCTGTGGACATACTGGATGCAGTCAATATCCTTGCTCTGTTCGTAGCTCGTGCTGTGGTTGATGAGATACTGCCTCCAGCATTCCTCACAAGGGCAAAGAAGACACTTCCTGAATCTTCCAAGGGATATCAGGTTCTTCAAACTGCGGAGAAGAGCTATCTTTCGGCACCCCACCATGCTGAACTTTTAGAGAGGAGGTGGGGCGGTAGCATTCATGTCACAGTTGAGGAAATGAAGAAAAAGATTGCTGATCTTTTAAGGGAGTATGTGGAGAGTGGTGACACATTTGAGGCCTGTAGATGTATTAGGGAATTAGGTGTTTCGTTCTTTCATCATGAGGTTGTTAAGAGGGCTTTGGTTCTTGCCATGGAGATTCAAGCAGCGGAACTGTTAATGCTGAAACTCCTAAAGGAAGCAGCTGAGGAAGGGTTGATAAGTTCGAGTCAAATGGTGAAAGGGTTTGCTCGGTTGGCAGAGAGTCTTGATGATCTTGCCCTTGACATTCCATCTGCGAAAACCTTGTTTCATTCCATTGTCCCTAAAGCTATATCTGAAGGATGGCTTGATGCATCATTCACAAAGTCCTCGTGTGAAGATGGAGAGGGTCAAAGTGAAGACAAAAGATTGAGACGGTACAAGGAGGAGGTTGTAACTATAATTCATGAGTATTTTCTCTCAGATGATATTCCGGAACTCATCCGGAGTCTTGAAGATCTAGGGTTGCCTGAATTTAATCCTATTTTCTTGAAGAAGCTCATCACTCTTGCCCTAGATAGGAAGAACAGGGAGAAAGAAATGGCGTCGGTTTTGCTCTCTGCTCTTCACATTGAAATCTTTTCAACCGAAGATATAGTGAATGGGTTTGTCATGCTTCTGGAGTCTGCAGAAGACACGGCCTTGGATATTTTGGATGCTTCGACTGAGCTTGCTCTGTTCTTGGCGAGAGCTGTTATCGATGATGTGTTGGCCCCGTTGAATCTTGATGAGATAGCAAGCAAGTTGTCACCAAATTGCAGTGGAAGTGAGACTATCCGCATGGCACGATCACTTATATCCGCACGCCATGCTGGTGAGCGGCTCCTTAGATGCTGGGGAGGTGGAACTGGCTGGGCTGTAGAAGATGCAAAGGACAAGATAATGAAGCTCCTCGAGGAATACGAAAGTGGAGGTGTTGTAGCTGAAGCTTGCCAATGTATCCGTGACCTTGGAATGCCATTCTTTAACCACGAAGTGGTTAAAAAAGCACTAGTGATGGCCATGGAGAAGAAAAACGATAGGATGCTGGATCTGTTACAGGTATGTTTTGACGAAGGGCTAATTACCATTAATCAAATGAGCAAAGGCTTCACCCGAGTAAAGGACGGCCTTGATGATCTAGCTCTTGATATTCCAAATGCAAAAGATAAATTCAGTTTCTATATGGAGTATGCCCAGAAGAAAGGGTGGCTTCTCCCATCCTTCGGGTCATCCGCAATGGAAGCTCCACCAATCGCCACAGCCTCCTGAGATATTGATGTGTTTCCGTCTATACAATTTCTCGCGCATGCTGTTGCTGTTTTGGTACTCTCCATGCTCATAGCCGTCTTCAAGTTCGAATTCCTCATGTTTTTTCTTTTAATTCCTTTTCAGTGGGCATCCGATGGGAGATTCACACATCCCAGCTAGCCATTGTATAAAGTTGGTTCTTTCCGTCTGCTATATCGAAATAGCTTTAGGTTCGTTTTCTAAACAGTGTAGCATGTTGGTTAGGAAATGATATGATATGATATGCGTGCTGGTACTTACCACCATATTATGATGGCATATGATGGTCAGGATGATGGTTGTATACTTCCAAAAAGGATCCATATTAATGTAATGCTCCCATATTAATCTTTTAATTGAGAAAGTAAAAATAAGTGTTGGGGACGATATTGAGTTTTGGTAAAAGCTGAAACCATGGTTGTTTTGGATCGAGAATTAATTAGGGTATCTGTTCGGAGGGTATCGGTTTGGAGAAAGGGTATTAGATTGGTTGACCTGTTAAGCGGTATTAGCCTATTAGATTGGGTTAAAAATTGATTGAAATGGCGATTGAATTATTTTTTTAAATATTTTTTTATCTTTTTGATGATTTATTTAATCAAATCGTATGAACTAATTGAATCAGTGGCTTGATTATTTAATTGACCCTTTGTTTGTTGAAGGTTTAAAGGCTACTGATGCTGAAAATGTATCAATTAATTGAGATGGTATTTTTTGGTACCTAAACACGTTTCATAATGTAACAAAGTTATTATTTTAAGACAACATTAATATGGAAATAAGAAGCAAATGTTGCCCATCTTGATATTTCCTTGTTGATATGCGATGTCGATCCTGACACTTCATCCTTATAGTAAACATTCCCAAGCCTCCTGATCTCCTCCACCAAAGGTTCGTGTCTAATTTAATCCTTTAGCCCTCGAGTTTTTGTTGAAGTAGTTTTTTATTTTTATCAATCGTTCTCACCACCCAACTGCTCTTCTTAGCATAAATGAGGGCTTCCTTATTGCAAAAAGTGGTGCTTGTATTTTGTCTTCATAATTTATTTTCCTACAAAACATCAGACGTGTATGCATATCTCTATCAATTAATGAGCATGCAATACTTATACCTGTTTGTCTCCGTTTTACTTCTATTATTCCAGTACAATTATAATCTCTAGGTAGATGTTTTTTAATCTCAACTCTCTATTTGATGAAAACTTTATTGACCGTATACTTTTATAATTTGAAAAGGCTTTATTCCACAGCCGTCCTAACTCCATTGCTTTATATATTGTAGTGTCCACCCTTGCTCCTGTTCCTTTAAATACACATTCATTTCTTTGAAGCCAAATGTTCTACAAAATACTCGCCATTGATTGAATGATTTCATCCTCGAGTAGTACCTCTTGAGCGTTCTCTCGCCTACAAATACGAGTTGTTTTATGTAGAATTAAACACCTAACATCATAATCATCAACTTCATGGGTTTTGATATCTAAATTTGAGCCAGACCAAATAGCTCTTGAGAAAAGGCAGTGGAGAAACAGGCGATTACTATCCTCCCCATTCGAGTTGCAAAGGACACAGTTCATGTCCACCCCATTGATTCTTCTGCCAATCTCTTTTTTGCATGGTAACACGTTATCGCACACCTTCCACAGAAATAACAGATATGAACGGTACTTTGATTTTCCATAAATTGCTCCAATCGTGCTTAGGCCAATCACAATGAAAGGATTGTCGATCTTGTATATTCAGATCATTTAATAATGCCTTGTATCCTAAACTCACTATGTTCTCCCCATCATTTGTGAACTTCCAAAGATAGAAAGATTTTTGCATTAATTTTTTCTTGACTCACTATTCACGCAACTGTTCAAATTCCAATTTCTATCATCCTGATTCATCATTGTTGCGAAATGATCATCCATGTAAACTACAAACTGCGAGCTGCGAATAACGAACTTACTAAATATGCAAGCTCTACAAAACTGCGAGCTCTTCACTCTGCAAGTTGCTAACTTGCACTGAAACAATAATAACTTTTTTATTAGACATTGTGGCAGCCGGATTTAGACAAAAATCAGCCAATAAAAAGAAAGTTATATGAATCTAACCACTAGATTAAGTCAAATTGTAATTATTTTATTATTATTTTCAGCTTATTTAAACTTTATGATTCAAGTAATCTTAGTATTAACATTTCATGTTAATGAAACAGTAGTTGATCCTGTTTTCACTCAATTTTTTATGTGTTTTTGCTTCTGGTTCAATCCTTCCCTTCATTAAATATCCAGCAATCATGTTCATCAACATCATACTATCAATTTCGCCTCCCTGTAGTGGCATATCCTTTTCGTCCAACACACCATTTTCAATTTTAAGATTGTTCCCACTCCATACTTGCTAATCAAGACCTTTTTTACACAGATTATTTCCATGTAAAATATTTTTCCAAATCCACGAATCAAACGGCTTAACTTGAATTCTATCAAAGTTTATATTGCGACAGTATTTCTTGACAATTGTGTTCTGAACTCCATGTATTCACTATACTTGTTTCGCTACTCCAAATATTTACCTCGTTCAATAAGAACCTTTACTCCCAAAATTTCCCTGAACATTCTCTTGAATCTATTGTAATGGGTCATTTTTGCCCGGCCCAACAGAGAATGAAAACCAAAACAAAAAGAAACAAAACCCAACATCATTAAGACCCATACAACCAAAGCCCAAAACAGACCTAAAACCCCAGCCCAACACCTAAAAAATAATAAGAAAAAAACCCTAATTCCCCCTAACCCTAAGTGTCATTTTCTTTGCCTCAGCTTGCTCGCCAAACCTCATGGCCACCGCCCACGTCAAGTCTCCACCACCCATGACCTGCACGACATTAAAAAGAAATGACAGAAAGTTGTAGGAAACGGCTATATAAGCCGATTCAAACCATTGTACAAAGGAGGGTTTTTTTTGAATAAGAAACAGAAAAATTCAAAGAAAACAGAGCAAAAATCATCAATACAAAAACACAAGGCTAAGCCTAAGAACACTTCGGTTAAACGCAAAGAGACCACTAAAAAATCAAAACAGAAGCCGAGAAGAGGTGATTCTTTTTATTTTTAGTTTCGAAATTTTTTATTTACTCCACTCTTTTAATACATGTAAATATATATATCTATATTATTTAAAAAGGAGTAAAAATTATAAAAATTCTTACCTTTTTTGGGCTCAGGCACAAGCACCTGAGGAGGCTCGGCGATGAGCCCTGTGAGAAGACAACTGGGCAAGGTCGTGAACTGGACTGCAGAGAAAAAAACATAGATGAGTTAATTTTAAAAAAAAAAATAGAAAGAAATGAATTTTTTTACGCAATTTTCGCTTATATAGCCAATAGGAACGACGCCGTTTTGGCCAGCATCTTTGAGCCTCAAAACGACGTTGTTTCGAGCATGGCCCGCGCACGACCCGACCTGGCCAGAGGATCCGCGTGTTTCTATTAAATGGGATATTTATGTGTTTAGTGCTTCCGCCTTTCTTTGGTTCTGCAATCAGGTTTTCATTATTTTTAAATTTGGCCCCACAACTTTGTTTCGAGTTCAATGGGCTTCCCCTGATACTGCGCGTTTTGTGGGGGGGTTATTGCGCATTTTAGTCCTTCATGGCGATCTTCATGTGCAGTTTAGTCCCCGTATTATTTATTTTATGTAATTTGTCCCTAAGCTCCCGTTTTAAATTCAATTTGGCCCTTTTTTTATTATTTTGCAATTTTTATTATTATTATTGTTATTTAATATTTTTATTTTCATTGCTATTAATTATTTAATACTATTATTATTATTTTTTTATTATTACTATACTACTATTATTATTAAGAATTACTATTATTAGTTTCTATTATAACCATTATCATTATTATTTTGTATATCATCAATCATTTTAACCTTATTATTACATTTAAAATTATATTATTATATTATGTTGCATTATTTTCATCTTATTATTATTATTACTAGAGGTGTGCATGGCAAGGCCCTTTAAATGTGGGAGGGTTTAGACAAAAATATAGGCCGAAAAATAGGCTTGGGCAAAAAATGAGTCGGTATGATTTTTTGGCCCAGCTTACCCAAATATTTTTATTTGTTATATTTTAATTGTATTTGATTTATTTTAAATGTTTTTTATTTGTATTTGATTTATTATATTTTAAATGTATTTGATTTATTATATTTTATTTATTTTTGTTTTAATATTTATTTTATTTTTTAAAATGTATTGAATTTATTATATTATATTTTTAATAAAATAAAAAAATTTATACTAGTCGGGCGGGCTTGGGCGGGCTCGAACCTACTAATTTTAAAGCGGTAGGGCACGGACAAATTTTAGGCCCATATTTCGAGCTTGGCTTGCTCTGCCTACCCATCAAGCGAAAAATTTTTTGGTTCGGCCCGCCCATGCACACCTCTAATTATTATATGTATTATTATTACTATTATCATTTTATTTATTTTTATAAACATAATCATTCTTACTTGATTATTATTATTTATTACTTTATTGTTTTTTATTTTACTACCTTATTATTATTATTATTATTTATTATCAGATACGTATATATATTTTTTCTTTATCATTTTGTTTATCGATTATTATTATTATTATTATTATTATTATTATTATTATTATTATTATTATTATTATTATTAGTATTTTATATTTACTATATTTACATCCATATTTGTTTTCTTAGTTTTGTATTATATTATTAAACAAAATACATTTTATAAAATTATCATATTTCATTTAAAGTTTTTAAAATAAAGGCAATGTTTTGTATTTAGGAATTCGGGGAATAGTGCCCTAACGTGCTGGGTTGCGATTTTCCGTTTGACTAAATTACTTAACATCCTTTTCAACAAACTTCATAAATCATGAGATGACTTTGACCATAAGGGTTTAAAATATCGTGTCCTAATGTGCTGAATGTGATGTTTATATCCTTTCGGAATAAAGAAATCTCAGTTTTTAACCCAAACATCTATATTTATTTTATGAGTTTAACATTATTAAACAAAAATACATCTTGCAAAAGTATTATATTCCATCTAAAGATTTTTAAATAAGGCAATATTTTATGTTTAGAAATTTGGGGAATAGTGCCCTAACGTGCTGGGTTGCAGTTTTCCGTTTGACTAAATAACTAAACATCCTTTTAATAAATTTCGTAAATCATGAGATAACTTTGATCACGAAGATTTGAAATATCGTGTCCTAACGTGCTGGATGTGATGTTTGTATCCTCTCGGAACAAAGAAATCTCAAATTTCAGCCCAAATTATCCAAACATTTTCTAAAGGATCCGTATTTTAAAATCTTTTCAAATTTTTGACATTAAGACATTAATTAATCAATTTGGTACCAATTTTGGGCGTGACGAGGGTGTTAACCCTTCATCGCACGTAACCGACTCCCAAACCCATTTTTTGAGTTTCATAGATCAAAATTGTTGTTTTGATAAATCAAAATGTTTATTAAAAACAACCGTTTTACGAGGTGACCCGATCACACCTCATCAAAAAGGATTGGTGGCGACTCCCTGTCTTTTTTTCGTTTTCAAAACCAAAGTCGATTTCCGTTTTTTCCAAAAAAATGGTTACGACATCTATTATACTAGTTCCTACTGACCATAAGTTTCGATTTATCAAGATTTATGATTTGACCTGACAGTTGACAGTAGTCGTCTACAATCCTTTTGACAACCCGGCATTCCTCTAAATTGGCTCTGAAGAAGATGAAGCTATCTTCTGCAAAGAACAGGTGAGAAATAGGAATGCTATTTCTACTCACCTTTGTCCGATGAATTATCCCCTTCTCCGCTCTCATCAACACGCATGAAAGAACATTATGACATAGAATGAAAACGTAAGGAGAAAGAGGGTCACCTTGTTTAACCCCACGCTTCGGGAATAGAAGTCTCGATTGGTCTCCATTGATAAGTAATTGAGAGATTATAGACGATATGCATTCATTAATAATATGGATCCATATACTATTAAAACCCATGTTCTCCAACACCACCTAAACAAAGTTCCAACTCAGCCTGTCATAGGCCTTGTTCATATCTAATCCTTCTCTTCCATATAGTGTTCATGATCTTCCCCCCAACTATTACATTAACATGAATTTGTCATAGCTGACAGACACATTTTTGAAAAAGAGAGATGAGATTTTTAAGGGTAGGTTTCAACTTGTTTACCATTATTTTGGAGATGATCTTGTAAATGGTTGCGCTCAAACTGATTGGTCTGAAATCCCCGGCTGTAACATTTTGCTCGTTCTTCGGTATGAGAACTATGAATGTCTTATTGAGTTCTCTCAGCATCCTTCCCTTATCAAAAAAATAAAAAAATTACCGCTGTTTCCACAAGGAACCCTATGGTATCCCAATTTTCTTCGAAAAAATTACCGAAAAACCATCAGGATCTGGGTGCTTTATGAGGCTTCATTTAGAATGAAGTAGCTCTAATTTTGTCGCTAGTAACCGGCACATTGAGAATTCATCATCTTTTTTCGTAATCTTTGTCAGGCTCAGCAGCTTAAATACATTTTGTGAAAATAAAATATAATGTCGGTAATGATAATATATCGCAAAAAATAAAAAAATAAAATGAAGAACACACGTGGAAATCCTTTCGGGAAAAATTACGGGCAAAGGGAAAAAAATCACTATATCGAATTCGAATAATTACAAGAAGAATAGACTATGTCTATTTATAGGCTTGTAAAGCCATATTCTGATAGTAGTGTAGTAAGATTAAAACACCTTATTCTAATCAATATAAAATATATGGAGTTTAATAAGGTTTAAAAAACATTATTCTAAAATAAAATAAAAGAAGTGTAGTTCTATATGAATTTTTTTACCACCGTATTTTATTTAAATAAGGATTCTAGTTACTTAATTTTAATAATCTCCACCTTGACACGAATTTCAATGAACAAGTTTTTCATCGCGAACTCTGAACGAACAAGTTCTCCACCTCTTCCATAAAACCCTTTAAGGGTTTAACTTCAACAATGAACACCAACCAAGTCTAAGCAATGCTCAAACTTGGTTATAGGAAGTGACTTAGTCATCATATCTGCAGGATTTTCATGAGTACTAATTATGCTTACAACAATATCACCACGAGCAATAATATCACGAACAAAATGATACCGAACATCAATGTGTTTTGTACTCTAATGAAACATTTGATCTTTTGTAAGGAAGATTGCACTCTAACTGTCACAAAATACTGTACTGATTTGAAGGTCTTCATTGAGTTCACTAAAGAGTCCCTTCATCCAAATAGCTTCTGTACAAGCCTTAGTAATCGCTATGTACTCAGCTTCAGTGGTAGACAAAGCGACTGTAGTTTGTAAAGTGGCTTTCCAACTGATTGCACAACCTCCGATTGTAAAGACATAACCTATGAGAGATCTTCTTCTATCAAGGTCTACAGCAAAATCAGCATCAACATACCCAACAGCTCTATTTCTGGTTCTTCCAAACTGTAAGCAAACATCAGTAGTACCTCGTAAGTATCTTAAAATCCACTGAACTACTTTTTAATATTCTTTACTGGGATTCGCTATGTATCTGTTAACTTCACTGACTGCATATGATAAATCTAGACGTGAATAAACCATAGCATACATGAGAGATCCCACTGCACTAGAGTATGGAACATGTGACATGTACTCAATCTCATCATCTAATTGTAGAGATAAAGCCGATGAAAGTCTGAAATACGCTGCTAAAGGAGTACTAACAGGCTTAGCACTCTGCATAAATGTACCCCTTTTGACTTAGGTACAATTTACTTGCTTTTCTATCTCTGAGAATTTCCAGACCAAGTATCTTCTTTGCTGGTCCCAAATCTTTCATCTCAAATTCTTCACTTAGTTGGGCTTTGACCTTTCTTATCTCTCATTTATCTTTTGCTGCTATCAATATGTCATCAACATAAAGAAGTAGATACACAAAAGAACCATCACTGTTTTTCTTAAAGTAAACACAACTGTCAAAACTACTTCTTTGAAAATCGTGAGAAGTCATAAAGGAATCAAACATGTAACATCCTAAATGTGGGCCTGGGCATTTATATGATAGTTTAATATGTTAAATTGAGATTTTAAGGATCGGGCTGATTTTTTATTATTATGGTTTAAATTAGTGCTCTGGGTATTTTAAAGTGATACATATTTGGCTTTAAAATTTGGGTTAGGTGGCTAATAAATGGTGTTAGCTCATAATTTAAGTAGATAATTAATTAAGTGACAAGCTGGGCTTATGGCCCAAAGATTTGAGGAGCTTTAAGTGGGCATAAGGTGGCGTCATAAGGAGGGAGGAGTTTGGGCCAAGTGAGGGTACTTAGAGCCCAAGTTTTGTGTCAAAAATTCGGCACTTAGGAGCCTTAGGAGTGGACGGCACACTAGCTACAAAATAGGGATTTTAATTCTTTTATTTTCTTGATAAATACGAAGATAATGAAGAGAAAGATGAGGGCTATTTTCAGGGAGATAAGGGATTAAGATAACAAGGAAGATAAAAGCTATCAGATGATAGCAGAGTTGGCCGAAAATCTAACTCTGGGAGGGGGAGTGTATTGCCAAAATCTATATAAGCCAAGTGATAATCCTTTCTTTCAATTTTTCTCTCTTCTTCCTCACCTAGCCGAATTTTTCTTCTTCTTTTCTCTCAAAACCTTTTCTTTGCCACAACTCTCTAAACACAGTTTACTTTCCCCTCTTCTTTTCTCAAAGCCGAATCTACAAGTGAAATCTCTGTTTTTCAAAGGTGTACCGTAAGCCGTATACTCCTCTTTAATCAGGTGAGTTTCGGGATTTTTTCTTTTCTGTGATTTCTCTGTTTTGATCAACTCTGAATCTAAATCATTGTTTCCAAGGCCCGTCGATTATACTCTTTACTCCTCGTCCGTTAAAGTCGATTTGGTGGAAAAGCCGAAGGTAGGTGGTGGTAGGTTTGGCCGAATGGCCTTCCATGATTCCTTTTTGCTTTGGCTGAATATTATTTGGGTTAGGTTGGTTGTGTATATCGGTTGGTTTGATATTTGTTTTGGTGGTGGCCGAATATAGGTAGGGAGGTGACATTTCTTAGGGAATTTTGGGATTCGACAAATAAGGTTCTACGTTAAGGATAATAGATTTTAGCGATAACAGGTGTGTAATACTTCCCTACCATCTAGATCTAATCATAAAATGCATGATCATAAGATTTGTATGTTTTGATAATTTCCAACATCTCGGTTTATTGATGAAAGCCCAAGGAGGGTAAAAGTGGATCACCAGGTTAGTAAATAATCTATTTAAATGTTATAAGTAAAATGCTTGTATGTGATTGCATGGGTTGGGTTGATGAAAGGAGAAAGTTATACGTTATATGTGTAGCGATTTTACCGTGATATGATGTAGCAGCTATTACCGTCAATTGTTATACGGGCTTCGGCCATTATATGTTATAAGGGCTTCGGCCATCATATGTGGATGAGCAGCATGACTGCCATCTTGGCGTGTAGCGGTGTGGGTCGATTGTAGAACTCCCCAATGGTGTGAACGGTTGGTACGGGGGCATGTAGCGGATGGAAACCTAGGCAAACGGGTTGGGCCTTGCATATTACTTGCATATTAATTTTTATTATGAGTATTAAACTGTTTATTTTGTCTAACCGGCCTAAGGCCCAAAAATCTAGTGGTGCATAAGGGTTGCACACTGAGTCTCGCGACTCACGCTTTTAATTAACATTTCAGGCGATACCTAGTGCTCTGGACCGGGTTGGAGAGGAACGCAAGGTGGCCATGCAGAAGAATATGTGGATTTGGCAAAAAGACTCAAGTTAATTGTTTTATATCGTATTTTGATTAATGGATTTTAAACTTCAATGTAATAAGGCCATGGGCCACTGGTTTATATTCTGTTTTGTTATGGGCTTTTATTACTTTTAGTTATTTAAATTTTTACTTTAATTAAACTAAGGATGTAATTAAGTTTGGGTTTTATTTTACAAAGACACGTTCTATATAAAATATATTTGGGTTTTTTTAAAAATACGACATGTTTGACAAAATTTTCCTTAGTGACATACCAGATCCGGTTGTAGTGTTTGGGCCGGGTTTGGGGTGTTACAAATTAGTACTAGAGCCCGGTTCAAAACTCGGCTCTAGGGGTTTTTGGGCTCAAAACGTTTTCTAAAGATGGGCTTTTGAAATATACATGTTTTTAAATAATAACAGGTTTTTAGCTCGGCATGGCACCTGCGTCTCTGGCCCAAGTCCGCCAGGTAAGTACTCCAAATCATTGTGTGATATATTTATGTGGGCTTAATGGGCTTTATGGGACGTAGATTAAGTTACAATTAGAACTTGATGGACTTTAGGCTTAGTACAAACTACTTCTTAAAAATTCATAAAAACTTAATTTCACTGAACAAACCCATTAACGAGCCACAAGGCTAGGGTGTGGTAACCGTAATACGCATGTCTAGGAGTGGATTCAAGGAGAGCTTGGTATTTAAGCAGTCCTAGTGACTCACTTCCTCTTCGCTAGAATCCTACCTGGTGCGTAGTGACTATTCACCCTAGCTGCGAGGATTTATTAATGGGCTAAACCTTATAATTAAAACCCGAAAGGGACCAACTACCTTATTTTGAAAAAAAAATTCCAAGGTTTTGAAAAAAATTTTCAAAACATATTTGATTTGTGAAAATTTTCGATCAACCATGAACTTATAAAATACCTATGTTTCGAAAATTTACCCGAAAATCTCACGTTTACAAGAATAACCCGGACCATGAAATTAGTTTTTTTCTAAAAGTACCCCTGTTTGAAAAAAATTTACCAAACTACCCTTACTTGGCAAAAATGACCAAAATACCCCAAGATTTTCAAAATTACTGAAATACCCCCAAATTTTCAAAATTACCAAAATACCCTCAGATTTCTAAAATTACCGAAATACCCCTAGATTTCCAAAATTACCAAAGTGTCTTCGGGATTACAAAATTACCAGAACACCCCTATTTCACAAAATCACTAAGGACCCTATTTTGAAAAATTACGAAAATACCCCTGTAGGATAAAATTACGAAAATACCCTTGGGTAGTGGAAAACAACAACAATGACAGCCACAACACTTTTCTGTAATGAACACGAGTTCATGAATGTTGATGATGAAATGAATGAACTTGAGACCTAGTAGTGTGTATGAATTGAAAGAACTACTTTTAAAACTATTAATCATAAGACCGTCGCGATAAATCGGTGGAAAGAAATAATGATTCATAAAATTCTTAATCAGATAAACGCAACTCAGAAGAATGAGTTTAAGGGGTCGAGGACGTCTACCGCGTGAATGCGGTAGGGGTAGAATGACTGCATCAGAGCCAGTAGGGTCTGGCCACGGGTCGGGAAACGAGATGCCGAAACTACCGGCTGTAGAAGGAGAATTTTGGGATGAGGCGCCTGGAGATGATGCTGTAACTCAGGCAATGTTGAGGGTTTTAGAGAGGGTTGCTTGAGTAGGCAGGGGCATGAGAGCTCGAAAATCTGTGCCAGAACGGCTTAAGGCCAATGGAGCAGAAGTGTTTAGGGGAGTTTCTGGTGTAGCCCCCAACACAGCTGAGTATTGGATGGAAGTGACTGAGCGTATAATGGATGACTTAGATTTTACGGTGGAGGAAAAGCTGAAATAGGTCGTGTCTCTTCTCCGAGACGAGGTTTACCAGTGGTGGCTCACGGTGAAAGAAGGTACTGCTGCAGATCTGATTGACTGGGATTTCTTTGGGAGTCATTTCATGGAAAGTATGTTGGGGCACTATATAGATGCCCAAAGGAAGGCATTCTGAACTTGGTACAGGGAAGTAAGTGTCTGTGGTCAATATGAGGTCGAAGTTTTTACGCTTTGAGCCACACGCCGAGGAATAGTAGCAACAGAGTATGAACATTGTGTTTGGTTCGAGGATGGGCTGAGAAATAAGTTAAGGGTTCTGATAGCACCGCAACGGGAAAGGGTTTTTGGTGTTTTGGTAGATAAGGTTAAAATAGCTGAAGAAGTGAAACGGGTTGAGAGGCAAGAAAGGGATAAGGGTCGGGGTAAGAATAAGAGGAGTTTTGGGCCATTAAGAGTATCGGGGAATTTTCAGAAGAGGCCTAGGGCTGATGGGCCAGTTCGTGCTCCGACAAGTCAAAATCAAGCATGTTCTACATGTGGGAGGACGCATTATGGGGAGTGCAAAATAAAAACAGGTGGATGCTTTAGGTGTGGGTCCACATAACATCTGATTAAGGACCTGCCCCAGATGAATCGGGGCACCAATGGTCGAGGTGCTGATCAAGTGAGGAGAGGTGATCACCCTGGACCAAGGGGTCGAGGTGCAGGTAGAGGAAGAAATAGGGCTGGTCGTGGTCGTGAAGCACTTGGTAGAGGTTCCTGTAATGTAAATGCAAGACAGCAGGGTCTAGTTTATGCAGTTCATTGACAGGAAGATGGTGACGCACCGGATGTCATAACCCAGACGCTTCTTATAGTGATGACCCTTTTCTTGCTTTGATTGATATTGGTCAACCCACTCCTATATTGCATATTCGATATCTCGAGACCTTAAGTATAGATCCCAAACAACTACTAGGAAAAGATCGTGGTTAGTCCCCAGGACAATCTAGGGTAGTAGACAAGTCATTTAAGGATGTACCTTTAGAGACTCAAGGGGTAGTGTTTTCGACAGACTTAATGGAATTGCCATTCGGAGAGTTCGATCTTATCCTAGAAATGGATTGGTTGTCAAAGCATCGTGCTAAGTTGGATTGTGGGACTAGGCGCATGGTGTTAAGTACCCTGGAAGGCGGGGAGATGGTTGTATTAGGAGAAAGAAGAAATTATTTGTCCAACGTAGTGTCGGCCTTGAAAGTCATAAGATGATTCGGAAGGGATGTAATGCCTTTTAACTTTTATTAGTACTTTGATGTTAAAGAGGTGATGTCGATGAGGTTCGAACAGTCAAAGATTTCGCAGATGTTTTTTCGGAGGAGTTGCCAGGATTACCCCAGGATCGCGAGGTGAAGTTTGGAATAGAACTACTCTAGGGTACGGCGCCGGTATCTATTGCCCCTTATCGAATGGCACCGAAAGAGCTGGTGGAGCTCAAGGCTCAGATTCAGGAGCTATTGGATCGAGGATTCATCCGACCAAGTGTGTCTCCATGAGGAGCGCCGGTTCTATTTGTGAAAAAGAAGGACGGGACTATGCGCATGTGCATAGATTACCGGCAGTTGAATAAGCTGACCATCAAGAACAAGTACCCATTGCCGAGGATAGACGACTTGTTCGATCAGCTTAAGGGGGCCACGGTATTTTCAAAGATAGATTTAAGGTCAGGGTATCATCAGCTTAAGGTGAAGGAAGCAGATATCCATAAGACAGCTTTCCGGACAACGTACGGGCATTATGAGTTCTTATTAATGCCGTTCAGATTGACGAACGCCCAGCTGCGTTCATGGATATGATGAATCGGGTTTTCCAACCCTACCTAGACCAGTTCGTCGTTGTGTTTATAGACGACATCCTAGTGTATTCCAAGTCTGAGGAAGAATATGATGAGAATCTCGGGGTGGTGTTGCAAGTGTTAAGGGAAAAGAAGCTTTATGCCAAGTTCAGCAAGTGCGAATTTTGGTGAAGGAAGTTACGTTCTTAGGGCATGTGGTGTCTGTGGAAGGAATAAAGGTAGACCCTTGAAGATTGAGGCAAGATAGATTGGAAACCACCTAAGTGCGTGGCGAGGTTCGTAGTTTCTTGGGGTTAGCGTGCTTCTACGGAGATTTGTTGAAGGGTTCTCGTCAATAGCAAACACCTCGACGAAGTTGTTGAGAAAGGAGGTACCTTTCGTATGGGCGGATAAGTAGCAAGAGAGCTTTGAGAAGCTTAAGAGAGTATTGACAGAGGCTCCGATTTTGATTCAGCCAGAGCTAGGGGTGAGCATTCGATCGAATCGAATCGAATCGAATGAAAAAATTTCGAGTTATTCGATTTGACGAATCATATTTTATCATCCTAATTTGATTTGAAATTTTCTCGAATCGAATCGAGTGAGATGGAATTCGAATCGAATCGAATCGAATATATTTGTTCGAGTTAAATTTTTAAAAAATAATTTTGGGTCCTTGTAACCACTGTCACCCATCGTAATAAAATTTGTCCACCTTAATCAAATTTTTTATTAATTTTCATCACCTCATAGTTTATTTATTCATCTTTTATATACGGGTTAACTTCTTTGCTTGCTTAGTTGTTTCAATTATCTTCAAATTCTTGTCACTATGTATTTTGGAATTAAAATATATATTAAATGTAAAAATATGATTTTTAATAAAAGTTATTTTAAAGATAAAATGTGAAATTGATACCAATATAAAATTTTAATACTGAATATTTTATGGCATAATTAATAATTCAATTTTAATATAAATATTCAATATGACTAAACAATTCAATAATATAAAAATATAAAATGTGAAATTTAATTTAATAATATAAATAGTAGATATAAATAAAATTATTACTATTTATGTTTAGTGATTTTTGGATAATTTTGATTTTTTATTTGAGAGTAAAGGGTGAGAAGTAAAAGTTTTGGGGAAAATAAAAGTTTTGGGGAATAAAAGTTTGAGGAAAGTAAATAGGGGAGTAAAATTTTGGAGGAAAATATAAAAAAATTTGGGGGGATGGGTTTGGGGTAGATGGGAGGTCGGATGGGAAGGAGTAAAAGTTTTAGGGAAAAGTAGGAGGAGTAAAATTTAGGGAAAATAAAAGTTTTGAGGGTTTTGGGAGTAAAATATTGAGAAAAGTAAATGGGAGAGTAAAATTTTGGTGGGAGATGGATTTTGGGTAGATTGGAGGGTTGGGATGGGAGGAATAAAAGTTTTGGGGAAAGTGGGAAGGAGTAAAAGTTTTGAGGAAAAGTAAAAAATGTTTGGGAGTTTGGGGTAAAAATGTAAAATATTATATTTTGATATTCGAATTATTCGAATTATTCAAATTATTCGACTTCGAAAACTCAACTTGATTCGAACTCGAAATTCGAAAAAAAAATTAGAGTTAACTCGAATAACTCGATTAACTCGAATAATTCGATTCGTTTAACTCGAAATTCAAATTTTTTTTCGATTTTTTCGAGTCGAATCGAGTTTTGCTCACCCCTAGCCAGAGGCAGGGAAAAACTTTGTGGTATATTGTGATGCTTCCCATACAGGATTGGGATGTGTTCTAATGCAAGACGGGAAAGTGGTCGCTTATGCGTCTCGGCAATTGAGGCCACATAAGGTTAACTATCTGACGCATGATCTGGAGTTGGCTGCAGTAGTGTTCGCTCTAAAAGTGTGGAGGCACTACTTGTATGGAGAAAGGTCGGTGATTTACACAGACCACAAGAGTCTGAAATATTTGTTGACCCAGAAAGAGCTGAATTTGAGACAGCGAAAGTGGGTGGAGTTGCTGAAAGACTACGACTGTTCAATAGAGTATCACCCGGCAAGGAAAATGTGGTGGCGTATGCCCTAAGTCGGAAAGTGGTGTCGGATCGAGGCGATGTTTGCACATCTTAGCCTTTATGATGATGGAAGTTTGCTAGCGAGTTGCAAGTGAAGCGACATGGTTAAGTCGTAAAGGAGAAAGCAGGTTGGTAGATGGAGATCGAGTGCTAAGCTACTACAAGTGTAGGATGGGAATTGGAAGGCTATGGTGTAAGCGGTGATGGAGTCTTGTGTTTTTGGGGTAAGGTCTCAGATGTCAAGGATGAGGAATTAAAGCGAGAATTCTTCGAATCGCATAGCAAATCCATATGCTATGCATCTGGAGGAAGTAAGTTACACAGGATCTACGGATCGCTTTTGGTGGCTCGGTCTTAAGCGGGAAGTTACGAATTTGTAGGAAGTGTTTAATGTGTCGTGAGTTAAAGTCGAACACCAAGTACCTTCAGGTTGGCTTCAACCGATAAAGATTCCGCAATGGAAGTGGGAGAGATTTACCATAGACTTCGTTAGTGGGTTTCCCCTTACGCCCACTAAGAAAGATTCAATTTGGGTAATTGTGGATCGACTGACGAAGTCTGCTCACTTCATACCTATTCGAGTGGACTTTTCTCTACAAAAGTTGGCTAAGTTGTACGTGGTGAGATTGTAAGATTACATGGTGTAAATTGTCGATCATATCGGATCGAACCCTAGGTTCACGTTACGATTTTGAAGGCTCTTCATCGTGCAATGGGGACAAGGTTAGACTTGATCGCTTTTCACCCATAAACTGATGGTCAGTCTGAGAGGGTAATCCAGATCTTGGAGGATATGCTAAGGGGTTACATCATCGATTTTAGGGGTAGTTGGGAGGAGCATTTACCCTTGGCTGAATTCGCATACAATAATAGCTATCAAGCTAGTATTCAAATGGCACCGTATGAATCATTATATGGAAGGAGATGTCGTACTCCAATTTGTTGGACGGAGTTGAGTGAACGTCAGGTATTGGGTCCGGAACTAGTTTCGGAAACGGAAGAAAAAGTTAAGTTAATACGGACTCGATTGAAGGAAACGTCTGATCGGCAGAAATCTTATGCGGATCTAAAGCGAAAGGAGGTGAAATTCGCAGTAGGAGACCAAGTCTTCTTGAAGGTATCTCTGTGGAAGAAAGTAATGAGGTTTGGACGAAAGGGTAAGTTAAGTCCTCAGTTTATTGGGCCTTATCGGGTGTTAGAACGTGTAGGCCCCGTGGCTTATCGTTTAGAGTTGCCTTCAAAGTTGGAGCAGATACATGACGTGTTCCATATCTCGATGCTAAGACGTTATCGATTTGATCCATCGCACATAGTGCCGATAGAAGAGATAGAAGTAAGCCCAGTTTTGTCTTTTGAGGAGAAGCCAGTGCAAATCCTGGATCGAGACGTAAAAGTGTTGAGAAGGAAGTCCATTCCTTTGGTTAAAGTTTTATGGAGAAACCATGGCGTAGAAGAAGCGACGTGGGAACCGGAGGATGTTATGCGACAACAGTATCCCCATCTTTTCGATCGTAAATTTCGAGTAATAAATTTATTTTAAGGGGTAGAACGTAACATCCTAAATGTGGGCTGCGATTTATATGATAGTTTAATATGTTAAATTGAGATTTTAAGGATCGGGCTAATTTTTTTTATTATGGTTTAAATTAGTGCTCTGGGTATTTTAAAGTGATACATATTGGGCTTTAAAATTTGGGTTAAGTGGCTAATAAATGGTGTTAGCTCATAATTTAAGTAGATAGTTAATTAAGTGACAAGCTGGACTTGTGGCCTAAAGATTTGAGGAGCTTTAAGTGGGCATAAGGTGGCATCATAAGGGGGGAGGAGTTTGGGCCAAGTGAGGGCTACTTAGAGCCCAAGTTTTGGGTCAAAAATTCGGCACTTAGGAGCCTTAGGAGTGGACGGCACACTAGCTACAAAATAGGGATTTTAATTCTTTTATTTTCTTGATAAATACGAAGATAATGAAGAGAAAGATGAGGGTTATTTTCAGGGAGATAAGGGATTAAGATAACAAGGAAGATAAAAGCTATCAGATGACAGCAGAGTTGGCCGAAAATCCAACTCGGGAGGAAGTGTATTGTCAAATCTATATAAGCCAAGTGATCATCCTTTCTTTCAATTTTTCTCTCTTCTTCCTCACCTAGCCGAATTTCTCTTCTTCTTTTCTCTCAAAACCTTTTCTTTGCCGCAACTCTCCTAACACAATTTACTTTCCCCTCTTCTCTTCTCAAAGCAGAATCTACAAGTGAAATCTCTGTTTCCGGAAGGTGCATCGTAAGCCGTATACTCCTCTTTAATCCAGTGAGTTTCAGGATTTTTCATTTTCTGTGATTCTTTTGTTTTGATCAACTCCTAATCTAAATCATTGTTTCCAAGGCCCGTCGATTATACTCTTTACTCCTCGGTTTAATCATTCCATTAAAAGCATTTGGTGGAAAAGTCGAAGGTAGGTGGTGGTAGGTTTGGCCGAATGGCCTTCCATGATTCCTTTTGCTTTAGCCGAATATTATTTGGGTTAGGTTGGTTGTGTATATTGGTTGGTTTGATATTTGTTTTGGTGGTGGCCGAATATAGGTAGGAGGTGACGTTTCTTAGGAAATTTCGGATTCGACAAATAAGGCTCTACGTTAAGGATAATAGATTTTCGCGATAATGTGTGTGTAATACTTCCCACCATCTAGATCTAATCATAAAATGCATGATCATAAGATTTATATGTTTTGATAATTGCCAACATCTCGGTTTATTAATGAAAGCCCAAGGAGGGTAAAAGCGGATCACCAGGTTAGTAAATAATCTGTTTAAATGTTATAAGTAAAATGCTTGTATGTGATTGCATTGGTTGGGTTGATGAAAGGAGGAAGTTATACGTTATATGTGTAGCGATTTTACCGTGATCTGATGTAGCGGTTATTGCTGTCAATTGTTATACGGGCTTCGGCCATTATATGTTATAAGGGCTTCGGCCATCATATGTGGATGAGCAGCATGACTGCCATCTTGGCGTGTAGCGGTGTGGATCGATTGTAGAAATCCCCAATGGTGTGAACGGTTGGTACGGGGGCATGTAGCGGATGGAAACTTAGGCAAACGGGTTGGGCCTTGCATATTACTTGCATATTAATTTTTATTATGAGTATTAAACTGTTTATTTTGTCTAACGGGCCTAAGGCCCAAAAATCTAGTGGTGCATCAGGGTTGCACACTGAGTCTCGCGACTCACCCTTTTAATTAACATTTCAGGTGATACCTAGTGCTCCCGGATGGGTGGAGAGGAACGCAAGGTGGCCATGCAGAAGAATATGTGGATTTGGCAAAAAAAACTCAAGTTAATTGTTTTATACCGTATTTTGATTAATGGATTTTAAACTTCAATGTAATAAGGCCATGGGCCACTGATTTATATTCTGTTTTGTTATGGGCTTTATTACTTTTAGTTATTTAAATTTATACTTTAATTAAACTAAGGCATGTAATTAAGTTTGGGTTTTATTTTACAAAGGCACGTTCTATATAAAATATATTTGGGTTTTTTTGAAAATACGACATGTTTGACAAAATTTTCCTTAGTGACATACCAGATCCGGTTGTAGTGTTTGGGCCGGGTTTGGGGTGTTACAAAACATTTTGTACCACTGTCTTGGTAGCTGTTTCAAACCGTAAAGGGACTTTTTTCAGCAAGCAAACATAGTCCTTTTTTTCTGAGACTATAAAACCCTCTGGTTGTTGCATGTAAATATCCTCATCAAGTTTTCTATGTATAAAATGTAGTTTTTACATCTAACTGCACAAACTCCAAATCATGCATGGCCATAATACCAAGCAAAGCTCGAATCGAACTATGCTTCACAACTGGGGATAACACATCTGTGAAGTCCACTCCTGGAATTTAACTATAACCCTTTACAACAAGCCTTGCTTTATATCTGGGTTCTTCAACTCCTAGAGTCCCTTTCTGTAACACCCCAAGCCCGGCCCATTCGTTACGACCGAATTTGAAATGCCACTGCGGAAAACGTTTAAAAATATCCTAACTTGTGGTGGAACTTGAAAAGTTTGTTCTTATTCAAAAACCATGTCCATTTAAAATTTTTAAATAATATAAGCTTGATAAAAATATCCCAATTAAAACTTTATTATATATATATATATTTAAGAAAATAAAACCATTTATAAAGATATCTCAATTGTCAATCCATAATAAAACATAATATTAAAGATACTTAATAAAATACTCAAATACTTTAATGGGCCTTATTACAATAAACGCTAATCAAAATAATGAAAATATAAATACTTAATTAATTAAATAAAATGTCTTCGCATGGGCTACCTCAGATCCACTCCAAACCCGGTCCAAGCATCACCTGCGATGTTGATAAAAATTGGGTGAGTCATACAGACTCAGTGTGTAATTAAACCACTGATTTCCACCCACATGTTAACCCCATATTAACCCATATATCAGATAACAATTATCATAATCACATATTACCACATTCGGCTTGCCCACATTCATATCACATTCATATAATAGTGTAAATAACCACATGTTTCCACCCTCTGGGCTTGGCCCATTACCACATTATTCCACATATCATATCTTTGGGCTTGGCCCATTTCTCATTCCAATCCACATTCACATTTTGGGCTTGGCCCATTTCCACATTAATACCTCATTTCACAGGTCACATAGAATTATGCAAAGTGCACCCAACCCAAACCTAGGGTCCATCCTCTACACACCCGTATCCAAATTTACCACACACCGGGGATTATCAAATCACCCTCTCCTTTTCACTCCAAAAGGCAATAAATGCCATCCACGTGCAATTAAGCACAATAATCCACAACGCGACCTCAGCCAGCGCCAATCCACGATGTAGTCGTAGCTAACACCAAAACCACGATGGGACACATAGTCACTCATCAACCACGATATGGCACATAGCCTATATCAACCACGATGAGGCACGAGCTACTCATCAAGCCACGCGAACTAAATCGCAAATAATCCACAACGTGACCTCGGTCAATGTCAATCCACGATGTAGCTCAAGGCTAACATCAAACCACGCATCAAGTACACCGCACCTTCTTTCATATCCCAACCCATGCACATGCAACATGTAATAGTGGCATAATAATAATAAATGCATGCACATGTTATTAAGCGCACCATCATATTTCCATAGGCATTGTCACATTCACATCGGCACTTTCACATTCGTATCAACAGATAATACTAACCTGATTATCGATATACCCCTTTTTTAGGGTAATCACCATATAACTGCCACTGTACTGGTTAGCACATAATTCACACATGCAAATATAGCAAAAACTCAGAAAACGGTGGGTTAATACACACCTTACTATTTAGCGAAATCCCGAATTACTAGGATCTAACACGATGAACGGGGTTTTTCCTCCTCCCTTAATGCCGATTTGGTCTCCTACCCAAATCCCGAAGGCTTTGATTATCTCTGTCGATTTGACCCCTAACATCCATAGATAGAATCGGTTATCCATTAAATACTAAATGTGGCCTATGGCCGAATATTACTCACCACCTACCAACTTACTCGAATCCCGAAACTGCACTTGTCTTATAGAATTGTCGAGATCCCTATATGTCACATATTAGAATTGGCTATTAACAATAATCCATAACAATTGACCCTTGGCCGAAACTACATAGGCTTACCTTGATTGCTCCAAATCCCGAAAGACTCCTTAATGCTCCCTAACGTTGGCACAAAAGAAACACATTAATATGGCCTTGAGCATATTCGGCCATTCTTAGAAATCAAGGCCTACCCTTGATTTCGGCATACCAAAAGAAAGAGAGAGGAAACCAACTGCTTAATAGGAGTACTTACCAACGTTTGTTTAGAGAGACTACAAGAAAGTAGTCGACGACACCTTCCTTGATGATTCGACTTATGCTCTAAATGGTGACTACATATTCGGCTATGGCTCTCAAAAGAAGATGGGGTATTCGGCTATTTAAGAAATAAAAAAAAGGATTTGGGGTTGAAAGAAAATAAAAAGAAAAGAAGAGGAGATGAGTAAAGGAATTTCAGAAAAGCAACACTAAAGAAAAACTAACAAGTTTCGACACTTAACCCCCTCCTTATGACCGAATTTACCAACACCAAGAGCCCCTCAATCGGCCACTACCTCTCCCCCTTATCACATCCCAAAATTCTCAATATTATCTATTTATCACCCACTTAAATAAATAAAATAAAGAACAATATCCCTTACTAATATCTCATTTAATCTAAATAAAATAAACCCACACTTGTCCTACATTTTAGCCAAATTAATAAAAATAAAACCAAGCATTATCCTTATCATTTGAGAGTCCATATGCCATCCCACTACTCCTGTCTCAAGGCAAAAAGAAAATAAAATAAAACCCAACTCATTTGTTGCCTACATGGTTTGAACATGGGACTCTTTGGAACCCTTTGAAGCAAATCATAGTAACGCCTTGACCACTTTCTTTCTTTGGTTCTTTTGTGACATAATTCACCCGAATTTCTTTTAAGACCTACTTAGCCCAAGTGCCTTCTTCAGAATAAAAATAAAATGCCCTTTCTTGCTTCCTTCAAGCAACTCGAACACAGGCCCTCATTCGAAGCCACATAGCGCCCAAAGCCACTCTGCCATGGCCTTATTTTATGACATAAGCTCGCCACAATTTATTTTAAAGCCTCCTTCCTAGCTCCCTCTTGTCTTAACGCCAAAGCAAAATAAAAACACGCCCATGCCGCCAACAGATTCAACCAAGGCCCTTGTCCAGCGTCATTCCAGCCCTTAAGTGACGCCATTAAGCCACTTTACCAAGCCCTTTTCATGTCCAAACACTCCCACAATTTTCCTTAAGGCCTCCTTAGCCCAACGCCAAAAATAGAAAGTCTCCAATGCTTCCCACATTGCTCGAACCTCCTCCCCCTTGGCACTCCCTTTGACGCTACTTTTCCCCCTTGTACCCTTGCGCCTTCATGCCACTTTGCCACATGGTTCCTTGTGTCCTAAACTCCCCAAAACTTTTCTTAAGACCTCTTTCACCTAGTTTCCCCTTTTTTACACTTAAATCCAAAAAAATTTTCAAAGCATTCCCTTATATTTTAAAGTTCCCGAAACCCTTAAAACATATCCAAACATACTCCAAGCCTACTATCACTCGAATTATGCACGAACGCATAACCCCTAATCTAGGATGTTACAGTTCTACCCTCCTTAAAATAATTTCGTCCTTGAAATTACTTACTAACGAATAATCGTACATCTTAACTCACCGTACTACGCTTATGCTGCGCACTCTGATCTTAATTAAACCATCATACTTCCTAGGCACAATTTTTAAGTTCACATCCAGGGTTTCAAACACTACACCAATAATACAAGCATGAACCAATCTTACAAAACTCATAACAATAAAAGATATTCCAAAAACAAGGAATTTACCCGCTATCACATCCTTGGTTGTCTCACATCCGAACCTTCAGCTCCTCAACTGGGTGTTCCACAACCTTGGCCGGAACCATTTCCTCCATGGTTTGGACCATGAACCTTCGTTGCCTGAGGGCAATTCTTAACCAAATGAGCCTTAGATCCACATCGGAAACATTCCTTGCTATTGCCCCAACACTCTCCTGCATGAGCTCTTCCACACTGAACATATGAACGACTCCGATTCTCAACAACGGGTACAGGTGCACACATAGGATTCTCAATCCTTAGTCTTTTCTGAACATCTCCAAACGATGTTGACGGTCCAAAGCTTCTCTTATTCCCGTTTCTATTCTTTTCTCAATTTTCTCTTACATCCTCTTAACTTCTTGACTATCCGAAGCTTTCTCCACTAGAATGGCAAAGTCTCTTTCTCGTGTGGAGCAATCAACTCTCATAACTCATCTCAGAGCCCATCTTGAACCGGACACACCTTTTATAATCGGTAGCCACGATCCCTTTAGCGTACTGACTTAACCGCACAAATTTAGCTTCATACTCTGTTACCGACTTGCTTCCTTGAACCAAGTTTAGAAACGCATTCCTCTGCGAGTCTAAGTAGCTAGATCCAACGTACTTCCCTTCAAACTTAAGCTTAAAATATTTCCAATCCACCCAATCTGCCGGAACACCTTGCCTGACAGTGAACCACCATTGATAAGCTTCATCCCGGAGCAACGAGACAGCACCTTTCAGCTTTTCCTCAGGAGTACAGTCTAAATCGTCCATGATTCTTTCGACTGCCTCTAACCAATACTCCGCTACATTCGGAGCTACTCCTAATACTCCTCTAAAAACTTCGACTCCGTTCGACCTAAGTCTTTCCGATACTAATTTTCGAGCTCTATTTCCCACACTAGCTCCTGCCACTCGCTCAAGCACTCGTAGCATAGCCCGCGATACTGCGTCGTCTTCTCCTATCTGATCTTGCTCCTCTATGCCCACTGCTGGCGGCGGCACTTCATTTTTTGACCCATGGCCAGACCCTACTGGTTCCGATACTGCCATTCTACCTCTACCACTTCCACGACGACCACGTCCCCTAGAACTCATGTCTAACGTCGTAATTTATCTGATTAAAAATTTTATGCATTAGTACTTTTGTTTCACTGATTAACCGCAAATAATTTTATGAAGAGAAGTTCTAGAAGTGGTTCTTTCGATCACCCAAAGTTTCAGCTCAAGTTCACTACTCTAATTCAGAGAGTCACATCCATTCCTCAATGGAGGCACATTCATTCATCAACAAGAACACATTCATTCAGTGGTATCTACCACGCACATTCACTATTCAGACATTTCTGCCCATTTCTATCCCAGGGGTATTTTCGTCATTTGTCCTACAGGGGTATTTTGGTAATAAATCAGGATCAATTTAAAAATCTTTATAAACCAAAGGTATTTCAAAAACTCGGGGTAATCTTGAAAATTTGTTTTCCAAATCAGCGGTGTTGCAGAAATTTCAAAAATCGGGGTTATTTCGATAATTTTGGAAGTCAAGGGCATTTTCTTAAATTTTCCAAATCAGGGTATCTTGATATTTGTAAAACAGATGTTTTTGGTATTTTGTAAAGTAGAAACATTTTAGCAAAAGTCGAGAGTATTTTGGAGATCTTAAAAATTAAGGGTATTTTAGTAATTTTCATCACAGGGGCATTTTAGTAATTTTCCCAAATCAAAGTACATTGAATTTTTGCAAAATAGAGTTTTTTGGACACTTTTGCAAAATAGAGAAATTTTATTAAAATCAAGGGTAATATGGTACTTTTAGAAACCAAGGGCATTTTCGTAATTTTACCACTAGGGGTATTTTAGTAAATTTGTAAATCGAAAATATTTCAGAAAAATTTATAAAAGTAGTCTTTATAAATCAAAATGGTAATTTTAAGAGTTTTAAAACTAGGGTTTTATAAAAATTCTACAGCTAGTCCCTTTCGGGTTTTAGTCACTAGGTTTAGCCTATGAATAAGTCCTCTTGGTTAGGGTGAACCAGTAGCTACGCACTGTAGGATTCGAGTAAAGAGGAGGTGAGTCGCTAGGACTGCTTAAGTACCAAGCTCTTCTTGAATCCACTCCTGAACATCGCACAATGGTTGCCACACCTTAACTCGTGACTTACTTCACGAGTTTGTTTAATAGTCCTTAAGTCTTATGCATGTGTTTGAGTACACTAGTCCTAGGGTTCAATAGCCCTAACATTCTAATCTATGAGCCCAAATAAGCCCATAATAGTTCACATAAACAATCACTTCAATAATTAGAAGTACTTACCCGGTGGACTTTGGTAGGAGAGATACAGTGCCATGCCAGAATAACCTGAAATAAAAGTCCATATTTTGAAAAGCCCATTTTTGAAAACATTTTTGGACCCAAAACCCTCAAAGCCGAGTTTTGAACTGGGTTCTGATACCAAAATGTAGCACCCCAAACCCGGCCCATTCGTTACGATCGAATTTGAAATGCCCTTCATGAAAGCGTTTAAAAATATCCTAACTTGTGGTGGAACTTGAAAAGTTTGTTCTTATTCAAAAACATGTCCATTTAAAATTTTTAAATAATATAAGCTTGATAAAATATCCGAATTAAAACTTTATTATATATATAGATTTAAGAAAATAAAACCATTTATGAAAGATATCTCAATTGTCAATCCATAATAAAACATAATATTAAAGATACTTAATAAAAATACTCAAATACTTTAATGGGCCTTATTACAATAAACGCTTAATCAAAATATCTGAAAATATAAATAATTAATTAAATAAAATGTCTTCGCATGGGCCACCTCGTATCCACTCCAAACCCGGTCCAAGCATCACCGTGATGTTGATAAAAATTGGGTGAGTCATACAGACTCGGGTGTAATTAAACCACCGATTTCCACCCACATGTTAACCCCATATTAACCCATATATCAGATAACAATTATCAAAATCACATATTACCACATTCGGGCTTGGCCCACATTCATATCACATTCATATAATAGTGTAAATAACCACATGTTTCCACCCACTGGGCTTGGCCCATTACCACATTATTCCACATATCATATCTTGGGCTTGGCCCATTTCTCATTCAATCACATTCACATTTTGGGCTTGGCCCATTTCCACATTAATACCTCATTTCACGGTCACATAGAATTATGCAAAGTGCACCTAACCCAAACCTAGGGTCCATCCTCTACACAACCCGTATCCATTTACCACACACGGGGATTATCAAATCACCTCTCCTTTTCACTCCAAAAGGCAATTAATGCCATCCACGCAATTAGCACAATAATCCACAAGCGACCTCGGTCGGCGCCAATCCACGATGTAGCCGTAGCTAACACCAAAACCACGATGGGACACATAGTCACTCATCAACCACGATATGGCACATAGCCTATATCAACCACGATGAGGTACAGAGCTACTCATCAAGCCACGCGAACTAAATCGCAAATAATCCACAACGTGGCCTCAGTAACGTCAATCCACGATGTAGCTCAAGGCTAACATCAAACCACGTACTCGAAGTACACCCGTACCTTCTTTCATATCCCAACCCATGCACATGCAACATGTAATAGTGGCATAATAATAATAAATGCATGCACATGTTATTAAAGCGACCATCATATTTCCATAGGCATAGTCGCATTCACATCGGCACTTTCACATTCAGTATCAGCAGATAATACTAACACGATTATCGATATACCCTTTTTAGGGTAATCACCACATAACTGCCACTGCACTGGTTAGCACATAATTCACACATGCAAATATAGCAAAAACCCAAAAAACGATGGGTTAATCACACACCTTACTATTTAGCGAAATCCCAAATTACTAGGATCTACCATGATGAACGGGGTTTTTCCTCCCCCTTAATGCCGATTTGGTCTCCTACCCAAATCCCGAAGGCTTTGATTATCTCTGCCGATTTGACCCCTAACATCCATAGATAGAATCGGTCATCCATTAAATACTAAATGTAGCCTATGGCTGAATATTACTCACCACCTACCAAGCTTACTCGAATCCCGAAACTGCACTTGTCTTATAGAATTGTCGAGATCCCTATATGTCACATATTAGAATCAGCTATTAACAATAATCCATAACAATTGGCCCTTGGCCGAAACTATATAGGCTTACCTTGATTGCTCCAAATCCCGAAAGACTCCTTTAATGCTCCCTAACATTGGCACAAAAGAAACACATTAATATGGCCTTGAGCATATTCGACCATTCTTAGAAATCAAGGCCTACCCTTGATTTCGGCATACCAAAAGAAAGAGAGAGGAAACCAACTGCTTAATAGGAGTACTTACCAACATTTGTTTAGAGAGACTACAAGAAAGTAGTCGATGGCACCTTCCTTGATGATTCGACTTATGCTCTAAATGGTGACTACACATTCGGCTATGGCTCTCAAAAGAAGATGGGGTATTTGGCTATTCAAGAAATAAAAAGAAAGGATTTGGGTTTGAAAGAAAATAAAAGAAAAGAAGAGGAGAAGAGTAAAGGAATTTGACAAAGCAACACTAAAGAAAAACTAACAATTTTAAGACTTAACCCCTCTTTATGACCGAATTTACCAACACCAAGAGCCCTCAATCTACCACTACCTGTCCCCTTATCACATCCCAAAATTCTCAATATTATCTCTTTATCACCCACTTAAATAAATAAAACAAACAATAATATCCCTTACTAATATCTCATTTAATCTAAATAAAATAAACCCACACTTGTCCTACATTTTAGCCAAATTAATAAAAATAAAACCAAGCATTATCCTTATCATTTGAGGTCCATATGCCGTCCCACTACTCCCTGTCTCAAGGAAAAAAAAAATAAAAATAAAACCCAACTCATTTGTTTGCCTACATGGTTCGAACATGGGACTCTTTGGAACCCTTTAAAACAATGCAGTGTAACGACCACTCACTGCTGGTTCTTTTGTGACATAATTCACCACAATTTCTTTTAAGACCTACTTAGCCCAAGTGCCTTCTTCGAATAAAAATAAAATGCCATTTCTTGCTTCCTTCAACTCGAACACAGGCCCTCATTCATGAAGCCACATATAGCGCCCCAAGCCACTCTGCCATGGCCTTCTTTTATGACATAAGCTCGCCACAATTTATTTTAAAGCCTCCTTCCCTAGCTCCCTCTTGTCTTAACGCCAAAGCAAAATAAAAACACGCCCATGCCGCCAACGGGATTCGAACCAAGGCCCTTGTCCAGGCGTCATTCCAGGCCCTTAAGTGGCGCCATTAAGCCACTTTACCAAGCCCCTTTTCATGTCCAAACACTCCCACAATTTTCCTTAAGGCCTCCTTAGCCCAACGCCAAAAATAAAAAGTCTCCAATGCTTCCCACATTGCTCGAACCTCCTCCCCCTTGGCACTCCCTTTGACGCTACTTTCCCCCCTTGCACCCTTGCGCCTTCATGCCACTTTGCCACATGGTTCCTTGTGTCCTAAACTCCCTAAAACTTTTCTTAAGACCTCTTTCACCTAGTTTCCCCTTTTTACACTTAAATCCAAAAATTTTTCCAAAGTATTCCCTTATATTTTAAAGTTCCCGAAACCCTTAAAACATATCCAAACATACTCCAAGCCTACTATCACTCGAATTATGCACGAACGCATAACCCCTAATCTAGGATGTTACACTTTCTTTCTTTTTAAACTTCCATTTACAACGAACAACTTTTCTACCTTTAGGAAGTTTCACAAAATCCCATGTTCTATTTTTGTGGAGTGATTCCATCTCTTCTTGCATAGCAAACATTCATGTCGTAACCATTTTTTGAAAAAAAGGGGGTCGACTTGGGTTTTGAAAACTAGAATAAAACGGGAGTCGCCACCAATCCTTTTTGTTGAGGTGTGATCGGGTCACCTCATAAAAAACGGTTGTTTTTAATAAACAGCTCGATTTATCAAAATAATGATTTTGGTCTACGAAACTCAGAAAATGGATTCGGGAGTCGGTTACGTACGAGGAAGGGTTAGCACCCTCAATACGCCCAAAATTGGTACTTAATTGATTAATTAATGTCCTAACGTAAAAAAATTGGAAGAGATTTTAAAATACGAACCCTTTTAGAAAATGTTTGGATAATTCGAATTGGATATCGAAATTCTCTTGTTCCGAAAAGATGAAATATCACATCCTGCATGATAGGGATACCAAGATCATTTCACAATTTCCAATATTCAAACGTTGCAATTTTAAAAATGGTATTCCACTATTTGGCCAAACAAAAAATCGAAACCCAGCACGATTGGGCACGCTTCCTCAAATGTCCAAACACAAAATATTGCCTTATTTAAGAAAGCACGGTCAAAATCTTAGAAGGATATTTAGTCATTTAGACGAAGAGAAATCGGAACCCAGCACGATTGGGCACGATTCCTCGAACTTCTTAATGCAGAATATCGATCATTTTAAAACTTGATGTATCGAATAAAGGTTAATGTGAAAATACGATGCTACATGCTTGAGTGGATAAATGCGTTAATAAAATAATGTTATGAAATAATATACTAATACGGGTGATACTAATAAGTTACTAATAATAATAAAGTGAAAATGATAATATAGATAAAATAATATGTTGATCAATGATAGTAGTAGTGTATTAATAATAGTAGAAAATGACAATAGAATGATAATGATAGGAAATATAATGAATAATAATAGAAAAGGGTAAAACACCAAAATATGATGATAATAGTAATGCAATAACAATAATAAAATAAAGAGTAACGAGGTAATGCATTTATAATAATAATAGTAGTAAAAGGAACAATAATAAAAATAGATAATAGTACTAATAATAATAATAATAACGATAATAATGAAATAATAATAAAAATGTTAAAAAGAAGAAGTAGTAAAGATAAAATAATATTAATGATACTAATAAGAACAATAAAATAATAATAATAGTAATAATAAAATGGTAAAAATAATAATGCTAAAAGTAAGAAATAGTAATAATAAAATAATATTAATGATATTAGTAAGAAAAGTAATAATAATAATAATAATAGTAACAATAATGGTAATTAACAAAATATATATAAAAATAATATAATAATAGTAATAATAATATAAATAAAATAATAGTAGTGATAATAATTAAATAGTAAAAAAATAATGGTAATAATAATAAAATAAGAGTAGTAATACTAATAATAATAGTATAGTATAGTAATAATAAAATAATAATAATAATTAATTAATAGTAATATAATAAAAATATTAAATGATAGTAATAATAATAAAATTGCAAAAATAATGCAAAAGCAGGCTAAATTGAATATTAAAGAAAGTAAAAGGACAAATTATATAAAATAAATAATAGAATGATTAAACTGAAGTGCTGCTGAAATGGCAATGGACTAAAAATGCAATTTACCTGACTCATTAAACGTAGCGTTTAAATAAGGATTAAATTTAAAGTTGCCCGAAAATTTTGGGGCAAAATTAAAAAAATTGAAAATCTGATTGTGAGATTCTGAAAAGGCGGAAGGACCAAATCGACAATTGGACCCAAAAGTAAAAACACGAGGATCCTTAAGCGGGTCGGGTCAGTAAGCGGGCCAAAAGGACATCGTTTTGGGCGTTTAAGGCCAGCCTCAAAACGACGTCGTTTTGGGTGACCTATATAAGTAAAAAAAATCCTCAAAAGAATTCATTTTAAGCTGCTCTCTTAAAAAAAACTGATTCTTCTTTTTTCTCTGCAAGGGGAACTCCGACCAGCTTCCGACCATCGGACCGCCGTTCTCCGTCAGCGGCGCCGCCGCACCGACCACCGCGCACGGTGGCCTGAAAAGGTAAAAATTGTATTTTTTTAAAAAATTAGAAAAATAATAACAATATATGTCTGTATATATATATGTCGAAACAAAGGAGAAAAGAAAAAAAGAGGCTTCGAAAATTCAAAGAAAACAAATCACCTCTTTAGTCTCTGATCTGATTTTTTTTAGTGGTTTTTTAGCATTTTCGATGCTTTCTTATTCGATCTCTACTTGTTATTCTCTGATTTTCTATTTTTTTTGTCCGTTTACAATGCTATTATTCCTACTTTCTGTCTTTTCTCATTTAATGTAGGTACTAGTGGCGGTGCAAGTGGGAAGGGCGGTGGCCGGTGGTGTCAGACTGGCGACGTCAGAGGTAGAGGGTCAGAAGACCCTAGGTGCAGCACACCCAGGGTTTGGGGGTATTTTCTTTTTTTTTTTTGTTTAGTAGGCTAGGTAATTTGGGTTGGGGTAATTTTAGTTGGGTTTGCTTCTGGCTTTTTTAGTTATTGGGTCTTGGGTTGATCTGTTTGGTTTAAAATGGACTGGTAATAGGTTTAGTGTTATTTTTGGGCCCGGGCAATAATTGGGTTTTACAATTCACTTTTCTTGAGTTTTCACAGCAAACCGCATCAGAATAATTAGATGGCTCTTGGTTTGCATCTATATCTTTAGCTACATTTATAGTATAAGTAACTAGATTAGCCTTGGGCTTACGAGGCCTTAAACATTCATAACATCCTTATTATGGGCTTACGGGGCCTTAAACATGCAAACAGAAGGTCTCAGAATCAAATCGGGAACTTTTGTATACTTAGAAAAATTTTGCCTTAACAGAGCCATACACCCATGTGAAATAGGACACGCACATGTGGGCAGGCCGTGTGGTCATACATGCCCATTTCCCCAGTTCGTGTGGGATTTATTTTTCATTTCGAACCTACAGAGGTTTTCACATGGCCGAACACACGCCCGTGCCTTTGGCTCATGTCCTTCACACGGCCTAGACACGCCCGTATCCTCGCTCGTGTGTAAAAACCTGGGTATTCTGTTTATGGCGTCAACAACCATATAAAGGGCACACGGCCTAGGCACACTCCAGTGTGTCTAACCCATGGTCAACACTGACTTGCAACACTAACATGCAGGGGACACACGACCCAGCCACACGCCCATGGGACTGACTGTGTGTCACACGCGGCCTAGACACACACCCGTGTGCCTACCCATGTGGACAAGAACAAGGCTATTTGCCAAGCTCTTTTTATCACCCAAACTTCTACTACATAAATCACATTAAACCATTAATCAAACAATCCAATCATGCATCATACACATTCATGAATAACCTCATCTCTTCATATATTAATAATAATGAGCCATCAACTATGGCTATTTACAAAAATTTCATCTTTAAAGGAGCCAACACACTTGGCCAAAACAACAAGACATTTCACTAAGTCTAACCCCTATACATGCCATACTCAAAATGCTAAGTCTAAATATACCGAGATGAGCTGATAGTGTGGGTGATCTTCAGATTATCTTCGTATCCCGAGCTAGCTCTTTGACACTATAAAGCAAGGGAAAAGAAAAGGAGTAAGCTTTAACCTTATTAAGTTTACATGTAAACTATAAACATCATAACATATGCCAATTAACCAACAACATTACATAATAAGCAAGAACAAATCACATTTCCATAATAATGCTTACTCATCTCATCTCTTACCACATTCCATCCATACTACAAATAAAATGCTCACATTTACTTGCACACATCCCCTGCACTCATCATCATAAACCACATGATATATTTACTTAGACAATTTCTCGATGAACCCCTCGAAATGATACTAAGTACCCGGTGGTTTCCCACGCAGCCCATCAATGGTTAATAATAGGGTGGTATCGCACATAGACCCACCAACAAGAATAATTATGGTGGTTTCGCATATAACCCACCAAATAACAATATAAACGATGGTATCGCACACAACCCATCGTGAATAAATAGTAAGGTGGTATCGCACATAGACCACCAAAAATGATATTTACGGTGGTATCGCACACAGCCCACCAAATAGTTATTAAGGATATTTTTTCGCACTTACATATTTGTTCCGGAGTTCATACGAGAATTACTCACTATCTATCAATTCCAATCAATCACAATCATAATTGATCTCATTCATGCAATGCACCAATAAGGAACAACATATGTATTAAATATCTATCGTTTACACATAAACTTACCTCGGTGCAAGATGTACTAGTCGACGGTTTAGTCCGTAACCTTGCATTTTCCTCGGACAAGGTGGTTTCGCACTCTTCTTGATCTATAATAATAAAATTCACGCATTCAATCACTTTATAATTCACGATACATCAAAATTTCTACTTAGGCAAAAATGACCATTTTGCCCTCATACTTGGCAAAATTACTATTTTGTCCCTAGGCTCGTAAATCACTTTTCATCATATTTTCTCATTGAACAAGCCTAGCTGAACATTTATTTCTCTTACAACAACTCACAAAACCAATTATTTCATGCATTTACTACTCATTTACAACCTTTACAAATAAGTCCTATTTAAGCGTTTTCATGGTAACACCTTTCACAAAAGTTATTCCTCAACCAATTAACATTCATTTTCTTCCACAAAACTCAGAAAAAAACATGAACACTCTCATGGAAAGTCCCTAAACTTTCAACCATTTGCAAATTAGTCCCCTCATTAGCTAGCTTAAGCTTTGGGGGTTTCAAAAGTACAAAAATTATCAAGAAAGACCCTTAAAATCACTTGCTTGCAAGAGATTTGCTTGGCTGAAAGTTTGAACTCCAAAAACTCTTATTTCCTCTTCAATTTTTGGTGGTAGAAGAAGAATGAATAGTAAAAGATGATATCTTTCTCCTTTATCTTATTTTATTCATTTTTAATCACCTAATTTCACCAAATTTTGACCAAAATTTAATGCCCTTGTCTCATTGTCCCTATGGCTGGTCAACAGACCCTTAATGGCCTAATTACATTTTAAGGACCTTCAATTTAATATTCTATGGCTATTAGACACCTCTACCTTGTATAATAAAACTTTAGCACTTTATGCGATTTAGTCCTTTTTCATAATTAAGCATGAAATCACCAAAATTAATGCACCAAAATTTTCATACATCCTTATAAGCATGCTATAATACATAAAATAATATCAAAATAATTTTATTCAACTTCGGATTAGCGGTCCCGAAACCACTGTTTCGACTATCCCTAAAATTAGGCTGCTACATATTTTATTTATTTTCCCGTCTATTTTTCAATCATAATTTTCCAAGACTTAAATACGGAAAACACATCGCTTTTCTGCTTCAGGAAGAAGGCCCAAACTTTTCTGGAAAAATCATCAATAAAAGTTAGCATATAATTAGCTCTACCTCTCGAAAACACTCTGGGTGGCCCCCACAGATCAGAATGAATATACTCCAACGTTCCCTTCGTGTTATGGATTCCTCTGGTGAATCGAACTCTCTTTTACTTCCCAAAAACATAGTGCTCACAGAACTTCAGTTTGCAAATTCCTTGCCTATCAAGAAGTCCTCTTTTGCTCAATTCTGCCATGCCATCCTCACTCATATGTCCTAGGCGCATATGCCAAAGTTTAGTAATATCATCATCTGACAAGGAAGAGGAAGCGACAACTGCATCACCAGTAACAATAGAACCCTGCAAAACATATAACTTGGCAGTCTTTCTCAATCCTTTCATCACAACAAGGAAACCTTTGGAAATATTTAAAACACTACTTTCAGCTGTGTATATGTACCCTTTTGAATCAAGAGTACTCAATGAAATTAAATTTCTCTTTAATTCTAGAACATATCATACGTCACTAAGTATTCTGACAATTCCATCAAACATCTTAACTTTAATTGTTCCAACACCTGCGATTTTACACGAAGCATTATTTCCAATCAAAACAACACCTTCAGACACTATTTCGTAAGTTGTAAATCAATCCCGATTGGGACTCATGTGGAAGGTGCAGCCTAAATCAAGTATCCACTCCTCGCTCACTTTAGAATTATTGATAGAAGCGACTAGAAGTTCACCATCACTGTAGTCTTCTACAACATCAGCTTCACCAGAATTTTCTGGTTGTTTTCCCTTTTGATTCACAGCCTCCCTTTTAATCTTGTTCTATAGCTTATAGCACTCAGATTTAATGTGCCCTTTCTTCTTGCAGAAGTTACAAGTTTTACCTCTGTTTGAAGACTTCGATCTACCCTTAGATTTACCGCGAGGATTCCGTTCTTGTGTCCTTCCATGATCATCATTAGCATTCCGATCTTGTCTCTCACAAACAATGAGACCTCTCTTTGAGAGTCAGGTTTAACGACAAGATTCTTCATTTTATCATACGAGGTCAAAGAATCATAAACCTCATCAATTGAGAGCCTCGCGACTATATAAAATCGTGTCTCTAAAGGTTGAATAAGACGGGGGCAACGAACAAAGTAGAATCAACCTTAGATCTTCCTTATCATGCTGAACCTCCATGACCTCCAAATTTGAAAGAATTTCTTTAAACACTGTTAAGTGTTCGTGTACAGATGCACCTTCCTCCAAACGATGAGCATAAAGACGTTGCTTCATATGCAACTTGCTTGTTAGAGTTTTCAACATACATATTTGTTCCAGCCTCTTCCATAATGCAGCAGTGGCGGTTTCTCCTTCATCACATTCTACAAAATTTCATTAGACAAATGCAGATGTAATTGTGTTAACGCCTTTCGCTTCTTACGCTTCTTCTCTTCATCTGTTAATGTCAAAGGCATCTTATCTATCCTTAGCAGGACATCCTCTAAATCTATCTGCGCAAGAACTGATTGCATCTTAATCTGCTACAACGTAATTTTGTTGTTGTGATCCAACAGCAAAATTTCATACTTCAAAGACGTCATTATTGTGATCGAGATGAACAACCCAGAAGCTCTGATACCAATTTGTGAAAATAAAATAGAATGTCCGTAATAACAATATATCGCAAAGAAAAGAGAAATAGAATAAAGAATACATAGATTTTACGTGGAAACCCTTTCGGGAAAAAACCACGGGCATAGGAGAAGAAAATTCACTATGTCGAATTCGAATAATTACAAGAGAAATCGACTATGTCTATTTATAGGCTTGTAAAGTCATATTCTAATAGGAGTGTAGTAAGATTGAAACAACTTATTCTAATCAATATAAAATAGATGGAGTTTAATAAAGTTTAAAAAACCTTATTCTAAAATAAAATAAAAGAAATGTAGTTCTATATGAATTTTACTTTTATTATATTTTATCACCGTATTTTATTTAAATCGGATTCGAGTCACTTAATTCTAACACATTTTAAAGGAATCTTTTGATCTATTGTCTTCATAACCAAAAATGTTGAATAAAATGTTCCTCAATTTCAGCATGATCGATGATTATGTTACCTTGATTGTCTTGGATGATATTGATGTCGTTTTTGCATCTTCTTTTAATCGTTGCTATGTTCGCGTTTCTTTCCCATTAATTATCCACTCATGCCTCCATTATACTGCCAAAATCTTTGTTCCTGCTCTAAAACACTTTCTAACTCATTCCACAAGTCCATTTCCAATCTTATCATATCCTTTTGATCAATAAAAAATCACCACTAATTCCCATTATGTGGGATTACATCAATTTAATCGATTTTAACCCTAAAGAAATAGAGAAATTGATTTCTAAAAAAACAAATTGGTTGTTGAATAAGAATCGTTAGCTCGTCTGCTTTTAATATGCTATGAACTCATCCATTAATAACACTAGTACAAAATAGATTTAGTATATACAGTTAGCCTTCTCTATAATAGCCATCTATTATAACAATATTTCACTATAACAACTAAGTTTCTAGAAGAATTGATTTATTTTATTTTATTTTAACCATTTATAACAACAACATTCATAGTTATGAAGTACTTTCTTTATTAAATTAGTTCTCTATAACAACATATGATCTAAATTTTCAAGTAAAATTATATTTATTTTATATAAGTAAGCCAATTAATTATCATTTATTAAAAAACGATTTTAATGAAAATATCATTTCAATCACGTGAAGAAATTTATTAACCGTATTTTATTAAATGAAAATAACCTTCAATGAGTGAAATTAAATATATTAATTCAATAAAGTATTAAGTTCTATAATTAAATATTCTACTATGAATTTGGAATACTATATATTTGGAAGATCATAAACTTATAAATTAATTACTTGAACTTAATAACTCATTATAAATTGATTAATTTAATTTGATAATTCATTGTTTAATTGAACTTGTTAGATTTATGAACATTATAATTAATCATGTGAAAAATATAAAATAAAATATTCATTAAAGAAATAATACATGCACATGTTATGCGTCGTTTAATTTTGTTAGATTTGATTCCCCATTTCTTTTTTTTAAACATAATTTTCACTTTCTTTATTTGATGAAAATTTACGCTATAAATTTTATGGTAAGCATACAACGATATCTCTTTATAACAGTTAAAATTTTAACAAACAAATAAGATTATTATAACGAGTCTTGATCTTCCCATTCCTATTAAAATAGGAATGGGACTCCTACTTTTTTCGACAACGAGTCTTGATCTTCCCATTCCTATTAAAATAGGATGGGACTCCTACTTTTTTCGACGGCAACAAAAAATCTTCGTCGTATGTGAGCTTTTCTCAATATTTTATTGTTAAGTATACTTATGATTTTTTCGCTCAAGCTGTCTACTCAGCAAATGAATGGAAGTTCTATCTATCAATATGTATGGTCTTGGACCATCAATAATGATTTTTTCTTTCGAGTTTGACTAGTTTATTGATTCACTTACCTCTATTATGTCAATATTAATTACTACTTTTGGAATTTTTGTTCTTATTTATAGTGACAATTATATGTCTCGTGATGAAGAATATTTGAGATTTTTTTGCTTATATGAGTTTGTTCAATACTTCAATGTTGGGATTAGTTACTAATTCGAATTTGATACAAATTGATATTTTTTGGGAATTAGTTGGAATGTGTTCTTATCTATTAATAGGTTTTTGGTTCATACGACCCGCTGTGGCAAACGCTTGTCAAAAGCATTTGTAACTAATCGAATAGACAATTTTGGTTTATTATTAGGAATCTTAGGTTTTTATTGGATAACGGGAAGTTTCGTGTTTCAAGATTTGTTCGAAACATTTAATAACTTGATTTATAATAATAAGATTCATTTTTATTTGTTACTTTATGTGCCTCTTTATTATTTGCTAGCGAAATTGCTAAATCTATGCAATTTCCTCTTCATGTAAGGTTACCTGATGCCATAAAGGGTTTAACTTTTTAACAATTTAGTTAAATAATTTTTTTATTATATTTAATATTTATTTAACATTAAATAATTATTTAAATATTTGAAAGTTAATTTAAATAAATTTATGGATTCGAACCCAATTAGTTTAATTTACATTTTCATGTGGGTGTGTTATATGACTTACCAGTCCTGTCGGCCAAAATTCCCCCGTCTCCGTGAGGATTTTTTTATTCCATAAAACATTTTATTTATTAAAGAATATAATGAACCTCAATAATAATATCAAAATAAAATATTAATAATGAGATCAATATAATTATTTTTTAATTTGATGCTCTAAAATTATAAATATAAAGTTGAATTTATTTAGTTTTTGCAAATATATGCTTTCTACAAACTTTATATATTAAAATAGATGAAATATAAATCTTACTAAGTGATGATTTTCACCGTAATTAAAATTTTATATATTTTTATGTTAAATTATAAAATAAAATTTAAACATTTTGTATACTTTCTATATATTTAAAATTTACTTTTCATTTTTTATTTTAAAATTTTAGCATCTTTGCTTTTTCGAACTTAAATATTTAATTTTAGTTGTTAACATTATTAAATTTTATAATTTTATAAGGTGTAATAAATTTTTTAGCTCTTTTTCGATTTTTTTAGCTTTTGAACTTATATTTTTTTGTCAAATCACTTTAAAATTGAAAAAGAAGAAGTCAACATTTGTTAACTTTACTAACATGACAAACACATAGATTACCATATTTATGTCATGTAAACAATTAATCTAATTGTCAAAATGGCTCAATTTCGAACTATAATGGTCTCTGTCTACACTATCTCTTGACCATTGAATGGAGACTTAAAGTTCGAACCCGAGCTCAATCTAAGATAAGTCTTTTCCTGCTTTCTTTTCTTTTTTTTATAAATTTTCCTTTCTTTTTTTTTTTAAATTTTCCTTTCTGTCTCTTTCTTATCTCATTTTCTTCTTCTTTTTTTTTTCCTATTCTAGGATATTCTAAAGATTTTTTTTTTTTTTTGCTTTGCTCATTGTTCGATGGTTTTTTTTTTTTTAATGGGTATACATTTGTTTCGATTTTTTGGTAGTGCGGCGGTGTTGGGTGGCCAAGAGTAGGGTGAGAAAGATTGGGGAAGGTCTTGAGTGGTGGGCGATGACGAAGACGATGGTGGCGGTTTGGGTTTGAAGGAAGGGGAGGAGGAAAATTTTTTTTTAATATTTTATATTAATAAAAAAACTAATAAATAAATGTGAAAAACTGGAGGCATTAATAAAATAATTTTGACTTTCATGTTAGCAATTTTAAATTTATGTCGTTTTATACTTAGCGTCTTAGTGACTAACCGATTAAGTCTTAGTTCGATTAGTATAAGTATTGTTGTCAACGCAGAAGAATGTGAGTTCGAGTGCGCTGAAACGTATTATTATCCTATTTATGAGTTGGGGAGGGGCTATGAATAGTTCTATGCATTATGTCAAAAAGAGTAGATATAATCAGAATCTATAATGAGATTATGACTAAAAAACTGAATTAAGATACTTTAGTGATTAAATTGGAAATGCCCATAGCCAACTGACCAAAATAAAAAATATTAAAAGTTTAGTGACTAATTAAATAGTTTACCCAAATTGACCAAAAATAAATAAATCTGCACCCAAAAAATTTAAATTTAAACAATGGAAAATGGAACATTCAGACTTTGGTCGGACGAAAAGAAAGTGATACAACGGGCTACAACATAACCAAAATTAATTAACCAATGAATGTAGGACACGCAAATCCATGCACTTCAGGAAAAATTATATATAATAAAGTCTTTTGCGGTTTGTTTTCTTCTAGTCTCTGTTTTGACTACCGTCAAGTCAAAATCAAAAAGTAAAAACCGTGAAAATATTTATTCATTTATTTGATTTTTCATTATTTTTCCTAACTAAATTTATATAAAATTTGAAAAAATTATTTAAACATATTACTAAGAAAATTTTTAATATTATCAATAAGTTGATGTATGGTTTTATTTTGATATTGACTTATATTGGTATAGATATGTTTTAGTGTATTGTGTTTATAGTTTAGTGATATTTTAATTTAATTTTTAATTTTAATTTTTAATAAAATATATTAAATATACATGGAATATATCTCAGTTATGTAATAAATACGTTTTATATGAATATAAATTTAAATTTTATTAACTAAGTTAAATAAATGAATTTAATAATTATACTTTGTTTTTAATGTAATAAAAAGTGAAGATAAAAATTAAAAGCTAATTTCAAATATTAATATATTGTACCAATTAATATGAGTTGGTAAATATGTATCCATAAAACTCAAACAGAAACTTTACTAAAGAGATATCAATTCTTTTAGCATTTAATCTAACAAGTATTGATAATATATATATTTGTTATACCTCTCTGTCACTTAGACATGTGTCAGCACCTGACGCATCGTTAAATTTTTTGTTGACTTCATCTGAAGTAATCGACAAACCATCCATTCCTCTCAAAGGGAGTCATCCACTGACTTTTTAGGTATGATTACTCTCTAAGTGTGAATGCAATCTTAATATGATAAAGAATCCACTTAGGCGCAACAACCTCATACTGATGAAATCTTAAGATATACGCTCATAATTATTCTTTGCACATTTGGCGGGATTGAACAGTTATCACACCACGCCACACTAATGGACAAGTGGGCCTCTCTTATAAATACCCTAATGAACAATGAAGAAGGGATTGATTTCCCGACAGGCTAAAGCAATTTTCTTATTAATCAGCCTGTCCTATTGTCCTTGTTTTAGTTCTTAGCCTTCTTAGGGGAACCAACCTCCTCTATATCGCCATGATCTCCTCCTTATCCTTCTCCCTTAGTCTACACTGTATCAACAATATTCTTATATAATAAAGTCTCTTGTTGAGTTTATTGTTATAAGTCATCTCGACATGAATCCGATCAAGGAAATTACTTAAAAAAAAAAACATTTTTAAGAATGTAATAAATATTAGTATAATGGTGTTTTTTTTTTGTTATTTTATATGAAATATTTAAATAAAATATCAAAAACCACAATTTAAGGAAAAAATAAATATTATTGATTGAGCCTTAGCTTAACTAGTTATTATGAGAAAGTGGATTTTAAGCATATTTAAGCATGTTGTTTCTTCGATTTAAGTATTAAAGAGGGTTATAAATAGAAGTAGACATAATTAACTCAAAAATAGAGTAAATGTATTATAGAGGCCTTTATTCTAATAATCAAATTACATTTTGTTCATTTTACTAAAAATGGGAAAATCAATGACTATATATTATATCAAAGAGTAAACCGATTCTTACATTAAAATTTCTATTCATTTTATTGATCTAATATACAATAACTAATATACTCATTTTTTGAGTAAAGAGGACAAAATACAATTTGTCGCTTAATACAAGATCCTCCATGATACTTTTACCCAAAAAATACTACACCAATTGGGTTAATGTACATGGAAATACTTCAACTTGGCAACTTGTACCTATTTGGTACCTAAACTTTTGTTTGGGCTTAATTGATACTTAAACTTGGAAACTGTAAACCAACTTGGTACTTTTTTAGGCACATAACTAACACCGTTAAAATACACTAATGTGACATAGATAACTCTTAGGAATTGACCCGATTAAGCAACAAGTAAAACAAATAGCGGAAGAAATTGAGAAATTGAACACACAAATTTAACGTGGAAAAACTCCTCCAAAGAGGATAAAAACCACGGTAAAGATAATTTTACTATAATAGCAATAGAATGAAGAGTACAAAAAGATGGAGATAAAAACTAAACCCGAAAACCCGAAAATAAAGAACCTCAAACGTAAACACAAAATTCTCTAAATGTGTTATGAGTTCTAATCTCTAATGGGTGTTTTTTTCTAAGGTTGTGAAAGAGCCTATTTATAGGCTAAATAGTCAAGTCAAACAAATTATGCTAATAAATGCTAAATACATCATACTAATAAATACTAAATCTTCTAGAAAGAAAATATATTTTGTTTAACTTGACTTGCAAGCAAACTCTTAGAATTTGGGTCACACAACTCTAACAATCTCCACCTTGACACGAATTCTTACAACGCCATCTTTGCCAAAGCCCGCTATGGGCCTATCTTGAACTATGCAGGAATTAATCGAGTCGAATCAGGCTTAGAAGTCGGAAGACTTCTAGCCTTCGACTTGTAATCGCCAAATCGTAATTAACCCGGTCCGATTTTCATGAACACGCGTCTCTAACTTTTCAAAACCTGCATCCAAAGAGAACTTCTCTTCAACAAAACGGTCATACGTTTTCCCTCCTATGACCAAGTTGCCTCCGCTCCAAACGAGTTGACTTCGACTCAGAAGCAGGCGAGGACATCCGATTTCACCGATCAACGTAGAACCTTCCGTAATATAAAGACTACGGTTCTTTTACCTTTTAATGAACGAGAGTTCCACGAGATACTTTAATGCCGCTTCGACTCGATGTTGATTTCGCATCCTTTCAAGTCTAAACTACTCAATGAGATGAGATTCTTTCGTAAATCGTATATACCTAACATCCGAGAGTGTCCTAATCGTCCCATTGTGTATCCTAATTTTAACAAGACCAATACCAATTACCTTACTAGATGAATCGTTTCCCATGCGCACAACTCCACCTTCAATCGAATCGTATGTAGAGAACCATTCTCTAATAGGACACATGTGGAAAGAACATCCGAATCTAGGATCCACTCGGACGTGAGTTTGAGTTATCACTCGCTGACACTAACAAGAAATCATCACCGCTTTCATCGACCAAATTAGCACAGTTACATCTTCCTCGTTACTCTCAAGAGTTTCTTTTATTTCGATTTATAACAATCGCTTTGGACGTGACCTAACCTTTTACAATAGCGACACCTTTTGTCTCGTTTCTTTGATGCTATCAAAGCGAAGCTTGCCTATCGCCTTGCTATCCAAATAAAGCTCATTGTCGAGTTTGTCTCTACTCAACAAATTACCCTTCACATCTTCGAACGAGAGTTTGTCTCGCCATAAATCGAGTCTCCCGAAAGATTTGTATGAAGGGGTAAAGAGCACAATAATAGCATAGCCGATCTTCATCGTTAATATGAACCTCAACATTATTTAAATCATTTAAAAGAGTAATAAATTGGTGATGTGATCTCTAAGAAGCTCACCTTCGCTCATGCGAAACGTAAATAGACGTTGTTTCAACACTAAACAGTTAGCTGAGACTTAGTCGCATAAAGAGTTTCTAACCTTTTCCACAAGGCGATGAGGTCTTCTCCATCAATACCTCCTGCAATACCGTATTCATGAGGCACAACCGGATTGCGCATAAGGCCTTTTCATCAAGCTCTTCCCATTCTGCTTTTATTTATATTTTAGGCTTTTTCCAGAACAACCTTTTTCAAACTCGATTGAACTAGAATTGCCATCATCCGAACTTGCACATGATTGAAATTTGTCTCACCATCGAACTTCTCAATTTCAAACCTTGTTGTCGCCATCTCGAACAGCTGATCTATAATTGAACTAGCTCGATACCACTTGTTAGAATTGACCCGATTAAGCAACAAGTAAAACAAATAGCGGAAGAAATTGAGAAATTGAACACATAAATTTAACGTGGAAAAACTCCTCCAAAGAGGATAAAAAACCACGGGTAAAGATAATTTTACTATAATGGCAATAGAATGAAGAGTACAAAAAATATGGAGATAAAAAACTAAACCCCGAAAACCCGAAAATAAAGAACCCTCAAACGTAAACACAAAATTCTCTAAATGTGTTATGAGTTCTAATCTCTAATGGGTGTTTTTTTTCTAAGGTTGTGAAAGAGCCTATTTATAGGCTAAATAGTCAAGTCAAACAAATTATGCTAATAAATGTTAAATACATCATACTAATAAATACTAAATCTTCTAGAAAGAAAATATATTTTGTTTAACTTGACTTGCAAGCAAACTCTTAGAATTTGGGACACACAACTCTAACAATAACCAATAGTATGGTGATATATGGCGGCCTCACAGTTTTACATGTGACAAATAAAATAAAAAATTAAATTTTATTTAAAATTGTTGTCACGTGTTATCATGCTATTAGTTGTTAGCACCATATTAGCTTTTTTAATAATATTAGTCAAGTATCTAAAAAGTACCAAATTAACTTATGGTTTTCAAGTTTAGCTACTAGTTAGATAAAAAAAAAAGTTTAGGTATTAAATAGGTACAAATTGCCAAGTTCAAATATTTCCATATATATTAACCCTCACCAATTTATTTATCGAATAATTTTTTTATAAATATATTCTTAATATAAGGGTTTATATGTCAAAAAAGCCATTAAGAAAATGCAAAAAATCAATTAATCCACTATATTAAATTTGCAAGCAAATTAAGCCATTGCCCTTAACTAAAATAATAAATTAAGTCATTCCATCAACATTTTCCACGTTGACCATTAACAAAATTGATGAGCCAATTAGATTGTGACACATGCTAGTTTATGATTTAATCTAATATTTTCTCATAAAATCATTAAAAATTATAAAAATAAGAAAAATATAAAAACTTATAAACATTATAAAATACAAAAATCAAATAAATTATTATAAATTATAAAAATATAAAATTAATAAAATTTATTTAAAATATTTAAAATTTTATAATAAAAAAACATATTAGAACTCTTACAAAATAGTAAAAACTTGTAAAATTATTAAAAACATTAAAACTTATATAAAATTATAAAAATAAAAATAAAAACTTGAATTGGATTGGATCAATCAATTGGGCTGGTTAGCACGAAATCGGCAATTGTACTTGTTCGGAGAAAGCCATTTGACTAGTTGACTTGGAATTAAGCAAATGAAGTTTTTATTATTTTAATATTTTTTATCAAACCAAAATTTCATTATTCAACTATAGCATATGTCAGAATATTCTGTCCCGGGTTTTCAGAGACCACCGATCAGGTTGTCAATTTTCTAGTTCGACTAGTTCGTCTAGATCAATTAAATAAAATATTAAAAAAATAAAAAAATTGGTTCAACCATCCGGTTCTCAAGTCAACAATCTAATGTCTTTTTTTTTTAACCGATACTCTTGTCGATTTCGGTCTAACTGGTCCAACTGACTGATCTGGTCCAGTTCAAGTTTTTATGATTTTTTAATAATTTTTATAAGTTTATATCATTTTAAATATTTTTATTTTTTATAGAATTTTTAATATGTTTTTATAAAATTTTAAATATTTTAAGTATATTTTATTAATTTTATAAAAAATTATAATTTATTAAAGATTATTATATTATTCATGGGCAAAGCCGAGAAAAAATTTTAGGAGGCGAAATTAAATTGTCTATATTTTATAATTTTAAATAATTAAATAAAATTTATCATTTTGGGGTCAAAGTATAATCTTACTTTTACTAATTTAAAATTTTTAAAATTTAAAGGATAAAATGATAAAATTTCTTTTGGGGCCAACCCTTAAATCCACCTCTATATTATTATAATATTTTATATTTTTATAAGTTTATATTTATTTTAACATTTTTAATATTTTTATTTTTAATAATTCTTTAAGATTTTTAATATTTTTATAAAAATATTATATTAGACCGAAGTTATCATGTGTTATTATTTAATTGGTATGTCGGTTTATTTTAATAAATTTTAACAATCAATGTGATCAATGACGGAAACCATTAACAGAGGGACTTAATTGATTATTTTAATTAATGAAAAAAAACTTAATTAGATAGGAATTTAAGGCCATTTTATCCAAAAATACTCTTTTTTTACCTTATTTATGGAAATGGACCGAATTTTTAATTATTTATCGGAATGAGCCAAATTCCCTAAAAACGCATCCACTTCAAATAGCGATGTCGGGGCGTGCTAGTAAAAAGCGTCCTGGGGGGCGCTTTTTTACGTCAAGACAAAGCGCTTCCTTGAGGGAGCGCTTTGTGCTGATGTGGCAAAATGCTCCCCCAAGGACACGTTTTGCCCGTATTTTTAACCCTCAACGGCTATTTTTTTTTTACCTTTTGGCCTCCAATGATCAAAAAAAAAATCTATAAAAGCTCCCATTTCATTTTTTCACACAAAAGTCCTCTCAAATTTCTCTCAAATTCATCTTAAATTCCTCTCAAATTTCACAAAAGTCCTTTAATTTTTGCAAAAAAGCTCTGTTAAAATTTTTTTGAATTAGTTTTTTTTAAATTAAAAAAGATTCGATCGTGTTAGCAATGGCCGGAGAATTAATTTGTCTCGATAATAAACACATCTCCATCGATCAAATGACAATGGTAAGTTTTAATTTTAATTTTTTAATACTATTTAATTTTTTTCATTTATGCAATTTTAATTAATTTTTATTTTATAATTTTTTATAATAGTCAGTAGATCGGGTGTTGCAATGATATATTCATAATATGCCTGGTCCGCCATCGCCGTTGATAGAGAATTACCTGCAGAAGCGAGTTTTTGGCACGTGACCACGATAGGCCGGGGGTGCAAGATGGACCGAAACTAATTAGTGCGTTGATAGAGAGGTGGAGACCTGAGACGCACACTTTCCATCTTCCATGTGGATAGTGTACTATCACTCTAGAAGACGTGCAGTTGCAATTGGGATTGTCGATGGATGGGTACGTAGTCACCGGGTCCATAACTTCTGCTGATTGAGGAGTCGTATGCTACGAGCTTTTGGGTGCTATTCCGGATAATATTAACGGAGGTCGGATCGAGATGGGCTGGTTACGAGACATATTCCCTGAGCCGGATAATGATTCGACTGAATTAGAAAGAATACGATATGCTCGGGCATACATTCTTGAGGTGATTTGAGGTTATCTGATGCCGGACTTGTCACGAAACCTCGTACATCTGAGATGGCTGCTGAAACTCGTTGATTTTAGAGTAGCCGGTGAATTTAGTTGGGGGTCTACCGTGTTAGCAAAATTATACTGGGAGATGTGCGGGGCAACGCGACCGAATAAAGCCAAAATTGGAGGTTGCCTATCACTACTGCAATAATGGGTACGATTTCGCTTTCCAATTTTACATCCTCGAGTAGACCACCCATATACATTCCCACTCATAACGAAGTAAATTTTATATTAGATTTTACAATTATTACGTAGATTTAAAATATAATTGTATGCTAAAAATTTATTTAATTAGGTGGAACCATTCGGCGAGTTATGTTGGAATACCTACCTCTCTTGAAGATATACGGCTTTTAAGTCGAAAGCACAAGTAAGTATTAAATAATATATATATATAATAAAATAGTCATTTCGTATTTAGTATTTAGTATTTAGTATTTATTATTTAGTATTATGTATATAACTAATATTTTTATCATGTTCATATAGTTTCAATGGACACCATACGAGGATCCGACAATTTGAGCAGTAATTCCGGATGAATTCTTTCAAAATCTAAACATTTGGCATGTGAAGGTCCCATTGGTCAACTATGCCACCGTGGAGATGCAACCGTCAGATAGAGTATTGCGACAATTTAGATTTTGACAATCGATTCCCGTGGCACCTGAGGTGCTCAATGATGAGCATAAAGTCGACTTACGGTAGTTGCATACGGATTGGCCGAGACTTTGGTTAGCATATATCGAAATATGGGATAATCAGTATGATTATATATATACTCGAGAACCGATCATCGTTCTTGAGTTAGCGTGCGTGCCAAAATACATGCCATGGTTTATGATCTATGGCAAGCCATATTTATTGTCGGAAGAGGAGAGGCGACAGCAAATTCGTGTATAAAGGAAACGACGGGGCCCTTTAAATTCAAGGAGAAGGGATGATGGGACGGGCCCATCAACAGCGCCGAAATAATCACCGAGCTCATCAACAGCACTGACACAATCACCGGGCCCATCAACAGCGCCCACACAGTCACAGGGCCCAACACTTCAACCGACGACACCCACATCACAGCCTTTTCAGATTATGCCAGGTGCGTATCCTAGCCCTTATATGTATCCTAACCCTTATATGTTTCCTTTTTCTAATCTTATGGTAGGTTGAAATGCATGGCCCGATTCATCTCTATTCTCGATTACTCCAAGTGGACCGTCGATCTATAGGCCATCGTTGCATGAGGGATCGCATGAGTCGCTGTCGGGAAGCTCTTCTTTTTACCAATCCCCATCGCCTTATGGGATTCAAACAACTCCGCCATGGGTGATGCAAACACCTCCGCGGTCATTATTTTATCAAGGTGGGTTATCCTCCCAACACCCACAACCAGATCCCCTGCTAGAGGAACCACAATCCCTGCCGGAGCAACCACAACCCCCGCCGGAAGCTGAACCAATGAGGAATCCAGCGCATAACTGTTGACCACCCCCATGTGGCACTGATTTCGACGGGCACCAACATTAATTTTTGTTAATATATTTGTACAAATTTTTTTTATATTGTTTCATTTAATAAAATAAAAGTTATTTTTAATATTTTAATTGTAATTTACTTTTTATATTTTTAATAAAATAAAAGTTCTTTTGAATAGGGCAATATTTTTAATATTTTTATATTTTTAATAAAATATAAATAATCCAACATAATTTTATTACAACAACTATCAACTATTTCGATTTGGACATGATCGAGTTGTATGGCCTGGGTTCCTACACCATTCGCACAACTTCTGTTGGTTGGCAGTTTCTCGGATATCCATTTGTTACGTATTCTAGTTGAGTAAGGTCGACCCATTGGTTTGCGAAGCAGTTCTCTATCCGGTAACAGCTTAAACGGAGCAAGCGATACAGACAGCCACTTACGTTCATCTGGGACTGATGGGAATACGTGTCTCCACACGTTGTACATGTATTCTATTTTGTACACTTCGTCGACATAGCTCATGGGATCCAGACGGAGATTCTGACAACCTGCAATTACATAAGCGCATGGATAACGAAGTGCGTCAAATATCCCATAGTTGCAGGTCCTATTTCTCAAGTGTACGCGATATTGCTCGCTAATAATACCTTGGTTCGGTTTGTCAAACTCCGTCACACAAAACCATAGGTTGTCGCGATGGTGACACACTGTGTGCATAGTGTTGGCCAATGTCTTCGCCTTGTTAATTTATTGCAATACCTTCGCGCACCATACATGGCCTCCCTGCATTTGGCCTTTATAACTCGCTGCTCGCTTTGGAAATAGTGCCGCTAAATGAAAATATGTCTCTCACACAACCGATGTTATCGGCAAATGATGCGTTACTTTTATAACAGAATTTATGCATTCAGCTAGGTTTGAGGTCATATGACCATATCGTAGGCCACCGTCCTATGCTTGTGTCCACTATTTGAAAGGTATGTTACATAGGTAGTTTGTGAATTCTTCGTTAACTGAACGCAAAACCGCCAACATCTTATGAAAACGGTCTTTACTTATCTCATACCGCCAATATAAGTTGATAGCGAATATTACATACCATTCTTCCATTAAGAATAAATTGAATATTACAAACAAAATTATATTAATAGAGATTATATATCCATGTTGGTCACTTGTCGCCATTCACTTGTAGATCGATGTTGCCCGTAGTCGTTTGACGCAACATGCCTTAGGCAATACCGATGGTGTGTGCGATGCCATAGGCTTCCCTGTCGCTCAATTACGGCTAGTATTCTAGGGCCCCAATCCAATATAATGCAGATATCAGGTTGAGGGCAGACATGCCTCCTTAACCTAGAAAGAAAGAAATCCCAGTCATCAATTGACTCCCCAATGATATTGAAAACACAATTGGAAGGATTCTCCCATTGCCATCCTGTGCCACAACTAGCAATAGCCGATGGGTATATCTACCATATATAAAGGTACCGTCAATTTGTACCAATGGCTTGCAGTATAGAAATGCGTCTCGACATTGCTTAAAGCTCCAGAATAAACGCTTGAACACTTGGCATCCACGGAGTAATCGGTCGTTGTAGTATGCAGGAGCCGTTTTAAGGTCTGTTATGTAGCCTGGGACATATTTCTCCAGCACCTGACACCACTGCCACACTTCATTATACGAAGCGTCCCATCGGCCATACAACTTTTCCAACGCATTCTGCTTAGCTATCCAAGCTTTACGGTAAGAGGGCGTGTACCCCAATTGGCTATGAATATTGGCAATTAAGACCGGCACTGACGTCCTCGGATCCGCCTTCACCGTCGGTAGTATTAAGCTAGCTAACATATTTGAATCTATCTTGGGATGATCTTGTAAAACACCTGTCAACGAAGTACGTTAAATAATGCAACATTACGTAATAATAATATTATTCAAAAACCTTAAACACCTAGTGATATTGTACCGACAACACATGTATATGGACCTTTGTACTTTTTTATCTCCCACAAGCCTGTCCTTTTCCTCAACGAGGCCATGATTTTCCATGAACATGTACCGTCTTGCACTATACACTTGGCCTCATACTTATCGGGTTTGGATTTAACCACATTGTAGTTAACCCCGTTCTTAATGTTATGTTGTTTCAATGCACCAAGAAAACTATCATTATTGGAAAACTTCTTACCAAATTCCAATTCACCCGAATCCAACGACGAACTTGTACGGTCACACCTTCTGTGTGGTAGATCTGGAAACTCCAACGTATCATCTTGAGATTGATCAACATTATACATGTGGGCTAGAGGCGAGTATGCCCTGAATCGAGGATTTTCGTCTTCTTCATCTGAACCCTCTTCAACATCTTTAGGTATGGTTGGAATAGGCTCGGTTCAGAAAATAATACAACTTCTGCACCATCGGGGCCGGGCTCTCGAGGTGGATCCACATCGGACTCATCATACGACCCACCATCATCTGCAACGAACGAGGTCCCCTCGCTGTGGACGTCTTAGGGAGTACATAATCCCTTCTTAAATAAGTTTCGTAACGTCCCCAATCATATGTGGATTGACAACCACTAGAAGTTGACGTCGTTCCCCAATACGTATTTCTAGCATCGAACATCGACCCACCGATATGCATGTCCCATCCACCAACCGAGTGTCGTGCAGGGGTTGTGTTTTCCATACTTCCACCAAACACGGGTGCTTTCATGTTCTGCTTCCCACTAACAGAGTGTCGACTTGGGATTGTGTATTTCTCTCGAACAGCAGTAGATGTTGAAGTCAAAAATTCATCATTTGACGATGAAAATTGTACATATACCTTAAGATAGGGTGATCCACTAGTAAGATGAGTCTGCACCATTGCCTCCAAGCTACGAGGACCTTTGATGTCGTATGAGTTATATCTCACGGGATCAACCAAGCACAAAATTTATATTTAATAGACAAAACTTTCATTGGCGTCGTTCCGAAGATTTTACGCCTAATTTTTTACGAAGTTCTGTCAAATCAATGTTCTGGTTAAAAACCAGTCGCTCTGTGTTCTCCGATAAAAAACAACACCGTTTTCGGTGTCACGGACCTCACAATCATAGTAAATAACAGCACTAATACGTTCAATCATCTTCAGTTTCTATTCTACTTTTGCCTCAATTTCTCTTGCTGTAACTTATACAACGTGAGAATGAAATTTGGCTCATTTATAGTCTAAGGCCAAATAGGAACTATCGTAGAAAAAGAGTGTCCATGTGGGAGCTTTTTTCAGTAATCTTGCTGACAGTGCATCCTGCTTGAAGCATTTTGGACACTATTTGTTCAAAAACGTCTTCTCAAAATTATTTTTTCAGATACTACTGTAGAAAAAGAGCGTCCACGTGGGAGTTTTTTTCAGTAATCTTACTGACAGTGCATCCTACTTGAAGCGTTTTGGACACTATTTGTTCAGAATGTCTTCTCAAAATTATTTTTTCAGATACTACTGTAGAAAAAGAGCGTCCATGTGTGAGTTTTTTTAGTAATCTTGCTGACAGTACATACTGCTTTAGAGACTATTTGTTCAGAAACGTATTTTCAAAATTATTTTTTAGATACCACTGTAAAAAAAAAATTTATATTGCTTATATTTTTTTCAAAACCCTAAACACAAAATTATTTTAAAAAACCCTAAACATAATTTAATTAATTATCTTAAAATCCTAAACCTTAATTTTATTATTTTTTTCTTAAAAACCCTAACGCTAACCTTAAACAAAACTAAAAACCCTAAAGTAAAAAGAAGGGCAAAACGCGACACTGAAGAGCATTTTGCTGGCACGTCTCTTGACATCGTGTTGACGTGGCGCGTTTTTGGAAAAATCGGCCCATTCCGATAAATAATTAAAAATTCAGTCTATTTCCTAAATAATGTAAAAAAAAGGTATTTTTGAGTAAAATGGCTGGAATTTAATGAAAAGACTTAATTTAATTTAATTTTTTTTTTTTTTTTACATACAAGCCTAAAATATATTTCTTTTCACATAATCTAATTAATGGAAAGTTTAATCAGCTTACACAGCCCCCAAAAATTTATTGTTAGATTATCCGGAATAAAAAAATAAAATAAAAGAGACAGTGGTAGGAAAGTAAATAAAATAAAAATGGCTGTCATTTTCATAACTTTCTTCCAAACCCAGAATTAAACCCATCCAATTCCCCCATAGTTTGCCTCTGCCCCCTTCCTCTGTTATTCATAAAATAAACATTTTAATATTTTTCACTCTTTTACTCTGTAATTTGCTAAAGAGAGAAAAAAAAACAGAGGAAAAGAAAAGCAAAGAAAACCCAATTTTCAGAGTATAAAAATTAAAGAAAATGGAAGCTTAGAAGAATCTTCAAAACTTTTTTTGTTTTGTTTTTTTTTTTGAGCTCTTTTTACAATATGAACTTTTTTCAATGATTACCCAAACCTTACCCACAATTTTTGTTCATGGCTTGTTCAAGTCACCATTCATTGGAGCAAAGTCAAGAAGCGTTTTCATGGCTGAAATCCATGCCTTTAGCTCCAGAGTACAGGCCTACTTTAGCAGAGTTTCAAGATCCAATTGCATACATTTTCAAGATCGAAAAAGAGGCTTCCCAGTATGGAATCTGCAAAATCATACCGCCAGTACCACCTGCTTCTAAAAAGACAGCAATTGGGAACCTCAATCGTTCCCTTTTGGTTCGTGCTGAAGCCAATGCAAGCTCCGATTTGAAGCCAACACCCACATTCACTACTCGTCAACAACAGATCGGGTTTTGCCCCAGAAAGCCCCGACCTGTTCAGAAACCGGTATGGCAAAGTGGGGAGTACTATACTTTCCAAGAATTCGAAGCTAAAGCCAAAAGTTTCGAAAGGAATTACTTGAAAAAATACAGCAAGAAGGGTACCCTTTCAGCTTTAGAAGTTGAAACCCTTTTTTGGAAAGCAACGGTTGATAAACCTGCCATGGTTGAGTATGCTAATGACATGCCTGGTTCAGCTTTTGTGCCATTGAACCCAAAGAAGAGTATTGGAGGAGGGAGAGAAGCAGGGGAAGGGGTTACAGTAGGAGAAACACCTTGGAATATGAGAGCTGTTTCGAGGGCTAAAGGGTCATTGTTAAGGTTCATGAAGGAGGAGATTCCGGGGGTTACTTCCCCTATGGTGTACATTGCAATGTTGTTCAGTTGGTTCGCTTGGCATGTTGAGGATCATGACTTGCATAGCTTGAATTATTTGCATATGGGTGCAGGGAAGACTTGGTATGGTGTGCCGAGGGACGCTGCGGTTGCTTTTGAGGAGGTCGTCAGGCTTGATGGCTATGGGGGAGAGTTCAATCCTCTTGGTGAGTTTTAGTGAACTATTGATTGTGTTTCCCCTGTTTCTTAGCTAGCTATATGTGAAATATTTTGTATGGACTCTGCATGTGTAAGTAATACTTCATTTAAGATTAACCCATTGGTGTGGTCGACTTCTTTGAGCAAATCAAAACCTTAATAGACTAGGACCAGCTGGTGCTTGAAATTGACTTCTTCTTGAATGGTGTCAATGGCGCCTATAAGAGGTTTTAATTATCAGTTAGCACTATGTGTCAATGGAGGGGAGTTCAGTCCTCTTGGCGAGTTTAGTGAATTATTAATCGTGTTTTCTCTGTTTCTTCACTAGCTGCGTGTGAAATACTTGGTGTTGGCTCTGTATATGTAAGTAGTAACCGATATAGGATTAACCCATTGATGTGATTGACCAGTTTGAGCAAAGGAAAAACTTAGTAGACTAGGACCACTAGGTGCTAGAATTTGACTTATTCTTGAACGGTGTCCATGGCACCTTTTAAGGGGTTTTAATTATCTGTTAGCATTTTGTGTCAATGGAGGGGAGTTCAATCCTCTTGGTGAGTTTAGTGAACTATTAATTGTGTTTCCTCTGTTTCTCTGCTAGTTGTGTGTGAAATACTGTGTTTACTCTGCATGTGTAAGTAGTCCATGTAGGATAATTTGGCATTTTGGTGTGATTGACTAGTTTGAGCAATGCAAGAATTAACTTAGTAGACTATGTGCTCCAATTTGACTTCTTGTTGAGAAGTGTCAATGGAGATTTTTAAGGGGTTTTAATTATGGATTAGTGTTGTGTCAGTGGAGGGGAGTTCAATCATCTTGGTGAGTTCAGTGAACTGTTAATTGTGTTTCCCCTGTTTCTTCACTAACTAAATGGGAAATTCTTTCTGTTGACTATGCATACGGAAGCAGTAGCTTATCTGGGATATGTTGATGAGATTGACTAGTTTGAGCAAAGGAAGACTTAACTTAATAGACTAGGTGCTCAGAGTTGACTTCTTGTTGAGCAGTCTCAATGGAGTTTTTAAGGGTTTTAGTTATCTGTTAGCATTGTGTGTCAATTGGAGGGGAGTTCAATCCTCTTGGTGAGTTTTGTGAACTAGTTTTCTTTTGTTTCTTTGCTAACTATATGTGAAATACTTTGTGTTGACTCTGCATATGTAAGTTGTAGCCCATGTAGGATGACATTGGTGAGATTGACTAGTTTGAGTGAGGGAAGAATTTGACCTTATAGACTAGGTGCTCAAATTTGACTTAATGTTGAGCAGTGTCAATGGGGCTTTTTAAGGGGTTCTATTATGGCTTTGCGTTGTGTGTCAATGGAGGGGAGTTCAATCTTCTCGGTGAGTTTAGTGAACTGTTAATTGTGTTTCCTCTGTTTCTTCCCTAACTGAATGCGAAATACTTTCTGTTGACTTTGCATATGGTCGTAGCTGCTTATATAGGATACTTTGATGAGATTGACTAGTTTGAGAAAAGGAAGAATTAACTCAATAGACTGGATGCTTGAATTTGACTTATTGTTGAACAGTGTCAAAGGAGCCTTTTAAGGGGGTTTTTGTTATCAGTTAGCATTGTGAGACAATTGGAGGTGAGTTCAATCCTCTTGGTGAGTTCTGTGAACTAGTAATTGTGTTTCCTTTGTTTCTTTGCTAACTATATGTGAAATACTTTGTTTTGACTCTGCATATTTAAGTTGTAGCCCATGTAGGATAACATTGGTGAGATTGACTAGTTTGAGCAAAGGAAGAATTGACTTTAGAGACTAGGTGCTTGAATTTGACCTCTTGTTCAACGGTGTCAATGGACCCTTTTAAGGGGTTTTAGTTATCGGTTAGTGTCGTGTGTCAACGGAGGGGAGTTAAACCTCTTGGTGAGTTTAGTAAACTATTAATTGTGTTTCCTCTGTTTCTTTGCTTGTGAACTACTGTGTGGACTCTGCATATGTAACTAGTAGCCATATGGATAACATCGGTGAGATTGACTGGTTTGAGCGATGGAAGAATTAACTTGATAGACTAGGTGCTCGTGTTTGACTTCTTCCTGAATGTTGTCAATGGGGCCTTTTAAGGGGCTTTAGTTACCGATTAGCTGTGTTTAGTGAGGCTATGCTGTTACACATGTATACTGTTTTTGTTAGATTGAATCTACATTCTATGGTATAATTTTCATTGTGTTATGTTATGTATAACCACGAGTTAACATTTACTCTTCAATTTCTGTTAATTTAAGTGTTGGGTTTTAGGATTTTAGATTTCTAGATCGCTTGACTAATCAATATCATCCATGAATTTTTTTTCTTATATTTAATGTAGATTGTGCTTATGCAAGTATTTCGTATTATTCTTATCCTTTTATACCCTTTGATGTAGTGTGGCGTATGATTAGAATAGTACTAATTGACTTTCTAGTGTATCAATGGTTTTTGAATTGCCATTTTGGATCAATTTAATTTTATTCCATGAAATTTCTCTGAGATGATCTGGTTTAACTAGAAAAGCAATTGGATCTCTCATATTTAAGTGATGGTGTTGATATTGTATCTTTTTCCAAATATTTCAATTCAGCAAATTTTACTCTGATTTTTCATGTATTAGTTACCTTTTCTACTCTCGGAGAGAAGACAACAGTGATGTCTCCTGAAGTATTTCTTCATGCCGGGATACCATGCTGCAGGTAAGTTTACCTCATATTCTTTTGCACTCTCGAGTGATCTTAGGTTCAATAAAAATCCTAAATTACCACTTATGATCTTTTACATTGCACTTTTTTGTCTTGCTTTTCATTTTTCTTTCGTGCTATAAGTATTTTAATACTATTTTTTGTTCTTTTAATTAAACTTATGGCCCATCCATTTCTCCTTTTTTTTAGCAAAGATGATTTATTGAGAAGTTTCTTTGAAATTCTTTAAACTTCTATTTATTATCATAGTGTCGTGGTGAGGGATGGTTATCTATCACTTTCTGACGTTAACAGTATTCTGAAATCAGGTTAGTGCAAAATGCTGGGGAATTTGTTGTCACTTTCCCGAGAGCTTATCATTCAGGGTTCAGTCATGGTGAGATTCCTTCCAATTTCTATAAGTTATGATTTTAGGAGGGCTCTAATTTCATCCATATGTGTTTTGCCATTAGGTTTTAACTTTGGCGAGGCGGCTAATATTGCAACTCCGGAATGGTTGAGAGTGGCCAGAGATGCTGCTATTCGAAGAGCTTCAATCAATTACCCTCCGATGGTCTCTCATTTCCAGTTACTTTACGATCTTGCACTTGAATTATGTTCAAGGTATGACTCGTGTCTGGTAAAAGCAGTATCTTCCTTCTCTATCAAATATGGCTGGAACTCTTGTAGTTTGCTGCTCTTACTGGGAATGTTAGCGCAACTCATTTGAATATGCATATGAAATTTAATCGAGTAACTGCTCATTTCTTGCCGTTAGTTGTGACCGGAATTTGTTGCCTTTTTTCAATGTGTTTTGTCCTGCTCCTTTGTTGCTTTTACTTGGTCTCGAATGCCAGAGATGGGTATCTTTGACTTTTTGCCAGTTTTTCCTAGCAATACGTAGACAGTCACAATGTCATTCCATTATGTCGTATATGTGGTTAACGTTAGTACATTAGATTTAACTATGCTGCTCATACTCACTTTTCTTGAAGAATCCGTGTCCAATATATGGATATGGGGATATGACATCCTCCAAATACATGGAGAAACTTGGAAAAATCAAACCATACCCATATCCAATACACTCAAGTCTGAGTAACTTAGCATTAGAATTCTGAAGAGTCTAAGAAACATATCCCTTTAGTTTTTATTTCTTGTTGTTATGAAGTTAATGACTGGACACTGTAAAGGGAAAAAAATCTGTGAATATCTATTGGAAAATTCAAAATTTATACCCAAAGTTGCTTGTAGGATGCTTGAAGTACAATAAATTAAAGAGCAAGAACTTATATTATGCACCTTTTCCTTATTCTTGTTAAGTTTGTCTTTGCAGGATACCTTTGAGCATCAGTGCCAAACCTAAGAGTTCTCGACTAAAGGATAAGAGAAAAAGCGAAGGAGAAAACTTGGTTAAAGAATTATTTGTGCAGAATCTAATACAGAACAATAACTTACTTCATATTCTCGGAAAAGGATCTTCAGTGGTATTACTTCCCAAAAGTTCATCTGACATTTCTCTTTGTTCTGATTTACGATGCCAATCAAGAATAATCCCAAGGATGTCACTCAGTTTATACAAGGATATAATCAAATCATCAAAAGACGTAGGTTCTGATGAGACCATCATAGGTGGGAACGAAAAAATCAAGGGAATAAAAGGTTTCTATTCACTGAAAGGAAATTTTGCTTCTATATATGAAGGTAACCGAGATTCTTCATTTAGTGGAAATGATTATTCATGTAGATTTCCATCGCAGACTTCGAACACAATCAGGGAAAGAGACAGTGCCATTCTAGGTGATGCATTGCCCGATCAGAGGCTGTTTTCATGCGTCACATGCGGAATATTGTGCTTTGCTTGTGTTGCTGTTCTTCAGCCAACCGATCAAGCGGCTAGATACCTCATGTCAGCTGATTGTAGCTTTTTTAATGATTGGACCGTCGGTTCTGGAGTAACCCATGATGGGTTCAATGCTGCTCATGGGGATGCAATCACTTCCGAGCAAAATCCTTGTTCAAGTAGGTTAAATATGGAAACTTTCTCTTATTAGCCGACCTTCATGTGATTTACATGCTAGTGGAAGTAAATATATTTTTACATATATATATTTATTGTTTTGTTTAACGTTTTACTTGTGCTTGACGAACAATAGCTTTGTCTTTATGATGCATATAAGCAATCTGGTAAGTAGACTATCTTCGAATTTGGCTGAAGGCCATTGGCTTCGTACAAGATGTCATATTCAACGAGTGATAGGGATGATAACTCAAATATGTTAATTCGAATTGATGCTTCTGTTTTATGTTACTCTCATGGCAATTGGCTTTTGTTTGGGGCCAGTGAAATGAACAGTTGCTCATATACTTACATCTGAATAGAATGTGATAGCTTTCATGTTTTGAGTTAAACTATGTATACTGTATGATATCTTGATCGATCATATGCTTATCTATAGATGAGGATTCTTATCCGAGCTTCTGGAATTAATATTTTATTTGCTCTGGAAACATCACTACCCTTTTTTTTTTTCTTTCTATTACAGGGAGAATGAATAAAAGTGCTCCAAATTCTTTATATGATGTCTCTGTTCAGCCTGTTGACTCCAAGTTTCGGATGGGAGATCTGAGCAACCAGGTGCTGGAAGATACTGAAAAACGGGGAGAGAGTTCTGCTCTCGGCCTATTGGCTTCAACATATGGAAATTCATCTGATTCTGAAGAAGATTGTCCTGAACCAAATGCTACCATCTTTCATGATGAGACAAATCCCACAAATGTTTCACCAGAAAGGAAAATTCAGTATAAAGATTCCGGTTTTTCTCCCAGTGATGTGAACACAAGTCGTAATCCTTCATTATCAAGGCTCGATTCTGAGGGGGAATCTCCATTTGACATCAAGAATGGAAGCCCTGAAACATTTGACCCTGATCTTGAGTTTAAAACTGATAATCTTATTTCAAGAAGATCCAATGGTTTGGAGGATAAGTTTAGAGATCCAATGACATCATCACATGTTAATCCGAATTACTCTCGAGCTGCTCATGGCATAGAGAAAATGAGGTTTAGCATGGCTGTCTTACCAATGGAGAATGTGGATATTCCATGTGTTCAAAGGACGGACGAAGATTCTTCTCGAATGCATGTCTTCTGTCTTGAGCATGCTGTAGAAGTAGAACAGCAACTTCGCCAAATCGGAGGAGTGCAAGTATTTCTCCTTTGTCATCCAGGTACATTCTGGCCTGGGAAAATGAATAAACATTAACTGTTTTAGGTTCTTTTCTTTTCCATCTTTAACAACTATATTGTCTATTAAACAATGCAGAGTATCCAAAAATAGAAGCAGAAGCAAAGATAGTAGCTGAAGAACTTGGAATTGATTATCCTTGGAATGACATCTTATTCGGGGATGCTACTAAGGATGACAAAGAACGGATCCAGTCAGCTCTTGATAGTGAGGATGCTATACCTGGGAATGGGGACTGGGCAGTAAAGCTTGGTATAAACCTATTTTATAGTGCCAATCTCAGCCGTTCTATGTTGTACAGTAAACAGATGCCATACAATTGGATTATATACAGTGCATTTGGTCGAAATTCTTCTGATAGCTCACCGAAAAAGTTGAATGTGTATGGGAGGAGGTCAGGCAAGCCGAGAAAAGTAGTGGCGGGAAAATGGTGTGGTAAAGTTTGGATGTCAAATCAGGTTCATCCCTTTTTAGCACAAAGGGATCCTGAGGAACAAGAGCAAGAAAGAAGCTTCCATGCTCGGGCAATTTCGGATGAAAATGATGAGAGGAAACCGGAAAATGTTCCGAAAGCTGAAACAATGAAGGTGGTTAATAGAAAGAGAAAATCGAGGGCAGAGATCACACTGAACAAGAAAGTGAAACGTGTTGAGTCAGAGGGTGCAGTTTCGGATGATTCATTGGATGGTAGTTCTCTTAGGCAGCAACAGATAGTTTTCAGAGGCAAGAAACCTAGGCTGGTCGAGAAAGAAGAGGCAGTTTCATGTGATTTGCTCGATGATGATTCTCTTCTGCGTCACTGGAATCTCTCAAGAAATAGAAGGGCTAAATTTATTGAAAGAGAAAATGCAGAATCAGAGGATGCAGAAGAAGATTTTACCCATCAGCAGCAACGGAGCAATCTCAGAGGCAGGCATCACAAATATATCGAAGAAGATGATGAAGTTTCTGGTGATTTACTCAATGAAAGTTCTCTTAAGCAGTATAGGAGAACTCCTAGAAGCTTGCAGGCCAAATTTTCGGATGGAGAAAATGGTGTATCTGATGATGAACAAGAGGAAATTTCACATAAGCTGCATCGGAGGATTCCAAGAGGCAAGCAAATCAAGTCATCCAAGAGGAATACAGCTGTCTCGGATGATTCCCTTAAGCAGTATAGAAGAATGCGTAAAGGCAAACAAACAAAGTTTTTCGAGAGAGATGATGCAATGTCAGATTATGCATCAGACGATGATTCTCAGTATCAGATTAGGAGGATTCCTAGAGGTAAGCAAATGAAGTGCATGGAAAGAGATGATGCCTTTTCGGATGATTCAGTAGAGGATAATTCTCAGCAGCAGCATCAGAGGATTATTAGCAGCAAAGCGGCCAAGTTTACTGAAAGGAGGAGGGTTCATAGAAGTCAGCTAACCGAGTTTATTGAGGCGGAAGATGCAGTTTCATCTGATTCTCCAGATGACAACAGTTCTCTTCGGCAGCCTCGGAGGATTCCAAGAAGTAAGCAACCTGAAATTCTTGAGAGGGAAGATGCAATTTCAGATGATTCGTTGGATGGTTCTCATCAATCAAATAGGAGCCTTAGAAACCGAAAAAAGAAAGGCCCGACACTATGTCAAATGAAGCGAGAAACCGCTCAGAATGTAAAACAAGTGAAACGTCGGTTAACGGAACAGGTTATCTCTCAACAAGTGAAACAAGAGACTCCTCAGAATCGGAACACCAAAATTAAGCAAACTACCAGGCACTGCAGTTCATCATCTGATGAAGATGATATAGAAGAAGGTGGACCGAGCACACGCCTAAGGAAAAGAACCCGAAAGCCACCGAAACAGCCGGAAACAAAACCAAAAGAGAAGAAGCAAGGCGGTAAGAAGAAAGTGAAGAATGCTTTGAATTCGAAAACCTTATCTGGTCAAAACTCTGCAAAAGGAAGAGACGAAGAAGTGGAATATCAGTGTGACATGGAAGGCTGTTCGATGAGTTTTGGCTCGAAACAAGCTCTGCTCCTGCACAAAAGGAACATTTGTCCAGTCAAAGGGTGCGGGAAGAAGTTCTTCTCCCACAAATACCTGGTTCAGCACCGTCGAGTTCATTTAGATGACCGACCTCTTAAATGCCCATGGAAGGGCTGTAAGATGACATTCAAGTGGGCTTGGGCTCGAACCGAACATATCAGGGTTCACACAGGTGCTCGTCCTTACGTATGCGGTGAGGAAGGCTGTGGCCAGACATTTCGTTTTGTGTCGGATTTCAGTCGTCATAAACGGAAAACTGGGCACGCTGGGAAGAAAGGTAGATGATAAATTTAGAAGGAAGGGAAAACTGTAATTTTAACATTGTAATGAACCTGTTATTGAATGGTAGGCTAGGGTTAGGATTTCACCATTGTTGTCATTCAGGAAGCTGTTAAATTATGTTCTGTCTTGGGATTTCATTAAGCCCCATTCATTCACTCTCAAATTAGAGCAGTTGGTTGGATCTTGAATCAGATTATTGCCCTTTCATTTCTGATTTAATTATTAACATTCTAACTTCAGGGCTTGATTTGCAATTTGATTTACTTTTGGTTTATTATTATTATTATTAGGAATGAGACTTTGGCAAAGCTGGCAGAGACGGATGCTTTGGTTTTGAGATTATTATGCACAATTAAATGAATACTATTGTTAGGTGTGAATTTTAGATTGGTTAAAGTACCTAAGAGTTTTTGTATGATAGGGTTTGATTAAATTAGTTTCTATTATTAAATGAATTAATTTAATCTTTATATTATTAAAAAGAATTAAATAAGTGTAAATTATCACAAATTTAACATTTATTGTATACAAAATGTCTTGATTATTTTTTAATTGCAGTTTAAATCCAAACAAATATTTCATTTACAAAGCGATAAAAACTTTAAAAATATTAACTTTATTAAATGGTAAATTATGTTTTTAAATGGTAAATGTTAACTTCATTCCAATTTGGTCTTATTTGATTCTTTTTAATAGTAAAACTAAATCGATTCATTTAATAATAGAAGATTTAATTTGACTGGGTCCCTATAATGAAACCTCTCAAGTCAATTTGTAATTCTCTTTCAAAAAGAAAAGGTTTGATTTTGAAAGTTGACAAATTTAATTGGTGACATGACGAGAAGGGCTTATATATTATTATCTTTGTTTTATTTTTTTAATAATATTTATGTTTGAAGTTCGTGATTGACTCTTCTAACAACATTATATTTAAAGTTTGAATTTGCATTCTTCCAATTGCTAAGGTATGTATTGATTACTCAAGAAAGTGTTGATTCATGCCTATTTAGTTTGTTTCTGCGTCTTACTTGTAACATATGGATGTAACACCCCTAACCCACATCTATCGTCGAAATATGGTTAGGGGAGTTTACAAAAAATTATAGATAATTTCACTATTTCCTTATATGCATATCAAAGCTGTCCCCTTGAGTTGTATTAACTAAATTATTTATATCTAGAGTTACAAAATTCTAAATTAAGATCCGCTTAATGTTTTTAAAACTAAACTCAAATATCTTTCTACCATAAAAATTTTAAAATTTATAATTTAACCAATAAGTATAGTAAAACCTTCAAATTTATCCCTGTTCTGCTATTTGACAGCTTCGACCTTTCTTCATTAAAATTAATTATCTCTTAATACGAGATTTGGATGATGTTTCCGTTTGTTTCTATTTAAATAGACTCATTAAGAATTTAAACATATAAAGTTAAAACTATAATTATTTTTTAAATTTTTTATGATTTTCTAAAGTCAGAACAGGGGAACCCGAAATCATTCTGACCTTGTCTCACAAAATTTATTATATCTTATAATTTACAATTTTGTTGCTTACATCGTTTCTTCTATGAAAAACTAGACTCAATTAAATTTAATTTAATGCTTTATTAGACCTCTAATTCGGTTTTCACAATTTTTGGTGATTTTTCAAAGTTGTACTATTGCTGCTGTCCAGAAACTATTTTAATGCTAATTTTACTCTTTCATGATTCTTTGTATTAACTTTTATTTAGACATACTTAATCATTATACTTTTAGGCACCTCTTATGCATATTCGACTAATATTTTACCTCTCATCATTCAATCACATCAACATTATAAGGCAAATCATGCAAATACCACAATACCAAAACGCAAACCAAATAAATGATTAATATCTACATAACACCTATAGACTAACATTTAATCAAAATAACCTATACATGCCATTATAACTAGAATCAAGTTATCCATAATTACCGAAAGAACCAATGAATAGTGTGATATGGCACCGATAAGCTTCCAACCTATTTGAGCTTTCGATAATCTGTAAGATAGATAAATAAAACAACATGTAAGCAATTAATGCCTAGTAAGCTCGTATAATCTTTAATCATACAAATTTATTTCAATTATAAAACTTTACATATAAAAAATAACCCATTATTGTTACTGTAATACTTATAAATTGTTCTCACTAATTCACAAGGTGAACTAATCCATGGTATCACTCATAGACATATACCCTCAAGCTTTGCAAAATTTTATATAACTTTAACTCTTCTACACTTATTTCATATGCATGTCATTCAGCCATAGTTACAAGTTAGTGCATTTAACCAAGCCTTGTTCATATTGGATACATAATAAGTCATTTCATAAGAAATTTCATAATTTAAGCCTTACCATCCTTTCATGAGCACTAACTTACTTTCACTTAAATACTTACCTTTTCAGTGCTTCAAATAAATAAATATACTACTATTCGATCAATAGCTTGGCACTTGCCTAATCATCAAGCAACAACAATAGTTAGAGTACTTACACATCTTACATATAAATTCAATATTGATAAACTTATTTTCTCGACATATCACACTTAGATTTAATAATCATCATCATATACATAATCTTCTTATATCAACATATTAAAGTTAAACACATATTTATATGTCACTTTTCAATATATATTAAATAAATATCATTCCCATGTCACATTTCAATATATATATCAAGTAAATATCATTTTCAAGACACTTTTCAATATATATCAATTAAATATCAATACCGAATATTTTAGATATAATTTCATAAATATACCATTCATTACACTTTTAATTCTCATATCGTATTATTTCAATCTCATAATTTCTATTCAATAGCTTTTCTCATTAGGATACACAATTCAATTTCAACATCAATATCCATTTCATGAATCCATAATTCATGCAATTTCATGCATTTCAATTGCATATTTCATTTCGTTGTCCATTCCAATCCATATTCAATATCAATCAATTGGCCAAATCATTTGTTTACCCCTATTAACCCGACTCGGACTTGGACGGATACACGGATCCAACCAAAACACGCCAGTACGGCACTCAGTGCCTCATCGGATAGTTCGAAGCAATAAGTTGACATCCAGTGTCTCATCGGCCATGCCGAAGTAAGTTGGTACCTAATACCTCATCGAATTTATCCGAAGTAATATAATGACACCCAATGTCTCATCGACTAGAAAATCGAAATAAACTTGAACACTTCCAACCCTATGGCATGCCAACTATATCCGACTTAGCCCGACTAGTTAATAGGGTTTCCAAATCACTTTTCAATTTCCAATCAATACACATTTCAATTAATCAAATATATTCATAATTCAATACAATTCAATTCATTTTTCAATAACAATCAATATTTATTCCAATTCAGTTATTTCAATATAATCAATATATATATACCAACTCAATCAATATATTTCAATAAATTCATCACTTATTAAATCTATCCGTTTCAAAATATCCAATATTCAAATATCACTATTCCACATACATTCAATTCAATAACAATCAATATTCCCTGTCATGTGATTCTCATGAATTTCTTATGTATTTATTTCGTTAACTATTCATATTTATAAATTTTCCGTGTTTTTAACATATAATATAAATAAATACATAATATCATACATCAATTCAATATAAATATCAAATTTAGATCATATGAACTTACCTGGGCCTATTTGTAGAATTTATAGAAATTAGGGACTAGTCTATTAATTTTCTTTTCCTCATTTATCTTCGGTTTCTTAATCTATAATATGAAATTTCTCATTCATTAGCATCTATTCCATTATAATTCACTTTAAAATTTATACCCTTTAATTTTTGAAATTACACTTTTACCCTAAATTTTTATAATTTTTACAATTTAGTCCTGCTCAATTATCCTATCAATTGAGCTAATTTTCCTTAATTGAAAATTTACCTAATTATTTTAGACTACCATACAGCCATTAATATTCATAATTTTAATACCAAACCCTAATTCTTAACTTTTCACAATTAGGTCCTAAAATCAATTTCTATTGAAATTACTTGATAAAATCATCATATAACAAAATTAAAACTTCAACTCCATGTTAATTCATCATAAACATCCAGAACTAATCAATGGTAACTTCCAATATTACCCATAAAATCAAAAACTAATGAATTAGATAGTTGGACCTAATTGCAAAAGTCTTAAAAACACAAAAATTACAATAAAAGAGCAAGAAATAAACTCATATGGTGCCAATAATATGAAAAACCAGCTTCTTGGAGACCTCCCATGGCATTTTTATGAAGAAAAATGAAGAAATATCTAGATTTCTCATGAAAATTCAATTTTAACTATTAATTTTACTTGTTTTCCAATTTTGCCCCTTGTTCACACTGTTTCCTTGCTTATTTTCTTTGCCCATACCGTCCAGCCCATATATTTTGGGTATAATTGCCTTTTATATCCTTCCTTATTAGACACTTAAGCTATTTAATCACTCTAACAAGTTTTTGAACCTTTTACAATTTAGTCCTTTTTAATTAATTAACTATCAAAACGTTAAAATTTTCTAACGAAACTTTAATACTAACTCTATGACAGTCCATAAATATTTATAAAAATATTTATGGCTCGGTTTATAAATTTGAGGTATCGAGATTTGAGGTCTCGATACCTCGTTTTAGACCCAATTTACCTAATAAATTCTTTTAAATCACAAAATTCACTAATTCAAAAATACTTCTAAAATCACACTTGACTAATATATTGATTTATTAAATTTTTGAACTCACTTGTCGGATTTAGTGATCCCGAATCATTATTTCCGACACCACTGAAAATCAGGCTGTTACAATGGATATCAAAACCCTAGTGTAACACTAATATATCCATCCTTATACCGACCCGATCGTCGGGTCAAGATATCGAGATTCTACATTTGTTGCTGAAGCAACGACAGTCAAATTTAATTGGTTCTAAATGCTTATTTAATCAATTTGATCAATTTAAGCTTTTGATATGCTCTAATATCATTTCCGAGTCTTATATGGGTTTATTGTAGCCTTTAAAATAGTATAAAGAGAAATAGGGACTAAAGTGAAAGGTTCTCAAAATTTTGGGGCAACATCGAGGGTTCCTCATCATGACGTCTAATCATGATGTCACATACTGACTTATGTGATTGCAACATGGTTCCTCCTTCGTCGCGACGAGATACTATTTCATATGTTTTACCATATTTCAAGCTTTTAATATCCAAGTCCTTCAAAGTTCAAAATTCAATCAATTCAATTCATTTCACATATCATTCACATTTACCCATTTATAATCTCAAATCCACGTAATAAAACATGATATTCAATCAAAAATAGTAAAATTATTAAAAATGAACACAATTAGCACCTTAATTCATTAGGACTACCTTAATTCATTTTATAATCATCATTCACTTTGCACCTTAACAATATATTTGAACTTCTCTTATGTACTAACAAATCTATTATTTGCAACAACTTCTTAGCAAAATCACTTTTCTATCATTTTTCCTCCTCCTCCTCCTCTCCATTCCACTTCCTTAATGTTTATTATATATATATATATATATATGAATATTTGGTTTTTAACATATCATGCTTATATGAAACATTAATTAAGGTTTTTGTAGTTAAACACATACTCTTATCAAGGTTGTCCATTTGAGTGACAGTCACTAATTTATTTATTTCTTGGTCTATAGAATTTGAAATTAAGATCCGCTTGTTATGTTTGAAACTAAACTCAATGAGATTTATACCATAAAAATTTCAGAATTTCTACTTAATTCAATTAATACAGTTTTTTCTTTAAATCTTCCCCTGTTCTACTGCTAGGTAGCTCTATCCCTTATTCACTAAAAATTAAATATCTTTCGATACAAGTCTCATATTATGTTCCGTTTGTTTTCCTTGAAAATATATTCATTAATATTTTATTAATATAAATTTCATATCCTAAATATTTTTTACAATTTATAATGATTTTTCAAAATTATAACAAGGGAACCTGAAATTATTTTGATATTATCTCACAAAATTTATTATATCTATTAATCTACAATTTTATTGCTTACAAATTTTATTCTATGAAAAACTAGACTTGGTAATATTTAATTTAATATTTTATTCAACCTCTAAATCAATTTCTAAAATTTTTAGTGAATTTTCAAAGTTGAACCATTGTTGCTATCCATAATTGTTTTAATGCTAATCTTACTCTTTCATGGTTTTGTATTAACTTTCATTTAAACATACATAATTATTATACTTTTAATTATTTTCCAATTTAATCCTTAGAAGTCACTTATCATCAACATATAGTTTTATCATAACTTCTCTTATTTCAATTATAAATTTCACAAGTTTACAATTTAATCCCTAAGATCATGAAAATTCATTATTTGCTATAATTTCACCTTAACATCACTTTGTAATTAATTCACTAACACTCAAAATTTCATTTAAACTTCCTAACACAATTCTTTATTTCACACATAATTTTTGCACACTTTACAATTTAATCCCTATTATAAAAATTTAATGTAAATTGAAATTTTCCCACACATTCATTTTTTATGTCATCACAATTTCATCACACTTCATTTGTATTCTCTTTTGAACATTCAGTTTCACATAACTTATTTTGTTTACTTTACAATTTAGTCCATCTTTCTACTACTTCAATATACCAATTTAATTTTCATACATAATATTTGCACATTCACAATTAATTCAACTATTTTAGCATACTCTACACTTGATCAAAAATTTTTTTTGAAAAAAATCCCTACTAGATTTTATTCAATTTGAGCAATATTGTAAAGTAAAAATAAAACAGTAAGTTGTAGGCCTGTGAGTTGGCCCATAGACCAGAAAGCAAATGGAGGCCCAAACAGGAAAGCTTAAAAGAAAAACAAAACAGATTTTAAAATTCAAAAAATAAAGTAAAATTAAATTCTTGATTAAAATTAAATAAAGTAAAATTCTTGAAATACTTACCTTATCTCTTTAATTTCCTCGCTTTTTCCACCACTTTCTTCACTTCCACTTCCAATTTCTTTCTTCCAAGATGATATTCTAACTCTCTAATGTCTCTACTTTACTTCTCCTTTTGGGTGAATATGGAAATTTTCAAGAAATTTGGGAGAAAAAGTAGGATTTCATGGTAAAAAACCAAATTGCAAAGAAATGAAAACCCCTTTACATCTATTTATAACCAACGTGACATGCATGGAAGATGAGGAGATTTTCTACACTTTTCTTCAAAATATCTCATATAATTATTTAATTCAAATATTAAAATATCTTATAAAATAATAAAATAATCAACCAATTACAATTGAATACCTTTTATCCTTAATAATTATACCATATAATTATCTAATTTGAGTAATAACCATTTTACGCTTCACATTTCTTCAAAATTTAATTCTTAAGTCACTAATCACTTTTGATAAAATTATGATTTAGTCCATCTTATTTCTTTCACTTATTCAATTTGGTCCCTACATCGCAATTTCATATATTAATAAACTGGGCTATTTACTTTTAATCTTTAAATTTTCTCATATTTACACTTTAACCTATTGAATTTTGAATAACTGTACTCGTGTCTCAAAATTTTTGACATTATTACAATCTAATCATTTCCTTAGATCAACATTCTTCTTAATTCGAAATTTTCTTTGGCATCACTTACCCCTTTTCTTTTATCATCTTTATATCTTTTTCTCATTTTACCGGTAAATAAATTATACACTATTTTAATTTAATACCACTTTTATAATATATCGACTTTAAGGGTGTTACACCTAGTGTCGATATGTTAAATTGTTTTAAAAACATTTTTAACACTTTAAAATACTTGTAAATGACTCAAAAATATTTGGTACATCATAAAATATATATAGAACATGTTTTATAATTATATAAAGTAAATATGAATAAACAAACAAATTACCTTTTCTTTTTTTAGTTTCCGAAGGTACCTATTGGAGCGAACCCAGTAACTAATCATCCGCATTCAGTGGGCCATTAAGGGGGTAGATGCTAGCCACAAGTTTTAAACAAATTGCCTTTTCATATGCTTAAATGTAACATCCCTCACTTGTCCCCGTCGTCGGTATCAAGTTACAGAATGCTACAGTACAAAATAAAACAATTACAAACAATTAATAGTCAAATTACATTAACTTCAATCATATCAAGCATTCAACACTATTTTAAACCGTTTTACGCGTCTCAAACGATCTTACGTGAGCTCTAAGATTGAAACGAGAATGAACAGGGATCAAAATACAACATTTTCAAAAGATAATGACACTTCTACAAAATAGGGGTCACACGGACATGTACTCAGGTTATGTAACAAACTGTAACTGTGTAGAACTGGAGTCACACGGCTGTGTGTCCAGGATGTGTAACTCATTGTGACCATGTGGGTCAACTTGTAAAAATTCATCATATGTCACACAATCGTGTGGTTGAGCTGTGTAACTAACTGAGACCGTGTGAAAAACTAAATAACCAAATCTATAGTACTCATACAAGTGTATAACCAGCCCGTGTGACAATCGGGAGCTGTGTGATTCTAATGCTTCATATTTACCAATGGACACACGGTCATGTCACTAGTCCGTGTGTGACACATGGTCATGTGGTACAAAAATAGGTCACTTGAAGTTTGTTTTCAAAACTAACCATAATTAGCAATCCCAAATAAACATTTAACCACATATGACCTATTCAAAAGACTTCAAAACCACGCTAACACATATCATTCTCTAAACATTAAACTAATATGCCCTTCAAGGCACCACAACTTACTCAATTCAAAATGGTTAAATCAACACTTACCAAAACTTAATTATAACTAACTATATGCCATCAAACACCAATTCCAAACACATACAAGTAGCCACATTTCTAAAACCAAACAATATGCCAAATTTGACATAAATGCTACAGCAATGTCATCCCTAACCATCATACCATTTCCACATCACAAATCATTTTCAAAATGCACTTAGAAGCAACATAAAATCCACATTCAAAGTTTCCATTCATCTAAACAATTAAGGCATACCAAAATAACTACATACATATTCATAATCATTACAACCATATTAGTACCAAAAGTCATATAAAGACTAAAGTGACAAGTCTTAAAACCAACATATCCATAACTACACCTATGTTCAAGACATATAGCCATTCATGTTGGACCTATACAACCACCTAAGTACATGCCACATCTAACTAAGCCAAAATGATCAAAACTCTACCGAATCGAATAGTGGATAGTGTGAGCTCTGATGTGATCCACTCAATGTGTTCGATAACCAACTATCTACAAAAAAGAAAAGCAAAACAATGGTAAGGATTTTGGAGGCTTAGTAAGTTCGTACATAAATCGATTTAACTTACCTTGACATTAAATATTATAAGTAAATGAAATCACATAACATAAGCAAGGGTGAAGCCAAATTTTTTTTTAAGGAAGGCCAAAATTAAATTGTAATTTTTACAATAGTAAAAATGCAATTTCATCATTTTAATAGCCTATATCTTTATAATTTTCAAAGGATTAAATCACATTTTTATCATTTTTAGGGGGCAAAGTGTAATTTTACCTTTACTAAATTAAATTTTTAAAAATTTTATATAACCTTAGCATTTCATACATATAACCATTGGTTTCACTGTTGATCTTGCCATTCGATTCAATTTCATTTAGTTATTGTTTTCACTCGAAGAACTATAGTAAAGTTGTAACACCCCTTACCCGAGACCGTTGCCGGAGTCTAGCATGAGGCATTACTAGACTTAACTACTAATTTGGGGCATAAAAATTGAAACTGTCCATCTGCATCATGTTGACTAAATTGACTATAACTCGAGTTACGAAACTCAAAATTAAGATCCGTAAGTTTTTCTTGAAACTAGATTCATATATCTTCTTACTATAGTTTTTCCAGAATTTTTCATGTGGCCAATTAGTACAGTTTATTCATTAAAGTTTCCTCTGTTTCACTGTTCAATGGTTCTGACCTATCTTTACAAAAACTCAGTTATCTCATTGTAAAAAATTAAAATAATGTTCTCGTTTATTCCAATAAAAAATATACCCATTAACGATTCTAATAATATAAACTATGCTCCATGATTTTTTTTTTTTTTACAATTTTTAATAATTTTTCCAAGACAGAACAGGGGATCATGAAGTCATTCAGAACCAGTCTCACTAAAACTTAAATATCTCATAATATAAAATTCCTTTGCCTAATCTGTTTCTTTCATATAAAAATATACACAATAAGCTTTAATTCAATATCTTATTCACTTTCTAATTCCATTTATCTTATTTTTGGTGATTTTTTCAAAATCACGTCACTGCTGCTAACTAAAAACTGTTTCATTGCAAAATATGGTCAACTAGTTTATAACATCTTTACTCCATTTCATTTAAACTCTATACATTAACCAAACTTATATAAATACTAAAGCCAAATCAACCAAAACTACAACCAAACATAATCATCAAGCCAAAATATAAATTCCAAGATTAACAAGATGGACAAGCCATTTTTGCATGGCTTATACAAATATATACAACTTCAAAACCAAACATAATATTTCTAACCTATACATGCCATATATGTTCATAGTTTAACTTATAAAAAGGGTACAAAAGATAGTTGATAGTGTGATTGACTTTGACAATGATCCCCGAGCTCGTACTTAGTCTTCAAAATCTATAAAATAATCAAATAAACACACACAGTAAGCTGACATAGCTTAGTAAGTTATAAGCATTTGTAAAATATACAATTTAACATTTTACAAATTAAACCAATTTATCATGATCATTAACGAAACTCATAATCATAAGTATAGATCATATTACCATTCATTTACTACCATATTTAGTAGTTTCAAAACCGAATACTCATGCATTCCTCATTAGATTTCATGTTAAACTATGCACCATTATTTCATCTCAAAACAAACTCAAAAACTAATAATCACAGCTCATTTCTTTAGTTTCATAAGCAAATATAACTTACCACATTAGTACTAAATTTCCCAACTATCATGAATCACATACCTGTTTAATTTCATTTCGTTTATCACATTTCACTAGTTGATATTCTTGGAGGATCCGCAAACCCGCACACTTAATGCAAACCATGTAACGTATTGCACATTTAGTGCCGTTACTTTGATAAAGTGCACACATAGTGCCAATTACTTGTAATGTATTGCACACATAGTGCCATTACTTTTATTTCCACACATTTAGTGCCAAATAACCGATTTTGCACACACAGTGCTCGGTATTCAATTTCGTACACCTAGTACTTTACTTGAAACTATGATTCACTTCAACAAACACATATATACTTAAACATTCAATTTTGCTTATCACATCCACTTTCCAACAACACATTCGGTTATACTATTAATATGCAAATATGCATCACATTCAATCAATTCCATCACTTAAATATATATCTCACATAATTATCATTTTCATATATGCATACATCTCATTCAACTAAATTCACATTTCCATCAATTATTTCATTTGGCATTACCATATTGTCCATATATTGTAACATCCTAAATTTTTGGGCCTATGCATTTAATGGGTGAATATGTGGAATGAGATAATTTAAGTGTTAGGGGCCCAAATTTTAAGTTTTAAGGAGCTCAAATCTTCTAATTTAAGTTAGTTAAATTTGGCATTAGGGATTAGGGAGTTAGGGCACAAGGCTATTTTTTTGGGAATTTTATTATATTTATTCTATGTGGATAATAAGCAGATAAAGGCTATTATTTAGGATTTAGTCTTTAAGGATAATAAGCGAGATAAAGACTATTTTTGAGGAGATAATAGATTAAGATAAGGGAAAAGGGATAGGAGCTATCATGTGTGGCAGTGTTGGCTGAAAATCAATCTCTGCTAAAGGGAGGAATCGGTTTTCTATATAAAGAGGGGGTGTGCCAAAATTTTGGAAGCCTTTCTTTTATTTTCTTTTCTCATCTTCTTCCTCTCAAAAGCAGAAAACCACCATTTTCTTCACCCTTTCTTCCTCTCTAAAATTTCCTGGTTGGCCGAATCTTTTAACCTCTATTGTTATTTTTCTTCTAATCCCTAAAAGTTGAAATCACATCTCTATTATTCTATTCTTCTCCTTAATATTCATTGGCCAAATCTCTCTTAGTCATCTCTTCAATTCTTAAATCTTCTAAAACCAAAATTCTTAGATCTCACCTCCGAAGATGCGAATTTTCTTGAAGAAAGTCTGCTTGTGCCGAATCTGAAGAAAACAATAGGTATGTGTCGATTTTGAGTTTCCAATATTTCTCCGGCTTTTCAAAGTCCCTAGTCGAATGGCTATTTAGTGACTAATCAAGGGTTTTTCTTATTTTCGACATTTCGGGATCTGAAGAGGAGTCCAATGCTTAGATCTCTAAGTCAAAGATCAGTAACACTCAAGTCGTGTTATTTTCGGGATTTAAGGGTAAGGAGATTGGTTTATTTATAAATATATGAAATCGGGTAGAACACTAACCAAGGCCGAATATAGGAGAGGTTGCTTTTTGAGCAAAGTTGTAGATCGGGATAACAAGGATATCGACTAAGAATATTGGATTTCGCGATATCAGGTGTGTAACTTTCCACACCATCTAGATCTATTTGCTAAATACATGTTTATAAGTCTTATATGTTCTGAAAAATGTCGAAATACCGGCATAACGATTTAAACCCAAAGACGGTAAAACAAATCACCAAGTTAGTGATCTCTGTCATTCTAAGTGAATGTTCTGATTAAATGATATGAGTATGCAGATTTTCTGTGATTGCATGGGGTTGGGTTTGATGAAAGGGGAAGTGCTCTGTTGTAGCGGTTGTTGCCGTGACCTATTGTAGCGGCTTTTGCCGTGATCTGTTGTAGTGGCTTTTGCCGTGATCTGTTGTAGTGGCTTTTGCCGTGATCTGTTGTTGTGACTTTTGCCGTGACCTGTTGTAGTGGCTACGGCCATGATTTGATGATGAGCAAGACGATCGCCATCAAGGCGATGTAGCGGTGTGGGTTGATTGTAGAAATCCCCAATGGTGTGAATGGATGGTGCGGGGCGTGTAGCGGATGGAAACCTAGGATCCAGGTTGGGCTTGCATATTATTTTTATTATCTATATTAATTCGATTATTTTAGTTTTATGGGGCTAAGGCCCAAATCTAATGGTGCATGAGGTTGCTGCTCGAGTCTCATGACTCAACCAATTAATTAACATTTCGGTAGCATTTAGTGCATCGGACCCGGTGAAGAGCAAGCACAAGGTGGTCATGCAAAAGAACATTTGGATCCAGCAAAAAGACTCTAGTTATTATTTTATATTCTTATTTAATGGATTTTAAATCTCGTTGTAATAAGGCCATGGGCCACCAGTTTATATTTTGTTTTATTACGGGCTTTTATTACTTTTAGTTATTTAAATTTTTATTTTTAATTGAACTAAGGCATGTATTTAAATTTGGGTTTTTAATTCATAAAGGCATAGCTTATCTAAATTAACAACCTATTAATTTTTCCCGAATAAAAGGTTAAACTCAAGGAAAATATTTTCCAAAAATGCGACATGTTTTATTAAATCTTCTTAGTGACATGCCAGATCCGGTCGTAGTGTTTGGGCTGGGTTTGGGGTGTTACAAATTGGTACCAGAGCCCGGTTCAAAACTCGGCTTTGGGGTTTTTGGGTTCAAAACGTTTTCTAAAGGTGGGCTTTTGAAACTTGCATGTTGTTTTTTTTGAAATGATAACAGGTTTGTTAGCTCGGCATGACACCTACGTCTCCGGCCCAAGTCCGCCAGGTAAGTACTCTAAACCATTGTGTGATATATATATGTGGGCTTGATGGGCTTTATGGGACGTAGGCTAGTTTAATTAGACTTTGATGGACTATAGGCTTAACTTAAACAACTTCTTAAATTCCATAAGACTTAATTTATCAAACAAATCCGTGAACTAGTCACGAAAGTTAGGGTGTGGCAATAGGCATACGCATGTCTAGGGGTCGATACAGGAGAGCTTGGTATTTAAGCGATCCTAGTGACTCATCTCCTCTTCACTAGAATCCTACAGTGCGTAGTGATTGCTCACCCTAACCATGAGGACGTGTTGATGTGCCAAAACTTATAATTAAAACCCGAAAGGGACCAACCACTGCTTTTTCTCACAAAATTGCTAAAATATCCTTATTTTGAAAAAAAATACCCATGATTTGCAAATATACCCGAATTACAAAGTCAACTGAATTTTTCCATAGAAAACAAAAACAACAACAACAACAACAAAATATCCCTAATTTGTAAAATTACCAAATTACCCTTGATTTGTAAATGACCGAAATATCCCTAAATTTCAAAATTACCGAAATACCTTAGATTTAAAAATTACCAAAATACCCTAGATTTGTAAAATTATCGAAATACCCCTAAATTTCAAAATTACCGAAATACCCTCGAGTTGGAAAATTACCAAAATACAATCACGGAACTTTATTTTGGAAAATTATGAAAATACCCCTGTAGGTAAAATTACGAAAATACCCCTATATAGTGAAATGATGAAAATACCCCTAGGTGGTGAATGTAAGTTTATAAGGCTGTTTTTATGATTGATGTGTGCTGAATGTTGGCTGAAGGTGAACTCTAGGACTAGGAAGTATCGACTTGAGAATTAAACCCGTAGATAGAATTCGAATTCGAAAGAACTACTATCGAAATGATTTTACATAAGATTGTTCGCGGTTAATAAGTGGGAAGAATTAATTATTCATAAAATTCTTAATCGGATAAGCGTCAATCGAAAGAATGAGTACAAGGGACGAAGATGCTTCAGATGCACGAATAATGGCGCGTACCTACCATAGTATACTAAGTGTTTATTTTGGCTTTAGAATTAGAGTGCCCAATGAAAGCATAGTGGTGAGACTTAGGTAGTATGATTTCTAGTTAGTTGGAAATTTCGAGGACGAAATTTCTTTAAGGAAGGTAGAAGCTGTAACATCCTAAATTTTTGGGCCTATCGTTTAATGGGTGAATATGTGGAATGAGTTAATTTAAGTGTTAGGGGCCCAAATTTTAAGTTTTAAGGAGCCCAAATCTTCTAATTTAAGTTAGTTAAATTTGGCATTAGGGATTAGGGAAGTGGACGGCACAAGGCTATTTTTTTGGGGGAATTTTATTACATTTATTCTATGTGGATAATAAGTAGATAAAGGCTATTATTTAGGGATTTAGTCTTTAAGGATAATAAGCAGATAAAGACTATTTTTGAGGAGATAATAGATTAAGATAAGGGAAAAGGGATAGGAGCTATCATGTGTGGCAGTGTTGTCTGAAAATCAATCTCTGCTAAAGGGAGGAATCGGTTTTCTATATAAAGAGGGGGTGTGCCAAAATTTTGGAACCTTTCTTTTATTTTCTTTTCTCATCTTCTTCCTCTCAAAAGCCGAAAACCACCATTTTCTTCACCCTTTCTTCCTCTCTAAAATTTTCTGGTTGGCTGAATCTTTTAACCTCTATTGTTATTTTTCTTCTAATCCCTAAAAGTCGAAATCACATCTCTATTATTCTATTCTTCTCCTTAATATTCATTGGCCAAATCTCTCTTAGCCATCTCTTCAATTCTTAAATCTTCTAAAAACCAAAATTCTTAGATCTCACCTCCTGAAGTTGCTGAATTTTCTTCAGTAAAGTCTGCTTGTGTCGAATCTGAAGAAAACAATAGGTATGTGTCGATTTTGAGTTTCCAATATTTCTCCGGCTTTTCAAAGTCCCTAGCCGAATGGCTATTTAGTGACTAATCAAGGGTTTTTCTTATTTTCGGCATTTTGGGATCTGAAGAGGAGTCCAACGCTTAGATCTCTAAGTCAAAGATCAGTAACACTCAAGTCGTGTTATTTTCGAGATTTCAAGGTAAGGAGATTGGTTTATTTATAGATATATGAAATCGGGTAAAACACTAACCATGGCCGAATATAGGAGAGGCCCTATTTTCACATCTTTCCAGCTTTTTGAGCAAAGTTGTAGATCGGGATAACAAGGATATCGACTAAGAATATTGGATTTCACTATATCAGGTGTGTAACTTTCCACACCATCTAAATCTGTTTGCTAAATACATGTTTATAAGTCTTACATGTTCTGAAAAATGCCGAAATACCGGCATAACGATTTAAACCCAAAGAGGGTAAAGCAAATCACCAAGTTAGTGATCTCTGTCATTCTAAGTGAATGTTCTGATTAAATGATATGAGTATGCCGATTTTTTGTGATTGCATGGGGTTGGGTTTGATGAAAGGGGAAGTGCTCTGTTGTAGTGGTCATTGTGTGACTGTTGTCGTGATCTATTGTAGTAGCTTTTGATCATTGTGATGGCTTTTGTGATCTGTTAGTGGCTTTTGCCATGACTGTTGTAGTGGCTACGGCCATGATCGATAATGAGCAAAGACGACCGCCATCAAGGCGATGTAGCGTGGGTTGATTGTAGAAATCCCCAATGGTATGAATGGTCGATACGAGGCGTGTAGCGGATGGAAACCTAGGATTTGGGTTGGGCTTGCATATTATTTTATTATGTATATTAATTCGATTATTTTAGTTTTATGGGGCTAAGGCCCAAATCTAATGGTGAATGAGGGTTGCACAATGAGTCTCATGACTCAACCAATTAATTAACATTTCAGGTAGCATTTAGTGCATCGAACCTGGCTGGAGAGGAGCACAAGGTGGCCATGCAAAAGAACATTTGGATCCAGCAAAAAGACTCTAGTTATTATTTTATATTCTTATTTAATGGATTTTAAATCTCTTGTAATAAGGCCATGGGCCACCAATTTATATTTTGTTTTATTACGAGCTTTTATTACTTTTAGTTATTTAAACTTTTATTTTAATTGAACTAATGCATGTATTTAAATTTGGGTTTTTAATTCATAAAGGCATAGCTTATCTAAATTAACAACCTATTAATTTTTCCCGAATAAAAGGTTAAACTCAAGGAAAATATTTTCCAAAAATGCGACATGTTTTATTAAATCTTCTTAGTGACATGCCAGATCCGGTCGTAGTGTTTGGGTCGGGTTTGGGGTGTTACATATATAATTCTATAAAATTTATAATCATCATTATGAATAGATATTCAAATCAATCCAATTGCTTAAAAACTTACCTCGAGTATCGACGGACTTTGTTATTCCGACTATTCGATTAACTTCGCATTTCCCCGATCCACTCCGATCCTTTTTGTTCTTGGTCTAAATAAATTAAAAAGTAAACTCATTCAACATATTTTCATTCAATTTAGTCCAAAAACACTTAAATAGGAAAATTACTATTTTACCCCTGACATTTACAATTTTTACAATTTAATCCCTATTGCACAAAACACAAAACACTCAAAATTTGAACACACTCCTTTAGGGCCGAATGTTACTCATGCTCATACAAGTCCATACATTCCATTTATTTCACATTTTGACCCTTCAATTTACGAATTTCATAATTTAATCCTAATTACTCAGATCATCAAAATCCAATACAAAACATGTTAATCTAAAACATATCTTTAATATTTTGTCATCAAACATTATAAAACACAAGTTTTCATCAATGGCCGAATATCAAACATGCATCAAAATCAGAAATTCTAGCATGGGTCGGAGAGTATTCGAAGCAACAATCTCAAAAACATAAAAATTATCAAGAACCGAGCTAAAACTCACCTTGAATCAAGCTAGATGAATGCCAAACCCTTGAAGTTTTTTCTTTCCTTTTTTTTTTCTTTTTAGTTTCGGTTGATTGAAGTTAAAAAGATGAACATGCAACCACTTTATGTTTTATTTATTTTTATAATCTTATAATATATTATTTATTAAAGTAAACTTAACATATATAAAATAAACATATAAATGCCTTATATAAATACATGTTGCCGTCCACTATCCTATTAAATGGCCAATTTACAACTTATGGCCTCATCTTTATAAAAACACATCCATCTAATTACTCAATCAAATAAAAGGCTACTTTTACCACTTATGCGATTTAGTCTTTTTTCTTAAATTAAACACACAAACAGTCAAATTAACTCACAAAATTTTAACACATGCTCAATCATATATAATTAACATGAAAAATAATATTAAAATATTTTTTGACTTGGATTCGTGGCCCCGAAACCACCGTTCCGATTAGGGCCAAAATCAGACTGTTACAAAAGTAACCTCTGATACACGAGACTTAAATTGCTCACACGAGCTATGAAATATATTGCTCACATGAGCTGTGAATCAGAACTTTGAACTTTACATGATGCTGCTCACACAAGCTGTGCAGAATCCGCAACACATGCAAGATCTCAACCATTAGTACTAGTACTTGTTTCCCTTTAGACCCTAATGGCATGTCACTCGTATCTTAATCATTTACTAAGTTCACAAAAGCCTTAAATCAATCCTCGTATCCTTTTCATCATTATTAAAATCAATATTCATTCCATATCATCTAATTATTCACTCTAGGCACATATACTTTACCTTGCAATTTAGTCCCTTCAATACGAACAATTGCCATTTTAAAACAACTCAACTCACAAGTAATAATTAACACAATAATAATATGTATTAACAAGGGAAATCACATACAAAATTATCTAAACAAAAAAGCAACAAGTACGACTCTGGGAACTACTCCGTAATATTTCCCTTTCTGCATTTATCTTCTGGTTGATTTTATTCTTGATCTATATAACAATTCATTTCAAAATTTCAGTTCCAATTATCTTAAAACATCTAATTCTATGCATATGAAAACTTAATTTCATCTTTCACAACTTCTCTAAAGTTTCACATTTTATTCAATTTAGCCCCTAAAACTAAAACTATCGTATTTTTCACATTTAAGCTTTGTTTTTCAATCCATTTTGCAATTTCATCCATTTATAACTCTCTAAAATTCATAATTATAGAATTTCCATGAAAATTTATAAATAATTACATTTTAGTCCCTAAACTCAAAACTAATCAATTTTCAGTTTACAAATTAGTCATTTTTCATATCTAAGCTTCAAGTCTAACAATTTAGGGTCCGTTTGTTTATATGTAAAAGGTTTTACGGAAAATATTTTCTGCATTTTCCTGTGTTTGTTTCACAGAAAATAATTTGGTCAATGGAAAATGACTTACAAGTCAAGGTAAAATAAGCCATTTTTCCTGTAAAATAACTTACTATTTTGAAAAGTGTAAGTTATTTTCCGAAAAGAGCTCATCTATAGATAATTTTATTTTTATATAAAATTAACTTAAATCAAGCTTAATATTATTATATTGATAATAAATTTTATTTTTATTTTTAAAATATTTAAAATATTATATTTTTCAATATTATTAAACATATATATTTAATTATTTATATTTAGTCATATAATAAATTATTAATATAATAAATATAATTTATTATTTTAATAAATTATTTAATAGTTTAATTTTATTTTAATAATAAATTTTAAATATAATAAAATTTAAATATTATTCACATATTATTGAAAATATTCAATATTAATTTTTAATAATAAATATTTATTACAATTATAAATATATTAATAATAAATGTTTTGTAGTATAAAGGTTAAAATATGTCATAAGTCTATATACACTTCATGATTTGTAATTTAGTCTTTGTACTTTTATTTTCAAGAATTTAGTCCCTTTACTTTTCAAATTTGAAAATCAAGTCCAATTGTTGACATCGTTAATTTTTTGTCAATTTTGTTGATGTCACATTTTAAATAAAAAATACTCACTTAGCAATCATGTAATTAAAAATGAGCGATGTAATGAATCTAAATTTAACATAATATTTTTAATATATGCAAAAAAATATAAAATATAAAATTATAGATAAAATATATTCAATTAAACAATGAAAAATAAGAAAATCTCAAATGTATGTTTGTTTAATTAAAAACAACTTTTATGAAATATTTTAAAGAAATCTACCAAACAATAGAAAATATTTTACACAGATTCCTCCAAACACCAAAAAATATTAGCTTTTCCAGAAAAGTAAATCATTTTCTGGAAATCATTTTCAGTGAAACAAACGGAGCCTTAGTACTGAAAGCTTTAAGATTCATCAATGGAAACTTTTAAAATCTTAAACAATTTTGAACAATAAAGTGTGAGTTAGCTTAATCGAGTTATCATGATCTTAAAAATATAAAAATTATAAGAAATAGGTTGAAAATCACTTACCAATTTGAAGAACAAACCTTGAAAACTCAAACACTAACTTTCCTTAGCTATGGACGGTCAAAGAGGAGAGGAAAGATGAAAATATGATGACAATGTCATCTTTTCTTTTTATTTTAACTTATATACCATAATTAACACTAATTTATTAAAGATTAAACTAATTAAGATTTGTTTAATTATCAATAATCATAATTATCTATATAAAATAATAGGTCTAATAGTTTATTTGGTCCTTTAACCAAATAAAATTCCATAGTAATTAATTTTTATGATTTAGTCCTTGTACCTTAATTACTAACCGCTCATTAAAATTATCGGATCAAAATCAATATAATATTATATAGACTCATAAATATTATTTATAATATTTATTGACTCGATTATTAATGTAACACCCCAAAATTGGTCTGGACGTTATGGCCGAATTTGGCGATGTCACATGAAAGTGCATTTGAAAACCGTATCATTGCTAAAACCATTTTTCGTTTAGAACCTATCATTATCTTTCATTAATTATCAAATCGTGATTCATTTCCAAAACGCTATACTTTGTGGAAGCTTTTAAAATAGTTTGCGTGTGCGTGGTATTTTGATAAAACATTCATCTCTTTTGAAAACCCGAGTTTTACCTACTTCTAGCAGATATAAACAAAAATAGTAAAAATCCAAATTTTAGGTAAAAATCCATAGAGGCCATTATTACAAAAAAAACCCCAAAATAAAACTTAAAATCGTAAATAAGTATCAATTAGCAAAAAGAGTCGTATGGCCACCGCTGAGTCCTCCACCGCATCGATCCGCCTATGTCTGGAGATTACCTATACAGATTAATCAGAAGGGTGAGTTTTCGTGAACTCAGTGTGTAACCCCCATACAAAACAAACAATCAATATACAAATAATCACAGTCTGGAACTAAGCCCGTTTTCAGTATCAATATCAATCCAATTTGGGCCTGAGCCTATTTCAGTAACAGTATGCATTAGGGCCTTAGCCCATCACAGTACAGTAATAGATATGCAATCAAAAATCCTACCCAACCAGCCTCTACACTCCATCTCCGTCCAACCCTACACTCTATGTAGGGATATAATCAACCCACCCATCACTACACTCCAAATAGTACCGAATGCGGCACTAGACAGTAATTTGCAGCTGTGCTGCCAATAAATTAGGCTAGAAGCCTTTCAGTACACTTCCTCCAATCAATATCAACCCATCCCGATGCAATGCATCATACAGTTATGCCATGCCCAATCATGGTATTTCACACATATACAGTACAGTACAAACAACATGCTCAATATATAGTCATATATATATATATATCAAGAATGGATATAGCAGTCATTCAGTTAGGGGTCTAGGTAATTTTACCGACCCTACAGTATGTTCACAGTCGTCTCGGGCAACCCATGCAACATTAGCAATAAATTAATGAAAATGGGCTCACATGCCCATGTTGTCTGCCAGTGTGGGCCCACAAGCCCGTGTGGCCCCCATAGCCCAATTTGGCCTTGGCCGTGTGGATCACACGGCTGGCCCAACATCTCACACACCGTGTGGTTCACCCGTGTAGCCCACACGGCCCAATTGGTTGAGCCCATGTCTCGTACACGGCCTCGTCGGCCATCACACGGTCGTGTCATGCACCCGTGTCATGCTCGTACGGCCTATTTTGTCAATCACACAGCCATGTCCCTTTACACGACCTACCAAACGGGCTACCACACGCCCGTGTGGCATCGACAGTATGCTTTTTAGCTTTTCGCCGAGTCGTGTTTTTAATGTTTTGGGTACACACTTGTTGTGTTTTGGATACCTAAGCCCTCCGAGCACTTCAATATCTACAATTGACCAATCCAACACCACAATCAATCTTTCTTTACAATGAAACAACAAATCTCAAAACCAACGGACTCCTCTAAAAAGCAATGAACACTTACTACAAGGTTTCCAATCGACTTGCTAAGAAATAGTATGAAGGGAGCCTCAATCCACATGATATGCTGCTGCTAGAACCCTATAGTTAGTTTACCGAAAATTACTCAATTAAAACAATGTCAACAACTTACCACTTACCGCACTAGTGGCTAAAGTTTACAAAAAGAAAAGAACGAAACGCACTCAGGAGCAAAAAAGGAGAAATAAGGGAAACCAAAGAAGAAAAATGAGAAGAGAGGATAAGGAAAGGTAGAGTTTCGACAGTGGGTAGAGATGAAATTTGGGAAAAAACTTATCACTCCATCTCTCAAATTTCTCCTAAAACCGTGCAACCACTCCCACTATTCAAATCCCTTAATTTTCTCTCCACACTTTCCACTACACCTCTACCACTTGACATTTCAGTCGAGTTCAAACACTACAAGACACCACTTAGCAAAAATAATACTCCAACAACAACTCGAACCTAAAACCTCTAGCATAATGACACTCCACTTATCCACCAGACCAACAGGCCCATTATGACATGTTTTACCAATATTTATTTACAAGCCTACTGGCTAAATATAGGGGTTTACTCAATTAAAAACAAAATTTTGCCCAAGCTAAAGCTTGAACTTGAGACCTCTCACACACACCCAGAACACTTAACCACTGAAATAGATACACAGTTGTGTCACAAACATACGAGAATAATTATAAAGGATTTTTGGGGCGCTACAATTAGAATACAAAGTTCCAAAACCACCGTTTTCGAAACCACTAAAAATGGATTGTTACATTGAAGATTAATTTGTGATTGCAACCATGTAATATTATCTTTCGAATAAATTGTATAGTCACAATTATCAGTCCAACGCTAAAGTATTAAATATTAGTAAAAATATAAAACATTTATACTCTAATACGTTTTATAATGTATGCTTATAACCTTTTAATAAGAGAAAAATGTATTCAACAACATGCTTATGATAGTAAAATTATAGGATAAATTACGGTAGAGGTCACTCAACTATGGGTTTTTTTTCAGTCAACCATGAAAAGTTATAAAATGGTCACTCAACTATTAATAAATTTCTTTTTGGTCATCCAACTATGAAAAGTTACAAAATAGTCACCCAACTATTCAATTTTGTCTTGTTTGGTCACTAGTTGCTAACGTAAAAATGAAAGCACCCAAAAATCCAAGATAGTTAGGTGACCAAAAAAGAAAATTATTAATAGTTGAGTGACCATTTTGTAACTTTTCATAGTTAGGTGACCAAAAAAAGAAAAAAAATCATAGTTAGGTGACTACTAATGTAGTTTAACCAAACTTATAAGGCAACCATTTATCTCCATGTTCTCCTATTTGCAAGCTATACATGCACTCTACATAAGCATGCCAAAACAACATACCCCTAATTGTATCTTGTGATCATTCAGAAATCAACTAACAACAAGGAAATGATTGTATGAAACAGTGATGCCCCGTCATCTGTATCTCTTTTTAATAGTTTTATGCCACATCAGTATTTTCATCCTGAAAAAAATCAAATCTAAATTAAAATCTTGAAATTTAGGATAAGAATACTAATGTGACATAAAACTATTGGAAAGGGATAATATCCCTGTTTCATACAATCCTTTCTCCTAACAACAAGGCATACATTACATGAATTTTTATCAACACACCTCTTATCATTTGGAGGATGTAAGAAGAATTTAAATAGGAGATACATCTTATAGGAGCTCATTAAATGCCTCATCAACCATTTAATCCATAAACCCATATAATCAACCTTAGTGTTAGTAAACATGTTGAACACATTAATGAGTATTATTCAAAAATTAAATGTAGAAGTTCTTGTTATTGGTAGATTATTGATTTAAAGCATATCAATAACATTACATATTTTATCGTTATCGTACATTCACCTCGTGAGAGATGAAAAGTATGAATCTCTATCATTCAATCAAAATGGAAATAAATACCGATAAAAATGACATATTTCTAGTTTGACTAATGTGATGAAAATCAACTTCTTTTATGTGATCAAGGACCAAGTTGTGACATACTTTTATTTCCATGTTATTGTGACATTAATTGTTTGCACATATTGGACAATAGATCCTACCGATCACAATAAAAATTAAGCTAATTTAAAACTTCAAAATTCAGATTCAGTTTAAATGAGAAATTGAATAGCACGTCGACACGTCGTGACGTGGCTTTTGGTCATTGGGATGAAGAATGATTGCGTCGTCGGGACGAGGGTTTTTATTATTATAATAAAATTTTGATTATATAAAATGAAAAAATAGAAATGAAAAAAATTATTAGTAGAATTAATTTACCGAATCTCAAAAAAATTACCCACCCAAATCCTTGGTTGATTCAATTCAACAGCCAAAAAAAAAAAAAAAAACCCTTTCAGTCAAAAGAACCCATTGATTTTGTGTTCTTCGATTCAATCCCTAAACCCATTCAATCGATTTTTGATTGTTGTTGATTTATTTTGTGTTCTTCTGAATCGATTTTATTTTTTGAAATTTTAAAATTGATTTGAGAACCTTAAACTCTCAAATCGATGGTGTAATAAAAAAATTACAGAAATAAAAAAAATTCAACTGCTTCATTTTTAAAATTGATATCTTTTAAGAAAAAGTCGAATTATTCGAATCATTAACTTGTCTTGATAATTTAAAGATATGTATGTTTGTTGTTTGGGTTTAGCACTGCTTAGTGCCTTGTATATGTATCGAAATATTTATGATAAATTAACAATTTATTATATGAAGTATACATGAACAAACACAATATTACGAGAGATATATGAAATATTTCAATGATCAACATGATTGTTCTAGGTTCTGCTATGAAATATTTCAACGACTAAACATTCAAATGTTTTAAATAATTGTGTTAAAAGATAATTTTTAATATATTTTTTAAAATCTCAGATGCCACATGGCAGATAATGATTGGCTCCAAAAAAATTTTAGACCAACTATGGTAACAAAAATTACCAAAAAATAAGTTTAAGAACCTAAATGTGAAATACGTTAAAGTTTGGGGGCTTTTTTTGGTTTAAGCCTTATTGAATGATTATTTCTATATTATGGATTCTTTTCTCTTAAACTTTTAGCTGCCTTTTCGTTATGTTCAGACACACACTTTAGCACTTGCATGCCATTTCCCAATAACAAAGTCTCTATCCTTTTTAGTTTATTCTTTTTTTTTCTCTCCATTTTTAGTTTTTGCAAATTTTAGGGTTTTTTTTTTTTTTTGAAATGTTGATTTACGATGTCACAATCTGAAGAAACCACTCACACCGATTCCGCCCTTCTGAGTTTAGGGCTTAACTCGACCGATCCGACTCCGATTCCCCTCGACGACTCACCGTCTGATCTCAATCACTCCGTTAAGGAAACGGACCACCACGAAAGCAATCTCGAACGGCAGCTGAATAACCTCGATTTGAAGGAAGAGGAGGAGGAGGAGAAAGATGACGTAGAGACACAAAACGACGTTGAAGAGGAGGAGGAGGAGGAGGACATAATCGAGAATGAGAATGATGATGATGTGAAGAAGGATGAAGAAAGGAGGACGAATTATCCAGTGAGACCGGAAGCAGAGGATTGTGCTTATTATATGAAAACCGGACTTTGCAAATTTGGATTCAATTGCAAGTTCAATCACCCTGTTCGAAGGAAGAACCAGGTCTTTTTTCTCACTTCATTGTTAGTCCGTTTCATTTTATGCTGAAAATGCTCTCTCTTTAGCTGAACAGAAACTGTCTTTTTGCTTGATTGATTTTTTTTTTTCCAGTTGTTTGTTTATGCTGTGAGCCTGTGAGTGTTGAAGTTTCATTTGTTTCAGTTGTTAATTCTTGTGCCTTGAGGAAAATGTAACCATTTCTACTTCTGTCAGCTTGTGAGGGCAAAAAACTGTCTTTTCGTCTTTTCTCTCTGACGTAGCTCTTGATTAATTACCAGCTGATATATAATTTAGTATTGGGATATGTTATTCAAACAAAGGAAGTTTTGATTTTTGGGCCTTGTGCTTCACATAGTTACCCTACCCTATCCCTTGACAATTAGTGATTTTGGTTGTTTGGTTGTTTTGTGGTTGACTTGTTTGATACATACCTATTATCCATTTTATTCTGACTTTTTTTTCATTCTGGGTGTTTTGGAATTATGTTGTCTGAAGGCTGTTAAGGAAAAGGATGAATCAACAGAGAAAACAAACCAACAAGAATGCAAGGTCAATCTTCATAATTTATGTTTGCAAAATGTGCTCTTTACGATCGTAGCTGCTATGCCGTTAATGAGTGTTACTAATTTGATTTTCAACTGTTTTTTATGTTCGGTTTTGTTTTGGATCAGTTTGAGTATTTGAACACATTTGACAAGTTTATTTTTGAGATTAAGTTCTTTGCTTCCTGAGGATGAAATTCTTTTGAATTTATGCTGCTTCTTTTCAGGAAATTTTATGACTGAATTTGTGTATATTTTTTCATTCTTTCAATGAAGCCGCCTATTATAGCATTGTCATTGCATTTCAAGTGCCTAATGTTAATATCTTTAATCACTGGTTCTAATAAATCTTGTTTTTAGACTGGCTTACTTTGGCCCATAACATATTTGTTCCTGCTTGTTCAGTTGCTTCTGAAGTTCATATTTTATCTATTTTAATCTATGTGTATATAAGAAATGTGCACAGTTTGATACTAACATTTCTGTAGTTTTACAATTTTGCTCGAGATTTTGCAGTACTACCTAAGAACTGGTGGGTGTAAGTTTGGGAAGGCTTGCAGATACAACCACTCAAAACAAAATTCTTCAGTGAGTCCTACCTTAGAGCTTAACTTTCTGGGGCTGCCCATCCGAAAGGTGTTAATTCTGTCTTTACACTATCAGTGGAACTTTAGCAAATTCCATAATTGCATTTTTCCTACGATCCTTCAAATCTTATGAGATATGTATTTAGTGATTAATTGGAATAATCATTTTGGAAATTTGAATTTTTAAATTCATCACAGGGAGAGAAAGAGTGCCCCTATTACATGCGTAATGGGTCCTGCAAGTATGGAGCCAACTGCAGGTTTAATCATCCTGATCCTAAACTTGCTGGAGCTTGTGAACCACCTTCAGGATATGGTAATGGTGGATCTGTTTCATTGCAAGCTGCGTCACAAGTGAATATGGCATCCTGGTCAGCACCAATGACATTAAATGATAGTGCTGCCTATTTGCCAATTATGTTTTCACCAACTCAAGGTGTTCCACCTCCAAATCCAGAATGGAATGGGTATCAGGTACTACCATGGCTCTTATGTTGTTTTAAGTTTCTGTTCATATAGTCTATAGCATGTATTAAATTTATATTAGCATACTATAGTTGCTAATATCTTAGCATTGCAATGGTCCTTACCTTCCTCTCGAAATGCACACCTGATTTTAAAATGTTCTCCTAGATTCTTGTATTCATACCTTGAAGTATCCAGTATGTATCACCATATTGATAACTCTGAATTGTGTAAAAATGCTTCTGCACCTTCAATATATAAATTGCATGAATGAACTGGATAATCTGGTTTAGGATGTCATGATCCCATGCACTGATAATTAGTAAATTTATTTTGCAATTCTTTTTAACATTAGCAAACAACCATATTCAGGTAATAAATGGAATACTTCAATTCTGAAGGTCAGATGGTTAAAACTAGTTCTAGAGGTGTCCTGAGGGCACCTTTTAAGATTACTAACTTGAATAATTTATTTTTCAATTTGGAACTCATGAAACTAACCGCCATTTTCTGCATTAATACAAAAGAATCAGTATAAATGGTATTTAGAACTAACTTAAAGAAGTGCATTTAACGAACTTGTTAGCAAAAACCATATTATACTTGGCCGGCTTCGAGGTTTTTGTTGAAAATCCTACTTTCACTTTTCTTATCATGCAGTTTGGTCACTTTGTTATCTCAAGGTCTGAAATACTTGCAAATGTAAGCAGAGTCATGTAGAGACAATGCACAGGATGTGGAAAAACATTCCATTTTCATGCTTATTCAACTGAAGAAAACTGTTATATTCACACTTTGTCGTAGTCTAATATGTTGAGACTTGCACCAAAGTAGACTAAGTAGAACCTTGGTGTTGGTTAAGTTACATGGATGATGGATTGTTTTATTTGGCTCTAAAATAGACTTGCACCAAAGTAGGCCAAGTAGAACCTTTGTCCAATGGGTATTTATTGCTTGGTTGACTTTTTTACCTTTTGTTTATTTTACCACGACTTATTCTTAAAGAAGCCCATGCTTTACATTGCCTCGTAGGTCTGAAATTGGTTCTGCATATTATTTTCTTCTCCCAGAAATTAGATATGCTTAATGAAAACTTATAACCAATATGGTTCTGCATAATGAGTTGATTTTGTTGTGCCTTGTCAAGACAACTCTATATCCCCCACTGGAAAGGGGTTTGCATCCTACTCCAGCGTATGTAATGAGCAACCCATCAACTGAAACCACTGCCTATACTCATCATCAGCCACAGATGGTGGTTGATGATTTCCCTGAACGGCCTGGCCAACCCGAGTGCAGTTACTTCCTCAAAACTGGGGACTGTAAGTTCAAATCTAATTGCAAATATCATCATCCAAAAAATGGTGTTCCAAAGCCGACTCCATGTGCTCTCAGCGACAAGGGCTTGCCATTGAGACCCGTAAGTTTTTTCTCTTTTAGAATGTGCTGCTCTTGAAATATATATATAAACCAGGTATATACTTTTAAAGTTCTTTTTATGTGGAAAATGAAAACATACGTAATTCACGTAACTACAAATGTTTCACAATTCCTGTTTCGTACTTAGATAGTGCAATTCCAACTCTCTGTATCTCCTCTTGTATTTTGAAACAAGCTTCTTATGAGAAATCAACAAAAAATTGCATATTTTAGAAGTTGCAACTTGATTCATATAAACTAGGCAACGATTAAAACCAAATGTACTGTTAGGTTCCGAGATTAACCCTGACAACATACTTTACTCTTTTAGCATTTAGTTCCTGCAAATGAATCGTGTTTTTGGTGAAGATAATAAATTCGGTAAAAGTACCATGGAAGTTCTTGTACTAAGAGTTGATTGCATTTTGTCCCCTTTACTCAAAAAAAGGGGTAAATTGGTTTTTTGTATTAAAAATTTCATCTATTTTTACTGTTAAAAATTTACATGGATGACGAAATAACCAGATGGTTATGATTACATGTGACGTGCCACATGTACTTCATATTGATATATAGGGATCAATTTTAATAGTAGAAAGAGATGGAATTTTTTAGTAGAGGAGACAACATGTAATCCAACTCCTAGTATAAGGGCGTCTATGGTACTTATACCCAATAAATTCTCATTTCTCATCCTGCTTAACGTTTAATGCTTTCTCGGTTTCATATTTTTGGAATCCAGGATCAAAGCATCTGCTCATACTATAGTCGATACGGCATTTGCAAATTTGGGCCAGCCTGTAAATTTGACCATTCAATACAGGCAACTCCTCCAACAGTGTCCGGACTGGATCAGCCTCGACCGTTCAGCCATTCCACCGCTACAGAACAAGCTGGAATTGCCAGAAGCAACCGTGCTGATACCGCAGTTCAGCAGTCTGTGTAAAACAAGGATTCTTCGATCAAAGGTCCATACCGCTTAGATCTCTCACATTATTATCAAGGATTCTGAATTTTCCCTTTTTTTCAACCGGAAAAGTCGATTCGACCCTCTTTCTTCGTGTTTCGGTAGCCATAAATTTTTCAGGGAATGTCGTTATATATGAACACTATATACTTAAATGTATTGTTTTTGCTAGTGCTAGTGCTAGTGCTTGAAGCTGAAAATGAAATCCAGAAAAATGTAAATTATGGCAGATATTTTACGTTATCCTAGGAACTATTGCAAGTGAAAGTTTGAACATCTTTTACTTCTAGGGCTGGGCCATAGCCGGGGCGGGTGGCGGTCCGGCTTATATATCTTTTATTTTTGAAAAATCATAATATTTTAATGAGTTAATTGCATAAACATCCTCAAACTGTTGCCCTAATTTTGAATTGGTCCTAAATCTTCAAAACATTTTAATTGTCTTCTGTAAAATGTTCGCTGCATAAATTTTAAAATAAAAAACTAAAAAGAGTGAATGATAGTTTTGTAAAAGTTTAAAAATTTGAAAACTAATATTTTTACCACATTAATTTTTTAAAAAAATTATTTTAAATTATGTGACATAATATTTGAGATCTCATTTAACAGTTAAATTAACAATTTTAATAACGGAAGGATCTTAACAATATGACATCAATAATTTGATAATGTAATTAAAATATTTTAAAGTCTAAAGATTAATTTAAAATGAAAATCATAGTTTAGGGATATTTGATACAATTAAATTTAATTAGAATAATAAAATGGAGCTTCTTTTATATTAAAAACACTCAAAAACTATGATATGACAACACAATTTTCCTGCAAAAACATAATAAATAAATAAAACAAACACAAAATTTTTAACAAGAAAATTGCATCATACTAATCAAAAACTTGTTTTTTTTTCTCTACAAATTCAAATGATTTCAACCATTGATTCAACCCCATTGGACACTTGATTTTGTTCTTTGATCACCATTTTCCTCATCTTATTCATCCATTTGATAAACCCCAACATTAAATCATATAAACTAAGTGCAATATAAACCCCAATACCACCAATAATGCCATTAGCAATAGAATAAGTCAATGGCATAATCGACATTGTAACAAAAGCAGGGACTGCTTCTTTAATATTCTCCCAATTTATATCTTTCACCACTTTCATCATCATCACACCAACAATCACTAATGAAGGTCCAATAGCCCATGGTGGTACACTTGTCAACAACGGCGTAAAAAACAACGATAAGAAGAAATAAAAGGCGATAACGACAGCAGTTAATCCTGTTCGACCCCCTTCTTTAATCCCGGCAGATGATTCAACGTAAGTAGCGACAGGTGAAACCCCTAACGCCGAACCGACGATAGTCGAACTAGCATCAACAATGTATGCTAAATATTCACCTTCAAAACTCCCTTTATCATCCAAAAACCCCCCAATTTCAGCCATGGTGTATAATGTACCAGTTGTAGCAAGCACATCAACATATAACAATGTGACTAAAGCAATCCATACTTCAGACCTATTGAAATGACTAAAACTTATAACCCCAAAAGTGGACTCTATTTTATGAAAATCCACTACTTTTTTTAAATAGTTATAATTTGTATCACCTAGTGGGGTTTTTGGGAAAATTGTAAAAGAAGTCCCTCTAATCCATGAAACTAATGTGATAACTGAAATACCATAAATCATACTTCCTTTAATCTCTTTCATTAAGCCATAACAAGTCATTAAAACCCCACCATGGCTAACCAAAATGTGGGGCTTCTCATTTTGCCCCCTACACAAGTGTTTGAAATAGGGTCAATTTTAGCACAAGCTGAGATAGTGACCAATGTGGTTGGGTCAGGTCCTATAAGGCCAACCCCTTGGTGTATCTGTAACCCTACAAATGCAATAAACAAACCAATCCCTGCCCCACAAGCTAACCTAACTGGTTTAGGCATGAGCCTAGCTATCTTGGCTCTAACCCCTAATGTTGATATGGCTAGAAAAGCACACCCTTCAATTAAAACCACTGCCAAGGCTGTTTGATATGATATAGACCCAGATCCATGGAACCCCACTAAGTTATAAGCCAAATAAGCATTAGGTCCCATACCAGGAGCTAACCCCAATGGCAAATTGGCTAACACTCCCATTGCAAATGACCCAACCATGGCTGATAAAATAGTGGCTACAACAAGATCACTCTTGGTTTTCGATACACAGTTATCGTACCCCAGATTAGGCTTCAACATACAGTCTGGCGCAGCTGCCGTTTGGTTAGCCGGAACTGTACAATCAGCCATCAAACAAGTGCCACCAGAATCAGCGATGATGGTGGCGTTGACCGTGATGATATAAGCCATTGTTAAGAAAGTTGCTGTGCCAGCTCTTAGTTCCCTTGTGAAACAAGTTTTCCTTGCTTCAAGCTTAAAGAACTTGCCAACTTTGCTCTTTGAAATTGCATCATTGACACTCATTTCTATTTTCTTCCATGAATTTGAGAGCTTTTTCAATGAAGCCCCAAACCCCATTTCTCCACACGTTTCACCTCCCATGTCTATGGTGGTTTTTAGATTTCTCTGAGTAATAATGTCAAATAATGGAGGGGAATCCTATTAGATTTTATAACCCATCTCAATCTCCTTACCTGGCTACTTTATATATAATATTATATATTTTATATATCAAAAGCTACTTCCTATGTTAACTTATCCTCGGCTGTGATAACTCTATATTACAGGTTATATTGTATTTTACCCTTCTATTTAAAAACAGATAAATTAGTTTATGGATATTAGATCAAAAATAAATTAGTGTTTTCTATTAAAATTGTATTTATTTGTGTTATTAAAAACTAACGTGGCTGATAAAATAATCAAATAGTGGTGCGTAGTGTGCCAAATTTACCTCATGCTAATGTATAGAGATCAATTTTTAATTGTAGAAATGGATAAAATTTTTAATAGAATGACTAATTTGCTCGTTGATCTAACATATAAGGACTAATTTAAGAAAAAAATAAAATATAATTTAACTCTTAATACAATATCTTTTGTAATACTTTTGGAGCATATTTGAGATGCGATATATTTCTACTGCATGAATATTTCAGATCTAACCTATTAAAACAAACAAACAATATGCTGTTTAAAATTTAGAAACTTATGTCATGTATGATTTTGCATTCAACAACCAAACTGATAAAAATAATTTATTTTATCACTTTTACGCAAAAAAATTTAAAAGGTCAAAATATGTTCCAAAGCATTGTACTTTTTGCATTTTTGGAATTTAGTCCATTTTACTTTTATTTTTAGGAATTTAGTCTTTTTATTTTTCAGATTTAAAATTTCAGGCTCAATTGTTAAAATCATTAAAAATATTATGTTAAAATCATTGGTATGATATTTTGAAATAATAAAATATTCACTTGGTAATTGAAAAACATTATAATGGACTTGAATTTGAATAATTCTAATTGCATTAATAATTGGATTTATATTTTAAATTCAAAAATAGATGGACTAAATTCTAAAAATAAAAATAGAAAGGCAAAATTCCAAATGTATGAACAGTACAGAGACTTTAAACATATTTTAACCAAATTTAAAAATATATACTTTTTATACATACCAAATTTAAAACAATGATGAATGTATCATCCAATAAATATTGGCAACTTGGAGGGTATATGACAAAATCCCGAAACTATTTGCTAATAATCTAAGGGTAATCATACTAGTATTTTATAGATGAAGAAATGATGGTTAGGGTTAGGGTTTGAAATAAATTTGACTGACTGATTTGTCATTGTGGTCTGTGGTCCAATGGCCTATCAACAATTAAACAAATAATTTCCAGTCAATTTGTAATCTTTGAAAGCAACTTTTCTCCCTTCACAATTTAATTATATAATGGTTAAAATATGCTATAAGTCCTTATACTCTTGGTGAATTTGAAATTTAGTCTCTGTTCTTTTAACTCTAGCAATTTGGTCCCTTTACTTTCATATTTCAAAATTCAAGTCTAACTGTTAACATTTTTAATCTTTTTGTTAAATTCAGGTTAATTACAACACCTTTTTTAATTACATGATTGCAAATGAATTTTCTTTTTAATTTCAAAATATCACACCAACAAATTTAACAAAAAATTTTAATAGTGTTAATTGTTGCACCTAAATTTTGAAATTTAAATAGTAAAAGGATTAAATTCTTGGAAATAAAAATATAGGGACTAAATTCTAAATTTGTAAATAGCACAGTGACCTATGGCGTATTAAGGCACAATTTATTTATTTATTTTTCAAAGTTAAGGCAGAAATTAATAACAAAAAATCTTGACAAAATCTAGATTAGGAGTGAATGTTGGATAAATTGTGTGTATCTATTTGGCTTCATTTATTTATTTTAATATTTCAAAAATCATTTTTCAAATATAGATGTTAAATATAAATATTTTAAGAAATAAACCCTTAAATCTATTCAAATAAACTCTTTGACATTTAATTTGTATTCAACTAAACTTTTACTATAAAATAATGTTTCACTTTAAATAAATGATTATTTTATACAAATCAAAGAATAAGACTTTTTTAATACATTAAAATCTAAACACTTGTTTTTTTTAAAATCTAAATTTTCTTATACATATATTTTTTGAACAATTTCATTATAGGTTCTAATTATATTTGTTTTTTTACATAATGCGTAAAAACTACCCATAGTCCCTCCCCAACCCATAAACAGGAGGATAATGCACTTCAACGCACTCAAACTCATGTTCTCTTACATTAGCAATAATATTTATACCAATCAATTAACACTCAATCAACCTTATAGATATAAATATAAATAAGTACAATTGCTTGCAAATATTATAAGAATACATTATGTAATAAATAATTGCAACAATTTTATATAATGTTAATTTAATCAAAAGAAAAATAGCCCTTGCTTACTAAAATTATATATTTAGTGTAGTAGCTCGAAAATTCCAAAACTGAAATCTGTGAATGATCACTAAATTTAATTTTATAATAAAAATCAAAACCATATTTGTTATTTAATTGTGTGATCCTCGAGTCTTAATTTAATAAATTTTTTAACTTTAAATAAAAAATTTCCAACTTAAGTTGGTAATTATCAAATCGAACTCGAGTTATCGATCGAGTCGAATTTGATCTTAGTAATAATTGGCTCGAATGGTTTGAGAGCCATATTGAACTTTTTTATTTTTAATATGTATTTTGAATATTTTATATTATCAAAATATGTTATTGCCTTTAACTCACATTATTAACTTTAAGCTTAATTATTAAGTCGAACTCAAACTTGAATATGTAGGAGTTTAATGAAGCTTGAATATGGAAATTGATTAATGAGCTTAATCAAACTCAAGGTTAAAAATAAATACTCGATCGATCTCAAACCGAATATTGAATTTCAATTTTCAAATCAAAGCTTGACAGTTTTAGAATTTAACTCAGATTAATAATTATTAGGGTAAACTATAAAATAGTCACTTTTGTTTATCTTAAAGTATATTTTAGTCACTTATGTTTGAAATATTACGTTTTAGTTATTTACGTTATTGTTTTGTTATGAAGTGGTCACTTTACCGGTAAGCTTTGCTACCTCCTAATGGCGATCCTACATGATAGTCCAAATAGGTTTTAAATGTCAACTTGAATGTCTTACGTGGCAATCCAAATTAAATTTATTTAATTAAAAACATATTTTTATCCTAGCAACTAGACATCCAAGTTGACATTTAAAATTTATTTGGACAACCACGTAGGACTATCATTAGAGAGGTAATGAAGTTTAATGGTGGAGTGACCACTTCGTAACAAAACGATAACGTAAGTGAATAAAATGTAATTTGAGGTAAACAAACGTGATCATTTTTATAGTTTATCCTTGAAGCCCAATAATTAAAAAAAAAGAATTAGATCGAGAACTTTGATTTTTTTTCTCGTTACTTGAAAAAGATTCCATCGCTAATAATTAATTAAGACAAAATACATAAAATAAAGCATTAAAATTACCAAAGTTACGCATGCTGGCTGCTACACTGCACCTATTTCTATTAATATATCTTCACTTTTTGTATTTCTAAAATAATATTTTTATATAAATAAATATACATATTTAAGTTACTTTATATCCATTTAAAATTGAAATTATACGTATCAAAAGATAATTAACCTGCACTCGAAAGAGTTCAATAACTTATTTTATTACTTTAAAAATATTTAAGGTTTTTACATATTTTTATAATTAAATTCAAATTAGATGGAATTAAATCAAATTTATATAATATAAAGCTTTTTGAAGAGATATATAATATAAAAAAAAAAGTAAAAGTAACTTGAAGATTATTACACTAGATCGGATTGTATTTTATTGTTTTATTTATAAATAAACAAATTGGTCATTGTATATTAGATTAAATAGTGAACTAATCCTTCAATTAAAAAATCTATCCACTTCTACTGTTAAAATCTGGTCATTGTATATTAACATGAGGTACACATGGCATGCCACGTATAACTGTCTCGTTATTTTTTCATCTACACCCAGTGGCGTAACCAGGGGGCTGGCATGGGCTGCCCTCCCTAAAATATAAAATTGTTTAAAAGGCCCTTAAAATTTTTTAAAAATTTTAAATTAATAAAGGTGAAATTGCACTTCGGGCCCCTAAAATTATAAAAATTTAATTTAATCCTTTACAAATTATAAAGATATAGACTATAAAAAATTAAAATTTTATCCGGCCCCCCTAAAAAATTGTTCTGGTTTCGCCTCTGTCTATACCAATTTTTAACCGTAACATGCCACATATAATTGTCTCATTTTTTTTTACCTACACCAATTTTTAACCGTAGAAATAGATGAAACTTTTAATAGAAATTATCATTTTACTCTTTAATCTAACATATAAAAATTAATTTATTCATTTTTAAATAAAAAGATTAAAATATAATATAACTCTTACTATAAAGTTCTCCACGATGTTGTTACTTATAAAAATATAAATATAGTATAAAAACTTAGATGCTAAAAATGGGGTTATTTGTTGTTTATTTTTTTCCCTTATATGTTATTCCTTTTTGGGGAACCGTTGTTTTTTTATAATATTTTGGGGACACCATTAAGTAATGCATAGTGACATTATTTAGGAATTTCTTTTGGGAAACATTAACTAATGCCTAGTTAAAGACAAAATATATATAATTAATTGGTTTTCACTTTATCTATTAAAATATATTAAAAATTATAATGTTTGAAAAATAATACTTTAAAAATTAAATCATTGTTTTCGAAATAATTTATTTCAACATTATTCCATACTTTTTAATAATTTAACATGAATGAATTTTTTTTATTGGATGGATGTCACATTATTTGAATCCGTATTAAGCGGGTGTCGACATGAAATTGAACTATCGCTAATCTTTATAATATATGTTGTATGTGAATCATTTTAAAAAAATAAATATGTAAAATATTAACAAATAACAATTATATGACAAGTAAATTAGTTTATAAATATGAACTAAAGTGAAAATTTTGTTATATTGTACTCTCTAAGGAAAAATACAATTTAAATTTTAAGGACGATATTACTAAGAGGAATAACTATGAAACCTAAATATATATATGGAAGGCAAAAAAAAAGAATAATAATTTATTAATATTTTGATTAAACTTAGCTCAATTAGCATAGTTATTATAACAACAAGGAGAACGTGGGTTAAGGTATTATTTTCTTCAATTTAAAGATTGAAGAAAGGTTAAGAATCGAAGTAGTCAATATATAAAAATTAAATTATTAATATTTATTATTAGGGTAAATTGCACTCAATGTCACTAAATTTTTAGTAAATTCATGTTTTGATCATTCAACTTCAAAAAGTTACAAAATGGTTACTAAACTATTCAAAAGTTTCCATTTAAGTCACTGAATTATTCAAAAGTTTTTATTTAAATTTATGGGTTGTTAAGGTTTTTTTTTTTTTCTAAAGTGTAGCTAGCGAACTCTAAATGATAATTCGACGATTGGTATAATGAACTAATACTCATTAACGAGTAAAAAAATATATGTTAGATCCAAGTCAATTTGACAATCAATATCGAAAATCAAAGAATAAAACTATTTAGATTTTGATTCGCAGATTTATAACATTCAAAACAGTTTGTTGAAAAAAAACTAAATTATAGAAGAGAAAGGGGAGAAGAATTTTAATTGATGCAGGCGGTGTAAACAAAAAAATCATACAAAAATAATTTTAACAGTTTAGTGACTTAAATGAAAATTTTTAAATAATTTAATAATTATTTTAAATAATTTACAAACTTACTTATAATTTTGTGATATTAGGCGTAGTTTACCGTTATTATTAAATTAGAGTAAAAATATGTGAAAATCATTAAACAGTAATTCTAGCCGGAAGGAATCGACCCGGATTATATTTTATCCACACACGGACCGGGACCGAGTCTAGCGGGTCAGCGACAGGTCTAGCTCTGGGTCACTTTAAAAATATCAAAACATTGAAAATTGTTCAAAATTTAAATATTTATTGCATGCGTAAAAAGTAATTTGCAGGTTTTCCTTTTTTTTTTTTTTTAACTGACCATTTTGTTGAGGAATTAAAACTGCAGTGAGTTCTTCTTTTAAGAGACAAAGTGAAGCCTAAAAAGTAGGAGATTAAAAATAATTATAATAAAATACCACTTCAATTATATATTTTCATCCCTATTGTTAATAATTTCACATAATTTAACTAAGCACATTTTGATTTTTTATATTAATATTTAGTTTTATTTCCCAAAATGAAAACTTTCTTGAAAGCAAGAGATTAAAAAATATTTCTCTCTAAAAAAATTGGTTTCATGAAAGGGCGAAGTCATAATTTTTTTAGAGGGCTGAAATGAAATTTTAATTTTTAATAGTCTATATCTTTATAATTTTAAATGATTAAATCAAATTTTTATAATTTTACGAGGGTAAAGTGTAAGTTTACCTTTATTAATTTAAAATTTTAAAAATTTTAATGACTTAAATAATTGTCGAAACCATTTTAAAAATTGGGTTTTAAAAACGGGGATCGACTTTAAAACGAAAGTGAAAGTCGCCACCAATATTTTTTACTTAGGTGTGATTGGATCCCTTGTAAAACGTTTTATTTTAAAACATTTTTGGTCCACGAAAACAAGAAAACGAGTTCGAGAGTTGGTTACGTATGAGGAAGGGTTAGCACCCTCATAACGCCTAAAAATTGGTACCAAATCGATAATATCATGTCCGAATGTTGAAAATAAAGAAAATTACAAAATATGATCCTTTTATTAGAAAGAAAATTAAGACTTACCTATCTCAAAGAAATAAAGTATTTTACCCAATAAGTTAAGGTATAGCACCTCATGACTTTGAAATTAAGCTCGTCTTTATTTTAGGAAATCCCTATCTCGAAACGCAAAATGTTGAACCCAATAAGTTAAGGCACAACACCTTGAATTCCCAAGAATAGGTTTTTTATTTTGAAATTTGAGATTTCTTTATTTCGAAGGAATATAAACATCACATCCAATACGTTAGGACACGATATTTTTTAAACCCTCGTAATTAAAATCATCTCATGATTTATAAAACTTGTTAAAAGGGTATTTAGTTATTTAGCCAAATGGAAAATCGCAACCCAGTACGTTAGGGCACTATTTCCTGAATTTCTAAATACCAAAACATTGTCTTATTTTAAAATATAGTAAGCTTGTAAAAATGTATTTTATTTTGAACAATAATCCATGTAATAATATAGCATTTATAAACTATCATACACAAATATTAAAAATGATTATAATACAATAGCATACAATATAAAATACAACTAAAATAACTACACTATAGTAATCATAAAATAATAAATAAATAAAAGGACATTACATAGATAAATAAAATATATAAAGCAGTATATGTAAAACAATAAAAAAACTAAATAATAAATATATAATTTAATATATATAAAAGATAAAACATAATAATATTTAATAATTTTGAATAAATATATATATATATATATATATATATGTGAAACATGTTATAAAATATAAATAAACTTTATACCAAAATAAAATTTTTAGAAAATAGTATATGATATAATATAATACTAAATAATATACAAAATATAATGTAATAAATAATAAAAATATAAAAATTATTAATAAATAAAATAATATATATAATAATTAAATATAAAGATAGTAAAAAGTATATATATAAATTTATAAAATGAAATAAAAATAAAATTAATATAACATATTTAATATGATCAAATAATTTAAAACAATATTAATTTAAAATAAATAAAATAAAAGGGTTTTTAAATAAATAAAAGGATCAAATAATAAAAAATGGTTAAATAGCAATAAAAGCGAATAATAAGGACTAAATAAGAATACATGTTAAACCACAAGGACTTATGAGGGAATTATGCCTTTTTACAAAACGGTGTCACTTCTTGCGAGGCTAAAATGAAACAAAAATAAATTTAAAGAAAAAATAATTAAAATCGAATTGGACTAAATTGAAAAAGGGTAAGAAATCGGAGGGATTCAACGCATAAATGACCCATAATTTGAGAAAACGCTCGGATCTTGAATGGTGCGGGTCGGATCGGGTCGGGCCAGGGACGATACGGCGTCGTTTTGATGCTTAAGGGCCTGGTGCAAAACAGCACCATTCCAGAACCTTATAAAAGTCACCCTTTACCTTGAAATTTTTATTTCTCCCCTCAGCACAAAAAAAAAAATTGAGAGCCTTCCCCAGGGTGATTCTCGGTCCTTCTCCGACGAGGCTCCATCCAACGTCTGCCACCGTCGCCGCCACGTCCAAAAGGTAAAATTTTCTCTTTTTTTTATTTTAATAAATATCTATTATATATGAGTAAAAAAAATAACGATAACACAAAAAAAAAAACAGTATTCGACAAATAAAAAAATAAAAATGAAAACCTTTGATGCTTTATAAACTGCATATATTCTCTCTTCAGTATTTCGTGTGTGTCTTTGTATTTGTGTATAACAGTATCCCCTTTGTTTACAAAATAATCGGCTTTTATAGCCTTGAAAAATGAAAATAGAAAAGCAAAACTATATTCTTGCTATTCTGCTTCGATTCTTCCCTTTTCTATATAGGTGACGAGAACGCGGCGGTGATGGGGTTACTCGCGTTGATGGCGGCTCGATTCGCGGCTTGGACGAGGGCTGGTGGTCTCCTGTGGCGATTGGGGTGCTGCGGTGCCTAGGGTTTCAGAAACCCTAGGCTGAGACTGTTTTCGATTGGGCTAAAATGTTTTGGGCCTAGTCTGGTTTCCGGGTAGTTGGGTCTGCTAGGTTTGGGTTAAGTATTGGGCCTCGGGTATCTGCTGTTGGGTGTAATTCGGGTTTAGGGTATTTGGGTCTGGTTTTGGGCTTTGTACTAGGACTTTAAATATGGACGTTATTTTTATTTTTTGTTTTATTTCTAAGCCCGATCAAAATTGTGCTCTTACAATAATAATTTTTCATTTTAAAGGGGTCGGATCCCCTGCCAACCCCTAGATTCGCCTCTATTTCATGAAAATTTTAATATTTCCTAAAGTTATTTATTAAATGAATTTTAAATAAAAGGACCTTTTTAATCCCTTTGTTAACTATTATTCTAATTTTTTTGTTATATTCAATCTTCAATAATTTTAATTAAAAATAAAAATTAATTAGTTATAAAAATATTTTAATTATTATTAAATTACATTATAAATTGTATTATATTCTAATGTAATCATATGTTAAACATAATGTATTATTTAATTAACATATGCTCTCTCTCTTTCTCTTTTTAAAATTACATACAATTGAATAACTATAACCAAAATTAATGATCAAACTGATAATTGGAATATATTTAAACCAAAATCAAAATAAATTTATACAATGTTCACTTATAGTGAGACGTAAACCATAATAAATAGAGATTGAGAACCCACACTGGTTTACACAAATTGAGACTCAAACATGAGATCTTAAAGTTTTCAAGATCTTAACCTTACCATTAAGCTAAGACTTCGTAGTGGGACAACGACTTTCTTAAGAGAAATCTGCAAAGTGTTGCCCACTAAGAGTTGACGAACCATTTAATGCGTTAATTTTATCTTCAGTGGAAATTTAGTCTCTAAACTCTAATAAGAGCCTAAGTGTCTGAAGAGGCGACGAGTTCACAAAATAGGAGTATCTAGTTTGGTGCTTGATAAGGGGAACCAAGCGGACACACATGGTCATCTACCAACGAAATCTCAATGTTTACTCTTTGTGGGATTTAAACTCATGTAGTGATAATTATATTTTGTTCTTGTCATCTCTTACTTTTTGTTTCTTGTTTAATTTTTATGCAAAAACATGTGAAATATTTAATTAATTATTTATATTGTCATATAAGTTATTTTAAGTGTTGTTTAATAAACTAAAAATTAAATGTTGAAAATTTAAGTATTGTGAATTTAAGTTATAAAATCTATTTGATATATTACTTAAAATTAAGTACAAAATATAATTAAACCTTCTTATATATATTTTAAATTATGGAAAAATATTTTACATTTTATCCTTAATTTTAAAATATTTAAAATTTAATTAATTAATTAAAATTCTTTTCCATTAAATTTTATTTGAAATTTTTATAGGGTTGTTTTTATTATGGACTATCAAGCGCATGAAAAATAAATAAATCATTGAAAATATTTTTTAATGGTTTATTAATTTTTCAATAGTTTATTAGATAAAGTCTTGGGGTGTGTTTGATAAACTGAAAATTAAGTACTAAATTTTTATTATTAGGTTTAATAAGTGTTGTTCTAAATATAATTATGTTGATTGATAAAAGTAAATAGTGATTTTTAAAAGATAATATGTTTTTTTAATTTTGACGTTACTAATATAATATTTCATATTATTTTGGATGAAAGATAAATATATTAATTTAAATATTTAATTTAAAAAATAATTTATTTCAATTTTAATAAAATAAAATCAACTAAATATTTTCTATATTAAATGATAAGAGAAAATTAAAATAATTATTAAACACATTTAAAATATTAAATGTTAAAATTTTTAATGTTTATCAAGCACACCCTTGGGTAATAAATTTAACAACTACTGTTTTGAGTCAATACTAAAATTTTAAAAATCGACAAGTATGAAGACAAAAATGATCAAATTAAAAATAGTGACTAAATCCACAATCTACACATAATGCGAGACTAATAAAAATTTTAACTTATTAAATTTAGATACTACTATTAGCTCAAAAATATCAAGATGAGATGAATTGGTAGTTAGAAAATCTGAAATGAAAGCTAGTAATATTGAAAATAAAATTTACACAATTATTAATTGCCTACCTTCATTGACTTCTCTGGTTAAGGATTTCCTCAATTCTCTCATTTAGAAGCTCTAGTTCAATTCAAATAGGTAAAGCGAAGGAGGATATCGAATAAGCTTACTATTGAAAGTTAAGGCTTAAGAAAATTTGAGCTAGATTCTCTAGGAAGAGATTTAGAATCATATGATTTTCTTCAATAACAATGTATAACTTTTGTAATCTCTTTATCTTTTGAAAGCTAAGATAGAGCCACTAAATTCCCCCTAAAATATTTACATTTAAGAAAACTTTTACCAACGTGAATATTTAGTTTAGTAAATTTAGATTGATTTTCGAATGTGTAGATTTACAAGTTAAGCTCTCTCAATTATAAATAAAACACTTGAATAAAGACATAAAACTCAACCCGACAAGTATTTATGTACCATGTGTGAATACGAGAAGAATAAATATTGAAATATAAGTTCTTTTATCTTTAGAACTTGTTTCTTGTCTTCATTGGAATATATGGAGTAGAGGTATTCATGGATTAGGTTTGAGCTTAAAATTTTCAACTTGGTTCAAGTCAATTATTTAAAGATAATAAAATAATTTATAACAAATTTATTTTAATATTATATAAAAATTTATAATTAAATTAAAATTAAAACATGTTGATTATGTTTTGAACTGTGAAACAAACTATTTGAATAAATTTAGATCGGTTGGACTTGATTTTTTTTTTCAAAATTAGATATTGATCCGACCCATTAATATATCTAGTACAAAATTGTATTTAAGGTTGTTGGATAGTTTAGTATAATTTGAGTTGTTATATTAATATTGATTTTTTCTTTATTTCCCAACTTGGAGACTTATAAGTAGGAGATTAAAAAAAGTTAAAATATATTAAAAGTTGTTAACATTATTAAATTTTTTAAAATTTATTAGTGTAATATTTTGAAATTAAAAGAAAATCTCACATAATAGTCATGTAATAAGAAAATGACATTGTAATAAATTTAATAAAAAATTTAACAGTAGTACCATGTCCACGTGCATTTTTAGATCCGAAAGTAGATGAATTAAATTATTTAAAATAAAATTAGGAGACTAAATTTTAAATATATGTAGAGTAAATGAACTTAGAGCATGTTTTAACCATAGGAAAAGTTTCCATAAAATAATGGTTAGATTATAATTTTCATCCCTACCATTATTAATTAGGTTAGTATTTGATACATTGGAAGTTAATTTTTTTATTCCACAGTTAACCTTAAATAATTGTTATGTGTTTTTTTAATAATTATTTTTAAATATATTATTATACCTTTATAAGATAATTGTTGACCCCTTAACCCTACTTGTAGAGTATACAAAACAAATATTTTCCCATTGCATAATCTAATTTGTCAATAAATTGACTTTTTTTTATATCAAAATATATATTTTTTCCCTTTTGGTTCATTCTTCTATGCGGTATAGAACGCAGCCCTTTGACTTGTTCTTAACTAAAATTTTATTTAAATTTAAAATCAATTGGAATCCTTATTAAAAAAAATCAATTGGAATTCGGATTGATCTTATATTGTATTTTAACAAATTTAACTTTTAAGGCCAATAATGCATGTATAACAAACTAAGAAATAAAATAGTCCAAGACTAAGTTGATTTTTAAAATGATAAATTAATAAAAATATTATTTTGATAACCACAATTTCACTTCTTTTAACCATATATAGAAATTTAGATAAATTTTAAAATTGTACATGAATTTTGAATTTGGGTAAATTTATAGACTAAATGTTAATTTAATTCAATTTTCATAAATTATTAATACAATTATAGACTTAGCATATTTTAAATATATATTGCAATACCAATATATATCTAATATAAAAATAAATTAATGTATTTATTTCTTTAAATGTGTACAATTGAATAAAATTAAAGTTTTATGTATGTATTTGAATTACAATCAAAGTTCATGTATCAAATTATACATTAGATCAAAGTTAATCTATAATTTTGAAATATTTTTTTGTTTAAAATCATAGTAGGTGGCTCAAGTAATTTTTAGAGGTGTTAATGAGTTAAAAGAACAAATTATACAAAATTGAAACAGATGAGTTACATTGCCAGTGTTTTCTAAATTTTGATATTAATAATGATTCATTTTTATTTTTGAATGGGCCTAAGACCGGGTTGAGAATGATGAGATGGGGCGGGCCTTAAAACCAACAGCTTTCTAATATAACCTATCCTTCCATAAAATGAGAACATCCTTAACCATCATAAGTTTTAATTTATCTTTATACCCAAAAGGGCCCAATTTGAAGTTCCCCGAAACCGAGATAGCTTAGAAGTTAGAAAAACAGTGAATTTTCCGGGAAAAGTTTTTCTCTTTTTTCCTTTTTTGCAGAGAAGAATTAAAAGTTAAAGCTTTAATTCTCCCATTCGAGAGAGAAGACGAGGACTGAAGATTAGAGATGGGAAGAGCCAAAGCAATAACTTCAATTATTCTCATTCAATTTATATTGCTGCATGTCACAAAATCCCAGGTTTTTTTTTTTTAATTTCTCATTTTGATTAGAAATATCTAATATTTGCTTCAATAATTTAATCTAATGCCTCATTTCAATTTCATCTCCTTTTGCTATATTTCATATCGGTTTCCACTTAATTTATTTTTTACATTCCTTAATCCAATTTAGTTGGTACTTACATATAAGTTAGGTTATATGAACTCTTCATTTTCTTGAATGTATCAGTGCTTCATATGTATGGATATTGATAGAAAGCTATGATCCTCCAAATATATGGAAAAAAAATCGAGTATATTCATGTCGGTTGTATATTGTATATTCGAGACCATTACTTCAGTTAATTAGATTAGTTGTGTGTGTGTGAGTGTGTGTATATTTTATATATATATATATATATATATATATATATCCTAACTATCAAAGGGTCATTTTTGTTAACAAGAAAATTTTTATATGAAGATATGCATGATTCATTTCTCTGTATATGTCTCCTAAGTCTGGAGTTCAATGCTTAGTTCTGGGACAGTGTTTGCTTGTATTTGTATTTGCGTTCTTGAAATCAGGGGTGAAGCCTAGAAATTTTTTCTAGGGGGCCAAAGTTAAATATAAATTATATGAGAGCTAAAATGTAATTTTATCATTGTATTAGCTTATAATTTTACTGTTTTTTTATGAGGATTAAATCATAATTTTATTATTTTTGGGAGCCAAAGTGCAAATTTACTATATATCAACTTAAATTTAGAGAATTTAAAGGGCTTAAAGGGAAAATTTTTCATTTTAGGGGGGCCAGGGCCCCTGCCAGCCCCAGCACCCCCTCTCCCCGTTCCACCCCTTCTTGAAATGAAAACATCAGAATATGTTAAGATGCACCGTTTTTCCAACCTGACCTTTTGTGTTTCTCTTCTGTTTATTGTTATGCAGCAAGGCTTCGAAGAATCTTCGGCTGCGAGGTAATGCTGTTTTGAACTTGTTCCAGTCGGGCAGATGGGAGTTTGGGTTGACTTGTACTTGGTTGCCTTTTTTTGTGATGACTAGTGATCATGGGTGTTGGAAAAAAATGTGGTGTCTTCTTTCATGAAGTTCTGCTGATGATATCATCATTATCCTTATTCTTTAGGACTCTTAAGCAGGAATCGCATGATACTCATGAAGTACATTGTTCCAGAGAAAGAAGTAGGGCAGCCTGGCAGATTATAGATGATGTAAGAACAAAAGGACACTTTTAGGTTTATGAGGAGTACTTTTTTCATTTAGATGTTCTGCGTCGTGCTAATGAAAATGTTCTTCATGCTCACCTTGTAGTATTTGATGCCATTCGTTGAAGAAGAAGGGTATCAGATTTCAACTGACTGTAGGCTTCATCCAGACAACGATCTTTTTAGGGATCAAGAGCGACACAAGATTCATTTGGATGTAAACGAGTGGCGATGTGGATATTGTAAGAAAAGCTTTCGTGCTGAAAGATTTCTCGACCAGCATTTTGACAACAGGCACTACAATCTTCATAATGTTGTATGTTAGACTCCTGTTCCTTTTCTTGCAACGAATGTTAGGTCTTTTTATTGTGCCATAACATAAAGTGCTTTCTTTTCTGTAATTCTGTGATTTCAAGTTATATATCATTTCCAAATTATGGTAATCCTCTGCATTATCTTGTGCTTTGTTTCTTTCACTAATGCTTCTACAGGTAAAAGTAACATGGAGACCCTTGTACTAGGAGCCGGATTGCATTTTTTGCCTCCTTTACTAAAAAATGGGCAAACTAGTCCCTGTACATTAGATTAAAGAGCAAATTAGTCATTTCCGTTAAAAATTTCATCTATTTTTACTGTTAAAAACTAGCGTGGTTGACGGAATAAATAGACAGTGGCATGTGACATGCCACATGTACGTGATGCTGATGTATAGGGACCAATTTTTAACAACAAAAATGGATGAAATTTTTAACAAGAGGACCAGTTTGCTCTTTGATCTAATATACAGGGGTTAATTTGTCCATTTTTTTGAGTAGAGGGGTAAAATGCAATCTAACTCCTAGTACAGGGGCCTCCATGGTACTTTTACCTGCTTCTACACTAAATTTCTTGACATGAATAGCATTACATATTAAATTGTTTGCTAAACATCATTCAGTTTAGGGTGTCAATATCTCTCTAATCTTCATAAACAAATTATGGTTCATTATTACATGCTGACAAAGCTTAACCGATCAATTCAGAATCAAAGTAAGTGCTTGGCTGACTTATGTGGAGCATTGCATTGTGACTTTGTGATAAATTCCAATTTGCTCAAGGCCAAGTGCAATCCTGCTGCTGCAACGAGGAACCGCCATCTTTGTGAGGTTGTTTCTAATTATTATAATTTCATAATTTGTTGATTCCAATGTTCTGGCTCGTTTACATCTATTCTTTCATGTGAGCAGAGTCTTGCCAATAGCTGTTTTCCTATTAGTCAGGGTCCATCTGCCAGACGCCTCCATGGTATATAAATATGCCTTTTCATATATCCCGAGTTCTGTTATTTAAAAACTGATAATGTTGTAGTGACGTGAATATCTTTCACTTAAAATGAGGTACGGTCATACTATTGCTAATATCTCTTACTTTTATTTGCATTGTCCCTTGAAGAATTGTTTCTGCGCCAATTTTGTGATGCTCACACTTGCTCTGGAAAAGCAAAACCTTTCCCTAGAGGAGGAAAGGTAAGCTTATTTTTTAAATCGTAATTGGTTTAGTTTGGAGTTGGGTTAAAAGTTGAACTTTGCATGGATGAATGGGGTTCAATTTTTGGTGAATATACTTGAGAGGTCTTTCTATTATAGGGACCTAATTAAATTAATCCCTCTACTAATAAATGAATCAATTTAGTCGCTGTACTATTATAAAGAATCAAATAAGCACAAATTGGAATAGAGCTAACATTTACTGTTTAAAAAAACATCATTTTCTGTTTAACAGGGGTAATATTTGTTAAAGTTTTTATGGTCCTGTAAATGAAAATTTTTGTTTGGAATTGAGCTGCAATTGAAAAAAACAATTTTCAAGATATTTTTCATATAGTAAATGTTAACACTGTTACAATTTGGACTTATTTGATTCTTTTTAATATAGTATCGGGACTAAATTGATTCATTTAATAATAGGGGGACTAATTTGATTATTATAGGGAAATCCCAAGTACTTTAACCCTCGCTTTTTTTTATCATAAATCCCATTATGCTGCCTAGATTAATAGCCTTGTGTTCCAGGATATCCGCAAAAACTCCAATAAATTCAAAGATCAACTACGTGTGACTATTAAAGTGTAATACTAAATTACAAGAACGCCATTTTCGGAAACTTCCCGTTATCATTTATTCAAAATGATGTAGGAGTCCTTTTAACTTATTTATACTATTGATGAAATATGATTTAACATTTGAAATTGCTTTTGTTGTTTCAGAAGCAAACAAATTTACTCTACATGGCTACATCAATACTACTTATGATGCTGCTTCCTCTTTTCTATCTTCTTTATTATTTATATCAAAGGTAATATATATACATACACTCACACAAATTGAAACTCCCAAGATTTCTGCTTGACTGAGTGTCTGCAACAATATTTATGACTTTTATATATTTTGCAGAGACATGAAGCAAGAAACCCAAGTGCTAAGACGAGTGTCACAAGTTGGACGGAAAGCAAAACCTTCATAGTTGGTAATTTTCTTTTGCATTTTGCTTTTGAACTTTATTAATCAGTTGTTGTGGTAGATTAATACCAGTGGCACCAGCTTTGCATATTAAACTTCTGATACAACTCTCCACTTTTCGGTTAGCAACGTGTGATTTGAACAGCTTCCAAGTTTTTTTGGGGGGCATAAAAACAAATTTAGTCCCTAACGTTTATCCATTTTGTCAGTTTGACCTTTATTCTTTTTTTTTAAGATCATTTTGGCCATCAACCTTCAAATTTTAGTTAAATTGCTTTCTTTTAGATGAAAATATTAACTAAACCATTAAATTTTAACGGCACTGATGTAACCACTCATGTGGTAGTCCATATATATTTCACTGTTAACACAGATAATTTTTCTAAAAACTTTTATGAACTTCTTTGAAATTTGGTGAAATTTTAAAATTTTTATTAATATTTTTTTTGACTTATTATGAATTATACATGGACTACCATGCAGGTAGCCACGTCAGTGCCATTAAAATTTTAATGGTTCAGTTAACTTTTACATCTAAAAGAATGCAATTTGACTAAATTTTAAAATTTGAGAGCCAAAGTGATCCAAAAACAAAAGAATTAGGGTTAAAGTGACAAAAGAGGTAAACGTTAAAAGCTAAATTTATTATTATGCTTTTATTTTTTGGGGTCGTAGATCCCCCAATATGGGAAGGTACATTAGGCCTCGACTATTCTAGGGTCTGTCTACCCCAAATGGGGGAAAACTTAGGAAATTCTACCATGGGCTTCACTAAAAAAAGCTTAGGAAAAGTTTTTACCAAAATATTTAACGATTTACCAATATTTCTAAGGATTTATTTTTCCTACGTTTTTTAGTGAAGCTCATGGTGGAAAGAGGGACTGAGCTTTTTGTCACTTGAACCAACAAAGCATTGGTTTCTAAGGGTTTGATTTTGCATATCTTGTTTTTGACATTCATGTCGGTGGGAGAAAAGTTTGGTTTAAAAGGAACTCCATTAATTAAATATGAAAGGTGATGTGGGTGGGGCTATATATATGTATATGAATATTGGTTAGAAAACAATCAGAAGCTGTTTTCACTCCCTGTTATCCAAATAAAAGAAGTACAAGAGCTGTTTAGTATTAGTTTAGCTCATTATCTTGTGCTTAACAAATTGTTGCCATAATTTAATCGGTCTAGCTTATGCTTGGCAGGTAACTTGTATTTATAACTGTTTCAAACCTTATCTTGACCGTCCCCTTAACTTTCCTTCGTTTTTGGTTGCAGTGAGGAAGATGATAAAACGATGAATATTGCTTCCTCCGAGTTTTGCCCTTAACTTCATTATAGCTTCGAGTCAGAAAGTTGAAAAACAATGTGTTTGCGTCCTTTGAATGTCACGGAAATTTCAGTGGCATGAATGCCGATGCCAATGCCTCTTGATACCGACGTTATGTTTTTGATGATGGCAGCAAACAGGTGTTGTACAATCTGATGGAATGAGTTAACTGAACTTAAATCATTTGAATCGCTTTGAGACTGTTGTAGAGTATACCGCAAAGCTTGGACTGTAGTTAGTTCTACAAGGGTTATAAGGAGTTTCTGAATAGAGATTAATAGTGTTTTGGAACTGCAATTCAACCTTGACTTTTGGACGTTATTGATTCAAGTCAATTTTTTTTCAAGTCCATTCAGGTTAGAGAATATAAGCAGATACTAATCCATGTATTTGTATCGTCTTTGTATTAACTTTTCATGTCATAATCGTGTTTAAAATATTCAAACCATCGAGCTTAATATTTTGCTTTCTGTTACTGTAAGTTTCGGTTGATGGTTGAGAGAATTAGACCTATTAATTGGATTAGATAGTTGTCTGAGAAAAAAACAAACTCAGAAACATGATTCAAAATCATTATATAATATATTTTAGTATTAAATTTAAATAAAGAAAATTCTGAATAATTTGACTCAAATTTATACGTGGCTAAAATGTGTTATTAGTTCTTGTAGTTTGATAAATTTTAGATTTAATCACTGGAAATTTCAATCTAATCATACAAATAGTAAATATTTTTTATCAAAATTTATCAATTTGACATTTTAATTAATATGAATGATGGAAAATAAATATATTATATTAATAAAATTTAACGAAAATTATCAACGAAGATAATAATTTAACTAAAATTTTAGACTAAATCTCGATTCTATAAAATACAAAAACTAACACCATAATTTAACCTTTATAAAATCCTTATTTAAATTGCAATTGTGTCTACCAAATAATTTGATTGTTGAACAAGTATTACGTTTGAGATCAATCGATGAACTTAAAAGAAAATAAATTAAACACAAAAATATTTCAACATGTAATATAGCATACAAAATTACAAATTGATATATGTTACTAGAATTTTACACAAAAGCATACAAAAATTGGTGTTACATTCAAAATTAGGTTTTCCTATGAAGTCAGATATTTAACCATGTAAGGGCCGTCAAGCTCATACCCCAGTTTCCTATAATAATGCCGGGTTCCTACACCAGATATCACTGCTATTTTTGTTGATCTATGCTCCCTTCCTGCAATACGCTCTGCTTCTTCCATTAGAAGTGTACCATAACCCTGCAAAAAAAAGAAGATAAAGCTACTTACGTTACTCGGATTAGATTTGATTCTATGTATTCGATAGAGCTATCACGGGTACATTTCCTCTAAATTTTAAGGATGAAGTTAGACATCTTTGCTCGCAAGCTACTCAAGTTTGACTTTAAGAAAACTCAAGTTTGTTTTGGTCATTATTGAGAAGACTTTTGAGTATCTTAATACTCAATTCAAGCAGGCTGCTTGCAAGTCATGTTTTTAATATTTTAGTATTAAATTACAACCTTTCCCTTGATATGTACATTTTAAACCCAAACCCTAAAATTTGTTATTTAAATATAAAAATTTGCATATGAACGAGCTGTCTCAAGTTCAAACTCAAGCTCGAGTATATAAATCATGTCAGCAAGCTTTAATTGAGCCCAACTCAAATAGTTCAATTTAGTTCGAGCTGAGCTCAAGCTTCTATAATAGTACTCCATCGAGCTAGAGCCAAGTTTCAAGCAGTGAATCTCGAATCGAGCTTCTCATTGATCAAGCTCGGTTCGGCTCGATTACAGCTCTATTCAATTTTATTGAAGTTTTTCAATGTATTTGGTGGGTTATATTTCCATACTCAGTATCCAAATACGCATCGGATATGAGTGTCGAACATGAATATTTCAAAAACATGTGAGAAACCAGAGCAGTATAGGTTACTTCATGACCTTTCTATTTTATTGTGTCCAAAATAAAAATTAAATTCGAAATGTAGAACTTGAAGTGTATCCACCTCATAGGGAAACTTTTATTCAACTTCCTTTCTAGGGTAATTTTTAGAACTAAAGATTTTAACCATTACCTGGTGTTGTAACTTGTCAACATCTCTGCCATGAACTGGAACAGCAGTTCCATATACATGGAGTTCGCGGACAATAGAACATTTCCCCATTAGTTCAGGGCAAGTAGTATTCTGGCCACACTTACGCAGTCGCAACAACCCAACAAGAATATCCTGTATCATCGTATCATGTTTCAGCACAGACAAACTGTTACATAGAGAACATTATATCAAATATGTAGACACAGTGACACACACATAGCAATAGAGAGGGCCTTGCAGTACCTGGCGTGTATCTTCATAAGACAGAAATGTTTCCCAGCTTTCATTTGCTATATAATCACGTCGAACAAGCTCAACTTCTTCGGGTTTAATTTTGTGGTGAATATCCTATATTGAAATAAACATGCCATTAGTACACTCTCAACAGGTTATTGCTTTTTAGCATGAACAGATTCTGAGGAACAACATTGTCTTGTTACCTGTATTCCAGCTTCACGCGTTCGAACATCTCGGCACTTCAGGCCCAAGTCATCCATACGAGCTAAAGCTAGTTCACGAAGATTTCCCTTTTCAACCCCTGAGGTAACCAGAGGCATAGGAATATCACGCTGGACCCTATAAACACGTGTCCAAGGTGGTACCATGGCCAAGATTCTTGCCACAATGTCCACAAGCTGCTCAGGCGGGTAATTTTGGTACCTGCAAAGTAAATAAATAGAAATTTTATTTCTTGTCAAAACTTGAAAGAAACCGAAAATTCATAGATACCCATGAAATCATTAACAAAGAAATATAAATAAGAAAATAACCATACCTGCCAGTTTTCCAAAGCTCATAAAGGCCAGTTCCACGGATCACAAGCGTGGGATATATTTTAAGCCCATCAGCTCGAAATAAAGGGCTCTCAAAAAACTCCTTGAAACTTTCCAAGTCTCTCTCGACACCAACATTAGGAAGATCGGGCATCATATGAGCAACAACCTTCAAAAAAGCAATGAAAAAGTTCAGCAAGGAATGGATCCAATTGAAAGAAGCTGAATGCATAAATGCAAAAACTGATAATTAAGCCACATATGGCATACTCCGTGATAATGAAAATTTGTTTTAGTCGATTTGATATGTGATTTGTGCCGGACAAAAAGATTCATTTCATTTTTTCAATGGATGTGCTCAGAGGGAAAAGACAGGAGGGAGGAGGATGAAGAAGATGAAGAATCTAGGGGTGTAAAATGAATGGAGCGTTTAGTAAACAATTCATGAACAGTTTGGCTTCGATTCGTTTAACAAGCTAAATAAATGAACATGAACAAGATTTTGAGACTCATTTATTGAAGGAACCGAACATGAGAAAGTCATGTTGTGGCCATTTATATTCATTTACATCCCTAAAGAGGATAATGGGGGATTCTTTATACTATATAAAGGTAACTAGGGGAAATGTAACAATCGTTTCACTTGAGAGAAACGGCAGAGCGTTGAGACAGATACCTTGAAACCAGCATCCTTTGCCAAGCAAAAACAATCAACCACTGCAGCTACGGTGTGTCCTCTATTAGTGTCACGAGCAACATCTTCATATGTGCTTTGAACTCCAATCTCCAATCGTGTACAACCATAAGAAAGCATTTGACAAAGGTGATGACCAAGGCAATAGTCTGGCCTACTGTAGATTAGAAACAGAAGAATGAGAACTTCTATTAAATATGTGGCGTGTTTCAATCAGTGAAATAAGTAAAAAGCAAACAAATTTTCTTTACATATTTCAGACAGAAAAGAACGCATTCAACTTTACAATCTTTTGTTAAACAACTACTGACTCCTACTTAATGATGTTACTCGTACTTGGGTATGAGTGTTAGATACAAATATGTGCCCGATATGAGTAGGTTTATCTCCCCCAGTTAATTTCCCCTTGTATTTTGAGGATCCTTGGAGGATCATATCCCTATACTCATGTTGGACATGGGGTACTTCAAGAAAAATGAAGTGGACCAAGATAGCTGCCTAGTTTTATGCGACATGTCAAGCAGCAAAATATATATAGAAAGTAGATTAAGGAAAGCATTAACACTGGTAAATGTCTTCCAAACTAACACCATACCAATTTTGAGTCTGAATCACTAAAAAGTAAATTACACATGAAAGTTCTCGACTGCAAAAAAAGATGAGAATATATCTCACAATGCAACATGATAACTCACGTTTCAATTGTCATTCCAATGCACTTTACAGCACTATGCTCAGAGTAGGTAACTGCCTCTTCAACATTGGCAGAATTGTGACCTGACAAAGCATCATGAAGATTCCTAATAAAATAGTCTCGGTAATCTGCCGGCAGTGACATGAAAGTGCCACCCATCAAGATGAATTCAACCTACAAATATCCAATAATCATTTTAATAAATGCCAAAGTGTTTTCAAACTATAGATCTCAATGCAATAAAAACAAAAGCAGATACTTAATCCAGGGAATAATTCGAACCTTATCTACACTGTGACCCAGTCGCTTCAGCTGATCAATCCTGCTTCTTGCCTGGACATATGGATTATACCTGGAATCATCATATACCAAGTTTTTCGAAGAATTTAGACAGACAGTACTAAGCAAATGCAAAAATCTCATCTCTTTTCTTCTTAACAATCATGAAACCTCACTGCTGCTAAATTCAGCATGACATTTGGATTCTCAAAAGCTAGTCTACCAACAAACAGAATCGGAAGCTAATTTAACCAAGCAAAAACGTGGACCTTTCACCCCCACCATTCCAATTCAACCTAATGCCAACAGCCATCTCCCATTGATTTCAATGAATGAAAAACTAACTAAATATTCTATTTTCAAAAGTTTCTTTAAGGTAGCTTTTGGGAATTTAGATTCAAATTTTGAACCTGGATTTTTAAAAGTGCTGCAAGTTGTGTAATACATAACACATACAAAATAACATTCCTGATTATTTCTCAAATCCATGGACTCATGTACCTATTTAGTATAGAATTTGAAATTCCTATAGTATCTATGAATTTGACAATATTCATATTTTTATACTACTCAATTTTCAAATATATAATTATACTGAATCTCAACTAATTCATTAGTATTTCATTCTTACAATTAATATTTCAAATGAAATCCTAATCGAAAATCTCAAATTATTGTTCGCAAACCTAACGTAACATGAAAACAGTAAATCAACGAGCTCGACGAAGCAAGGGAAAATGAACATCAAATAGCTTACCTCGCTCTAATTGCTCGCATGCTAGTTGGCTCATATCCCGTATACGACTGAGTACTATACTCAAAATCCGAATCCGGTCCGCCGGAGCAATAAACACAAATATTCCCAGTAGTCGCAATATGCGGGCACCGATGCGGCTTCGACATAACCGCCACGACCGCGATTCCGGAAGCGGTTCTAACCGGTTTGGCTCGAAGCTTAGGGAGTAAAGACTCGCGCTCCGAATCGGGAAGTGCAGCGATCATCTCCACCAGCTTCGGTGCACGTGCGAGTCCATATTTCCGACACGCGGCGGATTTGATCGCGTTTAGATCCACTCTTTGGTTCTTCCTTGAGAGTTCTACCATGGAGGTGACAATTTCAGCAATGGCTCGTACTCGGGCCTCTTCTTCGGTTAGACCGTGGGCTTGAAATCCGCCCCCACCGGGGCGCGGGAGCTTCTTCAGCTCCAGAGCTATGGCGGCAGTTGCCATTGTACTATGAAGGTAACTGAATTTCTGAAAATGATGCTCGACGTGAAGTAAAGAAAGGGGTTATAACTCTAATAACCCTCAACACGACAGCGTTTGCTATAACATCTGACTTATACAATAGGTCAAATTCATGTTTTGCTCCTCTATTGTGCTTACATTTTTATTTAATTTGTCCACTTTAATTTGACACAATTGGATCCTTATTTTTATAATATCATAATTAATTCAAATTTGATAAAAATAATAATTAGTTCAAATAATTAATATCATTAATTATTCTAATTAAATTCAAAATAATTCTTCTAAAGACACCTTTTCCAACATAAAGAAAACCATTAAATATGATTAATTAAAAGGTAGCTTTTAAAAAATTCATATCAACATTTTTAATTAATAAAATTATTTTAATCAATCTTCTAGTCTGCCAGTAATTAGATTTAACTAAAATAAAAGAGTATAAAATCAAGGGTTAGACACTGCTTAGAAAAATTATATTTTATTTTTAAAATATATAAAAATTATAAGTAAATAATGATAAAATTGTACATTCATCTCTCAATTCATAACATTTTAATTAATTTTTTTAAATTATAAAATATTATAAATTACATTTTAATTCTTATTAAAATTTATAACTTAATTCTCTCCTTTGAATTAAAGAATGAAATTATGTTAAATTAAAATATGAAAAATTAGATATCGCAGACTAAGGGCCCTTTGGTTCACCGTTTGCTTCGAGTGTGGTGAGATTGGCGTAAAAATTGCTGCTCACCGCTTCTTTGCTGCTGCTTTAGTTCACGGCGTGAGGTTCAATGAAAATTCATCTCCACCTTTGATGAGAGTGAAAATCAACCTGGAGTGAAAGCGCAATTAAAGGTCGGTGAGTAGTTGATGTTTCCTCGGACAAAAATACCCATACTTTCCATATGCAAAGGAACTTTTTGTCAGCCTCGTCGACTATGGTTCTGGAGTTTGCTCACTGAAAACTTAACAGAGCAAAGCAATTTCGCACTCTTCCAGAATCTTCCTTAGCCGAAATCGACGAAATCGACCAAGGATTTTTATTAGTTTTATGGTTCTTGCAGACATCGAATTAAGCTCTTTTTAAGGTACATTCCTTTTTTTTCTCCTTCTGATTTTCTTATTTTCATGTGTCTCTGCTTTTTTTTAGATGAAGTGTTTTTTTTTTCCTTTTTGCAGCCAGATTTTCCCTTGTTTTACGGGTTTTGGTTTTAAAGGGTATGGGATTCGGTTTTATTCAGTTTCAATTTTAATTTATTTTGTAGTTGCATTTAGACGTAGAGACTGGAGCTGGTTGTAGTCCTCATCGATTGTCAAAAATAGGATTAAATTTTTTTTCAAATTTCAAGCTTTCTTGATTTTTTGGGGAGTTAAAAGATGATCATTTGTTTCAAGTTCCTTTATGTTTTAGCTTGTTCCTTTGGGTCTTTGATGATGAAAATTGAGCTATTCATGGTTCATAAATTTGCTATCTTTTTGTCCTTGGAGTTAGCATTTGAATTGACCATTGTTTTCATGTACTTTCCTACTACTAATATGAAATATTTCAATGGCAAATGCAGGATTGGTTGGTTTTTTTTGGTAAGACCTAGAACTGTTTGATATTTCTTTGAAGTCAAGGATTAGTTCATGTAGACCATGACTAAATTTTAGTTTAGCGATGAGTGGGGTTAAGTATCTTAAGGATTTGGGGTTTATTTTGAATGGATCCCTTGTTTACAAGAGAAAGAGATATTGAAGTAGATCTTGAAAGTGGTGGGATTACCGGTGAGGATGAAAGAACAAAAGATCGTGTTCCATCGAATTTACAAACAAAGAGAACTCTCAATTGGAGTTTGGAGTGATCTTTTGAGTTTTGATAAGATAGGAAAGGGTGAATCCGGCATAAATTCATGCAGAGTTCTTCCGGTTTTGGTGGCGGAGTTGAGGGTGAGAATATGGAATGCTTGGTAGACAAGAATTGGAAGGAGAAGAGAATCATGAACTCATGGCGGTAGCAGAATAAGAACTTAGCAAGTGAAGTGCAAGAAAAAAGCACTAGGAAGCCTCCCAAACCTCCATTGCCACCGAAAGGTCCATTTGTTGGATGTCACCGACCGGAAGATGGTGAGGGAGATTCTTGAACTTGCCATGAGGAACGTGCAAGGATGAAACGGATTAAAACATTGAGGAGGATGAAAGAAGCAAAGGCATCATCATCTAATAGTGGCCTTTATGCTATGGTTATCACGGTTCTCTTTTGCTTCGTCTTACTCTTTCAAGGTATTATCACCACTACTGAGTGCCCCTAAGCTATGTATGCATATGTGAACTTCTCGCTTTTCCTTTACGGGTGTCACTTTTTGTTGATTAATTCCTTTTATTAATTAAAAATAATTTGTGGGCAGGTGGGAAGAAATTTTGTACTACTATTGATACATTGACCCGTCGTGAGCTGATTCCATGTTGGTCGCTATGTTTAGTGGTCGACATACAAGTATGTCGAGATCTTGAGAAGGTATATATGCATTTTTTCCATGTTTGAATACTTTCCTTTTTGATGCTATGGATCCTTATGGGTTTTATATTTTGCATTTTCCTTTGTATGCTTAAATGGTGAATCTTTGGTTTGTTGTAATTCTTGTTCCAAATAGGAAGTTTAGAATTTTCTATTTGTTATGGGACAATTTTCCTCGCCTTTAAGAATGTAAGAAGATGTTTTTTAATGATGTTTGGCTTTCTTAGTTTGATTTTTTTTTCTTATTATGGGAGTTAATGATGCAATCCATTTGTTTGGTGCAATGTAGTTTTCTACTTTCCAAATGAATATTTTTGCTTATGGGAAGGATTTGATTTTCACCTTCATGTTGTTTAGATGAAGGGTTTGTTGATGTTCAATTTATCACGGTCAAATCGAACTATTACCGTTGAAGTTTATATATCTAGAGCATATGCTTGAAACTCGGATAAACATTGTGATTTTATTGAGTCTTGTTATCCTTTTCACTTACCAACTTGATGTTGATCGGTAATTGTAGATTTTGATGAGCTACATCTTAGGAATTACGGTGATTGTACAACTCTGGTGCTAGCATAGCAAAGTTCGTCTGGAGAGTTTTTGTTTTGATTTAGAAATTAAAATTCATTTCGATATAATTCATATTGGAGTTCTCGATGTGAAGAAACTTTTTTGTGGATAGTCATATTTCTTGATATTCTTCAGGATATGTCTATGTTGATAGGGATGTAAGCAAAGCATTCTTGATGTCAAATCGTTGTAGTTTCCACCTCTGTCACAGAAGTGACAACAACACTCTCACAAGTGTTCATCTTTGCAACCGGGCAAATGTCTCAAGGTAATCTATTCCATACTTTTGAGTGTACCCTTTAGCAACTAATCTTGCTTTGTACCTCTCCAAAGAGCCATCTGAATTGTATTTTCTTGTATACACCAATGACAACCAACTGTTTTCTTTCCTTTCGGTAATTCTACCAAATCCCATGTCTTATTTTTTCAAGTGCTTCCATTTCGACATTCATGGCATTTTCCAATTCTCATTATTTAATGCCTCGGATACGCTTTTGGGAATGGAGATTGAATTTAGGCTAGTAAGGAAGGTTTTGTGGTTATGGGACAAATTTTTGTAGGACATGAATGAGTATAAGGGATGTTTTGTACAGCCCTAGTTCCTTTTCTAATAGCAATAGGAAACTCATAGTCTCTCTTATCCGAATTTTTTGAGTATTCAAAGTAGGTTCAAGAGTTACCTCGGGTTGTAGAGCGATGAGGTTGTTTATCCGAAGAAGATGATTGAACTTGCACCGGTGCCTTCTTCCTTGAGTAAACTAGTAAGGGCGAGTAGTGTCTCGAATTCCTTTTGGTGACTTAGGTGTAGTAAGCTCAATTTCAAAGTTGCATAGGGTCAAGGTGAGCAGTGGTTGGTAGGTAAGTAATGAGTGTTTGGTCTTGAATAGGAGTTGGAAAATGAAGTTAGGCGGTGGATGAATTTGGAAAATCAAGAAGAAAAACTCTCTACCCTTATCTTACGTGAATAAGTTCTCCCTCAAGATAAGGACGAGTAAAAAGTGTTCTTCTTCGCAAAAGTGACATCAAATTGAAACAAAATATTTTTGGTGGTGGATTGTAGCATTTGTACCCTTTTGTGTAGAGGAATAACCAAGAAAGACACATTTGATGACTCGTGGATCGAGTTTTCCCTATTTTGAGAATGGACATGGACAAAGGCAACACACCCAAATATTTTAGGAGGAAGATTTGAGGTATGGAAATCGGAAAAATTTCGATAGAGCTTGTATAGGACTTTGCAGTCAAGGACCTTTGTAGGCAACCTATTTATCAAATAAGTAGCAGTTAAAACAAAGCCTCCCCCAGTATTGTTTAGGAACATTGCTTTGAAACAATAGAGCTCTAGTAATAGCTAAAAGATGACCATTCTTTCTCTCGGCAACACCATTTTGTTGGGGTGTGTGAACACAAGAGGACTCATGGAGAATGCCTTTTCTTGAAAATATGAGGAGAGAAAGTGATTGAAATAGTCTTTAGCATTGTCTCATCCTAAACCGTTTTATTGCACCCCAAATTGTGTTTTGATCAGGTTGTAAAGGTTTGAAAAAGCAGACTTGACATCGATTTTTGTTTTAATAGAAATATCCAAGACACACGGTACAATCATCAATAAAGGAAACGAACCATCGAGCCCCAGGAGATGTTTGAAATGTTTGATGGACCCCAAATATCACTATGAATAAGAGTAAAAAGGCGGATGTTCTTTTATTGCTTCTTGGAAAGGAGGTACGTTTATGTTTGGCAAGTTCACAAACATCACAATGGAAATTATCAACATTTATTCCTAGGAACAAGGAGGAAACATAAATTTAAAATTTGAAACGAAGGATGACCAAGGCGGAGGTGATGGAGCCAAATTAGGTCTTTATTAGCTTGAGCAGACTTGGATAGGAAAGATAATGTTGAGGAATTGAGCACTAACTTCTCCACTAGATTCTTCAAGATAGTATAGACCATTTGCTTCCTTAGCATGTCCAATCATCCTCTTCAGATTCATTCTGGAAAAAACATTGTTTGGGATAAAAACCACACTACAATTAGAATCCTGGTAAGTTTTTGGATGGAGAGAAGATTGGGAAATAATTTAGGAACATGAAGGACATTTTAAGGGTAAGGTCTTATTTATAACAATATCACCGACCACCTTTGTTAGCATAGAACCATCACCATCGTAATCTTTCTATTACTAGGACAAGGGTATATGAAACAAATTTGTGGGAGGAATGGGTCATATGGTCAGTAGCTCTGAGTCAATGACCCAAGACACATTGGTGAATATGTCCGAGACATTAGAATTTTGAGAAGAGGAAATACCGAAAGTGCCAAAGCGCAAATACCTTTGGAAGAAGATTTTCCAATGTTCCCAAGAACGTCTTTAACTTCTCAATTTCGTCTTTATTAAAAACACCGAATTCGTTCTTCATCCATCCGTCGTCTATATTTGCTCGCCCTTGTTCCTTTGGGTGTCCATTGTTGTCGAAAAATTCCTTTTATTGTCTGTGGCTTCCCATGAAGCTTCCAACCTTTGTTCTTTTTGTGTGACGAGATTTTTTACTGATGGGTGCACCATCTGAGACTCCCTTTTAATAGACCTTGTAGAATCTTTCGCTTGAGATCATTGCCATTGGTTCTTCCATGGCAATTTTCCTCTCACCGACAGCCTTTGTAACTAGGGCGTAACCATCCCCATTTGTATTGGTTTGGATAATTTCAGACATAGTTCTTTTGAACAAAAGAAGGTGCTTAAGGGTTGTGTGGGAGGAAAAGATTACCGAAAAAAAATCCGTAAATCGATCTAATCGATACCATGATAGAAATAGACTTTTCTATTATATTATTTCACAAGAAATTACTACATTTATACACATGGTGAGCCTAACTTTAGGAAACTCTAAACTAGGAAACAACTGATTCTAGGGATGCTGTCCCTTAAAACACAGCCTTAAAGTTAGGGGTATAAAATATCTACAGGATTATATAAAATATCTACAGGATTCTACTGAATATTCCTAACTAGGAAACTGTAATCTGACAGATCTCAATGCAATAAAAACAAAAGCAGATACTTAATCCAGGGAATAATTCGAACCTTATCTACACTGTGACCCAGTCGCTTCAGCTGATCAATCCTGCTTCTTGCCTGGACATATGGATTATACCTGGAATCATCATATACCAAGATTTTCGAAGAATTTAGACAGACAGTACTAAGCAAATGCAAAAATCTCATCTCTTTTCTTCTTAACAATCATGAAACCTCACTGCTGCTAAATTCAGCATGACATTTGGATTCTCAAAAGCTAGTCTAGCAACAAACAGAATCGGAAGCTAATTTAACCAAGCAAAAACGTGGACCTTTCACCCCCACCATTCCAATTCAACCTAATGCCAACAGCCATCTCCCATTGATTTCAATGAATGAAAAACTAACTAAATATTCTATTTTCAAAAGTTTCTTTAAGGTAGCTTTTGGGAATTTAGATTCCAAATTTTGAACCTGGATTTTTAAAAGTGCTGCAAGTTGTGTAATACATAACACATACAAAAATAACATTCCTGATTATTTCTCAAATCCATGGACTCATGTACCTATTTAGTATAGAATTTGAAATTCCTATAGTATCTATGAATTTGACAATATTCATATTTTTATACTGCTCAATTTTCAAATATATAATTACACTGAATCTCAACTAATTCATTAGTATTTCATTCTTACAATTAATATTTCAAATGAAATCCTAATCGAAAATCTCAAATTATTGTTCGCAAACCTAACGTAACATGAAAACAGTAAATCAACGAGCTCGACGAAGCAAGGGAAAATGAACATCAAATAGCTTACCTCGCTCTAATTGCTCGCATGCTAGTTGGCTCATATCCCGTATACGACTGAGTACTATACTCAAAATCCGAATCCGGTCCGCCGGGGCAATAAACACAAATATTCCCAGTAGTCGCAATATGCGGGCACCGATGCGGCTTCGACATAACCGCCACGACCGCGATTCCGGAAGCGGTTCTAACCGGTTTGGCTCGAAGCTTAGGGAGTAAAGACTCGCGCTCCGAATCGGGAAGTGCAGCGATCATCTCCACCAGCTTCGGTGCACGTGCGAGTCCATATTTCCGACACGCGGCGGATTTGATCGCGTTTAGATCCACTCTTTGGTTCTTCCTTGAGAGTTCTACCATGGAGGTGACAATTTCAGCAATGGCTCGTACTCGGGCCTCTTCTTCGGTTAGACCGTGGGCTTGAAATCCGCCCCCACCGGGGCGCGGGAGCTTCTTCAGCTCCGGAGCTGTGGCGGCAGTTGCCATTGTACTATGAAGGTAACTGAATTTCTGAAAATGATGCTCGACGTGAGTAAAGAAAGGGGTTATAACTCTAATAACCCTCAACACGACAGCGTTTGCTATAACATCTGACTTATACAATAGGTCAAATTCATGTTTTGCTCCCTCTATTGTGCTTACATTTTTTATTTAATTTGTCCACTTTAATTTGACACAATTGGATCCTTATTTTTATAATATCATAATTAATTCAAATTTGATAAAAATAATAATTAGTTCAAATAATTAATATCATTAATTATTCTAATTAAATTCAAAAATAATTCTTCTAAAGACACCTTTTCCAACATAAAGAAAACCATTAAATATGATTAATTAAAAGGTAACTTTTAAAAATTTCATATCAACATTTTTAATTAATAAAATTATTTTGAATCAATCTTCTAGTCTGCCAGTAATTAGATTTAACTAATAATAAAAGAGTATAAAATCAAGGGTAGACACCGCTTAGAAAAATTATATTTTATTTTTAAAATATATAAAATTATAAGTAAATAATGATAAAATTGTACATTCATCTCTCAATTCATAACATTTTAATTAATTTTTTAAATTATAAAATATTATAAATTACATTTTAATTCTTATTAAAATTTATAACTTAATTCTCTCCTTTGAATTAAAGAATCAAATTATGTTAAATTAAAATATGAAAATTAGATATCGCAGACTAAGAGGAACCAAAATCATAGTTTTGGCAATATAATATATGGTCCTTACTCCATGCTCCATAATCTACAAACTTGACTTGGTTCAATCGACAGCGTTTCAATAATTTTGAAGTATTCTGTTTTGGCTTTGGCGGAAACAGAGAACTGATAGAGTCGGCGACGGTGGAGATGGAGGCGGCGGCGGCGAAGAGGAAGAGAGAGGTGGAGAGCCAAGTGATCGAGAAGGTCGGCGAAGTGATAAGGGAAATAGAAAGAGCAAAGCACGTCGAGCAAGTGATTTGCGCTCTTCACTCTTTAGCTGTTCTTCTCTTCCCCATCAATTCCTCTCTTCTCTCAGGTCACTCCTTTTCGCTCTTCTCTTTAACCTTATAACAATTTTTGTCGGGAAATGTTTCTAAAATATTTATACATATATATATATATATATATTGTATTACTATCATGGAATTACAGGGAGCTTTGACGAGCATTATAAAGACCAGGTTTTTTTTCTTATATTCGTTTTTTTTAATTATTCTTTTTTTTTCTTTGAATTTTCATTATTTGTGTTTGTGCTTTGTTAAAGGTTATTATTGCAAAAGTTCATGCTGCAAATGAAAGGGATGATTGGTGGAGGGCATTTTATCAAGGAGCTGCTTTTCCAACACTGGCTCGTGTTTTGTTGCTTGGTAATTTGCTTTCTTTTTCGAAGTTATCACTGCTTTGGCAAGAATCAAATCCACTATTTTTCTTAAATAAAATCTGTTGTTTGCAGATGTTGCTTCCAATTGGCTCACATGTTTCCCTCTTTCAGCAAAGAAACATATCTATGATGTTTTCTTTGTCAATGGACTTTCAACTGAAGTTGTACAGGTTTTGGTTCCTCACCTACAGCTGACCAGCAGTGATGTTTTCGATGTTAATGTTGTTCAGTCAAATGTAGAAAGGTAAGCTGGGTCTTCTGTTTAAATCGATTGCTATATGTGTAATTTATTGGATTTGGAATATAAGTGTAATCATTCATTGTACCATATATGGAATAGTTGAAAATGATACTATTGAAAAGGTTCCATTGTTTATTCTTATGAAACATATTATGAGATATGATAGTAAATTCATAGCATACCTTTGGACATGTTTTGAATTGATGACAGGTTGCTTGTTCTTTGCCTTCTCGACAATGATGGGGTGTTTAAAATGGCTTTAGACTTAGCTGTTTCACCCCATTCAGAAGATACTATAAATGAAAAGCTCAAGTCAGTTGTGTCTAGGGTAGCACATATCGTAACATCTATTCCCGACAAAGCACGATTAAGAGCCCCACCTTTACTCTCATCACAGTATCCTTTACTTCTGCAGCACTAGTTATTCTGTTTGTTTATTATTGTCTATCCATGTGTTTATTTCAAAAATGCCTTTCATTAATGATTTTCCTTTACAAAAGTATTATAGTTTGTTTTTCAAGCAGATCACTATTCAACTTCTGATTGGCATGGTAGAAAGGCAGGCCATCTCTGATAAAAGTGAGATGGATGTTAACCTTTCATTTCTTGGAGAAATATTTTCCCGCATCGTTCGACGTGGATCTTCAGGTAGCGAGATATTTCAAGTGGTAGTGTTTGATTTTCTTTCTGTCATTTTGCTTATTCATTTCCATTTTAGTGAACTTGTGCTCCACTATGAGTTATATATCGATTTTGTTAAATGAAGAACAATTTGTATGAGTGTGACTTTCTACTCTCATCTATTCTTTAGTTTTTACTCCTCACTCTTTCAGATAGTTCAATAAGTAATTCTGTGCTAAATAGACGAGTGTCATTTGGTATAACCTGAGTTTCTAATTTGTGAATGCAGAAATATTTGTTCATCTAAGATTGCATCTCATGTCATATATGGTGATTTGATTACATACTGGTGTTTGTGCATTTACTATTTCCTAGTTCTAAATATTTATCTTGCATCTTAAATGCTGCCAAAGATGATGAAACTTTTGTGTAAGTTGAAGCTGGAGAAGCTAAGGTAAATGTGAAGATTGTGCATGGTGATACTAGGATCTTCATCTTGAAGAGGCAAAAGGAATGTGTAATTTAAATCCAAGGGTTATGGTGTAGGGTTAAATTACTAAAGGAACATTCAGTGCTATTAATTTGACAATTATGGTAAACAGGCATGAGGGTCCCGAATCATGAATGTTTGTGCACTATAGTTTGGAATGTCACATAGCATTAACTACGTGAAATTTAACTGTGCTTCTTTTAAAGACATGCTATCCAAGTATTCTGTTCATTACGTTACATTCAGCTGATAGGGATTTCTTTAATTTCTTTCTTCTTTTTCCTCTTTAGGCAAGCAAGATGGTGGTGAAATTGACACTGATGTAAATTTCATTCATTGCTTGCAGATGTGCTGTTAAGTGAAGTAACTCCCCATGTTCTCAGACATGTTCGAAGTTGCTTATCTTCAAACACTGATGTAGTTGACACTGATGTATTTGAGTCAAACCCTGAATCTCAATTTTGGTTAAAGATAATGGAAGCAATAACAGATTCCTACACTGTTGAAAGAATTGCAGAACTGCTTTTGCGTCAGCTTGCAACTGAGCATGCAAGTGATATTGAAGCTTACTGGGTTCTTTGGATATTGTTTCATCAGATACTAAAATCTCAGTCATCAGTCAGGTTGGTGAACATTTGCTAGTTTATATCTTCGATCAGGTGTAGCTGATTATTTTAATTAGGTTGTTCCTTTCATTGCATCTAGGCCATTCAGAATCAGGAGGACTGACAATCTTATAGTCATGAATCATTACAATTAACGGCACTAATTACGATAGCTTGCATGCATATTGATGGTCTGAAATACAATAAATTGGAGAATGAACCTTTCTTTTCTTTTCCTTTCTGTATATTTATCTATAAATAAATTCAAATTGGATATTAATAGTTTGAAATTTGAATATCCAACCGTAATCATATTGTTGTTTTCTTTTGGTGAGCTGTGCTACATGCAAATAGTTGTGTGATACAGAAGTATTTCATAATAGATAGATAAATAGTGTAGCAGATTGTTATACTTTATTGTAAATCTATGCAATTTAGAAATTCATTATATAGATGGCACATTGTACTGCTCTGGTTCTTTTTATAGCTGATCTTGTTTTTCATACTTTTTTCTCAGGTCCATGTTTGTTGACAAGTTTTTACTGTGGAAAGTATTTCCTGTTTGTTGCCTGCAGTGGATCTTGCAATTTGCTGTTCTTGAATGCTCACCCATTAAAGATTCGTGGACCAAAGGTCACGAAACCACCAATGGTCTCTTAGACATAGTGCAACGCCTGGCTGCCGTATGGTCAAAAAGGGACTTTGTACAATCAGCCCCACTAGAGCAGCAAGCTTGTATCCTTTACTACTTCCACAAATCAAATTAGAAGTTCTCAATTTGGTTGACAATTATTGAACACGCAAGATGTAGAAACTTAAAAATTTACCAGGGAATCAAAGATTCATATCTTGTTTTAGTTCTTTTCTTCTAAACCATACCAACACCTCCAACTGCATCCGTCTATCCATTTTCATTCCTTTCTCGCCTTTTTATTTGTCATGTTCTGTTTCCCTTTAACTTAAAAACAGATATAACTGCTGCTTTAGGCCTTTGTCTGGAGAAGATGTCCAAAGAGGAACTAGATAAAACAAAGGATGCAATGCACTCCATTCTTCAAGGAGTCAGCTGTAACTTCTTGTAACTTTTGCTTCCAAATTGTCATGGATTTTGGCTGGTCACTTACTTTTGCACTAATACCGTTAACAGGTAGGCTGGAGAGCCCTGCAGACCTAGTGCGAAAAATGGCTAGCACTATCGCTTTAGTGTTCTCTAAAGTAGTTGATCCAAAAAATCCTCTATATCTTGATGACAGTTGCAACGGGGAGACCATTGACTGGGAATTTGGATTAACCACCTCTGAGAAAGGGAGCTTGTCAGTCTCAAATGCAGAAAAACAAATTGATGAAACAGGGACGTCAACTGGCGCCACTTTAAGTAAAGACTTAGCACGTGCAGCTGATGGTGGGAAAGGAAGTGGGGTGAAGAGTAAAAGCAAGAAATCCTTGGAGTTCAGTTTGGTTGATCCAGATGAGATTATTGATCCAGCTACTCTAAATTATGAATCGGTCTCTGATGAAAATGATGATGATGATGCGAGTGAGAATTCTGATTCATGTGACTCCTCTTTGCAGCCATACGACTTGACAGATGATTGGACAGATTTAAAAAGAAAAATTTCACAGCTGGTTGATGTGGTTGGAGCCTTAAGGAAATCTGATGATGCTGATGGGGTAAGTGGTTTGAGTTCACCATTCATTCTTTTCTTCACGAAGATGATTCAGTTTGCACTATCTATGAGGTATAAATTTGATATGCAATATGAAGACTCTTCGGGCTACCTAATTGAGTTTTTATTTTCCCTTTTATCCTTTTGGTTGCTCAAGTGACTTGGTTTATAAGCTTAAACATATATTAGAAATTGTTCCCTTGTTGGAAGTTATATGGCAGATATTGATTATGAACACATTTAACTTATTTCTAGAGAATCTTAGTGGAAGGTCTTAATTGGTAATGTATGTTTTAACATTGCAGGTGGAGAGGGCTCTAGATGTTGCTGAAAGTCTTATACGAGCATCACCCGATGAACTAACACATTTAGCAGGTGATCTTGTTCGAACTCTTGTACAGGTTCGTTGCTCTGATGTAGCTGTAGAAGGTGAGGAAGAATCGGCTGAAGAGAAGCGGCAAAGAGCTTTGATAGCATTGGTTGTCAAACGTCCATTTGAATCTCTTGATACCCTAAACAAACTATTATATTCACCGAATGTAGATGTTTGTCAACGCGTAATGATACTTGATGTCATGACTCTGGCAGCAGAGGAGCTTGCTAATGCTAAAACTATGAAACCTAAACATCAAAAAGGGCCCCTCATATCAACCATTTCAGAACCTCAACCCTGGTTCTTGCCTAGCAATACAGGGCCTCCTGGCGCTGGATCATGGAAAGAGGTCTCAGATACGGGAACCCTTCTGAACTGGTCGATCCGAAACGAAAGGGAGCTTCCACTAAAACCCGGTCAGGTCAAGAGAGGAAAGACTCGCCGGTGGAACCTTAGATCAGGAAATATACATGAAAGCCAAACTGAATGGTCTCAGAATAAGTTTCCTCTCTATGCGGCAGCATTTATGCTTCCAGCTATGCAGGGATTTGATAAGAAAAGACATGGTGTTGACTTGCTTGGTCAAGACTTTATTGTCCTTGGAAAACTCATCTATATGCTTGGTGTTTGCATGAAATGTGCTTCCATGCATCCCGAAGCATCTGCATTGGCTCCTCTTCTTCTTGATATGTTAAGAGCCAGGTACTTGACTCAACATCAATATGTAAATGTCCTGTCATGATTCCAGATCTTAGACGTAGTAGTTTTTATGGCATCAGCTGACTAGTGTCTGATAGTACATATAGATTGACAACCTCATCGGATATTTTTCTCATGGTCATGATGGATGTATGTGCATGTATGCAACTGCATTCATGGTTGTTCATATTTATTACTCATAATACATCAAATCTTTATGCGTACATAATTTGCTAATCTGCCATTTTCCATGATTTTGTTAACTCAGGGAGGTGTGCCATCACAAAGAAGCATATGTCAGGAGAGCTGTCCTTTTTGCGGCATCATGTGTGCTCATTGCTGTTCATCCTTCTTCTATAGCATCTTCCTTGGTTGAAGGAAATATCGAAATCTCTGAAGGGCTTGAATGGATTCGTACATGGGCCCTTCACGTTGCCGATTCCGACCCAGATAGAGAATGCTATATGGTAAGCAAAGAGTTCTTACCACAGTTTTCAGTTTCTTATCTCATCTCTGCTTCGGTTTCAAGAGATATCTCTCTGACCTATGCCTTTTTAAGAATGCTTAAATATTTTGTCCAAGTTCATTCATTTTTATAAATGGCTAATCCAATCCCATTTAGGCATGTTCGGACCGGTGGTTGAACCTTCAGACCACCAGTTCCCAATTTATCTGGTCCGACCAGTTTGTCTGGATCAATTGAATAAATTATTAAAAAATCATAAAAATATTTAACAAATAGAGAAAATAGGTTCACCCAATGGTTCAATCGGTTTTTGCCTTACTCAACCGGTTTGCAAGTCAATCAGTCCAACCCCTTATTCTAGACCAATACCTTGGCCGGTTCCCAGTCCGGCCAGCCAATCCAGTCTAGTTCTAAAACCATTGCTCATATTATTTTTAATTTTTGAGCTTAGACTAGTAGCCCGGCTCTCGGACAAGTTTAGTGCCTAGGACTTTCATTTACTTGGTTGATTTATTAGAATCATTATGTTGTTTAATGCTAAAGTTTAATTCTGATTTTAGATGGCTGTATCATGTCTCCAACTACATTCTGAGATGGCCCTTTTAGCTTCCCGAGCGCTAGAGTCAGCCGAAACTACATTCAAAGCCAAGACTATTAGTCTTTCATCCAATCTCTCAAAAGGAACAATCAAAATCCCCAACTCCAATATTCAATACTACTAGATCCTTTGCTTGTCAATGTAAGTTTTTTCTCACTACATTTTAACTTTTCCCATTTTGCATATAATTATATAAACTGCTCGAAATCATCTTCGTGTTTATATAAAACCTTGTTTCAGTTTATTTCAGTTGGTTCATCTTAAAATGTTTAAATTTATGATAACTTTTCCCTATTTATAAGCTCTCTTTTGTGGGTAGAAGTGCCATAGCAATTCTTGTATTATACTTTGAATTTACATTTTAGTCTCCTTACTTTAAAAATGAGCAAACTAGTTATTAAACATTAGATAAATGAGCAAAATGGTCCCTCATTAAAGCTTACGTGGAACTTTATATTAATTAAAGTTGAGCAAAAAAGGAATAATCCACTTGGAATTTTGAGTTAAAAGCACTTAATATTAAAACTGACCCATACATTGTGAATCTTCATCTACTTTGTTTACTTCGGATCAAAAAACTCAAAAAATGCTCTCTGCCTTTATCACTCCCAGTTTTTTTAATCAATTAAACCCTTTAACTAACGGTTTTTGTTGTTAATGGTTATTAAGTTAGTCATTATGATGTTGATGTGACAATCCATGTCAGGTGTTCATAAAATTATTAAAAATTTTAGTCCAAAATGAACTTGGACAAATTAACATCTAGGTTCGTTCGAATCTGATTATCCATTTGTGTAAATTTATTTTGGATATAATTTTTTAAATTACAACAAATTTTAAAAACATATAAAAAAATTATAAAACATTATAAAAATTACGAAAATAAATGAAAAAGGGTAGTTCTTGCTGTAGGAACCTAATTTTGCCCGGACTTATAACAAACCAAAACAATAAAAAAATAATAATAATAAAATAAATGTCCAATGTTCTTTTATAGAACCCAAATTTAATAGCCCAAATGTAACCCAACACTTAAATTGCCTACCCAATCCTAATACTCCAAATAGACCCATTACCCGATTAACCCACTAACCCAAAGCCTATGCGGCCCAAAGGAGCGCAAATCTTCAGCAGTCAGGAAACTTAAGGTTTCTTGGAAACCCTCGCGCCGCAATCAACTCTTGGCGCCCACCTTGACTTTCATCACGCCACGATCAACAAGAGAATCCCTTTGATCTGCTGTAATCTTCGTCATTGCACAAGAAAGGAAACCATGACAAAATGGCAGAAAGGATCTATTTCCTTTTTATTTTTTGAGTTATAAAAAGCCCGATTTACTTTGTAACAAAGAGATACGAATACACACAGAGAGATTTATACATAAATACAACACAAAAAAAGAATCAAAAGAGCCAAGATTTTGTTTCATTTTTATTTTTATTTTTTATTGTCCGAATACTATTATTTTATTTTGTTTTATTTTTTAAAATAATATATCACGTATATAAAATATATTTTTTTAAAAAAACTTACACTTTTGGGGTTCCGGTCATCGCGTGCAAGTGATGGCGGCAGTGTGACGGCAATGAGCCTCACTGAGCTGTCAAAAATCGCCTTGGGGGAGAGCATGTAGAGGCTCTCAAATTTTTTTTGTTGGAGAAGGAAAATGAAATTTTTTAAATTTTTTTTTACCTTATATAGGGGTGAAACGGCGTCGTTTCATCATGGAGCATTTAATGCCAAAAACGACGTCGTTTTGAGATGGATCGGATAGACCTGACCCGATCCACTTAGGATCTACGTGTTTTGTAGGAAGGGTATATTTGCGCATTTGACCCTTCCGCATTTTTAGTTTTTAATTAAATTTTCTTTTATTTTTAATTCAGTCCTTAAATTTTCTTCTGTTGCAATTTGGTCTACTTTCGAACGGCACCGTTTCAGAGGGTGAGGTTATTTTCTGTTTTGGTCTCTCTACGTTGCACGCGTGTTACAATTCGATCCTTCCCCTTTTATTTATTTTCGATTTCGCTCAAAAGTTTCATTTTCGAGAATTCAAAGATGTTTTTGCACGATCATATCAGGACATGCCTAAACTACTAAGACATGGGTTAAACATGAGGATTGTGCACTGTTGGTCTACCATGGAAGGGGATTACATCAGTTATACCGCAAATACTGAATTGGAGGAGACAAGATTCATGTGCCTTCTCCAATTCTTCACAAATTTTCCATATGTGGGGCATGGATGTGATGGGGCTAATCTCGTCAAAAACTTTTAGCCAATATCGATTCATTGTCGTGGTCGTCATTTACTTCACTAAGAAAGTAGAAGTAGCTTCATATGCCAATGTTACAAAGTCGAAGTCATCTAATTTAAAAAAAAAAGGGATTAGGCGCCAACAAAGAATACCAAAAGGAAAAAGTCAAAAGTTTGCAGTCTGTTCAAAGATCAGACGCCGTATTATAGAGCAGCAAAGGCAACAAAAAAAAAAAACAAAATGAGGATTGGAAAAAAGATGACCGAGACTTGTAAAGATTGGCATAAAGAAGTTACTATTTATCTTCTATGGTTATTGAACGTTGGTTAAGATTTCTACCAGGGCAGCATCTTACCCATTGGTTTATGGAATGGAAGCATTGTTGCCAATTGAACCTAATCGAAGAAAAGGTTAAAAGTTATCTATCATGGTTAAATCATGCGAGCTACGGCAAAGAGGTTCATCCTAGAGAATTTCACAAGGGGAACCTGACGTTGAAACAAATCTTCCTTATACAAAAGATCTTCAGAGGAAAGCAGATGCCAAACTGGGAAGGATCTTATATAGTAAAAAGGAGCCTGTTCTAGAGGAGCATTGATATTGACCGAGATGGATGCCAAAGACATGCCTAATCCAGAGAATTCAGGTTCAGTCAAGAAGGATTTTACCTGAAAAGGGAAGGGCCAAGGTGAAAACCCTCAAAGGGCGCCTTGAGCTCAAATTTATCCAAAAAAATCAAAAAAAAAAAGACAGGCCAAGGCGAAAACTCGCAAAGGGAGCTTTGAGACCAAAGGGGTTTTGAGCCGAAAACCCAAAAAGAGCGGCTCAAATTTTGATCAAAGATAGGGCATGTGGTAGTTTTGCTATGCCTGAATTAACAGTAAGGAAGTATGCTATGTCTAGGGGCATTGATAAAATACTCCGGATCTTTTAAACACGTATTGAGCTCAAAATGGTTCTCAAGAAGTTTGTACAGAGAAGCTCAAGCTGCGATATCTGGGGCACCTAGTTTTTATCTTACCCATTTCGAATCTGTTATCTTTGATTACTTTATTCTTTTCAAAGATACACCCCAATCAATTTTCTTTTATAGCCTCAGCTATCTCTGCTTATTTTATTCTTTTTAAGATACACCAATCAATTTTCTTTTATTGCCTTGGTTATCTTTAATTAGTTTATTTGTTTCGAGCTCTACTCCTGATTAATTCATTTTACGTCCATTGTTGTAATCTTTTTCAAGCATTTTATATTGAAATCATAATTATTGGACTAATAATACTTTCATAAAAGGAGTTTTGCATATTACTCTAGAAGCTTTTAAACAGTATAGGAACCTGAAACAGGACTATTGTTTAGAATTCACCAAGCCTAAGGGTTGGAAATATTGAAAGTTGATTATCTCTTCAGATTTTATCAGATAAGACATTTCATCGGTGATACTATCTCGACAAATAAACGAGCAGTGTCAACCTAAGTGTAGAAGGGGATCATTCTCGAGAAAAGATATCCTGCATTCATACAAATTTCAGGCACATACATTTAATCATTACACCCAGGGAATGGAGTAACAGATCAAGTTGATTGAAGATAATACAAATTCTATACCTCTAAGTGGTAACTGGATGGATGGAAGAAATCAAATGTTATTCCCCTGAAGTTGCAGTGGGAGGTACAAATTTTATATTTTAAGGTTTAAGGGAAGGGACTCTGAAATTACAGCGGGGCAAGCTTGCTAAGCAGAATATGATCGTTTCTTTGAGTTTTCTGTCAAAGATACCAGCTGAATGAGAAAACAGGGTAACACATTAGTGATAGAACCTTGATGAATTATGAGTAGTGATAACCCAAAAAAAATTATTCTCATGCATACACTTCTAATTAGGAACATTTGATTCATTTCGATCATTGTGTCCTAATCATTGTAAAGAAAAAAGAGATCATTCTACATTCATGTAAATGTCATCCCTAATGTCATTTAGTTAGGAGTATTAGATTCATTCCAATCATTGCATCCTAATCATTATACATTAAAAAATGGGATCATTCTTATGACATTCTGCATTCATGTAAATGTTGTCCATAATACATTCGAGTCTACAGGACATGTTCCCAAAGGACAGTGTAGTAACATCGGTGAATTCACCAGCCTTATCTCCCTGACCAGCAGGGGAATAGGTCGAAGATTGTAGATCTTGTTACCTTAAGCAGTATTGGAACAAGATCGAACGGCAAATCTTGTCTCCCTAAGCAACAATGGAACAGATTTAAGCCACCAGTCCTATCTCCCTGATCAGTAGGGGAATAGGTCGAAGATTGTAGATCTTGTCACCCTAAGCAGTAGTGGAACAAGATCCAACGGTGAATTTTATCTCTATGAAGCAACGGAGTAGATTTAAGCCATCAGTCTTATCTCCCTCGAGATGGTAGTGGAGTAGACTGAAGATTAAAGTCTTCTTAAGATAGTAAGGAAGCAAATTGAAAAGTTCAGATTCTGTTCTCTCGAGATGGTAGTGGAGCAAACTGAAGATTGAAGTCTTCTTGAGATAGTAAGGAAGCAAATTGAAAAGTTCAGATTTTGTTCCCTCGAGATGGTAGTGGAGCAGACTGAAGATTGAAGTCTTCCTGAGATAGTGAGGAAGTAAACTGAAAAGTTCAGATTTTGTCCTCCCGAGATAGTAGTAGAGCAGACTGAAGATTGTGAATTTGGCATTCCTGAGTTTGCAAGAAGCAGATTGAAGATAGTAGATCTGACATTCCTGAAGTTGTAGGAAGCAGATCAAAGATACCAATTTGGCATTCCTGAGTTTGCAGGAAGCAGATTGAAGATACTAGTCTGGCATTCCTGAGCTTGCAGGAAGCAGTTAAAGATAGCAGTCTGGCATTCCTGAGTTTGCAGGAAGCAGATTGAAGATAGCAGATCTGGCATTCTTGAAGTTGCAGGAAGCAGATCGAAGATACTAATCTAGCATCCGTGAGTTTGCAGGGAGCAGATTAAAATAGTAGATCTGACATTCCTGAGTTTGCAGTGAAGCAGATCGAAGATATCAGTCTGGCATCCCTGAGTTTGCAGTTGAGCAGATTGAAAATAGCAGATCTGGCATTCCTGAGTTTGCAGTAGAGCAGATCGAAGATAGCATATTTAGCATTCTTGAAGTTTCAAGAAGCAAATAAAAAACACCAGCCTTGTTTCTCTGAGTTTACAATGAAGCAGGCTAAAAGACAACAGATCTTGTCTTCCTGAGTTTGCAGCGAAGCAGATCAAAGATACTAGTCTGACCTCCCGAGTTTGCAATGGAGCAGGCTAAACATAGCGGATATTGCATTCCTGAAGTTGCAGTGAAGCAAATTGAAGCCGTCAAGCTTATGTTCCAATACCCCTGAAGTTGTAGTTGGGTTGGAAGCTATTTGAAGAGGACGTGGACCGAGTATTTGAGGCTCGACCAAGATCGAGCAAAACCGGTCCTTTTATAGTCTTTACTCTATTCTCGTTACACGACTATGAGCAATGAGGGGCAGCTGTAGGAACCCAATTTTGCCCAATGTCCAATGTCCTTTTACAGAGCCCAAATTTAATGGCCCAAATGTAACCCAACACCTAAATTGCCTACCCAATCCCAATACCGCAACAGACCTATTACCCGATTAACCCACTAACTCAAAGCCTATGCGGCCCAAAGGAGCGCAAATCTTTAGCAGTCAGGAAACTTAAGGTTTCTTGGGAACCCTCGCGCCGCAATCAACTCCTGGCGCCCACGCTTTCAGTCGCGCCACGATCAGCGCAGGAATCCCGCACCACCGCCGTGATCTTCGTCGACTACCTGTACAAGAAAGGAAACCGTGACAAAATGGCAGAAATGATCTATTTTCTTTTTATTTTTTCAGGCTATAAAAGCCCGATTTACTTTGTAACAAGGAGATACGAATACAGACAAAGAGATTTATACATAAATACAACACAAAAAAAGAATCAAAAGAGCCAAGGTTTTATTTCATTTTTATTTTTATTTTTATTTCTGAATACTATTGGTTTATTTTTTTAAACAATATATCACGTATATAAAATATATTTTAAAAAACAAAAACTTACACTTTTGGGTTACTGCCACTGTGCGACGGCCGGTGACGGTGTGAGCGGTGATCGAGCCTTAGAAGAACTCAGGAAATCGCATACTGGGGAGAGCATTTAGAGGCTCTCAAAATTTATTTATTTTTTGCTAGAGAAGGAAAATGAAATTTTTTAAAAAAATTTTTGCTTATATAGGGGGTGAAACGGCGTCGTTTCACCCCGGGGCATTTAATGCCAAAAATGACGTCGTTTTGAGATGGGTCGGATAGACCCGACCCGATCCACCTAGGATCCGCGTGTTTTGTAAGAAGGGTATATTTGCGCATTTGGCCCTTCCGCATTTTTTAGTTTTTTTAATTGAATTTTCTTTTATTTTTAATTCAGCCCTAAAATTTTCCTCTGTTGCAATTTGGTCCACATTCGAACGGCATCGTTTCAGAGGGTGAGGTTATTTTCTGTTTTGGTCCCTCTACGTTGCGCGTGTGTTACAATTCGATCCTTCCCCTTTTATTTATTTTCGATTTCGCTCAAAAGTTATATTTTAAGTTTAATTCAGTCCCTTCTTTATTTTCTTCTATTATTGTTACTATTTTGCCATGTTTTTAATATTATTTTATTATTACTTCTATATATATATTATTATTTTATTATTACCATATTCATTATTTTCATATTTATTATTATTATTATTATTATTATTATTATTATTATTATTATTACTTACAATATTACTAGTATTATTTTTTACTACCATAATTTAAATCGCTATTAATTTCAATATTTATTATTATTTTATTATTAATATTATTTTATTTATATTATTACTTTTATTATTATTTTTATTTACTATTAATATTATTATTACTATTTTATCACTAATTTAGTATTATTATTATATTAAAGTTATTATTTTAATTTTGCTACTACTATTTTTAAATTTTATTTATAATTAACTTTATTATTATCATTATATTTTATTACCATTATTTATATATATTACTACTATTATACTCTATTTTTATTATTTTCCTATTATTATTATATTTGTGACCATTATTTTTATGTATTATCATTATGATAGCTATATTTATTATTATTATTATTATTATTATTATTATTATTATTATTATTATTATTATTATTATTATATCTACTGTCTGTGAAACCATTTTTGTTGGAAAATGGGCCGACTTTAAAATACAAAAGCGAGTCGCCACCAATCCTTTTTGAAGTGTGATTGGGCCACTTTTGAAAACGTTTTGGTCATGCAATTTTAAGAAAATGGGCTCAAAGTCGATTACACATACGAGGAAGGATTAGCACCTATAGCGCCCAAAATTGGTACCGTATTGTTTGATTAATGTCCTTAATATCGAAAATTAGAAAATGTTTTAAAATATGGAAAAATGTTTGGATGACTCGTATTGGATGTGAAACTCTCTTGTTTGAAAAGTTGAAATATCATGTCCAGCATGATAGGACACGATGTTTCAAACCCTCGATATTAAGATCATTTCATGATTTCCAAAATCCATGCATTGCAATTTGAAAAGGGTATTTCACCATTTGGCTAAACTAAAAATCGAAACCCAAGACGATTGGTACGATTCTTTGGATTTCAATCATGAAATATTGCCTTTATTTAAGAAATCTGGAAAAATCATGAAGGATATCTAGTTGTTTAGATGAACAGAAAATCGAAACCCAGCACGATTGGGCACGAATTTCTTGAACTTCCAAACACGAAACATTGCCTTATTTTCAAAAAATACGATTGAAATCTTCAAAAGATATTTAGTGATCTAGACGAACGAAAAAAAATCGAAGCCCAGCACGATTGAGCACGATTTCTCAAACTTCCAAATACAGAAAAACTACCTTTGTGAAAATTTTTTAAAAGAAACCAAAAATAATTACGTGGAAATGTAGACCCGATTATTAGAAATAACAATAATGCATCCAAAAGAAGAAAATAAATAATAATACCGCTAATGTAATATAACACTAATAATAAATAATTAATAATGAATATAAAAGTCATGGTGATAATATTAACCCTAATAAAGAATAATAGTAAAAGAAATAGAGGTATACCGATAGTAATAAAATAGTAGATACAAAAAATAATAATATATAAATAAACAATTAAAGCAATCCATGATATATGTGATAATAGATATAATAGTATGTAAAAGAAAATAAAGATAATAAAGAAAGATATTAGTGATACAGTAATATAATGATAAGTAATAATAATAAGTGCAATATAGCAATAATAGTACTAGATAAAAAGAATAATGATAATAATCCAAAAAAAATAAACAATAAGAAAACAATAAAATAATAGTACTAATAAAACAGTAGAAGTAAAAGAAAATAAATCATTTGATAATAATAAAAATAAAATATATATATAATAGTAAATATAATAGTAATATACAATATAGTAGTGATAATAAAATAACAATATAATAGTATATAATAAAATATAAAACAATAAAAGTAATAAATAGAACATGTCAGTAATACAATAGTATAACAATAGATATAGAAATATCAAGTATAGTGCGTAAAAATAACGGTATGTTAATAATAAAATAAAAATGGTATTAATAAGAATGAGAATAATAAATAATTATTAATAATATATAAAAATTAATTTAACGGTAAAATAGCTAAAATACGAAAACAGATTAAATCGAATCAAAAACAAGAGTTTTGAGGCAAAATTGCAAAGTAATAAAAGGAAGAGGACCAAATTCAATTGCGCGCGCAATCTTGAAGGACTGGAAACGGAATTATTCCAAGTCTCCGAATACTGTTCCTGGACGCGGACTAAATCGAAACGGGGCATAAAATGCAGGGGCAAATTTTAAAATAAAGAAAAACTGAAAGGGACACAATTAAAACATCAGAAAAAAAGAGGGCTAATAGCGTAATTTACCCATTTAGGGTGAATTCATTGCGTGGGGCCCACCCCTTTTTAATGCCTAAAACCTAAAAACCAGATCTTCCATTCATTTCTTTCTTCATTTCAAAACCAGAAACAAGTAACCCCCCTTTTCCTTCTCTTTTTTTTAGAGTTTCAACTCTTTTTTTTATGCCATTTCTGTGTCGGAACACGACCGAGAGCCCCCCATGCGCGCATCGGCTGCGACGGCCGGAGGAAACCCGGTAAGACTCTCACAACCCTTTTTTTTGTTTAAAATTTTTGTATTTTAAAACACAACTGAAAAAAACAAGAAACAAATAAAGAGCTCAAAAGATTCGAACATAAACAAGAAAAAAAAATAAAGGGGAAACCTTTTCTTTGTTTTTTGATTCTGTTCTTTTGTGAAAATGTGCTCTAGCCTCTGTATTTTTTTGCGTAAATCGTATACAAAAAACCCCCCCCTTTTACATAGAAATATTCGGCTTTTATAGCCTAAGAAATCCCAAAAAAAAAAGAAAAATCAAATCCCCAAATATCTCGTTCATTGTTGTATTGGGTTTTCCTTTTTGTAGGTACAACGTGAGACGTGGGCAACTACATGGCGTGGTGGAGAAGCGCACGTCATGGGTGGTGGCGTCCGGTGGTGGTGGTGGCACGACGCGTACTGGTGGGGGTTCTTTATTCTTTGTTGTTTCATCTTCTTTGTTGGGCTAGAATTAGCTTTTTAGGTTTTGGGCTAAAGACTTGGGCTAGGGTTTAAGTGTTGGGTCTTTGGGCTGTATTTAGGACTCTTATTTGGACCTCATTATTTTATTTTTGTAGTGGCATAGGCTAGGGCAAATTTTGCCTATTACAATCATTAATATTGTTATTGTTATTATTATTATTATTTTAATATCACCATTATTATTACTATTTTCATTATCTCTTTTTTTATTATTTGTATATTAACATATATTATTATTTTTATTATTAATATATTTTATTTTACTACTATTATTATTTTATATTATTATTAATTTTAATTTTAATATCCTTACATTATTTTATTATTATTAATACTATTTTTATTTTGATATTACTTTTATCATTATTTTCATTATTATTTTTATTTTATAATTGCTAATATTATTTTTTTATTTTTTAATATATTTCCATTATAATTTATTTTTATTACTATTATGATTATTATTTTATTATCCTTAAATTATTGTATATAGTATTTATCTATTTATTAATTTGCTATTAGTTTTATTTTTTATTATTTTTAAATTATTTGTTTGTTTTATTTTTATTTTTACTTAATATTTTTATTATTATTATTTTATTTTGTAGTTTTTTATTATTTATTGTTTATTATATTTGTTCATACTTTTCATTTATTTACAATTGCTTTAGTGTAAGTAATATTAGTCGTATTTTATATTATTATTTCTTTTATTACCTATATTAATATGAAATGTTAGTGTATTATGATTGCTTTTAAATATTTATGTTTGATAGTGTATTAATGTAATATTTTCATATGGATCATTGTTTAGAATAAAATATATTTTGTAAAATTATTACATTTTATCTAAAAGTCTTAAAATAAGGCGATGTTTTGTATTTAGAAATTCGGAAAATAGTGCCCTAACGTGCTGGGTTTCGATTTTTCGTTTGACTAAATAACTAAATATCCTTTTAATAAAATTTTGTAAATTATGAGATGATTTTAGTTACGAGGTTTAAAAAAATATCGTGTCCTAATGTGCTGGATGTGATGTTTGAATTCTTTCGGAACAAAGAAATATTAAAATATAACTCAAAATTGTTCAAGTTTTTTTAAAAGAAATCATATTTCTATTAAATTTCAAACATTTAGACATGATTCTATCGATTAAGGTACCAAGTTTTGGGCGTTATGAGGGTGTTAACCCTTCCTCATACGTAACCGACTCTCAAACCTGTTTTCTTGTTTTTCATGGACCAAAATCAAATGTTTTGTAAGGTGATCCAATCACACCTAAGTAAAAAGGGATTGGTGGTGTAACATCCTGAATTAGGGGTTGTTTGAAAATTTAAATTATTTGTTCCCATGTGTGTGTGTGCTTGAAGAAATAAATACTATGATTTATTTGGCATGTTCTAAGGTCTAGAAATAAACCCGAGCTAGGCCTGACTTAGGGTTAAAAAAAAATTCTTTTTAAGTGCTTAAAGGAGGGAAGCTAGGTGAGATAGGGGTTAAGAAAATTTTCGAAAGGAACTTGACACAAAGAACTAATTGGCTAAGTGGTTCCATACGCCACTTAGGTGCTACAAGGGTGCGTCTAAGGGTGTTGCAAGGGAGGTCTTGGGTTCGATTCATGGGAGAAACAAGGGGGTGTATTTTTATTTTTGGGCTTTTTGGGGACGTTAAGATAGGGGCTAGGTTGGAAGGCCTTAATAGATTTTTTAGGCAAGGTTTGGACATGAAAGACGGGTTGGTGGAGTGGCTTGGGGCGCCACTTAAAGGGCTTTGGTTTAAGGACTCGGGTTTGAGTCATGATGGACGCAAGAGTGTTTTATTTTTGGGGCTTTTTGCGTTAAAGGAAAGAGGGCCAGGAAGAAGGCCTTATAATAAAATGGTGGGGTTATTTGACATGAAAGTCAAATGGGAAAGATGGCAAGGGGCGTTGTAGGGGGCTGCGTTGGTGTGATCTGGTGTTCGAATCACGGGAGCTACAATTTCGTTTTTATTTTTTTTCAAGGCTGACGTGCATGAGAAGGAAGGTGATGGCCCGATTATGGACTCTTATTTTGATAAGGGAGAGCTATTTTTTTTTGCATATTTTCGGCTGGAAAGGTGTGTGTAGTAGTTTATTTTCTTTTGAATTGTTGAAGAGGTGGATAGGAGATAAAGATTAAAGGATAAAGTTTTATCTCATGGGAGGCAATGGCCGAAATAGGGACTCTCTAGGGCTGTCCATATCTGATTTGTATAGCAAAGAAGTGCCAAACTCATCAATTTTCTCTCCAAATTGTCTTTAAATTTCCCTTGTTGCATTGCCTAAATTGTTCGGAAAAATTCCATCTTCTTTTTTCTTCTACTAAGCCGAAACCACCACCCCTTCCCCTTCATCTCTTCTTTCTCTTTTTCTAATTCCTATTAGCCGAACCTACCTCTCTCTCTTCTCAAAATTCCAGCCCTTCAAACTTGAGTTAGCCGAATCCCCTCCTCCCTATTTGGTTTAGTTTTGGCCGAACATCAAAGCAAAGGTGATCTCTTCTAGGATTTCCTCCAATCGATTTGTAAAGGTGGGTAAGTGTCCAAAGCCGAATGCCTTTTATTCTGTTCTCTGTCGACTAGGGTGAATGGAAAAGCCAAAATATACTGATGGTTTGGCTAATCAGTGTTTTGAAATTGATTTTATCTAGGTACTTCGGGGTTTTGAAGTATTCAGTCAAGCCTCCATTCGTTAGCAATTAGTCTTGGTAGTGGTGGTAAGAATTTTGGTTAACCAATTATTTGGTATTTGAAAGCCGAAGGCTATTTGTTGTGGATGCTAACTGTTGCCGATTGTAGGGGGTGAAGCAGATTCGCATATCGTGTGCTGAAGTTGTACTCAAGGGCGTTTAGGTGAGGTTTCGGGTTCATGTGTTAACCCTTTGGATTTATGTGGTTTAGCCGAATAGCCATGTCACTAACTTTCGTGTTTGGCGAATATAGAGCAAGAAATCTAGTGTGGCCGATTGACTCTTGGGATTTAGGGCTACCGATAGTAACAGTGTGTACATACACTTTATAACTAATTAATGTCTTGAATATATTGTGTATGCTAAACCTGGATTGTGTAGATTTGGATTTAATACCATAAAGGTATAAGCAAGGATCCGTAAGTCCTTGTCAATATGAGTTTGATTATGATGCTTGACATATTTGGTATATGTGGCATATAAGAAGATTGGCTTTTGATAAATAAGTTATTAAATAAACATGTTTGGCATGATTTATGTTAAGTGCATATCATAAATATGTGGGTTAAACGAGTGGAGGGGAAGTGATAATCGTGTCTTGGACACCAAATGGTTTGGTACCACATTTCGTGACTACGGTCACCAGAGGTTTGGCACCTCATAGCGTCTTGTCCCAGTGGCTTAGCACCACAGTGGGTTGGCCCCACGGATGATATTATGGGATCGACGCCAGTAATTTGGTATCACACGTGGGTTGGCCCCACAACTTATTATATGTGACTTCGAGTCACCAGTGGTTTGGCACCACAATATTGATGGATATCGTGACTTTGAGTCACCAGTGGTTTGGCACCACCAGTGGTTTGGTACCACACGGGCTAGAGAAAGGTGTTTGGTTGGCTAGGTTGGGTGCATGTTAAACTTAGTGCATGTTAAATTTAGTTGTAAATTGTGTATGATGTTGCACTAAACCGGGGGAAGGGTTACACATTGAGTCTTGGTGACTCACCTTCTCCTTTAATATTTTTCAGGTGACTCGTAGATCGCGGATGAGGCGCCAGGTGGACTCGAGGTGGCCATGCAGTGAAAATATGGATTAGATGAACTTTGAATTATTTTTATCTTATCTTTGGTTTTATTTGTTCAAGTTGTAATAAGGCCTCCTAAGATTTTATTTTTACTATTTTACATGTTTTGGATGAATTATTAAACTGTTTAATGACTTTAAAATGGTTACACAAGTTTCTTAAATTCAAACGTAAATGATTTTCTTTCGTACCATCGGGTACATTGACAGAATTGGTAACAACATGACTTAACAAGATTTTAAATAACAAAGCTAGGTGTTGTTTTTCATACACCTCAAATGTTTTATACAAAACTATATTCTTTTTACCAAAAAATTAAAGTAATTAAAAGGGGGTTTTCAACAAATTTTCTTCTGTAACATACCAGAATCGGTCGTAATGTTTGGGCCGGGTTTGGGGTGTTACAGGTGGCGACTCTGATTTTCGTTTTTAAAGTCGATCCTCGTCTTTCAAAAACTTTAAAAATGGTTTCGACACTTGCTATCGTAAATCCTATTTTTAACAAGTTTTTAAGTTCTTACCGTTGTTTTCTTCTTTTTTATTATTATCTAATTTGATATGCTTTTATAATCATTTTCGGATGGAAGATGTAAAATTATAATGTTGAAAAACATACTTATTGTTTTGATTAAACATGTGCCTGAAATAAGAAAACAAGACTTATAATAATGAATTTGTTCAGTATAGATGATAAAAAGGATAAGGTTTTAAATCATATGGCCATGTTTTCAAATTTATGGGATTTACCTATTGTGAGATGATAAGAAAAGTTTTTTACATTAACTTGAACAAATGGATTTATAGCAACAAAAGCAAGAGCCATCGTCTTTAATTTTTTATATAAAACTAAAAGACTAAGTTTAGAATGAATTTAGATGAATAGATGCTTATATTATAATTGTTGAAGTTGGATTGAATTGGTCAATTGGGTCGGTCAACCCGTAAATTAATATGAACTGAGATAAAAATCAGTTGAGTTGGTAGTTGAACTAGTTGAAATAGTTTAATATTTTTAAAAAAATTTGTGAATTTATTATAATTTATTTAATTAAGATCGGATCGATTGAATTGATAGTCTGATTAATTTGATTTCGGTCCAATTTTAAAAATCATAGTTCAAATTTAGATGAATTAGTTATCTATTTGTTTGGATTTATTCTCGACATGTTAGCATAATAATGATCAATGATAGAAATTGTTAGCCAAAAAGCCTAATTGATGCGTTTTTAATATTTCAAGGTTTAATTGATTTCATTTTTGTATACATTGTGTCGGTTTAGACTTACTCAAAATATTTAACCAATATTTATATATTGTATAATTTGGTATTTTTACCGTTTATTTTTCTTTATGACATTGAGGATTAAATTTAAAACAATGAGAAAAGATGAAAATTATTATAATGAACCTTTGGTTGTTTTCATTTTGGTATATTTTTACCAAACTTAGTTTTTTTTTTTTTTTTGGCTTTTTAGACGAAAGAGTTTTAAAAATTTCAAAAGAATATCAAATTACACGATATGTAAATGTGAGAGTTAATTTTTAAAATCAATACTAAATTGACATAATATATAAATATTGAGGGTTAAAGTTACTATGTAAATGTTAAAAGCTGTGACATCATCTTTTCCTTGGTGATTAAAATGATAAAATCAAATAGTTGAATGATTATTTTGTAAATATTCAAAATTGAGTGACCGAAAATGAAATGTATCGATAGTTTAATCACTACAAATGTAATTTTCCCAAATATAATAGAACTTGAGCAAAGCAAAATTTAAAGATTGATATCGTAAGTGGGAGCCAAGGCCAGGAGAATCACAAGTCAGTATCAATGGCGTTTTCCCTCACTTCTCTCTCCAAATCACTTTCCTCTCTCCTCCCTTCCCAACATTCACTACCAAATCTCCCCCAAAACCCACCAAATTTCGCCGCGCCGGTTTCTCAATCGGACCCCAAATCAACATCCATTCGTCTTTCTTCCTGTTTGACCACACCGGCCGATGAAATCAATGCCATAACATGCCCATCGTTAGCCTACGCCAATGCCCTTTTCTTCAAATCGGGTCACTACAACGTCCAGGTGGTGGTGGCCGACGACGAACCGGAGGATAAGCTGTTGGGCCGGTTCAGGAGAGCCGTGTTTAAAGCCGGTGTTATACAGGAATGCAAAAGGAGGATGTTCTTTGAGAGCTCACAGGAAAAAAAGAAGCGTAAAGTAAGAGAAGCTTCTAAAAGGAACCGCAGAAGGTTTAGCTTTCCTTGCCCTTTTTCCCTTGTTTCTTTCATAGCTTTTAATTTAACCACAAAAAAAGATTCAGTATTGGGGTTTATTATCTGTGCTTTGAATTTGATGTTTGTAGTTTGGGTGAATTTTCATAATCTTGGATTGGGATCATCGTTTTAACTCAATAGGCAGAAAATATTTTCTTATCTTCAAATTTGAATTTTGAATTTTTTTGAGGGCTGAAATGAAACTTTTATCATTGTCTTAATTTATAACTTTACAGATTTTAGAGGGACTAAAATCAAAATTTTACCATGTTTGGAAGCGCGGCCCTGCTTTCGAATATGCATTTTTTTGCACAGATTTTTTTCTTGTGTTCGCAGACATGGACGATTTATTAAAATTTTCAAGTTAATATTTTTAGTTATAATTGTTTAGTTTTATGTTTCGGAACTGGACTGATTGGTCCCGGAATAGGTCAAGTATCGGTCCGGAACAAGAGATTAGACTAATTGACTCGCAAATTAGTATGAATTAATTGAACCGAATTAAAAAAAACCAGTTCAATTAGTGGTTGAACTAGTTAAAACGATTTTTTCTATTTTCTATTTTTATAAATTTTTAATCGAACTAATCGGACCGATGGTTTGAGCGTGGGTTTGATCATCGGTTTGTTTTTGAAAGCCTTATTTTTTAAAATTTCAAATTTCATAATTTTAATATTTTGATTATAATTCCTTTAATTTTATAAGATTTTAAGATGTATATTGGGTTGAACTTTGTAAAAGATAATACATGTATCTCTTTATTTTCCTGAAGGGCTTATTTGAAGGTGGAGTGCTAAAGTATTAAATGAAATCTGAGGGTGAAAGCATGATGAAATTTTTGTATTAGGAGTTAGATTTAATTTTATTTTTTATCTAGAAAATAGATAAATTAGTGACTGTAGGTCAATAAATTGATTTCTTTTCTTTTTTAATTTATTTATTTTACTGTTAAAAACTAGTATAATCAAATAATTGTATGTGGTGTATGATATATGCCTCATTGTCAAGTATAAAAATCTATTTTTAACCATAAAAATAGATGGAATCTCTGATTTAGTAATTGCTCATTTATTGAGTAGAGTAGAGAAGCAAATTGCAATATGCGTTCGATTGCTCCGCCTCATTGCCATGTCAAAACTTTGGTCTCTTTATTTTTAATGCTTAAACTTTCAAATATATATATATATATATATCCTTAAAATTCTCGTATCTATTGTCTAATTTTGAGTGAGTTGTCTCTTTTCATGTTGCCTAATTTTCTTTTGAATACATGGTGGTTGGTTTAAACTTTTATAGAGAATCTTGTTGGTTTAATTATGCCCTGAGTTTCTGTATTATTCGAACTTTTGAAATTTAGTCTTTCTGCTTTTATTTTTAGGAATTTAGTCTACCTATTTATCTGATTTGAAAATTAAAATTAAAACCAAATTGATAACACCACTAATGAAATTCATGTTAAATTTGAATATATGACATTTTAATATTCAAATTTTGATTTAAAATTATAATTCAATTGATAGCACATATCCAAAGAAATTTAACATAGCTCAATTAACTTGTTATTAATTAGACTTCATTTTTAAATTAGCGATTAAATTCTTGAAGTTAAAATCTTAAGAATTAGATTTCAAATGTTTGGAGAGAATAGGGACTGGAGACCGGATTAGGCCAGTGTCGTTTTGCTTTGCAGGTTTCTTTTTGGTCTATTTATGCCTCTAATCACTCTACTCTCTGGACTTTCGAAATTTAGTCCCTTTGCTTTTTATTTTTAGAATTTAGTGCTTCTACTTGACTATCTAATTTAAATTAAAGTTCAATCGATAACACTGTTATCTGGCTTCTATTAAATTTGAATATATGTTATCAATTGGACTTTAATTTTTAAATCAAACAGTATTCAAATTTAACAAAAATATCTTAATAGTATTATCAATTGAACTTTAATTGTCAAATTTATTTTATTAAATTGCAAAATTTTTAATATAAGTTGTAAGGGGTTAAATGTCCTAATCTTATCACATCTAATTAATTTTTTAATTAAAAAATTAATTAAATTTAAAACTGAATTTCTAATTTTTTTTTATCAGTTCAACTAACTATTACTTATTAGTCCAATAAAAAAATTCTAGTTGAGTGGTATATACTGGTCTGGATGAATCACCGCTTCTCCATTCAACCGACTGATCCAATCAAATCAACATTGGTTTTAACTAATATGGAAGTTATGGATGGCAGTGAGAGCTTTTGTTTCTTCATTTTCCTAAAAAATTTGTCATAACCATATCTGATGCATGTTTGAACATGAGTATATAGATTTGTCTTTTCTAAAGGTCCTTCGAATACATAAAATTCAAACACTCTCACATTCAAATCCGAATAACATAGTTTATTGAACGATCTGTTTTGCTTGTTTTCAGACGCCCGAAACCGAAGGATTCGGCACAATCTAAAGAGGAAACCAGTAAGAAGGATGAGGATGAAGAAGATGGAGATAATTGGGAGCTTCCTGAAGGAGACTTGCCTTATTAAACCATATTTCATCTTAAATTCTATTTCATTCAACCTAATTTCAGGTTATAAATTCTTGGTTTTGGCTTAATTGAATTCTTTCCAGTTTTCAGGATTGTTTTAATTTCTTTTTTATGTATATATCTATGATAAATTTGGGTACAGATATGATTTTCAAATCTATGGAACTTAAAAGGTTAATTTCAATGATGAATTATCCTATTGTGGGTGAGTTGCCTCTAATTTTATCAATTTTAATTTTTGTATTTTTAAATTTTGAAATTTCAATTTTGATCCAAATGATAGTAATTAAATTTTGCTGTGTTTTGTATTATGTGTAAGTTGTGAATTTTAATTCATGTTTTTCCATCTGATCATTTTAGTGTTTATATTTTTCAAATTTGGAAATTTCCATTTTGACTTAAACAGTTGTCATTAAATACATTAAGTAAAATGGTGTGGTGATTTTCATATAAGATTTTGGACATTACATGGCTCCTTGATTACCTATTAATATATAATGTCTTCTCCATTACAATTCGACTATGTAATGTAACTTAATATTTATCAATACCTTTTGTTTTACTTGCAAAAGAAATTGAAAATATCATACCAAGAATATAAAAATCTAAAAATAATAATATATTTAAAATATGAGTTACAGTTAAAAATATACAATAATATTAAAAAGTTAAATGCAAAAAGATTATTTAATTTACAAAATTTTAATAACAGTTTTTCTAAAAATATTTTTAATTATTTTAAATTTATATTATTATTTTTTAATTTATTTTCTACTAAATTCAAAATTGTATTTGAGTATCCCTAATTTTCTCTGAGTCGATTATGGGAGTGAAGAATTAAATAAGTTCACATTTATTATATAAAAATGTCTCGATATTTTTTTCAATTGCCATTCAATTCCAAAGAAAAGATTTCATAGAACCATAAGAACTTTAAAAATATTAACTTTGTTAAACAATGAATGATCTAAATAGTAAATATTAATTTTATTCAAATTTGACATTATTTGATTCTTTTTAATCGTATAGGAACATTGAGGGTTTTAGTGTGAATATCTCTCAAAATGATTAAATTCTCTATTTATATGATACGTTTATTATTCATGGATGTGGTGTCGTAAGTAAGTCCACATGCATGTCAACACGTACCTTATTTTAAGATTAACACGTGTTTTTTATGAGTGAGTTTGTTTGCATGGTGGTGCAAACTCACATCGCGCAAGCCAGTGAAAGGACGCAAACACCTCACATGTGAACCCAAAATGTGAACCATGTAGGTTACAGGTAACTAAGTAGGGGGTGGGTAATGACGAACACCATAACAAGAGACTAAATTGATCCATTTAATCAAAGAGGGATTAATTTAATCAAGTCCTATAATAGAGAAATGAATATATTATATATTAAATTTCATGTATTAAAATTATATTTTATAATATATTTTTATAATATTAAGTTAAGAAATCCTAGTAAGAAATGAATTGAAAGCAACACAAAGCAAAATATGATGCAAAATCTGTACTATATATAAATATATATATATATAAAAGGAAGCCCTAAGACCTTCTCTTCTTTCACACGCAATTATATATATTTTACATTATTAATGTAATAGTTAAATTTTAATTTCCATCCTTAAATTATATTCAAATTTAAGATTTAATTTTTAATTTTATATTATTTGGATCTTCTATGCTTAAAATATTATTAGTTAGTCTAAATATTTTATTTTAGTTAAAATACTAACATGATTTCTAAAAATTGTTGATCTTTGTTAAATTTTTTATTAAATTAAGTATCTATTACAATGTCATTTTTTCATCACATAGTTGCCAAATAGTTTTTTTTTTTTTAGTTTTAGAATGTCACATGCGAATTTAAAAAAAAATTTTAACCGTGCTTACAACTGAACCTAAATTTTTAAATTTGAAAAATAACTAGATAAAATTCTCGAAAATAATAGTATAAGGATTAAATTCCCGATACAAAAGAAAATTTTAGAGCATATTGTAATATTTAAAATTTACCTCTATAATTTTGTCAAAAAAAAAAAACTCAATGCTATCGAGGGCTACCTGTCCAAAATTTGAGAAAATTTAATAAAAATATTAGATTCAAAAAAATAAGTTTAGATAAAAAATTAGGCACATTTAAATTATTGGCTAAGCTTAAGATTCAACATTTAAAACGCCCGAGCCTAGCCCAGCCTAACCCATTTTCTATGTTTATAATATAATATATTATGTTAATTTATATATTATTTAATTTCTATCACATAAAAATTAAATCTATAGTAATATTTAATGTTATAATGTTAATATGTCTATATATAATTTTAAAATAAAATAAATAAAATAAATAAAACCTAAAATAAATTTAAGTTAATTATTTATAAAGTCAAATAAACTTGAATAAAATTTTTAACACGGATCCAACCAATTTTGAACAATAGCCAAATAGAATACAAGTAAAGAAAATACTATTGTCCTGTCCCTGTCTCTTGCGGTCCCCGCCTATTCTTGCGGATAAAGTTGTAACAGGGTAAGTAAGGAGAAAAAATTCAATACACAAACAATTAGGGTAAACTACACTTAAGGTCTAAATTATTAACAAATTTATATTTTAGTTACTGAATTTTAAAAATTACAAAATAATCATTAAATTATTTATGCTAACACGATACTATTTTTTATATATACTATATCAATAAATATTTTTAAATTTATAAAAATATTCAAAAATAAATAATAAAATTAAAAAAATCATAAAAAGTTCATAAATTTCAAAAAAAAATTAGCATGGAGTAGTGGGATTGCCATGCAGATTGAAATATTAAAATTAAACATTTTAGTTAGTATTTTGTTGAAGAATATCAAATTGACTCTTTTTAAAAGATTGATGATCAAATTTGATTATAAAAGAATAAGGGCTAAATTTAGCTAAAATGAGTAAAATTTTTAAAAATATAAAAGTTGAGGCTAAATTTGAAACTATATCATTTTTAAAATAGCAAGCTGATGTGGCAGTTAAAAATTTTGTAAAATAACAAATTTAACCCTCAACTTTTATATATTAAATTAATTTAATCATAATTTTAAAATTAACCCTCAAAATTTATAAATAATCTCAATTTTATTCTAATTCTAAAAGATTGGAAAGCAATATATAAAAATACTTGAATATTTTCAAAAAATATAATTATATTAATGTTAATATTAAATAAATATAATTATATTAAAAATCCCCCAACCATTTTTCCCGTCCTCCTTCCCTCCTCCACTACCATCCCTCTCCCTATACAAGTCCATGAGGCATAAAACCTTTTTTCCTAAACTAGTAGCAGTACAGTACGATTATTTTATTGAATGTTTTTGTACTCAAAACAGTAACAACAACATTAGGTAGATAAAAACTATTGAAAGAACCTACTTTTTTAAACAATAACAAAAAAAACATGGTTTTAATTATATTTTTTTCGTTGAGTTTTGTTCGAAATTTGAAAGAGTTTGTATAAAAATATTAGGCCTGAAAATAAAATTGGATAAAAAAATTAGATATTTTTAAAATATGAGTCAGACTCGGGCTTAAATCAAGCTCGAGCTCAATCTATTTTTAAATTTATAATAATTTATATTATGTTATTTTAGTATTTTATGTAATTTAGAAAATAGTTAAAAATAAACTTATACTAAAGATATAATATCGATCTAATATAAACATTAAATAATGTTAATATGACTATATAAAAAATTCAATAAATAAAAATTATTAAATTATTAAATATTAAAATAAAATAAATATATTTTAATTTTTTAAATAATATAAGCGGTATAAAATGAGTTTGGATTAATCTTTTACAAATAGACAAGTTTAGAAAAAATTATATTAATATCATATTTCGGATTGAGCCGAATTTAGACAAATATAAAATAGATTAACATTATATTTAAATCTGATCCAAACCCGATCTATGAGCTCATTTAGTTTAAATTCTATTCGAAATATATTTGAAGCCTTGTAATTAAAGTAAGAATACCCTCTAAAGGAGTGCAAACACCTAAAAAAGGACCAAATCCCATGATCCAATTTCCATCCTTATCTCGTATCACACCTCCTTAACAAAGGGTATCCTTGATGGGATACTGTTGCTTCTTAACAAAGGGTATAGACGGGCCTTAATTTAGATCGATAATATTGAGGTAGTTCAAGCTCTGAATGCTATGGATATGGAAGAGCCAGAACTTACAGTACTCAGAAGGACCAAAAGAATTATGAATTCAAAAGGCCAATGAGAATTCTTCATATACCAAGAGATCGAAATCTGGTGGCAGACCGACTTGCTAAGCTCAATCTGAATTGAAAATCATCTTTACAGGTCCTTGAGGAAACTCCCAATAAAATTTTAGATTTGTTACAAGAAGATAAGGACAATAGTACTTTTATGTAATTGATTCTTTTTTTTCATCAAAAAAAAAAAAAGTAAGAATACCCACCCGGATTTGGGGAAGCCCCATCACATGAAGTATTGGAAGAAGTAGTGGGCAACAATTGCAAATCCCAGTCTTTTTCTTTACTGGGAAACTTATCAGAAAACTTTCTACATATTTCAACACTGTCTACAGCTCCAATCAACTCTAGTTTCCTTCTATAAACTTCCACTAACAAGATCACTTAAGATCCCATCCAAAATCAATCCTTTTAAATCTCCAACTTGTAAAACCACTCCTCTTTCGCCTCCTCACCCATTGCATTTCTCCAAAACAGCTTCCATTTTCCTTCAATTAACCCTAATCTGAATTTGCAGCAGCAAAGAGGGAGAGGGACGGGAGTGGTGGTGGTGGGATTTTTATTTTATTTAATATTAATATAAAATTTAATTTTTTTGAAATCATTTAAGTATTTTTATATATTTCTATATTATTTTAGAATTAAGATTAAATTCAGACCATTTGTAAATTTTGATGGTCAATTTTTAAAATTATAACTAAATTGATATAATATGTAAAAATTTAATACTAAATTTATTATTATATCAATTTTTAACTGCTAACAAGAGTAATAAAATGACTGAATTATATAACACAAATACTTAAATTACAAACTTTTTATTTTGAATGCCTAAAATAAATTTATTTTATAGTTAAATAACTATTTGTGGAATTTACCCTTTTAAAGAAAAATATTTTGAAAAACATGAAAAATTAGATCAACAAAACAAACATGTCCCAAATTAAAGACCCTGATATGTCATTATTACAGACAAGATCGTACATTGAAAATAAGATAGGAAACCACTAAAATTCAACCCTTTTTTTTTTTTGATAATATAACCCTTACATTAATATACATTATTTAAAGGATCTCTTATATTATTTTTGTTGTTAAATAAGTCTCTAACTTATCATTTTACCCATGAAAGTCCTTAATTTTAATATTAAAGAAAATTAATTTGAATTTTTAAATTATTTTTATTTTATGTTGATGTAATTTTGATGATAATAGTTTATTAAATAGAAATAAAATAATATTTTTGAAAATAAAATGAAATAATACTTTAAAATTTGTTGAAAGTGTTTATATATATAACACACTTAATCACTCTTTTGAAAATTTTGATTACTCTTTTAAATTTTCTGTTGGTGTTAAAAGTATATATAATTTCCTTTCATTAACAAGAAATTTCGATAAGAGCTTAATTTTACTTTAATGATAAAATCAAGGGCTTTTATGGGTAAAATTATAGGATAGGGGTTAATTTAACTATGAAAATAATTTAAGGACTTTGTAACAGTTTAGTTTAGACCCTAGTCGGAACAGTGATTTTAGGACCACGAATCCGAGTTAGTGAAATATTTTAATATTATTTTCTGTGCCATTGATGGGTGATTAAGCATGTGTTGAATTTTCGTAAGATAATTTGTTCGTTTGTATGCTTAATTTGAAAAAAAAAAAGGGCTTAATCACATAAAATGAAAAATTGATGGTAAAATATAAAAGTATCAAATGGTAGATGTCTTTATAATTTGGAGCCCTTAAATAGAAATTTGGCCACTCTTAAGGATAGTGGACGGTGGATGGACAATCATGCCCATAGTTTAAATGTTTATTTATCAAGGTTTTATTAAGGGCAAAATAGGAAATGAATTATTAATATGTTAATAATAAAACTAGTGGATGTGTTCATCCATTCTAGCCGAAAATACCAAAGAAAAAGAAGAAAGAAATTAAGCTAGGGCATTAGGTCATTGTGAGCTTGATTAAGGTAAGTTTTGACTTCGGTTTTTGATAATTTTTATGTTTTTGAGATTGTTGTTTAGTCTACTATCAAGCCCGTGTTGTAATTTGAATAATTGATGATGTTTATGAGACGAGTCTTTGATGAACTCATGTGATTTGTAATGCTTTATAGTGAAATATGAAAGATATGTATATGATTATCGTAGTTTATCTTTGGAGTTCTGTTGAATTTGAGTGTATTAGACTCAATTGAGAAAAATGATTATTTGAGGGATTAAATTGTGAATTTGATGAAATGTTTGGACTTGTATGAGATACATGGGTATTCGGCTAAGTATGGATATATGGTGATTTTGTATATTTGATGTTTTGTGAAAAATAGACTAAATTGATAAAATGTGCAAATGTAACGTTTAAGTTGCAAATAGCCCTAAATGTATGCTTTTGGATTGAATTGAATAAGTTGATGAATGAAAGGGTTAAATTTGAATATGTATAGATCAAGAACTGAATAAAATGGACTTAGATCGTGGAAAGCGAATGTAGTAGAATAACCGAGTCCAAACGAATATCCGAATTCGAGGTAAGTCGATATACAAATAACGTATTTGTATTGAATTATGTATGTTCATATGAATATTGATAATGATGAATGCATATGAGATGTTGTATAAATGAATTCTGAGATAAGTTTGACATAGTGTTAACATCCGAGAAGTCCCGTTTGAACTTGGGAATAGATAGGGTAGTCTATGTCATGACATAGGTGTTTGTTATGTGATATCATGTAAGACCATGTCTGGGACGTTGGCATTGATTTGAGATTTCGTGTAAGACCATGTCTGGGACGTTGGCATCGATATGAGAATTACGTATAAGACCATGTCTGGGACACTGGCATCGTAATGATTCGTGTAAGACCCTGTCTGGGATAGTGGCATCGATATCTGATTATATGTAAGACCATGTTTGAGAGGTTGGCATTGTATGATTATTCCGAGCACTCTAAGTATCCTATTAGTTCTGAACAGTTCAACGGACAAATCCTAGATACGAACGACTATGTGATTGGTATTTCCGTTTCAGGTACGCTTGTTATATACACTAAGTGTGTATGAAGGTAAGTATCTACATAAACTTTCTAAGGTGGATATGTGAAATGAAATGATAGAATGATATGTGAAGAGATACTTAAAAGAGCTATGTATATAGGTGACATGTGAGTTGAAGAATGTGGTAAGATATGGCTAAGCAAATGAGCCAAAGAAATATATGTGATGAATTTACTATGAGAACCATTAATGTCATTGTATCAATATAGTTATGTGCATTTTATGCTAAGTTTATTTGTATATGGCTTACTAAGCTTTTGAAAGCTTACTTTGTGTGTGTTTGCTTTGTTTTATAGATCGTCAAAGCTACTGAAGGCTCGGGGACCGTCGAGGATCGTCATCACATTACACAAACTCTTTTTGGTACCTTTGAGATATGTATATAGCTAGATATGGCATGTATAGGCTAGCCATTTTGGACTATGTTTGAAGTGTGTATAAATAGCCATGAGATTTGGCTATATAAATGTTGGTAATATGCATGAGTGATTATGTTATATGATGCATGACTTGGTATGGCTTGGTAGTTAATGAAATGATCAAGCTATGGTAAGCATATGAATGCATTATGAGAATGTATGTTTGAGAAAATAAATGGTTATATGAAAGGTAAATGTGGATGAACCATGTTTGAATGTATATGTGTTTTTAGTTAGGCAAAGTGGTATGATAGGAAATGAGTTTGAATATGAAGATATGTTGATTGTTTGACATGTTTTTGGATGTCAAGTGTGTATGAAATGAATTGGTAATTTTGCTTGTAGGGATTGACCCTTGTGTGGGTGGCATTTTGGCCCTGTAAGTGGCCTATTTTGCCTACAAGGTCATGGCACACATGGGGTGCCTGGTGGCCATGTGAATATATCAGTAGCTAGCCTAAGTATACAAGACCATGACACACGGGCGTGTCTGGTAGCCATGTGGATAAGTCAGTATACATACTCTGTTTTGGCACGGCCAGGACACATGGGTGTGTCTAGTAGCCGTGGGAGGCACATGACCTACCTACACGAGCGTGTGACCTCTGCAGCTTTGAAAAGTTTTAAATTTTGAGAATTTCCATATGTATTCAGTTTAGTCCCGACCCTATTCTAAAGCATGGTTAAGGTCTCGTCGACCTATAAAAGGGACATTCTGATATGATTGGTTGAGTTGTATTATAAAATGTCTGTAAAAGTTTTCGATCCGTCCGGTAATACCTTTAACCCTAGTCCGACGACGGATATGGGTTAGGGGTACTATATTTGGTTGGTATCAGAGCTACGATTTAGTCGATTCTCAGACTAACGTAGCATGTCAAAGTCTAGCTATACATGCCATATATCTGAACTGTGATAGTGTGATAAATCTTGATGTGTAAAATGTGATTTTCGTATAGTAATGGATCCCGAAAGAGCTATAGATGATGATGTAAAAGCAATATGCCTGCTCTCGCGCAAGGGACAGCGCTATCTGAATCGAGACTGACTACGAGCAGTCAAGAAGAAGAAGCTAAACAAGCTTTCTTCCAAATGATGAGTGAGTGGTTCACTCAGTTTGTGAGAAATAACCCAACTGTTTCACAACCTCCACCCCCGGTTAATCCCCTTCAGACATCTGCTATGCCTTCAACTATGAATCAAATCTGTTGAACAAGCCTCCAGTCGACAAAATTTGTAAGTATGGGGCTGAAAAATTGAGGCTACCAGTAATGACAATGTTGAAAAAGCCGAGTTTTGGTTAGAAAACACTATCCGAATATTTGATGAGATGTCTTTAATTCTAGAAGAATGTATAAAGTGTGTTGTTTCTTTCTTACGAGAAACGTCCTATCAGTGGTGGAAGACTTTGACTTCTGTGGTTCCAAAGGAACGAGTTACTTGGGATTTCTTTCAGTCTGAATTCTAGAAAAAATATATCAGTCAGAGATTCATAGATCAGAAACGAAAAAAATTTTTGGAATTGAGCAGGGCCGCATGTCTATCACTGAATACGAACGAGAGTTCGTGAGGCTAAGTTAGTATGCCCGAGAATGTGTATCATCTGAACTCTGAAGCAATAATATGCAAAAGATTTGAAGACGGCCTTAATGAAGATATCCGTTTACTAGTGGGGATATTTGAGGTAAAAGAGTTTATGGTACTCATTGATCGAGCGTGCAAAGCTGAAGCACTCGAGAAAGATAAAAGAAAAGCTGAGTCTGAAGCTAGAGATGTGAGAAAGAGATTTTCGGGTAAATCATTTCAGTCTGCTTCGAAGAAATTTAGAGATGAACAAAATTGTTCGAGAGCTAATATGGGACATTCACATAGAGATCAAGCTAGATTACAAATGAGCTTCAAAACTCCAACAACTTCAATAGCAAGTGTTGGAAATGTTCGATCCAAGAAACCTGAATGTAAGCATTGTGGAAAAAGGCATCCGGAAGTTGTAGATTGAATGATCGGACTTGTTTTAGATGTGGATCATTAGATCATTTCATTCATGATTGCCAAGAGTCTATTGAACAAGAGACTAATCAGAATCCGAGATCTGATAACATCCCAACGAGAGGTAGATCTTCCCAAATGCATGAAATGTCAGTGGTAGTCAAGAACTACGAGAGATACTATTGTGAGATCCGAAGCTAGAGCACCTGCCAGAGTGTATGCTATTCGAACTCGTGAGGAAACTTCATCTCCGGATGTTGTAACAGTACATTTACTCTTCATGATACTTCTGTGATTGCATTGATAGACCCTGGTTCTACACATTCATATATATGCATGGATTTAGTATCCAGTAAGACTTTGCTTGTAGAGTCTACTGAATTTGTTATAAAAGTATCGAACCCCTTAGGTAAAAGTGTTCTGGTTGATAAAGTATGTAAGAAATGTCCGTTAATGTTTCGAGATATCTGTTTTCCTGCTGATCTAATGTTATTACCATTTGATCAGTTTGATATCATTTAGGTATGGATGGGTTGATATTGCATGATGTCGTTGTAAACTCTAAAAGAAAGACTATTGATTTGAGATGTCCGAATAATGAAATAGTTCAGGTTGAGCTAATGATTTGAATGGATTGCCTGCTGTGATATTTGTATTGAAAGCTCAAAATATGTGAAAAAGGGATATGAAGCCTACTTTGCTTATGTAATTGATTCGAAAGTGTCTGAAAAAAATTTGAATCAATGCTAGTTGTTTGTGAGTTTTCTGATGTATTCCCTGAAGAATTGTCGGGATTGCCTCCGATACGAGAAATTGAATTTGGTATTGATTTGTTGCCTGGTACGACACCCATTTCGATATCTCCGTATAAAATGGCACCAATAGAGTTGAAAGAGTTAAAGTCACAGTTACAAGAGTTAACTGATAGAGGGTTTGCTAGACCGAGTTTCTCACCTTGGGGTGCTCCTGTTCTGTTTGTGAAAAAGAAAGATGGCACGATGAAAATGTGCATTGACTATTGTCAGTTGAATAAAGTGACCATAAAGAACAAATATCCGTTGCCCATGATTGACGATTTGTTTGATCAGCTAAAAGGAGCTACTGTGTTTTCAAAGATAGATCTGAGATCGGGTTACTACCAATTGAGGGTAAAAGACTCAGATATTCTAACACTGCTTTCAGAATGAGGTACGGGCATTATGACTTTTTAGTTGTGCCTTTCGGATTAACGAATGCTCCTGCTATTTTTATGGATTTGATGAACAAAATTTTAGACCGTACCTAGATCGATTTGTGGTTGTTTTCATTGATGATATTTTGATTTATTCACGGGATGAGACTGAGCATGCCAAGCATCTGAGGATTGTGTTGCAAACTCTATGAGAAAAGCAATTGTATGCGAAATTCAACAAATGTGAATTCTGGTTGCGTGAAGTTAGTTTTCTGGGACATATTGTATGGGCCTCTAGAATACGAGTTGATCCGAGCAAGATTTTTGCTATTCTGGATTGGAAACCCCCAAAAAATGTATCTGAAATCCGTAGTTTTCTGGGACTCACTGGTTATCATCGTCGGTTTGTAAATGGCTTTTCTATGATAGCAACTCCGTTGACTAGATTACTTAGAAAGATGTAAGGTTTGAATGGTCCGATAAATGTCAGAAAAGTTTTGATCAGTTAAAAACTTTGTTGACTGAAGCTCTAGTTTTAGTACAGCCAGAATCAGGTAAAGAATTTGTAATATACAGTGATGCTTCATTAAATGGTCTGGGATGCGTATTGATGCAAGAAGGCAAAGTCATAGCTTATACTTCGAGACAATTGAAACCGCATGAAAAGAACTATCCGATACACGACCTTAAGTTAACTGCAATTGTGTTTGCATTGAAGATTTGGCGACATTATCTGTTTGGTGAGAAATGTCACGTATTTTCAGATCAAAAAAGTCTAAAATATCTGATAACTCAAAAAGATTTGAATATGAGTTAGAGAAGATGGTTAGAGCTATTGAAAGATTATGAACTTGTAATTTATTATCATCCGGGTAAAGTAAATATCATTACCGATGCATTGAGTCAAAAGTAATTGTTTGCATTGCTTACTTTGAATGCTCAATTAGATCTGTCTGATGATAGTTCAACAATAGTTGAATTGAAAGCAAAATCGTTGTACTTATAGCAAATATGTGATGCTCGGAAAGTTGATAATGAAATGTTAGCGAAACGAGCTTAGTGTGATTCGAACTCTGAATCTGAGTTTGAGTTGATGATGATGATTGTTTGAAATTCCAAGATCGATTATGTGTTTCGAGAAACCCAGAATTGATTTAGTTAATTTTGAATGAAGCACATAACAATCGTTTATCTGTTCATCCGAGTAGTACGAATATGTATCATGATTTGAAGCAACACTATTGGTGGTCTGGTATGAAACAAGATATCTCTGACTTTGGGTTGAAATGTTTAATCTGTCAGCAAGTTAAAGCTGAACATCAGGTTCCGTCTGGGTTGTTACAACCGATTCTGATTCTCGAGTGGAAATGAAATAGAGTAACGATGGATTTTGTTTCTAGATGTCTCTGACTCCGAGAAAGAAAGATACAATTTGGGTAGTAGTTGATTGATTGACAAAATCTGCCCATTTTATTCCGGTGAAATCTGATTACTCATTTGATAGATTAGCTGAGATTTACATTTCTGATATTGTGAGATTGTATGAAGTACCGTTGTCTATTGTGTCAGACAGAGATCCGAGGTTTACATCACAATTCTGGAAGAAATTACATTAAGCTTTAGGCACAAAATTGCATTTCAATACTGCTTTTCACCCGCAGACAGATGGTCAATCCGAGTGGATTATTCAGATTCTCGAGGATATGTTGATATGTTGTATCCTTGAGTTTAATGGTTCGTGGGAACAGTATTTACCACTGATTGAATTTGCATATAATAATTTTTTCGGTCGAGCATTAAAATGGCACCTTATGAAGCTTTGTACGGACGTAAATGACGAATACCTCTGTATTGGACCAAGCTCAGTGAAATAAGCTACACAGGATTGATTTGATAAAAGACACCAAACAAAAAGTAAAAGTGATCCGTGACAGTCTAAAAGCAGCATCCGATTGTCAGAAGTTTTATGCAAACTTTAAACGAAAAGAGATTGAATTTGAAATCGGTGACAAAGTTTTCTTGAAAGTGTCTCCATGGAAGAAAGTACTCTAATTTGGACATAAAGGCAAGTTGAGTCCGAGGTTCATCAGACCGTATGAAATCATCAAGCGTGTTGGACCTATTGCGTACAGATTGTTATTTTCATCTGAGCTAGAAAAGATTCACAATGTATTCCATGTTTCGATGCTCCGTAGATATCATTCCAATCCGTCACATATGATTGTTCCGTTTGAAATTAAAATCTGATCTGATATGACATAAGAGGAGGAATTGATCGCTGCAAAATAGTCTAGTTTTAAAATTTATAAAGGATAATCAAACCTGTAGACTAACTATGACAACGATAGAGGCAAGTGCACCTGTCGAACAGTAGTATAGCTTTGGCAAGAATATCTTATCGAACCCAATGAACCTAAAAGTAATACTACTCACTTTCTTCCTATTATTTAGCCTTAAATATAGAGTGATTAATTAACTTATCTAATACTAATAAAATACTTAAACTAAATGCAAAGACAAAAGAATAAACTAGGAAAAGACTTTGGAAAACTCAGTTGATAAAGACGATACCCTCGGGAAGAATCCACCTATGACTTCACATATTATCTAACTTTCAATTCATATTATTTCTTTTACTTAGCTTGATCCATGAGACTCCCTAACCTATATTAAACCTTCTCTCGAAGTGAATAATGTCTGACCTTAGGTTAGTTAGTGGAACTCTCGTTCTCTTATAATAACCCCCTAAGGAAGCAATAAATCGATCAATGGACTCCCATATTAGGTTTTACCCTAATCCGGTAAAATCTCGTAACCCTATCTCTAGGAGCCCGATCAACTCCGCTTAAGTATGCTAGATCTACTCTTAGGCAGGGTCTATTCCTCCTCCACCTATGCACATCAGATTAAATAAAGCAACATAATTAAGAACAAACTAAGTATTTATCATATAAACTAATAAATCAAATAACAAAATCCATCATAGGTTTCATCCCCTTCAGGTATCTGAAGGATCTAGTTCATAATAAAATAAGAAAACATCTCAAGAGAAAAGATAAAACAAAACATAAGAAATCCCTAAAACCCCCTGAAGGAATTGAAGAGGAGATCCTCCGTCTTGAGTAGAATTCACTCTTGAGATGGATCAACTGCTATCTTCGAGTAATTCCCTAAACGAGTAAAGCTCGCGTAAAACTCGCTAAAATTTGCCGCCTTGAATTTGCCTTGGATTGCTTATATAGACGTTTGGGATGCTTTACTTAGCTCCTAAGTACTCGTAATTCAAGTGAAATTCGTACTAAGTGTTTGAGTGGACTTAGGATTGCATTTCTTGGGCTCCAAGCATCCAATTCGAGTGAAACTCTCTTTCCATGCAGGGCACGGCCTTGACACGCCTGTAAATCATGGTCCATTCGTGTCTCTATTCTATTGATTTAGGCATGGCTATGACACGCCGTGCAATATCCGGTAGAGGCCGTGCTTGGTTCACCAATTGGGGCACAGTAGTGTACATCGAGGTCGGCCGTGTTGGGCTCTTTGTCGATGAGGCACGGTCTTGTAAATTAGGTGTGACGTGTGCAATCTAAATATTGGGCACGGTAGTATGGCATGAAGTCCGTGCCGTGACGACTTGGGTTGGCCCACTTTGGTCCGCTTTTAAACCCGCTTTCGTCCTTTTTATACTTGGGTGCTTTCCGAGTATAAGACATGAAAAGAAAGGATTAAGAGCACCTTTTACATAAATTATGGATAAATTCATCCAAAAGCATACTAAATGTGGGATTAAAATATGGTACTTTTACGGTTTATCAAATACCCTCACACTTAAGCTTTTGTTTGTCCTCAAGCAAAATTCTCAATTTACAATTAAAATGAACTTTCCAAAATTCATAATTCCCATTGACAATGCCTCATCATAATTCATAGATAATTTATACATGGATCATTTAGCTTGAAGTGCCCTAAAGATTCAAACGAGATAAGTCATGATTTTGTAGCATGAAAACATAGGTGTCTCCCCTTATTTAAATAATTACCTTTGATTCAAAATCGACAAGGATTGACATCCACACTGAAGATTCACTCAAAGCACTCAAAGTGTTTAAGGATCAAGAAAAAAAATGCTCAAAAGTCAAACTTGAAAAGTTAATCCCATAGGCTTGCCTGAAAATCAAATCTCCACCACTGTATATAAGATGATAAACAAATCAAAAGGTCTTTTTTAGGGTTGTAACGGGCTTGGGTTAAAAGGTGTGGATAAAGGCTGAATTAGAGGCTTAAAATCGAGATTGAATTAACTAATTACCTAATCTAAAAATAATGAACTAAATATGAATATTTACATCGAATGAAAAGTAATAATACCACTATTGATAATTACTCTATAATAAACTATTGATAATTTCTAAAGAGTATTTTCTTCACTTTAAAATTTGATAATACTTTAATACGAGCTTTTCTTCAACAATTAGAGTTTAATTGCTCTAAGCTCTTTTATACTACTAATATTGAATAAACTTGGATATTTTTTTAAGAACAAACTAAGTAAAACTTAATAGAAGGAACTTTGATAATTGAAATAACCTAATTTGGCAATTGATCAAGTCAATTCTCGATAGAGGGTAGTCAAAAGAATGTTGATAACAAATACAAAGGGATTTTGGGTTAATATTAGTGGGTGAGTCAATAAAAGGTTGTTAGGATTCAACGGGTTCACTAGGAGTTATTTATGTAGGTAGGTTTTTAGTGGAGTGAGCAGGTTAAAACCTAGGTGCCTTTATCATCTCAAGATATCAAATCATTATTGTGGTCTCGACATGCATAAACGAGGCAAGTTCTAGAATAACAGTTCAAAGTTGACACACACATAATCAATAAAAGTGAGCATGAAAAATAATATATGCTCTATAAGACTCAATATCTCACGTAAATTATGGGTGTTTTGACATCAATCCTATAGATTTCAAATTTCAAAGTAATACTCTGATTTAGTTCAACAACCTATCAATTTTATTTTTGAAAATAGACTTATCATGCTTGATTCTCTAGTATTCTTCAAATTTAATCATCAATGCACAATTAACTATGATTTGTTCTAAAACATATCAATAAAAATCATAAATCATAGAAATTTCATCCTAATTAATAATATAAGAATAATACTTAAGATCAAGACTAAATTCAGGATTTGAGAATAAAGTAAAAAGTTGGGCACTTTTACTCCCCCACACTTAAGATATACATTGCCCTCAATGTACAAAGATAGATAATGAAATTTATGTGCCAAATCAAAAAGAAAAGCGGGGAAAGTAATACTCCCTAAAATCTGGATGATCCCTGGCATCTTTCATGGCGGTGATGGTGTTTTCTATGGGCCTGGTGGAGTGGCTACCGAGAAGCAATTTGCTAGATGAAGAAATTGGGTAGCTGTGAAGATATAGCCAAGAGATCTAGAGAAATAATAATAATATACTAATAATAAATTTAAAGATTAAGGAAATAAAAGAATGAGACTAAGAAGAAAAGCTGAAATTGAAAGAAAAGACTAATGGACTAAGGAGTCCTTATTGTTGGATGGTTTGCAAAGTGGGTGTGACCTCGAAGGATGTGGTGTGTGATTCCCTAGCAGCCTTTAGAACCTAAAACCAAGAAACTAATATGAAATAAATTAAATTAAGTAGAAAAGAAGTATAGATAAGGAAAATAAAGGAGACGAGAAAAGAAAAATAGAACCAAAAGGTTTTCGAGACCTTGGCGTGTCAATTAAGTGAAGTCGCCAAGATGAACTCATGTTGAGGTCTCCTCTAAGGAGATGATGCTTACGTTTCTTGGCATGATCTTTGTGTTGCTCAAGTGTCTTGGATATTTTCTATGAATAGGAAGAAAATTTGAAAGAAAAGAGAAAGAAGGAATAAGAAAGAAGATGGGACAAAGAGGACGGATTTGTAGGGATTTAAATAGGATTTCAAATCGCACGTTCCCACGGTGTGTCCGAGGGTGTGTCGATTCATCTGCCGTATTATACGGCCGTGTTGTGGGGTGTTGTCCTTCCACGCTGGAACAATGGAAATGTGCAAGTGTACACAATCCTAACAAGTAATAAAGTGACAAGTAAATGTCAAGTTATCGTATCTATTGTGGACTGTAAAAGAATTATTTATGAAAATGGTTTTAAACACTTTGGTGATGGAAAAATAATTGGTTTTGAGAAATATTTAAAAACTACAAGAAAAACAAAGTAAAAATAAAATAAAACAAAGTTCTAATGCACGATTTCAAAAACTGATTTTAATCAAGATGACATAATTGTGTTGGTTTAATCACATTTCTTACCTTAGAATTATTAAACTTGTGTTTATACTCGTTAAAACATGGCAACTCGGTAATTTGCTAACTTATGAACATATTTACGAAAAAAATCCATTCATCTCTTGTACATATCTCTATGCCAATTCGACCAATTAAACAGACTCCTAAAAGTAAACACGTTAATGCACGTAAATACTTATTAAATTAAACAATCTCTAACATATTCCTATGTCGATGCAACCGATTAATTCAACCTAACAAGCACATAAAAGATCATGTGAAGTAACAAAGTATTCCTACTTTGAAACAATTTAATCACAAAATCGCAAGTTATGCAAGGCATACATATAAATCGATACAATGCTAATTTAATCTTTAGCTACCTTAGAAGAGTTAAACATGCATGATTAAGTATTGTGTCCATTAATTACAATTTTAATGCGTTTAAATAATTAATTCATTAGCTATCTAAACAATTAAAATGCCGATAACTTAACATAATTTTACTTAATCAAACATTTCACCGAGGCCTTTAACAAAGATAAACACAATTTTAATAATCTAAGAGGGCTTAAATGAAATCAAACCAACACGAATTAAATTCAAGCTAAATTGATTAAATTAGACATTTCAAAAGCATGAATATTCATAAGCATGTTTGTTAAAACAACAACAAATAATTTAAAGAGATAGGAAATGAGAAACAAATCCATGGCTCTCCGTGACTTGTCTCGATTGATTCCTCCTTCGTTCTTCGTTGTCCTCGGCTATAAAGGGGGCTTATGAACACTTCGAATGCTGCTTCAAATGGCTGGAAAACACCTCTTTTCCAAGAGGGGAAATCGGCGCAAGAACAAAGGGGAAAATGGAATGGAAATGTGGGGAGAAGAATTGGGAGAAAAGAAGAGAAAATGAGAGAATGTTGGAGAATTGAGATGTGTCTTGAATGAGCAGCTAGGGGCTGTATTTGTAGGTGTTAGGGGCTGCTAAAAATAGCAAAAAATCAGCAGCAAAGGAGTCCCACTTGGCCGGCCATCCCATGTGGCAAAGTTGATGGATTCAACTTTGCTAAAATTAGCATGGGCAAATCTTTAAAGCCATAAATTTTGGAGGGGTTTGAATGGGATTTTGAGAAGTCTTCAAGGGCTTCTTTGCAACTCAATTAATCAGCAATTAAGCTGATTTGGGCCTTCATTGTGGACGGTTTGGGCTGCCCAACTCTTTGCTTGGTTCGGTTCAATCGGTTTGGTTCAAATTAATGCGGTTCAACTTGGCCTTTTATACTTAATTAAAATTAATTTATTTAACCCAAATTAAATTGGGAATAAATTAAAATTAATTAAATTATGATTAAATATTCATAATTGGACCGTCTTGGGCTGGAAATACAGTCGCCTTGAATCTTCAAATCGCTTCTCGGTTTTATTCTTCGACGGTTTCGAAGAAGCGATTTTTGCCTTTTGTGTGAGTCTATCGAAAATAGTCAAAATAAATCGAAATTTACTATAAAATTAATTAAAATTCATCATGTTTATATTTTTGGCATAATTTAATTATTTTATAATATTTAATTATTTTATGACAAGAATTTACTCGAAACCACATGAAATTGGGTCAAAAAGGGCATGAAAAAGTATATAAATTTCGTGTTTCCAATAATCATATACATATCTTTCATATTTCACTATAAAGCATTACAAATCACATGAGTTCATCAAAGACTCATATCATAAACATCATCAATTCTTCAAATTACAACATGGGCTTGATAGTAGACTAAACAATAATCTCAAAAACATAAAAATTATCAAAAACCGAAGTCAAAACTCACCTTAATCAAGCTCACAATTACCGAATGCCCTAGCTTAATTTCTTTCTTCTTTTTCTTTGGTATTTTTGGCTAGAATGGATGAACACATCCACTAGCTTTTTCACTTTTTTTATTATTAACATATTAATAATTCATTTCCTATTTTGCCCTTAATAAAACCTTGATAAATAAACATTTAAACTATGGGCATGATTGTCCATCCATCGTCCACTATCCTTAAGAGTGGCCAAATTTCTATTTAAGGGCTCCAAATTATAAAGACATCTACCATTTGATACTTTCACATTTTACCATCAATTTTTTATTTTATGTGATTAAGCCCTTTTTTTTTTTCAAATTAAACATACAAACGAACAAATTAACTTACGAAAATTCAACATATGCTTAATCACCCATCAATGGCATAGAAAATAATATTAAAATATTTTACTAACTCGGATTCATGGTCCCAAAACCACTGTTTTGACTAGGGTCTAAACCGGACTTTTACAATTCTCTCCCTCTTAAGAATTTTCGTCCTCGAAAATCTTACCGTTGAACAGATTTAGATATTGTTGTCTCATTGAGTCTTTAGGCTCCTACGTAGCCTCTTCCACTTCGTGTCGATGCCATAACACTTTCACTAACGGAATTTTCTTCTTTCTCAACTCATTCACTTCATGAGCTAAGATACGGATCGGTTCCTGATAAACCGTAAAAGTAACATAATCCCACATTTAGTATGCTTTTGGATGAATTTATCCTTAATTTATGTAAAAAGATGTTCTTAATCCTTTCTTTTCATGTCTTATACTCAGGAAAGCTCCTAAGGATAAAAAGGACACAAACGGGTTTAAACGGACCAAAGTGGGTCAACCAAGAAGTCGGCACTACCGGACTTCATGCCACATGGTCGTGCCCCAATATTTAGATTGCACACGGTCACACACGATTTACGATCGTGCCTCGTCGACAAAAAGCCCAACACGGCCGACCACGATGTACCGGCAGGTGCCCCAATTGGCGAGACCGAAACACGGCCTCTACCCGAGATATTGCAGGCGTGTCATAGCGCGTGCCTAAATCAACAGAATGGAGACACGGAATGGACCACGATTTACACGGCGTGTCAAGTCCGTGCCCTCGCCGCGGGAAAGAGCAATTTCACTCAGAATTGGATGCTTGGAGCCCAAGAAATGCAATCCTAAGTCCACTCAAACACTTAGGACGAATTTTACTTGAATTACGAGTACTTAGGAGCCAAGTAAAGCATCCCAAACGTCTATATAAACAATCAAAGCGACAATTCAAGGCGGCGGGTTTTAGCAGAGTTTTTCGCAGAGCTTTACTCGCTTAGGGAATTACTCAAGATAGCCAATTGATCCATCTCAAGAGTTGAATTCTATTCAAGACGGAGGATCTCTCTTCAATTCCTTGAGGGGTTTTAGGATTTCTTATTTTTTTTTATCTTTTCTCTTAAGATGTTTTCTTATTTTATTATGAATTAGATCCTTGAGATACGAAGGGATGAAACCTATGATGGATTTTATTATTTGATTTATTAGTTTATATGATAAATACTTAGTTTGTTCTTAATTATGTTGCTTTATTTAATTTGATGTGCTTAGGTGGAGGGGGAATAGACCTACCTAAGAGTAGATCTAGCATAATTAAGCGGAGTTAATTAGGCGTCTAGAGATAGGGTTACGAAATTTTGTTGGATTAGGGTAAAACCTAATATAGGAGTCCATCAATCGATTTATCGCTTCTTTAGGGGTTATTATAAGAAAATAAGAGTTCCACTAATTAACCTAAGGTTAGACGTTATTCGCTTCGAGAGAAGGTTTAATATAGGTTAGAGTCTCACGGATCAAGCTAAGTAAAAGAAATCACATGAATTGAAAGTTAGATAATAAGTGAAGTCATAGGTGGATTCTTCCCAGGGTATCGCCTTTATCAACCGAGTTTTCCAAAGTCTTTTCCTAGTTTATTTTTTTTGTCTTTGCATTTAGTTTAAGTATTTCATTAGTCTTAGATAAGTTAATTAATCACTCCATATTTAAGGATAAATAATAGGAAAAAAGTGAGTAGTAGTACTTTTAGGTTCCTTGGGTTCGATAAGATATTCTTGCCAAAGCTATACTCTCGTTCGACAGTGCACTTGCCTCTATCGTTGTCATAGTTAGTCTGTGTTTGATTATCCTTTATAAATTTTAAAACTAGACTGCTTTTGTAGCGATCAAGTTTTTGGCATCGTTCGGGAATTCTAAAATATTACTTAAAGCTCTATTTTTATTACTTTAGCCATTATTTCTAATTTTTATTTTTATTAAATTTCTAATTTTACTAATCCTCTATCTTTATTAAACTTGCAAGGTACCTCTAGTTTATGACTAGAAGAAACCCTAGAGGACCATTAGAATACGATAGTGATATTGAAGCTACCTCTCGTAGAAATCGCAGAGAAACTAGACGAGCTCTAGACTACCAAAGAGAAGAACAACAAAATAGATCCAATCCTACTAAGGGGATGGCCAAAAATAATACGCCTGATGCGTAAGATCAGAATGCTCTGCGTACTATGCATGATTATGCTAAACCTAATTTGACAGGAGTAGAATCTAGTATTGTTAGGCCTGCTATAGCTGCTAATAATTTTGAATTAAAACCTAACACAATATAAATGATTCAACAGTTTTTTCAATTTGATGGATTGCAGGACGAAGATCCAAATACTCATATAGCTAATTTCTTAGAGTTCTGTGATACTTTCAAAATAAATGGCGCTTTTGATGATGCCATACGCCTTGATTATTTCCTTTTCATTAAAGAATAAAGCAAAAGCAATGGTTGAACTCATTACCACGAGGGTCAATCACCACATGGGACCAAATGACCGAAAAATTTCTTTTAAAGTATTTTCCACCACCAAAATGGCCAAATTTAGGAATGACATATCTTCTTTGTGCGTAATGATGCGAAACATTATATGATGCATGGGAAAGATACAAGGATCTCCTAAGAAGATGCCAACACCACGGATTACCTTTGTGGCTTCAAGTCCAAACTTTCTACAATGGTGTGAATTCTTCAACAAGGCAAATGATTGATTCATCAGCAGGTGGAACTCTGAACAACAAAACTCCTGAAGCAGCCTACGATTTTATTGAGGAGATGTCATTGAACACTTATCAATGGCAAATCATAAGGGCAAAGCTGACAAAATCAGCCGAAGTTTTCAACATAGACGCCGTGACAATGCTGTCAACACAGGTGGAGTTAATGAATAAAAAGCTTGATAATTTATGTTCTTCGCAGGTACATCCAGTAATGCAATGCGAAGCAAGTGGGAATGTGGCGAATACTGAGTACCCACCCTACCAACTAGGAGCGTAAAACGAAAGCGGACAAACTATATAGGTAACAATTTGGATCCAATAATAATCCTTATAGTAATACTTATAACCCAGGTTAGAGGAACCACCCAAATTTTTCGTGGGGAGGACAAGGAAATCAAGGAATTCAAAGGCAATAACCTCCTTCAAGTTATCAAAATCAGCCCTACCCACAGGAAAAAAATCAAGCCTTGAAGAGATGTCGACAAAATTCATGGCGACCATAGAATCTCGTCTTCAAAAGACCGATACAAACCTTGATGAACAACGAAGTCGATGAAAGGACTCGAGAATCAAGTTGGAGAACTTACTAGGTCGATGGGACACCTCACAAAGCTAATTTCGACGCCAACAAGGACGTCTACTAAGCAACACGTAAATAAACCCAAAAGAGCAAATCCAAGCCATTACAACTCAAGAGGGTACATGTATAGATAGACCCACATCGGTGCAAGAAAATAAGGATAAGACCGAGGTAGCTCAAGAAAAGCCAAAATCGGTAATCAAAGAATACCAACCTCGCATACCTTATCCCAAGCATTGAAAAAAGATTATTCAGAGGAATAATTCGATAAGTTTCTAAAACTCTTGAAGAAATTACATATTAACTTACCTCTTCTTGAAGCTCTTTTTCAAATGCCCAATGCAAGGAAATTCTTAAGCAAGCTCTTGATGAACAAACGTAAAATAGATGAAGAGCACCATGTGGAATTAAACGCAACATGCTCAGCAATACTACAGAACAAGTTACCACAAAAACTAAAAGATCCAGGGAGTTTTACGATTCCATGTTTAATTCGTAGTTTGACTATTGATAATGTGTTAGCTGATTTAGGGGCAAGTATAAATGTTATGCCTTATGCTCTGTTTAAACGACTAGGTCTAGGGAAGCCCAAACAAACTAGGATGAGTATTCAACTAGCTGATAAAACTGTTAGAATCCCTAGGGGCATTATTGAATATGTTTTAGTCAAAATCGATAAATTTGTTTTCCCAGTAGACTTTGTTGTTTTAGACATGGATGAGGATAATTCAATCCTCTTGATTTTAGGAAGGCCTTTTCTAGAATCGCTAGAACTAAGATTGATGTTGCCACAGGAGAACTCATACTTGGCGTGGGAGATGAATCAATAAATCTTTAAGCTCTCAACTCAGCCAGAGCCATGAATGATGAAGGTACAGAAATTACTCTAATCGATAATCAAATTATTCAACCTTCATTGCAGGAAACACCATACAACATCAAATCTGAGTCAAGCCATAGCATCTTAGTTGACACAGAAGAATCACATACACTTAAGGTCGACAAATTAGAAGAGCAGAAGACACAAACAAAGACGGATCCACACGAAGTAAAGTCAGAGGGACCGCCAGAACAGCTCATAGGGACATCGAATCACTTTAAAATAAAAAATGAGGTACAAGAAATCTTCCCCCATAACACGGTCGATGTAAGCAATCCAATGTTCAAAAATTCCAAGGTAAACACTTCTCGACCCCAATTTTTTCATGAAAGAAGAACTACAGACATGAGGGAAGATATTCAAACCTTTAAACCTCCTTGAAATCTTCAACATAAGGATAGTCTAGCTTAAGACTATAAACGAGCGCTTTTAGGGAGGCAACCCGAACACTAACAATTTTTATTTTCAGTTTCTTTTCTTTCCATATTTCTGTCCTAATTATTGCATTAAAAACTAACATAAAAGTGCAGATTTCTAGGCCACACGGCCTTACACACGGCCGTGGTCATGGCCGTGTAGACCACCAGAACTACCACATTGACAGAGTAGAGCCGTGCAAGTCAGTCCAACCACCCTCCAACGTCACGGATCCAACCACCCACAGCACGGGCACCGACAAAAACAACACGGTTGTGCCTCACAGCCGTGCTAAGATACTGACTTATTTAGCACGGGCAGACCACGCCCGTGCATTCCAACTGTGCTCCTATACTAGCTTTTTAGGAACGGGTGTTGGAAACACAGAAATTTATATACTTTTTCATGCCCTTTTTGACCCAATTTCATGTGGTTTCGAGTAAATTCTTGTCAAAAAATAATTAAATATTATAAAATAATTAAATTATGCCAAAAATATAAACATGATGAATTTTAATTAATTTTATAGTAAATTTTGATTTACTTTGACTATTTTCGACAGACTCGCATAAAAGGTAAAAATCGGCTCAGCAGACACTGCTATAAGAATAAAATCGAGAAGCGATTTGAAGATTCAAGGCGACTGTATTTCCAGCCCAAGACGGTCCAATTATGAATATTTAATCATAATTTAATTAATTTTAATTTATTCCCAATTTAATTTGGGTTAAATAAATTAATTTTAATTAAGTATGAAAAAGGCCAAGTTGAACCACATCAGCTGAACCAAACTGGTTGAACCGAACCAAGCAAAGAGTTGGGCAGCCCAAACCGTCCACAATGAAGGCCAAAATCAGCTTAATTGCTGATTAATTGAGTTGCAAAGAAGCCCTTGAAGACTTTTCAAAATCCCATTTAAACCCCTCCAAAATTCATGGCTTTAAAGATTTGCCCATGCTAATTTTAGCAAAGTTGAATCCATCAACTTTGCCACATGGGATGGCCGGCCAAGTGGGACTCCTTTGCTGTTGATCTTTTGCTATTTTTTGCAGCCCCTAACACCTATAAATACAGCCCCTAGCTGCTCATTCAAGACACATCTCAATTCTCCAACATGCTCTCATTTTCTCTTCTTTTCTCTCAATCCTTCTCCCCTCATTTCCATTCCATTTTCCCCTTTGTTCTTGCATTGATTTCCCCTCTTGGAAAAGAGGTGTTTTCCAGCCATTTGAAGCAGTATTCGAAGTGTTCATAAGCTCCCTTGATAGCTGAGGACAACGAAGAACGAAAGAGGAATCAATTAGACAAGTCACGGAGAGCCGCCGGATTTGTTTCTCATTTCCTATCTCTTTAAATTATTTGTTGTTGTTTTAACGAACATGCTTATGAATATTCATGCTTTTGAAATGTCTAATTTAATCAATTTAGCTTGAATTTAATTAGTGTTGGTTTGATTTCATTTCGCCCTCTTAGATTATTAAAATTGTGTTTATGCTGTTAAAGGCCTCGGTGAAATGTTTGATTAAGTAAAATTATGTTAAGTTATCTGGCATTTTAATTGTTTAGATAGCTAATAAATTAATTATTTAAACGCATTGAAATTGTAATTAATGGACACAATACTTAATCTGTGCATGTTTAACTCTTCTAAGGTAGCTGAAGATTAAATTAGCATTGTATCTGACGATATGTATGCCTTGCATAACTTGCAGGATTTTTGTGATTAAATTGTTTCAAAATAGGAATACTTTGTTACTTCACATGATCTTTTATGTGCTTGTTAGGTTGAATTAATCGGTTGCATCGACATAGGAATATGCGAGAGATTGTTTAATTTAATAAGTATGTATGTGCATTAACATGTTTACTTTTAAGAGTCTGTTTAATTGGTCGAATTGGCATAGAGATATGTACAAGAGATGAATGGATTTTTTTTCGTAAATATGTTCATAAGTTAGCAAATTACCGAGTTGCCATGTTTTGACGAGTATAAACACAAGTTTAATAATTCTAAGGTAAGAAATGTGATTAAACCAACACAATTATGTCATCTTGATTAAAATTAGTTTTTGAAATCGTGCATTAGAACTTTGTTTTATTTTATTTTTACTTTGTTTTTCTTGTAGTTTTTAAATATTTCTCAAAACCAATTATTTTTCCATCACCAAAGTGTTTAAAACCATTTTCATAAATAATTCTTTTACAGTCCCTGTGGGTACGATAACTCGACATTTACTTGTCACTTTATTACTTGTTACGATTGTGTACACTTACACATTTCCACCGTTCCAATTATCATAGTGTCTTTGGAGTTTTGTTGAATTTAAGTATATTGGACTCAATTGAGAAAAATGATTATTTGAGGGATTAAATTATGAATTTGATGAAATGTTTGGACTTGTATGAGATATATGGGTATTCGGCTAAGCATGGATATATGGTGATTTTGTGTATTTGATGTTTTGTGAAAAATGGTCTAAATTGATAAAATGTGCAAATGTAAGGGTTAAGTTGCAAATAGCCCTAAATGTATGCTTTTGGGTTGAATTAAATAAGTTGATGAATGAAAGGGTTAAATTTGAATATGTATAGATCAAGAACCGAAGAAAACGAACTTAGATCGTAGGAAAGCAAAGGTAGTTGAATAACCGAGTCTAAACGAATATCCAAATCCGAGGTAAGTAGATATACAAATAAATGTATTTGTATTGAATTATGTATGTTCATATGACTATTGATAATGATGAATGCATATGAGATGTTGTATATATGAATTCTGAGATAAGTTTGACATAGTGTCAACATCGGAGAAGTCCCGTTTGAACCTAGGAATAGATAGGGTAGTTTATGTCATGACATAGGTGTTTGTTATGTGATATCATGTAATACCACGTCTGGGACGCTGGCATTGATTTGAGATTTGTGTAAGACCACGTCTGGGATGTTGGCATTGGTATGAGAATTACGTGTAAGACCATGTTTAGGACACTGACATTGTAATAATTCGTGTAAGACTCTATCTGGGACAGTGGCATCGATATTTGATTATATGTAAGACCACATCTGGGACGTTGGCATTGTACGATTATTCTGAGCACTTTGAGTATCCTATTAGTTTCGAACGGTTCAACGAGCAAATCTGAGATACGAACGACTATGTAATTGGTATTTTTGTTTCAGGTACGCTTGTTATGTACACTAAGTGTGTATGAAAGGTAAGTATCTACATGAACTTACTAATATGGATATGTGAAATGAAATGATAGAATGATATGTGAAGAGATGCTTAAAAGAGCTATATTTATAGGTGACATGTGAGTTAAAGAATGTGGTAAGATATGGCTAAGCAAATGAGCCAAAGAAATATATGTGATGAATTTACTATGAGAACCATTAATGTCATTGTATCAATATGGTTATGTGCATTTTATGCTAAGTTTATTTATATATGGCTTACTAAGCTTTTGAAAGCTTACTTTGTGTGTGTTTGCTCTGTTTTATAGATCGTCAAAGCTACTGAAAGCTCGGGGACCATCGAGGATCATCATCACATTACACAAACTCTTTTTGGTACCTTTGAAATATGTATATAGGTAGATATGGCATGTATAAGGCTAGTCATTTTGGACTATGTTTGAAGTGTGTATAAATAGCCATGAGATTTGGCTATATAAATGTTGGTAATATGCATGAGTGATTATGTTATATGATGCATGACTTGGTATGACTTGGTAGTTAATGAAATGGTCAAGCTATGGTAAGCATATGAATGCATTATGAGAATGTATGTTTGAGAAAATAAATGGTTATATGAAAGGTAAATGTGGATGAACCATGTTTGAATGTATATGTGTTTTTAGTTAGGCAAAGTGGTATGATAGGAAATGAGTTTGAATATGAAGATATGTTGATTGTTTGACATGTTTTTAGATGTCAAGTGTGCATGAAATGAATTGGTAATTTTGCTTGTAGAGATTGACCCTTGTGTGGGTGGCATTTTGGCCCTGCAAGTGGCCTGTTTTTCCTACACGGTCATGGCACACGGGTGTGCCTGATGACCGTGTGAATATATCAGTAGATGGCCTAATTTTATACGGCCATGGCACATGGGCGTGCCTGGTGGCCGTATGAACAAGTCAATAGCTAGCCTAAGTATACGCGGCCATGGCACATGGGCGTGTCTGGTAGCCGTGTGGATAAGTTAGTATACATACTCTGTTTTGGTACGGCCAGGTCACATGGGTGTGTCTAGTAGCCGTGGGAGGCACACGGCCTGCCTACACGAGAGTGTGACCTCTATAGCTTTGAAAAAGTTTTAAATTTTTGAGAATTTCCATGTGTATTCAGTTTAGTCTCGACCCTATTCTAAGGCATGATTAAGGTCTCGTCGACCTATAAAAGGGACGTTCTGATATGATTGGTTGAGTTGTATTATAAAATGTCTGTAAAAGTTTTCGATCCGTCTGGTAATGCCTTTAACCCTAGTCCAGCAACGGATAAGGTTAGGGGTGTTACAGACTTACTTAAGGAATGTGTAATAATTTGTTAGGCCTAATCACGAGTTATTGGCCCAAAACATCTTACTTGAGCTTGAACAGCTACGTTTACTACGTACTTCTCATAAAATAAATATCATAGTTGGATGACCTTTATTATAGTTTACCGTAAAGAAAATTATTGCATGTCACCAAATTAGAATTATATTTATAGTTTAAGGTTTAAAATATTTTAAATTTTAATATGAATTTAAATTTGATAAATGATTTATAGATGTTTAATGCAATTAACAAATTTTGGAAAATAGTAAGATTTGTTTGTAAGAGTGAATAAATCTCTTGTCTCTAGTAAGTTGATGACATGAATTCAAAATTTATAATCCTCTTCTCCCATTGTTGTAATGAAATAAAAAATGAAATGATTGCATTGATTTGATTGTTATTTTTATTTGAAAAGACTTCACATTAGGCTTTTATTCATTTTCCTAAGTACAATTCAAAAAAATTAAAAGAAGGCCCTTTAATGCCGACCTCATAAGCAACAAACTAATCTTAACAAACTAAATTTACCTATCAATTATCCTGGTCTAAAACCAACAACTCGTTCCAATTGAAAAACAAAACAAAAAAGAGAACTTTTTGAGCCATTAATGATGCCCCTTACTCTGCCCAATGAGCCAACTAGCTGCCCATCCATCATGCCATCAATCTTATCTGCTCCCAGGCGGTCCAATTTTCAATGTAGTCTTCACCTTTACCCTTCATTTTGCCGTTTAGACTACTATTTCTTCCTGCTCTATCTTCTCTTCTCATCTTCTATTATCCCCATTTTCCTTACCCTTGGCCTTCCTTTCATCGACCGTCTCATTTTCGCTCCCGCTCTATTTATCCTTCATTTCCATTACCTTCAAACTCCCATTGCCTTCAGACTCTTGGCATACTCCGGAACATTCCCAATCAGGTATACTTCACTCCTTTTATTCAACGTTTCTGTCGCCAAAAGATGGGCTAAACTGTTTGCTATTCTTGGTACATGTTCAAATCTGCAATTTTCGATCTTTTCCTTTAACTGATGTATATCCTGAACATAAGATCCGATCTTTGATCTGTCTTTTACCTTTAAACTGCTTTCCTTTATCACTGTTAATGCATCTCCTTCAATGATAACATTTTTCCACTGCATGTCAACCCATATTCTGGTCGCTAAACTACAAGCGAGTGCTTCGGCCGCAAAAGTAGATGCTACTTGTTCCTGAATCACTAAACACGATAACAAGATAGATCCTCCATTGTCTCTGGCTACCACACCCATAGCCGTCTGACCAAGGTTTTCATCACAAGCAGCGTCAAAGTTTACCTTAACACACTGCCTAGGTGGGGGTTTCCAAATTTTGGCTTCTGACTGGACTTTTTGAGTTTCTCCTTTATACCGTTTAGTTCTATAATATAGCCTTTAACAAAATCTGTAATTTCCTCTCCGATCTACGGACTTTCTCGTGAATACATCGATTTCTGTCACCCCAAATAGCCCAGAGCGCACAACAAAAAACTCTGCATTGCAAGGAGGTGGCTTGCTCAAACACCCAAATAAGCCATTCTGTAAAATCAATTTCTGATTCTTCAAGATATTGTGAGAGATCTAACTTTTCCCAAACTTTGCTTGAAACAGGGCAAACACTAAACAAATGATCCATAGATTCTGCTTCAAGTCTACATAGGGGCATAATAGGATATTAGACAATCTTCTATAATTCATATTAACCCTCGTAGGTAGATAATTCCATGAAATTTCCATGCTGTAATTTTTACTTTGAAGGTAGCTCAAGTAACCAGAGTTTTTTGTAGAAATTCCTGTAGACGTTTTGTAAGGCATAAGCCGTAAGATCTGTTCCACTCTGTTGTAATAATTTATAGGTCTTCGGACAGTGAACTCTCCAAGGACTCCCCTCTCCAGGCAATCATGTCTTCATGCCCTTCTCTTGCTAGCGGGATGTAGACTATCTTTACAGCAATATCCTCCGGAAAGGTAGACACTATCAACTCTTTCTTCCATTCCCTGCTACTTTCATCGATTAAATCAACAACTTTAAAGTCACTTAAATTATTAACATGAGATGATAATCTAAAAATATACGAATCTGGTATCCACACATCATTCAGAACCGAGATATCCTTTCCACTGCCCACCTTCCAACATAGACCATCCATCAGCACACCCTTAGCTGCCCAAATGCTTTTCCACGTAAATGAACAGTTGGCCCTCAGACAAGAATTAAGGAAATCTTCCTTCGAAAAATATTTCACTTTAAGTACTTTTGCAACTAACGAATCTGGGTTATTCAAAATTCTCCATCCTTGTTTTGCCAATAATGCTAAGTTAAATTTGGCCATATTTCTAAAGGCCATTCCTCCTTCCTCTTTAGATCGACATAAATTCAGCCACTGACACCAATGTATACCTTGCTTTCCATGTGCTTTTTCCACCAAAACTTACTCATAATCTGTTCTAGTTCTCTACAAAAAGAATTAGGTAGAAGAAAACATGTCATGGCATAAGTTGGGATTGCCTGTGATATTGCCTTTATAAAGACCTCCTTCCCTCCTTGAGATAGAAATCTATTGCTCCACCCTTTAATTCTAAATAGAATCTTCTCTTTTAGAACTTGAAAAGAAACTTTCCTGTGTCGACCAACCACACTAAGGAGGCCTAGATACTTCTCCATATCTGTTGAATGTCTCATTCCTAAAATTGCCGCTACTTTCTCCCTATTTCCTTCTGTCGTGTTTGAGCTATAGAAAATTGTAGACTTATCAAAATTAACACACTGGCTAGAACACCACTAATATTCCTTCAAAATTCCTTTTAACAGATTTGCTCCCTCCCTTGTTCCTTCCCCAAAAAGTATGCAATCATCTGCAAAAAGCAAATGTGTAAGCTTTGGTCCTCCACGACTTGCCTTAGCTCCTTTTAATACACCTTCCTTCAAAGCCATCCTCATTAAAGCTGACAAACCCTCACTACATACTAAGAAAAGGAAAGGACTTAGTGGGTCTCCCTGTCTCAACCCTCTTGTAGCTTCAAAAGTTTTTCCCTACGACCATTGATATTAACCGCAAAAGAGGCTGTAGTCATACATTTTAAAATCAGTTCAACCCATTTCTTTTCAAAACCCATCTTCAACATTACTTCTTTAAGAAACTCCCATTCAACCTTGTCATAGGCTTTACTCATATCTAGTTTGACTACCATAAACCCCTTCATTCCCGTACGCTTTCTCCTAAACGTGTGTAACATTTAAATGACATAAGTAGCACATTATCAAAATTAATCTCCGGAACCGGAACAAATGCACTTCCCTATGTGCCTCATCAATACACTTGCCACAATCCTGTATTACTCCTTGTAATTGGCTAGGTTTAAAATTGATCTTTGGAATAAGCACAATATCTGTCGAATTTATTTGCCCAAAATTCTGGCCACTGTTTAGAATTTCCAGACAAAACTCAGTTACTCCTTCTCCTACAATGTGCCAATATATCTGAAATAATAATGCTGAGAAGCCATCAGGTCCTGGTGCTTTAATGGGCCCTATTCCTTTTAAAGCAACCAATACATCTTCCTCCGTAAAAGCTATTAATAAGGAATCATTGATGTCCGTGAAATTCTTTCCTCAATGCCTTGTAAAAGATGAGATAGATCCCCAACTCCTTTTGACATGAAAAGTTCTTGAAAAAAGGAAGTGGTTGTTTCCATAATCTTACTTTCCTCAGTAGTCACTCCTCCTCCCTCTAACTCCAGCCTAGATATCGTGTTTATTTTCTTTCGAGATAAGGCATAGTTGTGGAGGAAAGCCGAATTTTTATCTCCTACTTTTAGCCAATTAGCTCTTGCCCTCTGCTCCCAGTAAATTTCCTCTCTGTCCTTTTTCCATATTCAAGTGAATCTTCGTGTCTATGATCTATGCCAATGTGTTGTCATCCATTTCTTTTTCCAATAACATTTCAAGCTCTTTTGTCAACTTCTTCTTCATCCCTTCCTCCCTTTCTTAACTGAACTCACCCACTCTCTTAGATCTTCTTGCAACTTCTCCAACTTCTCTACTATTGTACCTGTGGTTGATTCCCACGAAATTGACTAAACTGACCCAATCGGTTTAGTCGATTTTAGTTTAGACTGTTTAGGTTGTATTTTCATTTATGGATTCTTTTTTGTTGGTTACTTCATTCGGTTATAGGTTTTTGAATTTTTAAATTGTCTTGACCGAAAAAACCTGACTTAATTTAATATTTTTGATTATTTAAAATAGGTTATATTTTGCTATTAGCCCTTGTAGTTTTTGAAAGTTGTGGATTTAATCCATGTACTTAATTTAATTAGTTTTAGTTCCTATATATTTTTAAATTTTAAAATTTTAATCCTCACTAAACAATAATTATTAAATTTATTAAGTTTTGCTATTTCAAAAATTTATGTGGTAAATATATTATCACATATGTAACGTCATGCCAACTTGTTATTTTCACATATTACTTATTAAAAATCTAATTAATAGGTTAACAACTGTCATTTATATAAAGGCTAATCTGATCTCTAATTTGAGCTCTAATCAATGAAAAGTTAGTTCATTTACTCGATCTTTGTAAATTATAATTAGTTAAGTCTATCCAATAAAAAAATTGGTAAAAAAAAAACGGAATGTTGTCTCCTAATTATATTTTGGGTTAAATTATTAGTATTTTTACGTTTTAATCATTCAACTTTAAAAAGTTACAAAATGGTCACTGAACAATATGAATTTTTTTTATTTAAGTCAATGAACTATTCAAAAATTTTTATTTAAATCATTGGGTTGTTAGGTTTTTTTTTTTTTTAAAGTTCGAGTAGCAAACTCCGAGCAACGATTTGATGATCGATACAGTGGATCAATACCCATCAACAAGTAGAAAAATTACTTTAAATCCAAGTCAATTTGACAGTAAATGTTAGAGATCAGAGAAAAAAATTATTTGTATTTTAGTTTGCAGATTCGTGACATTCAAAGCTGTTTCATGAAAAAAGATTAAATTGTAGAAAAGAAGGAGAATGAGAGTTTTCAATTGATGCAAACAAAGAAAGTCATACTGATTTTAACAACCTAATGACTGAAATGAAAACTTTCAATTAATTCAATGACCAAATTGTAAATTATTTTAGTTAAGTGGCCAAAATAAAAACTTAACCATAATTTAGTGTCTAATGGTGTAATTTCTTTGTTTTTTTTTTCTTTTCATTTGATTGTCACTTGTCACTATTAACTGTCCCCATTGGTCTATTTGTTTGGAAAAAAACAAAGAAGTACATCCAAAAGCAAAGCCTTGAAAGTCAAGGAAGAAGTAGACCAATCTTAATCCTTTCACGAATTGCAATAAGCAAAAATGGTCACCCCGAATCGCACTTTCTTCGCTTTCTCAGCGACGTTTATATCTTAAACCAAGGTTAAAATATGGCTATAGTCCCGTCCTTTTCTAAAATTAGAAATTTAGTCTTTATAATTGTATTTTCAGGAATTTAGCCATTTTGCTTTCAGATTTCAAAATTTATTTTCAACTGTTAATACTATTAAAATTTTTGATTAAATTTAAGTTAATTATAATATTTTTTTTAATTACATAACTATCAAGTGAGTAGTTTTTGTATTTCAAAATGTCATAACAATAAGTTTAAAAAAATAAAACAATGTTAATAGTTGAACTTAAATTTTAAAATCTAAAAAATTAATTCCTAGAAAGACAAGGACAAGGACTAAATTTCTAATTTCTGAAAAGTACAAGGACTATAGGCAATTTTAACCCTTAAACTAATTGCTGTTGCGTCTACTTCACCCTTTCATGACTACGTAAAGTTTTACTGTTTAAGGGTCCCCGTAATAAGAACCCAAACTCGTAGTTCTTTGATGTTATTCAAAAACCACAGTCCTTGATTTTTTTTTTTACATTACTTTATTCAACAGTTACAATTACTAATAAGCCCCAAAATTGAGGGATTTTAAAATGAATGCATTGGCTTCTGGTTTTGATTTCAAAGAGATTCAAGACAAGGTTTCTCTTCATTTAAGACCTTGGCATCGTTCATTTCAATTCTGGGTTCGAGCAGCTGATATTTATACTGGCTATAAGGTCCCTTCTTTATCTTCTTCTTCTTCTTGTTAATTTGATAGTTTTTGATTGTTGGCTAATTGTTGAAATGATAGGTGTTTCAACTTCGAGTGAGTTTTGTGAAGGATCTACAAAAGCAACAAGCAATGTGGGATAAACAACATGAGCTTGCTGCTGATAAAATTTACGCTATGTGTTATGATCTTGGTGGTTTTTTCCTTAAGGTATACACATTGATTGGTTTGAAAATGGTTCAAATTAAATGGGTTTCTTTCTGTTTTTTTAGTTTCTTTACTATTTGGTTCTTATTGATTGATTTAGCTGTTCTTAGTTCTTTAAACTACAGTCTTTGCTTTCGTGTTCTTTCAGTTCAATTAAAATGGGTTTGTCTGTTTTTACTTTTTCTGTACTGTTTGATTCTTATTGATTGGCCCTTTTGTTGATTCTGCTGTTCTTAGCTCTTTGCAAATTACAGTCTTTGCTTTTGTGTTCTTTCAGTTCAAATTTAAATGGGTTTGTCTGTTTTTACTTTTGTTGTACTGTTTGATTCTTATTGATTGCTCCTTTTGTTGATTTTACTGTTCTTAGCTATTGGCAAACTGCACAGCATTTGCTTTTTGTGTTCTTTCAGTTCAATTAAAGACTGAATTTTACCTGTATGTTCAAATTTGTTTATGTTCCTTTTGAAATCCTGTTTTACTTACTGATATTTCCCTTTTCACTTTGGTACTGAATACTTTTATTGGTAAATATACCATGGAGACTACTGTACTAGTAGTCAGATTGCATTTTGCCCCCTTTACTCAAAAAATGGGCAAATTAGTCCCTGTACGTTAGGTCAAAGAGCAAATTGATCCTTTATGTAGAAAACTTTCATCTATTTCTACTATTAAAAACTGGTGTGGCTGACGGAATAACCAGACAAATACACGTGTTGTGTCACGTGTACCTCATGTTGATGTACAAGGACCAGTTTTTAATAGTAGCAATGGATGAAACTTTTAACAAAAGGACTAGTTTGCTCTTTGATCTAACGTATAGGGACCAATTTGCCTAATTTTTTAGTAGAGGGGTAAAATTCAATCGACTCATAGTACAAGGGACTCCATTGAACTTTTACCTACTTTTATTCCCAATAATCGAGTCATGGATGTTGTTCATCGGTAGGGTGATATATTGTAATTTGTTGTCTGTTTTAATTGCTTGGTGGATGCTTGAATTGAATTAGATTGCTCAGATTATTGGAAAACCGGACCTAGCCCCAGCAGCATGGGTGAAAAGGCTTGTTACTTTGTGTGATCAAGCCCCAGCAACACCATTTGATGCTGTTCAACTTGTTTTAGAGAAGGAGTTTGGTCGAAGCATCAGTGAAATTTTTGAGAATTTTGATGTAAATCCTCTCGGTTCAGCATCGATTGCGCAGGTATTACTTTTTCATTTCTTTACCTGGCTTGAAGTTTTATATGAGCATGCTGGGAAGGGTATAGGTTTATGTATTTAAACATATAAAATCTTTGAAGGTTGAACATTTTCATTAAATAAGTGTCATGCTTGCCAACATACAGCAGGATATGGCACATTTGCTGTTTTATTGCTACCATAAAGTTTAACAGTTTTGCGGGGTTCTCGGGTTCCGGAAATAGGATAATGCTTACAAGAACCGAATGGATATACCTTAACATATGTTCGTATCTGAATTAGGTTCATCGAGCAAGATTGAGAGGTGATAAGAACGATGTTGTTGTTAAGGTAAGTCCCCTTGAAAATGATTTTAAAGCCTCATATGTCCATGTGATTTTGACCATTCAAGTTTATGGCAGGTGCAACATCCGGGAATCCAGGATCTTATGATGACCGACATCCGTAACTTGCAAGCATTTGCACTGTACATTCAAAAGACTGATATCAAGTTTGATCTGTTTTCCGTTACCAAGGAAATGGAAAACAGGTATCTGTATTCACACTGATGTTCCTTGCAAAACACATCTATCCTTCTTTTATGTACTTTTCAGATTATCTAAAGTGAGAGTATCGCTCCACTTGGATTTGGATTTCTTTGTTCTTCTGCATGTCGTTAATTATTTATCCTTTCTGTTGTCAAGATCGGATATGAGTTTGACTTTCTAAGAGAAGCCAATACTATGGAGAGAATTCGCCGTTTCTTATATGAGAATAACAAAAAGACTCCGGTCTTGGTTCCGAGAGTGCTTCAGGGTTTGGCTACAAGGCAAGTTCATTTTGTTGTAATTCTTCATATTGCTTGTACAGGTTTGTCCTAGGACTATCCAAGGATATGTGGAAAAGATGTTTGAAAATGCATTAAGTGTTGTAGTTTAGGACTTGGTGTTGTCTTTTGGTTCGATAGACAAGCATAAAGGCTGTACCGATGTAGACTCACTCATTTTTGTCTTTTTAAATTTGCGTGCTTATCAGCAAGTTTGTAATGAGGTTTGTTATCCAGGTTAATGTTGCATCATTGACCCTTAAAATATTTTAGCTTTTTAGATAAAACCATGGCTTTAAAAACCAGACCGGCTAATTCAACAGGTTGAACCAGGAATCTGTTGGTTTGGCAGTTCAACTTTATAAGTTGAATTGGAAAATTTTAAAGACTGAACCAGAAGAAATCAGAAATAAATAGTCCAAACTGTTTGACCTCCTATTCGCTTTTTTCAATGATGGATAAACCATGTAAAGTTTTACCTATTTAGTTAATGGTATTGGGATCCTGGAAGGACAATAATACAGTTGATAAACTATCAAGCTGCATTCTTTAGCAGGAAATGAGGAATGGCTTTTGAGGCAAAGGGATTACGGATATCAGCTCCTTCTGTATTTATGTCGAGTTTTCTTCATGTTTTCTTGATGATGCATTTTATATTGTTTTTTTTTTTCTTGTTTTATTGCTTCATTACAGTGCTGTCATTTCAGTAATGCGACGTTTACCTGTTTAAACAGGAGGGTTTTAGTGATGGACTATATCGACGGAGTCCCAATCTTGAATCTTGGTGATGAAATGGCTAAAAGAGGAATAAATCCCGGTGGTAAGATGGCAACTTCAGCAAAGCAGTAAGCATCTTAAATAGCAAAGAGATTATTGGGTCTTTTGTCTCATTTGGTCGTACTGTACTAGCTATATTCTACTGCATTTATCTCTTTGTTTGAACTTGAAATGAAGTAACTCTTGTGAATGCAGGAATATACTTAAGAGTTTGACACTAGCTTATGGACAGATGATACTAAAGACCGGTTTCTTCCATGCAGATCCCCATCCCGGAAATATACTGATCTGTAAAGGTTCAGAGGTGAGTTGTCTGTCTTTTTTCTCTTAAATTTTTAAGTTCTATTATAAGCTTCTTTCTGTAGAATTGCATAGATGAAACAGAATTGAGAGATGAAGAATTTCAAAGACAAAAACTCTGTAATTTTTCTTATTCCATAAACATGAAACTGCTAGAATTCAAGGGAGAAAATGAAAACAAGTTTGCCACTGTTTCCTCCTTAATTATAATAATCAAATCCCTATAAATGCGCAACCTTCATACCTTGGAAATATTTTAATGATCCTAGGTCTTTGATCTCAAACTCCTTAGCAAGTACTTCTTTTAGGTAGTAGATTTCTTTAGTATAATCCCCAGCAACAATAATATCATCAACATAAACAATGAAATAGCAACTTTCCCATTAGGAGAGAAATTTATGGATAAGGTATGATCAGCTTGACCTTGGGAATACCCCATAATTGTTAATTTCATTTGTGAACTTGTCAAACAATGCTCTAGGAGATTGCTTGAAACCGTAGAGAAACTTTCTAAGCTTACAGACTTTGGTTGCATTGCCTTCTGTATCAAAGCCCGATAGGATTTCCATATTCACTTCTTCCAATTCATCATTGAGAAAAAAAACATTTTTTACATCTAACAATGAAGAGGCCAATCTAGATTGGTTGCTAGAGATAGCAAAACCGAAATAATATTAAAGCTTTGTTTAGCATTGCATTTCAAACTTGCTTTTCAAGCCAAATCAGCTTTTCGACTCATAAGCAATGCTAATTGCTAAACGACTAACTTTTACCTTCAAACTAGCTTTTCGAGCCAAACCAAAAAGCTAGAAAATCCAGGTTTTGGCTTTTGTAAAAGCCCATTGGTGAGAAATTATAAATCCACTCTTCTCATTTATGATGTATATTCAAATTAAATGCTACAAAAAATTTATATTAATTGGAAAAACCAAGGAAATAATCCAAGGAAGTCAACGGCGATAATTGGAAAGACCACCTCTAGGGGGTGTGCTTCATGCACTGGCATGTGGATGAGTGTGAAAATCCTTTTGGCGGTGTGTGAGACTGAAGCACAAAGAGAGAGGCTGCTGAACTTTTGAGTTTTGCCAAAAATAAGGCTAAGGATCTCTTATAGGTGGCAGTGAGAATAAAAGCACGGGCTAAATATGCAAGTACCAAAATTTTGAATTCTAGTGCTTAAGAGAGTCTTAAAAAAAATTCGAAATTGGACCTCTAAATCTGGAATTATAGCACTAATACCATGAATAAACCTTGTATTTTCAAGAGAGTTAAAAATTTAGAAAAAGGTTTAGAGATAAAACTGATTCTTACTCTTCAATTGAGGTGGAAAAATACATTTACAAGCAATATAGGCCTATATAAGGAAACTAGTAAGCTGTACATAATTCAAAAGTCCCTAATAATCAGTAATTACTAAGATCATGCTATTTGGTCAAGCTAGGCTGTTAGGAATCTATCTGCCTAAGCTGTCAGTGTTGTTAGTAAGCTATCAACATTTTCGCTTTCAATTTATGACTTAGCAATTGTTCCTACATTGGGGCCTGAACTAGGCAACTGTTTACACATTAGGGCTTGAACTTTATTTTAACTAACTTGGACAAAAGAAGTTTAAGCTCCAGTGTGGGAACCATTGCCAAGTTTAGGGTTTAACTTGAATAAAAAAAGTTCAGGCACCAATATGAGAAAAGTTGCCAAGTTCTGGGCCTAACTTGGGTAAAAATAGTTCAGACTCCAATGTGGAAAAAGTTGCCAAGTTCAAGCCTTAAAAAGTGATTTAACCCTCAAATTTTTCTTATTCCATAAACATGAAGCTGCTAGAATTCATAGGACAAAATGACATGTTTGTCACTAGTTCCTTCTTAGTTCTAGTAATAATCAAATCCCTCATATTGGGATACAATCAAATTAAATCTCTAAAAAAAAAATAAAGAAGAAAAATTCTAGGGAAAACCTTCCTATTTTCTTTATTCGAACAAGGAAACTAGGGAAACTAATCCTTAAAAATCGTAGGGATTAACTTTGGATTTCTACATTTTCCAATTCTTCATTTATAATCTTCCATATAGCATACTTCTGATTGAATTGAGCATTGTTAGTTGTAACTTTCAAACTCTCCATGCTGATTGTGCGACTAATTCATTTTCTTTTTCTGCTTAAGTCAGGTTGCCTTGCTAGACTACGGGCAAGTGAAGGATCTACCAGACCAGTTGAGGCTTGGATTTGCTGATTTGGTTCTTGCCATGGCTGATAGTAATCCTGTAAAAGCAACAGAAAGCTATAGGTGTTTCTATGCTTTTAATAACCTTTCAATACAAATTTCAGTTGGTTGACCAGACAAAAACAGAACTTAATTCCGGGTTGTGTCATTTCTGTTGCATAGAATAAGAATAATAGGCAACTTGCAGGATGGTCAACATGAATCTATGAATAACTTTATTAGCTGTTGGTTTGACGTTGTTATCCTTAACTTTTTCAATATCTAATTGGTTTCAATTTTCTTATATTTGCTTTTAGGGAACTTGGGATAGATACTGTAAGCAACTGTAAGAATGAACAACAGGAAATGCTTCGGTTGGCACAGACGATGTTCGATACAAAACTACCCCAGGAGTGGTAATGCTTCAACCATTCTCAGAAGATGCTTCCATAAAAAAAATTGGTGTACAGGTAAGGGAAGCTGATCATTGTTCTTTCTTACTGTTTGATGATATTTAGAGTACTCATTCTTACAAGATTTGTCCCTTCATTTAGCATTTAATGTTTATTTGTTCGCCTTTGGCTTAATGGTAAGGTTGAATTCCTGGAAATTTTGAGATTCTAGATTTGGGTCCCACCCTATGTAAACCATGTGTGGGTTGTCAGTCTAGATTTTTTCTGGTTTATGTTCCACCATGTGTCAGCTCTGTCCTAATTGATTTTGGACTAGGTCTGGATATATTCCGATCATCAGTCAAGTTGTGCTTTCTAATGTTGCTTTTGGTTGTAGTTATTCCGATGTATTGATTATAATTGTAATTGTGCTTATAATTGTGCATGTAAACTCTTCAAAAAAAAAAAAAAAAAAAAAATTGTCTATTTGTTTCTTGTGATTATAGTGAATTCTTTTTTGTTGGTTATGCCAGTCTTTTCCAGAGGAATTGTTTTCTGTTCTTCGTACGGTACATCTTCTAAGAGGACTTAGTGTTGGTCTCGGAATCAACTACTCATGTGCGGAGCAATGGAGGCCCATGGCGGAGGAGGCTTTGTACAATGCTGGAAGGTTAAAAGGTATCCTTTTTGAACTATAAGCTAAAACTAGTGTCACATTTGTACCGATGGCGTCTTATCAATGGGCCAAAGGCCCTTTTCGGAACTACATTTTTGTCAAGAAACATCTTTCTACTTTTTTCCCGGTCAGATTAGTGATTCATCCAGCCTTTTGATTCATTACTCGTGCTCTATCTATATTTTGAGCAAATGTGACATTTGAATGACTTCAAGTGCAGTATAAGTGTGTAAAATTACCGATAATCCTTGGATTTGCATATTGAATTGTCCTCCATGTAATTTTCAAGTTCGGGTTGGTCTTATATCAGGTGCAAACCGGACTAAAGTAAGTAACCCGGGCAGATTTTTCCGGAGATATTAATTAGCTTGAAGAACAAGGTAGGCTTATCAGTCCATAACACATTGCTGTATACATTCATTTGGCCTGTTCATTTGTGATTTAATGCAAGTTTCTTTGTGTTTAAATGCTATGCAGAAAAAAAAAAAAAAGGCGCTTTAACATACAACAATTACTGTTAATATTTAACTGAGAAATCCATCAAAAAGTGGAGAATCAGAAACATAGGGAAGTCGGTGGTTACAGTCTTGCGACAGAAGCATCGAAAAAGATGAAAGTTGGCAATTAAGCATGGTTTAGAATGTGAAAAAGGAAAGAGAAAATACTAAAGAGCAATAGTTTTTAGTGATTTTAAGGACTCTTATTTGCATTTAGAGGTTTGTAGTATGCAAATCAATTCATTGAAATTAGTTAAAATGGTAGAAACAAAAGGATTCAAGGGTTGCTATTTAATGATGTGCTTTTACTTTATGTTGTTAATGGGAATCTATGGCAAAATGAAGTTCAACTTTAGCTTATGGCTGAATTTATTTTATAATCCATGTTAGTTTGATGATTCATGTTTGAGGAAGAAATGTTTTGAGAAATCAACCGGAATCAAAATGCAAAGGAATTTTACCTCATTTTAATAATAACAAAGTTAATTGAAATGAAATCAAAATGTGAAAGAATTTGACCTCGTTTCTCATTTTAATAATAATAAATGTAATTAATTAAATTTAATAATAAAAGTCGGAATCAAAATGCAAAGTAATTTTGATCTTATTTTAATAATAATAAAGGTTGTCATTTTAATAATAATAAAAGCATTAATTTAAATTTAATAATAAAAATTGGCCGATTTAATAATAATAATAAAATTTTGATTTCATTTCTTATTTTAATAATAATAAAGGTAATTATTTAAATTTAATAATAAAATAGAATAAAATCTTCGCCATTTCACTTAACCTCGTGATTAGTATTTAATTGGTACTTTAATTTTAATTCTATCACATTTGGGTACATTTACAATAATATAGTTAAAATGCGATGATATAACACTAATAATCAATAACACGATGACACGTGGTGACATCTCATTATAATATATGATGAAAATTAATAGAAATAAAAAAAACTAAGATTCATTTCTAATTTTAATATATTTTTAATTTTTTATAAAGTATTAGGTTTTATATTATTGTTTTGAAATTAAAATATATAAATTTATAAAAAATTCATAAATATTATTTTACATCTAAAATGAACGTGAATATTAGGTTGTGTTTTTAATAATTATATATTTTTTATTTAAAATAATAATAATAATATAAAAACATTGGTTATTTCTTTAGTAATTATATATTGTTAATGAGTTTTTAACTTTACAAATAAAGTTTAGTATATGACACATGTCTATTTTAATTCATTTTAATTTTTTAAAGGCAAACTGCACCTATAGTCAATCTAAAATAAATGTTATAATTATTTTAATTTAATTACTCTAATTAAAATAATTCTTCGAATTAGTCACTCTCGTTAAAAATTCTGTTAATTGATGTGACATATTAGACCAATTAAGTGGTCGACATATGGCATATTTTCTGACTTTAACTAAAACTTAGTAACCTCGCTATAATTAATCCAATTTCTTCTATTATTTTGTTGTTTCTCTTCTCTCTCTATTCAGCACCCTCTCTTCTTTAATCAATCATTTTTTTTTTATTTCAAATGGTAGATAAATCAAAGAAAGTATTACAAAAAAAAAAAAAAAAAAAAAAAGGACAATGTGTATTTGAGCTCTGCTGGTATGAAGGATAAATCGAAGGTTTTGGTTCTAGAAAATCCGGCAAGCTAAGTGAAGGTGGAGGAAATGGCGAATATTGAAGAGAAGGTTAAAGAATCGATAGCTATAAAATAAAGTAAGGTTGAAGAGATTAACCTATTTGGATGGATAATGCGTTGCGGTTAGTGTAAAAATAGTTGTAACGATAAAATTAAATATTATAATGATATTATAACGTGAGAAAAAAATTAAATATACCGCATTGAAAATAAACGGCATCCAAGGAAGATGAAGAGTTGTCAAAAGTTTTTGTCGCTATTGTTGGCGTCAGAGAAGAGGTTAGCAAGCTAAGAGTATCTTAATTAAAGTGACTAAATTGAGAAAAAAATTTAAAAAGATTAAAATAAGATAAACCGTATTTTAGAGTGATATGGATCTAGTTTATTCTCTTTTTAATATTTTCTCATAATGGCATTTAATCATTATTTGTTGAGGTTTTTAACTTTATTGTGCACTGAATAATTTTTATTATATATTTTAATTTTAAAATAATATTAATTTATTAAGTACTTTCTATTTTAAGATCCATGTTTAATGTTTGCGGTTGTCAATCCCAATGTTCGAACTTAATTATAATAAAAAGTGATTTACTTTTCCAAATGAATGAAAGAATAATACGTTTTGATGGAAAACCATAGGGACTAAAACCACAATTGAACCAATTATAACTTAATCCATTTATTAGATATTTTTTTTAAATAAACGTTATCCATTTCCCTCCATCTCACAACGCTCTTCCTTTGCCAAATCCAAAAGATGCAAATACTTCAAACCCCTATTTTCTTCTCATTCTCTAAACCCTTAAACCCTTCATCACCAAAACCCTCTTCTTGTAATCCCCCAAATCCCCGTTCCTTCCCTTTCTTCTTCAAAACCCATTTCCCCAAACTTTCATTTACCCCAAAATCCTTCAGCTCCGACGAATTCCCCGTCGACGAGACCTTCCTCGAGAACTTCGGTCCCAAAGACAAAGAAACCGAGGACGAAGCCCGTCGCCGGAACTGGATTGAACGAGGATGGGCACCATGGGAAGAAATCCTAACCCCAGAAGCTGATTTCGCTAGAAAGTCACTCAATGAAGGTGAAGAGGTCCCTCTCCAAACCCCTGAAGCTATCGAGGCTTTTAAGATGTTGAAACCTTCTTATCGGATTAAGAAGATGAAAGAAATGGGGATTTCTGAGGATGAATGGTATCGAAAACAGTTTGAGATTAAAGGGGATATTCCTGATCCTTTGGAGACGTTGTGGACGGGACCATTGGCGTTAAGACTCGTGCCGCCACGTGATTGGCCGCCTAGGGGATGGGAAGTGGATAGAGAAGAGCTGGAGTTTATAAGGGAAGCGCATAAATTGGAAGCTGTGAGAGTGGATTTGGAGAAAGTGGAGAAGGAGGTTATAACTGGTGAAGCAGATATGGAGTTGGATAGATATAAAGTGTTTTTGAAGCAATATAAAGAATGGGTCGATGCTAATAAAGATGGATTGGAAGAGGAGTCTTATAAGGTTTGCAATCTTTTAAACGACTTAACTTTTTTTTCCTTTCTTTTTGGTTTTGGGTGGATTGGGTGTTTTTTTGTTTAAAACTTTTGGCAATTTTGATTAATCCATTTGAAATGGGGTTACAATGAATTTTATGGTTAAAGTATTTCATTGAACAGGCATTTAAGTGAAATTAATATTCTAAATCTTAATATTTTGTTGGCATTTGATGCTCTTAACTTTGTGAGATCAATCATGAACTGATATAAAGAATTCTAGCTTATCAGGGAAGAGAAAAATGGGCTAAAAGTATCATGGAGTCTCTTGTACTAAGAGTCGGATCTCTAAAAAAAAAAAATATCAAATTAGTCTTTGTACATTAGATCAAAAAGCAAACTATTTGCTCCTTTAAAAATTGCATCTATTTCTACTATTAAAATTAGTCCCTATAAGTCTGAATGAGATACACATAGCATGCCTAGTGAAATTGTTCGGTTATTCCGTTAGTAATGTCAGTTTTTAGCAATAGAATTGGATGAAATTTTTAATAGAAAGGATTAGTTTGCTCTTTGATCTAATGTACAAAGACTAATTTGATATTTTTTTTATTTTAAGTAGATGGGGCAAAATACAATCCGAGATCCGACTCTTAGTACAAGAGACTCCACGATACTTTTACTGAAAAATGGGTTTTCTTATAGGTTGACATGCTAACAAGTTTCTGTGCTAGGTTTATATATTGGGTTTATATTTCTCTATATATATTGTTAAGCCCTTATATGCTAGTTTGGTTCCTGTTTGTTGATGCAGTATGACCAAGATTACTATCCTGGTAGGAGAAAAAGAGGGAAGGACTACAAAGAGGAAATGGTAATTGAATTGCCATTTTTTTCTCCAAGTTGTTCTAAACTATATATAAAGCTATTGATGATGCATCATTTATTGTATTTTGACAGTTGGAGCTTCCGTTTTATTATCCAGGACAAGTAAGTTTCCAAACTCGTTGTTTCTTATGAAAAATGCTTTTCGAGTTTAAGGATCACATAAGAAAGAACAGATCTTTGATGAATAATTTCTTTATAGATTTGTGAAGGTAAAGTGACTACCTTACACCTATATCAAGGAGCATTTGTCGACATAGGTGGTGTACATGAAGGGTAATTGTCATCACTTGAGCTAATGTTGTTAGTAATTTCACCAGATTCTAAGTTTTTATCTTTTACCTTAAATCACTTTTGCTACGACTTTCTTACTGTGTCTATCTTAAAGACTTTTATCTAACCAAGATCACAAGTACCAAAATAAATCTCTTCTAAAGGCTAAAGCTCCCTATTCATTCACCATTGAATTTGTTCTCGTCTTCAAATATGTGTGATTTTGTGCTCCTTCCATCAATCCAATTATCTGCATTCCTACTATTATTTTAAATTTAGTTGCTAGTAATGGGAAATTGTGAGATTCTTAGACCTTTGGAACTCCATGTGGCATATTGCGGTAAAAGTACCATAGAGGCCTCTGTACTAGGAGTCGAATTACATTTTGCCCCCTCTACTAAAAAATGGGCAAATTAGTCTCTGTATGTTAGATCCAATAGCAAATTGGTCTTTTTGTTAAAATTTTCATCCATTTTTGCTATTAAAAAACTGGTCCCTGTATGTCAACATGAGGTACATAAGGAAGACCATGTGTCTAGGGGTGAGTGTTTGATCGAATCGAATCAAGTGAAAAAAGTTTGAGTTAGTCGAGCTGATGAATCTTATTTTATCAATCAAACTCAATTTGAAAATTTTTCGAATCGAGTTGAGTTATACGAAATTCGAGTCAAATCGAATATATTTGTTCGAGTTAAATTCAAAAAATAAATCAATTCAAAAATAATTATAAAAGTTTTGTTTTTAAAATAATCATAATCAAGTGTACATGATATGCTCAATAAAGACATAGATGAAAGAATTAAAGATTCCCTTCTTTGAATAAAGACATTTTATACAATTATGACTCTTTGAGCTCTGAAGTGCCATTTTCTATTTTCAATGCTAGATTCAACTTATCTTATGATGGTGAAAATTTTTACTTAATGGTACTTTGCCTCACCCTCAAAGATAGTATTCTTAGCTAACATCAGATTAGGATATTTCTTGTCATATAATTTTTTTTCTCAAAAGACATGTTTTAATAGTCTTGGTAATGGAAGTGAGGTTCCATAACCTAGACACAGATACGATTCTTTGAGTTAATGAGAAGTAATTTGTAGTTCATTAAATTGCAGAGCCACAGGGTCCAAAGTTAGTTCTAACAGCCAACTTCATCTTTGTGGCCCGTGACTGGGAAAGCTGCTCCAGATAACCGGCTTTCACCAGAAACTTTAAACCATAAAGTTTTAATTCTCTTATATCTTTCTATATATAAGTTTAGGAACTAAAGATGCCATTTTAACTCGAGTTTAATTGTTGTCTTATTTGGGGTACGGATTCAGTAATACGAAACACAGGATGAAGTTAAAAAACTTTATAACGTTAAGTTTTATAGCAAAACAACGTCGGGGGTGGGGGTGGTAACAGAAATTGAAATTAACCCTCAATGCAAAGCGACATCGTTTTGATAATTCAATTTCAGTTATTCGAGTTGAAAAATTCAACTTGATTCAAACTCAAAAAATCGACTTGCTTATTTGAATTGACTTGAAAAACCGAACAACTTGATTCAAATAACTTGAAATTTGAATTTTGTATTCTGTTTTTTCGAGTTGTTTCGAGTTTTACTCATGTCACTGTCTAGTTATTCTATGAGCCACACCAGTTTTTAATAATACAATAGATTAAACTTTTAACAGGAATGACCAATTTATTCTTTAATCTAATGTACATGGACTAATTTGCCCATTTTTTTTAGTAGAGGGAGCAAAATGCAATTTGACTCCTTGTACAGGGGATTCCATGATACTTTTACCAGCATAATTCCAAGGCAATACATCAATTTTGAGTGTACATTTATTTAACTATGTGATCAAGAATGATCTCAAATATTATGCTGTAGCTGATTAATGGCTATTGTAGAGGCTTGATTTCCTATATAGCTGATTTGATATCAATTAGTTCTATTGTTAATTACTTGATCTTTGATTTCAGACATGGCTAGTTAGCTAGATTAAGTCTCTGTTTAACTGTGTGGGTTACCTACTAGATTAATATGTATAAATTAGTTCTATTGTTGATTACTTGATCTATGATTTCGCACATGATTAGCTAAATCAAGTCTATGTTTAACTGTGAGGATTTCTTACTAGATTAATATGTTGTATTTATATATTTCAGGTGGGTCCCAATTAAAGGTAATGATTGGTATTGGATTCGCCATTATATAAAAGTTGGTATGCATGTTATTGTTGAAATTCTGGTGAGTATTTTCTGCCTCTTCCATTTTCTTCTAATAAACTTCCTATTCAAATTAATGAAGAATCTATCACTTAACTACATTTTACCCTTTCTGCAGGCCAAACGAGATCCTTACCGGTTCAGGTTTCCTATCGAAATGCGTTTTGTTCATCCTAATATAGACCATCTGATGTATGTAATTCTGGACATTGGTAGTTCTTTCTTCTATTATATCATCCATGTGATGTAAAATGGAAGCCACCTGCCATCTAATATCACTAGGAGTTCATAGTGTTGCTTAAGTTTATTACTTTCCAATTTTCCTCTTTGTTTTCTAATTTGCATCCTTACTTCCAGATTTAATAGATTTGACTTTCCACCTATATTTCATCGCGATGAGGATACTAATCCAGATGAGTTACGGGTATATGCCTTGATGCATCATATCTGTTTCGATTATTTTTTTTCTGTATTTGAATCAAACTCATTGAGAGGTAAAGGACCACAAACCCCCCTCTGTACTATATGCAGATTGCATTTTAGCCCTTCTACTGAAAAAATGGCTAAATTTGTTATTTTACCTTATATGTAAACACCAAAACAAACATTTCATGGTGCAATTTTAACAGAGGGGCTGTTTTGCTCACTCATCTAACATAAGGGACTAATTTGCCCATGTTTCAGTAGAAGGGCTACAATGCAATCCAGGATATAGTACAAGAGGTTGTCTGATACTTTTACCCTCATTGAGACCATCTTTTATGGTGTCGATATGGGAGAAATTCTGGGTTCTCCTGAACTTTCGAATTGTTATCTTGATTTGTTTGGTTTTTCTTACATACATTTTACAACTTCATATTCACTCTCTAATGATGGTTTTGCCCATCTAATTTGTTTGTATGGATGGTGGGGAAAAGACCTTCTATACCACCATTTCAAAGCTGTTGTTCTAGTTATTCAATTAAAATGACTTCAAAAGATAATGCAACTGAGCTATTTAGTATCCCCGTGTGATTTTGTTTCGAGATTATTCTATTCATTTACTGGAATATCAAATCTGTACCCTGATTATACGTCAATCTCATTTCGTTCCTTTTGCAGCGGGATTGTGGGAGACCTCCTCTTCCTAGAAAAGATCCTGGAACTAAACCCGAAGTGGAGCCCCTGTTGTCAAATCACCCTTATGTTGACAAGGTAATCCGACAGTAATGTCTTCATTGATAATTTGTAGTTTGCTTCGTAATAGTTTGTTCATGCATGTGCATGAAAGCACGCCATGTCTATGGACATTGCGAGAGCTGATGAACCTTCTAATGATAATATTTTAAATACCCCATGTTAACAATTGAATGTTATTATCACCCACCTGAACTCTCAAAAAGAACAAATGATCATTCTTTTTACAAGACCTGTTTTTGTCTGTCATGCAGTTGTGGCAGATCCATGTTGCTGAGCAAATGATTTTGGATGATTTGGAGGCCAATCCGGAGAAATACAAAGGTAAAAAGCTATCGGAATTAACTGATGACGATGACTATGATGAAGAAAACAATGTTCAATATACCAAAGTTCGGTTCAAGAAAGGTCTTTTACCAAAAATGATTGTGGTGAGCTTTTCGTTATTGAATTTCAATATGGTCCAAATTTCTGCTTATATCTACCTGCTAATATGGTCATATTTCTTCATAGAAAACTAGTGTTAAAGAACTCGATTTGGAAGCTGCCTTAGCAGAGCGCGAGGTAATTATTTCATCGTTTTCTGCTTCCTCTATTCTTGACGTTTTTCTAGTTTTTGCTTTAATATTCAAGAGAAATTTCTTTTTCACCTTAACAGTGTTAATTTCTTCATTTTTCACATTCAACACCAAATACATGTTAAAACTTTTTAGTAAAAGGACCTCTCCAGTCCCTGTCAAAAAAATGGAGTAATTTAATCCTATCAATTTCGAAAGTGAGCAATTACGGACAATTAATTGAAGTATTGTGGGTAGAATTTGTTAAATCATGACCAAATCGATAGAATGTGTAAATTTTGGGAGCTAAATTTGTTACTATACCGGCCAAATTTATGTCAAATTGACGAAAAACATTAATGTTGTAATTAATTGTTCTTAGTTGTCCACTTTTGAAATTGATAAAGATTAAATTGCTCCAATCTTTTTGGGAGGGACAATTTGCTTAGTATCGAAATTGAGGAGGACTACAGAGCTCTTTTTACCAAACCCTTTTTAAGAAAAAAAAAATCAAACATATCCAAGACTAGTAACGTATAAATCTTTACAAATTTCTGTTGTTTTCTTTGAGTTGCCACATAAATTTACTTTGGGCAGAGGTTTTACCTTTTTCCGTTGAATCCGGTACAGCATCACAATAAACTCAGAAGAGAAGCAAAAGAAAGAGGAGAGAAATATAAGATCAGCCAATTCAGGCGAAATATCGAGATGGATGAATACGACTGTATACATTGGCGTCGATCGTTTGAGGAAAGAGAAGCTTTAATCAGAGACATCAGCTGGTATTTATTCCCATTGCTCTTATTTCTTCTTCTCCTTTTTCTATATAGATAAATTACAACTGGTGAAAGACTTTATCGTATAATGGCGTATTTTCTCAGCTTCTATTAGTGCTATTTCAAATGATGCATTATCAAGATACTTGAATAGTAAGAACCAGGGTAATATAACAGTGTTTTACTCGTAATAGAATTATTGTCGTTTCCATCTGATTGACCAGCTGCGTTGATACATTATCTTTTTGGTAAACTGCAACCAATGTACGTTTTGGCTATTCAATTTCAAAAAAGTACAAAATGGTTATCGAATTATTCGGAAGATTTTATTTAAGTCACTAGGCTATTAAGTTTTTTTCAAAAAGTCCGACTAGCGAGTTTCAAGTGACGATTTGATGATTGATGGGTGGATCAGTATCCATCAACGAGTAGAAGAGCATGTCTTAGATTCAAGACAATCTTACGGTTAGTGTCGGAGATCGGAGAATAAAATTGTTTGAATTTTGATTCGTTTAAAGCTGTTTCATGAAAAAAACTGAATTGTACAAGAGAAGTGAATGGAGAGCTTTCAATTGGTGTAGACGGTGCGAACAGAAAATGCTATACAGCAGCGATTTTAACAACCAAATGACTCAAATGAAAACTTTTGAATAGTTTAGTGATTATTTTGTATCTTTTTGAAGTTAAGTGACAAAAATATAAACTTACTAATAGTTTAATGACTTTGAGTGTAGTTAATTCTTATCTTTTCCATGGAAAGATTGTATTGGGAATACCGAATCCAATTCTTTCTGATTCATTCTGCACTACGTCGTGCTTACAAATACATGTCTTTGCTTTCTACTGATAGACTGATTTTACACAGCCGTCAAGCTCTTGGTTTGCCATTGGAAGAGCCAGGAAGATATAAAGATGCGAGTTTTTTTGGGAAGGATCAATACGATCCTTCGAATCCTTTGTACCGGTATGATTACTGGGGAGAACCCAAGAACTCAGAAAAAAGTAAACAAGAACGGATGACAGATGCCCACAACAAATCTATTGTCGGAAAAGGCACCGTATGGTACGAAATGTCTTATGAGGATGCCATCAAGCAGAAGATGCAAAGGGAAACCAATTCAAAAGGAACAATGCAAATCGAAGCTGATGAAGATGAGAAGATAGATCAAGTAAGTGATTCTGATTACGATTCTGATGATGATTTTGATTTCAGCATTTTAAGTGATTCCAGTTTTGAGTTCCCAAATCAACCTCTTGTTAATGGGACTGAATCTTCTAGCATATCAGATGAGGGTATGTTTGAGAATTAACGTGAATAGTTATGTTAATTGGACTCGGGTGTGAAAGTTGGGACACGATTATGTTTGAGAACTAAGTTTCTTCATGTATTTGAAGGATCGTCAGGTGATCATGTTTCGGTACTGATATCCTGATGTATACCGGATACGGATATCAAACACGCTTATTTCGTAGTCATAGTAACATAGAGGATTATGCTATAATTGATGTCTAGTTTACAGTTTGAGAGCTGGCGAGCTCAATCAATGTATGGATGATAAAATTTTGATCCAATTTAGAACAGTTTTACCCTCCTTTTCTTGTTCTACGAATAGTAGACGTTTACTTGTTTCGCTTAAAACTGAGTTTATCTTGGTTTTGTTATTAGTTAGATTTATTTAATTTTGGCTAAAGTATTAAAGAAATCATTCGAAAATCAATTGGGCTCTTAGTTAAAAACTGCAAACAATTGGACTTTTAATTCAAAAATGACAATGGGCTTTTTGAATTGTCATTTCCATTAAGATTTTTGATGAATCTTTAAGTGTTAGGCATTAAAAATTTTGATAATGTGGCGGTTGATGTGGAAAAATATTAATGCGAATGGCTTATTTGATTTTTTAATTATTTTATGTGGGTTTAATTGACTTTTTTTTAATTATTTTAAGAGGATTTAATTGATTTTTAACTATTTTAGGCGGGCTTAATTGTTTTTAGGGATTATATAAAAAATTTTAAAAATTACAAAATTATGAAAATAACTTAGAAATTATATAAAATAAAAAAATTAAAAATTAAAATTATTATAAAAGTTTTAGCCTAAAAATTATTAAAATATTATAAAATTTTTGAAAATGATAGAAAATCTATAAAATTATTAAATATCATAAAATTTTTAAAATATATAAAACTATTAATTATTATAAAATATTATCAATATGTTATGGAAAAAATGAAAATATTAAATAAAAATTTAAAATTATTAACGGAAATCACAATTCGGAGGGCCTAATTGATTGTTATTTTTAGATTATGGATCTAATTGATTGCACTTTTCAATCAAGGATCCAATTGATTTTGAACTATTGTTAAGGGGCTTTTTAGTACTTTAGCGTTTCATTTTTAAACAATAATTTTATTCTTTGTTTAAAGATTTCAATTGAATAATTATTTATAAATAAAAATTGAATTTCATATTGAATTTTATTCTTTTACTTAAAGATTTTTATAATTTTATCATTTTGATCCCTATTCTTTTACTTTGAACATTTAATATTTTACTTTTAGTAAAGGTATAATAATAAATTTAACTTTTATTTATTTCTTTTGATATTTTGAATTTGAACCTAATTTTTCTTTTTATCACTTTGGCTCTTAATTTAAAAAATAAAATAGTCAACTTACTTTTTTAGATGGAAAATTGACTAACTATTAAAATTACAATTCTGACGTGCAACGCACATGATAATCGATAGACAATAGCATATAAAATTTCAATTTAAAATAAATATTCAATAAAACCTTAAAAACAATATTCATTACTTACGTGATAATTGTAAATGCACAATACTATTGTCAGCAGTAGAAACCAAATAAATAAAGCAAGTACACTAAATGCAAATACCATAAACAAAAGAATGTTGTGGCTTCTACTACATCATCAATTCACAAGAATCATTTAATTTAGAATTAATAATACAAATGTACGTTTAGATTTAGGTTTAGTGTTAAAATGCACAAGAGTCACTATGGCACCTTCCCTAACACTTCCAGTGGTAAGACTATAGTTATTAACCTCATACTTGGCTATTGTGGTTGATCAAAAAGTTTTTACCTTAGAACTAATCTTGGGTAATATTTACGGATGGTTATGGATGGACTAGACTGGATATTGTTAAATTCATCGTTTCATGGTTGGTACATTCTATTTCATCATCCGCCTCGCTCACTATAGATGTATAATTTTGAAAACTATCACCACTTTCATAAATGTTAAATGTATCTATCATTGTTTTATCCTACTTTGCTCTGCTTTAATTTAATTTTAACTATTTATCTTTAATATTTTTTAATTTTTTAAAGTTGAGTAAATATATTTAAACATAATTTTTTTATTTTACGTTATTATATTTTTTTCTCTTTTAATAGTTTATATATATAAGGATAAAATAGTAATTTTAAATAGTGGAGCAGGTTGGACAAATAGTTACTATAATTGATCCATGCATGCTATAAAAAAATTCACCCTAGCCTATCCCACCATGCATCTAATTTTCAAAAAAAAAAAAATCGAAATCTATCGAGCAGTTCAAGTTTTACCATCTCTAGTAACCTCTAACTAGATTGCTAGCGTAAGGGACTGGTAGATGTTGAAACCAACAAAAATAAAATCCAAGTCCCAATAAATAAATAGACTGACATATTATACAGTTTAAAAGTTTTATTGTTTAGGTAAACTACATTGGTAGTTATCCAACTATTTGTAATTTTTTTAAGTCACTCAACTATGAAAAGTTATAAAATGATCAATTTTTCTTTTTTTGTCACCAATTATTAATTATTAACAGAAAATAACTTGAAAACTTTTAAAATTAATATAATAATAACTTTAATTATCAACATTTATATATTATATCAATTTAATCTTAATTTAAAAAATTAATCTTCAATATTTACCATTGTATATAGTTAAATAAAGTCTAACTCCCCATAAATAAATAAATAAATAAATAGACAAACAGATTAGATAGCTGAAAATTAGACGTAAGTATGGTGTGATTCGGTGGTGGGGTTGGCCAAAATTCCGAATAGGCCAAGCATGGTAATGGTTAGGAAATTAAAGGTTTAAGGTGAAAAAAGCACTTAATTAAAAAATAATAATAATTAAGTCCCTGTTTTTTTTTTTTACATTCACTTAAGCACTTAAACTTTTACAATATATTAAAAAGACTTTAAAATTTTTTTAAAAAAGCAATTAAGCCCTTTTTTTTTTGACACTCAATTAAGTACTTAAACTTTCAAAATACATTAAAAAGGCCCTCAAACTAAAAAAAAAAAACACAATTAAGCCCCTGCCTTTTTTTGCACTCAACTGGGTACTTAAATCGCCCTTAATTTTTTTCAGTTAAAGTCATCACGTGTCACAACTATAGCGTGACATGTGGCAAAAAAGATAAAAAAATTAATAGAAGTTATAAAAATATTAAATTTTAATAAAATATATAAAAATTTAAATTTTTCTAAAATTAGAAAAAACTTACAAAAATCGTAAAAATTTATAAAAATTCTAAAATTTTATAAAGATCGTAAAAATTATAAAAATTATAAAGTTGTAAGAAGATTATAAAAATGTAAAGAAATATAAAATTCGTAAAAAAATAATATAAAAATTATCGCACTAAAAGAAACATTTTATAATGTTTCTATAAATTTTATTGATTTTTATTTTTAATCAAATTTTACCACATGTCAGGCAGTGATGCGACATATGATGGCTTTAACAGAAAAAAATTGGGGGTCATTAGTTTTAACAGTCAACGATTAAGATTAATGGTTAAAGAGCATTTTTTATGCATTTTATAATTTTTTCTAATTTTTATAACTTTATTATAATTTAATAATTGTTATAACTTATATTTATTTTTATTGATTTTTATTTTTTTATTTTTTTTCACATGTCAAGCCATGATTGTGACACGGGGTGACTTTAATTAAAAAAAATTAGGGGCAGTTAACTTTAATGGTCAACTATTAACATTAACGGTCAAAGGGCTTTTTTGATGCATTTAATAGTTCAAGTAACCAATTGAGTGCAAAAAAAAAAAAATCAAGGACTTAATTTTTTTTTGAAAAATTTGAGGGCATTTTTTATGTATTTTGAAAGTTCAAGTACTCAATTGAGTGTAAAAAAAAAAAAGCAGGGGCTTAATTACTTTTTTTGAAAAAATTTGAGGGCCTGTTAACATTAACGGTCAAAGGGCCTTTTTGATGCAATTATTAGTTCAAGTAACCAATTGAGTACAAAAAAAAAAAAATCAGGGACTTAATTTTTTTTTTTTAAATTTGAGGGCATTTTTTATGTATTTTGAAAGTTTAATTACTCAATTGAGTGTAGAAAAAAAAAAGCAGGGGCTTAATTATTTTTTTTTGAAAAAGTTTGAGAGCTTTTTTTATACATTTTAAAAGTTTAAATACCCAATTGAGTATAAAAAGAAAACAGGAGCTTAATTATTATTATTATTATTATTATTATTATTATTATTAGTTTGAAGGCTTTAAGCCAAAATAAAATTCCATTTAGGAAATGGAAATCTTATCTGAAATGAAATTGAATGTCATTTTCACAGTTACTAATTTTCCAGTCAACCAACCACTTTGATCAGTTAAAGTAAATGTTCCCATCAATCCAATTAAAGAACCCAATTCCAATTATAAATTAACACATTTAAATCAATTTTGAACTATAAAACATGATAACTGATTATGGAGTCTCATATTTTGAAAACCAATAAATTCTAATTTGATTTCTCTTTAAATGGAAAATAGGTTTAATTTTGCTATTAGTTCCTGTATTTCGTGAAAGTTGTGAATTCGTTTGGTTAGAGTCAATTATTAGTCTTGTGTTATGCATACAGTTATAGATTTAGTATAGATTCTTCAATTGGATCATTCTAAGTCTATTTTTTTCTTTTTTTTTTTTTTGCAAACTTTTAAGTTTTAATCTTAATGTAAATGATAATTGTTAATCCATTAATTGAATTTTTAGTAAGTACTATGTAAAAATAACAACCTAACATGGCATTAGACATATGATATTCTATTTGCCCCGTCAGATTTTGGAATTAACAAAACTTAACTTAATGAATTTAATAGTTATTGTTTGATGATGACTGAAATTTTAAATTTTGAACAGAATATGGACTAAAAATAACCAAGTTAAAGTATAAGGACTAAATCCTCAACTTTCATAAAGTACAGGGGCTAATAGCAAAATTTAACCAAAAATAAATAAATATACTCTTCAAATATTTATGCTACCAAAAGCAATCCCAAAGCTTTCTTGATATTAAATTTTAATTTTATATTTTTGGGTGTTAGTTATTGTTTTATTTACGGGTAAAATGTGTTGTTAGTCTCTATATTTTATAAAATTTGAGATTTAGTCCCTAAATTTTAAAAGCTAAAAATTCAGTCCTCTTACTTTTTCAATTTCAAAATCTTAGTCTAATCATTATCATCATTAATTGTTTCCATTAAATTTTGTCAATTTAACATATTTATTTTCATCAATTATATGTTACATCACATGAAAATAGCTTAATCAACATGCCAAATTGATAAATTTGACAAAAAAAAACTTACAATTTTAATGATTGGACTTGAATTTTGGAATAAAAAGGTTGGAGAACTTAATTTTAACAATTTAAGTACAAAGACTAAATCTCAAAATTTGTTAAAATTCAAGGACTAACAATATATTTTAACCTTTATTTAGAACTTTTAAATATTATGAATGAAGCTTTGGTCTGGAGTTTTGGGTGCTCATATTCAAGTTTTATAATGCGGAAATATCACGTATAAATTTTCTATTTAATTATTCTCACTTTTAAGTTTCACTTAAATTTATTTTGGTTTAGATTGGAATATATTTCAATTTTCAATTAATTATTATTTATATTAAATTAATTTTAATTCTAAATAATCAAACACGTATTATTTATAATTCTATTTATATGAATATCTAATGCTTGAGTTTAGGAGCCAAGCAAAAGTTATATATATATATATATTTGATCTACTTATAATTAGATTTTTGATTTATTCCAGTTGGTCAATCTAAATTTTAGAATTATATGATATATTAATAATAGATTTGTGAATTAGGCATGTCTGGTTAAGTTGGTTCATATTTAAATGACTTTTAAAAATTTGAGTTGTTTTGATTGATCTAAATGTAGATTCGAGTTATTTCGTATACATGTCGTTTCAATTTTAGTCATATAAGTTTGAGTTTAGCTTGAGTGTTTTTTTTGTGTGTGTGTGTGTTGAGTCATTAAACGATGAATTCGAGTTGTTTCAGTTCAATTTTTGTTTTTATTTTTTTTTGTTTTGGTGGCTCTAAGTTCAGTTCATTTTTAATTAAATAATACTCTTTTAGGATTCTAATCATTTTGAGTGTGATTCTTTTCAAGTTTGGATAGCTCAAGTTAGGGTTATTCGAGTTTGAGGTTTAGATTTTCATGTCGGGTTATTATGGATTCAATTTATTTTGGGTTTTAGGTTTTAGTCACTTTGGGTACTGTAATTTTCGATATTATATGTTTTAATCATATCATATATTTTTGACATAATACCTAGAGTTACCCATAATCTTTCTTAACTCATAAATAGGAGGATAATGCACTTCAACGTATTTGAACCCACATCATCCTATATTGACAACAATACTCATGCCAATCAAACTAAAATTCAACTGGCTTTTATTTTTTTGTTGAAGAAGCTTAAATAAATTATGAAATTTTTTTGTTGTCATTTTCATTAAATCAAATGATAGGAGAACTTAAATTAAGGAAAAATTATTAGGACCAAAATTGACGTCTACAACCTGGTTAACCCCTGCTATCCGAGTCACAAAATTCAAAACGGTAGATGTGAAGGTTCCGTATAATTGCAATTTGATCCCAAAAAGAAAGGTTAAATTCTACTATTAATCTCTATACTTTACAAAAGTTGTGAATTTAGTCTTTTTATTTAATTGATCAATTGTAGTCTCTATTCTTATTGAATTATTCAATTTTAGTCCTATACTTTTCAATTTCAAAATTTTAGTCTTAACCAAAATAGTATCGCTTAAATCCATTTGGTTAAATTCAATTACTAGTCCTATATTATGCTTACAATTGTAAATTTTGTCCAAATTTTCTAAATGGATCATTCTAAGTCCTTATACTTTTCAAATTTTGAAATTTTAGTCGAACATAAATGAAAGTGGTTAATCCATTAACTAGATTATTAGCAAGTAATATATGGAAATAACAAGTTGACATGGCATTACACTTATGATAATATGTTTGGTATATCAAATTTTAGAAAAAATTAAAATGCCTAAAAAGTCATATAAACTAATGCATAATATTAATAATCAATAAATCAATATATGGCACAATTAATTGTAGGACTATTACAAAACTATTAAAAATAACTAAAAGAAAAGATAAATCAAATAATTTCGATAGCTCGTACATTTTTCATAATCGTCCACCATGTTTTTTCATATGTTAAAATCATTGAATTATCTTCCCTCCTCAATGTTGTAAAAATTTTAGAGAGTGTATGAGAGAAAATAAGAAAATTAAAAGAAAATTGATAAATATTGAATGGTAGATAAAACAACATAAAGCGAAAACCAAATATTACATTAATTCCTCAAAGAGCCAAGATAATCTTCCTCGACTAAGCCACGTACTGATTGCGGAGGTTCTCCAAACCGTTGAATTCCTGTGAAGGTTGCCGACGCACACTTAGCAATATGGTCAGCAACTATATTCTGAGACCTCGAAATGTGACGAATAAGAACCTTGCAGTTGCAATTTAAAAGACAATGAATAAGACGTAGTTCCACCATATTGCCATCAGAAGCTCCACCAACTAAAATCATCTCCACCAACAGAGGATTATCACATTCTACTTCCAATTGACAATATCTATTCCACTATGATAGGATTAGACCGTCTAGTATGGCTCTTGCCTCAATTTTAAAAATTGTGTCCTTACATAATAGCATCGAAAATGTAACACCCCCTACCCGTATCCGTCGCCGGAATAAGGTACAAGGCATTACCGAAGTTTACAGAACCATTTTCATTAAATCGAGTCAATTTACTATTCATATTCCGAACGTAATTATAATGTCCCTCTATTGGGCTCTCGAAGCCCAAAACATACATTAGAAACGATTCGAGATCATAGGGAATTTTTCGCATAATCCCAAAAAAAAAAATTCTATTATAGAGGTCACACGCCCATGTGCTATAGGGACACACCCGTGTATCCAGGTCGTGTACCTCACACGGGCAAGGCACACGCCTGTGTGGGAGCCCGTGTGCTCGATCCTGGGCATTCTGTTTTGTAATTTCTAGATACAGGGGACACACGGCCTGGACACACGCCCATGTACTAGACCGTGTGTGACACACGGCCTAGACAAACGCCCGCGTGGACAAAAACAAGGCTATATCCAATCTTCATTTCTCACCCAATTGGTCTTTTACTTACACCAACATTTAAATATGTTCAAGATTCAATTTATATGGTTAAATATCTAAATTTATCAATCAACTATTCATATATATATAGACATATTCATAAATTTTTATAGCATTCTTAACCATCATTTTCATCCCTATACTTATACCATCTCATCATTTGTTCATTTTAAACCCATATCAAACATGATAAAATCATAATTATATGTAACTCAAAACTTACTAAATACAAACCATACCAATGGCTAGTTACAGTTAGATCATTTATAAGCCAACATTAACTAATCAACCTATACATGCCATTATAACCATAATTCATTTACCATACATACCAAAATAGGCTGATGGATAGTGTGAGTGATCTCCGTTGAGCTTTCTAACCAACGAGCTTCCGAAAACTCATTTAAATTTAATATAAATATACAAGGCATATTCAATCATCTTGATCACGAGCCCTAACACATAACCTCATCACCCTTGTTAGTCGTACACTTCATATAAATACAAAGAAACATGTATGGGCTCAATTCTCATTAAATTTCTCATATATATAGACAATTTCACATTATGTAATCATGTAACATATAGCAACCACATCTCTATATTTTAAATACATTTTCATAATAACCTGTCTTGATTTCATACTATTTTATATTTGAGCTTTACTCATCAAAGTATTTGAAATATCATCTTTATGCAAATAGTACACATGAGGTACATAATTCCATAATTATGAATGAACATATTTATCAAACATATTCCATGTTCATATATCATAGTCTCATGTCTCCATATATCAATAATCATAATTTTCTTGTATTTCAGATAAATACTTGTAACCATACATAAGTATGAAATTTGCTATTTCTTCCAGTCAATCACAATTTCAAATGACAAATTCTTGTGAATACGCTCACCAATTTCATAATTCCATGTATTTACCATTTTCCATATTTATCCCGTTGAATTCCTTGGAATTTTGATGGATTTCCTGTAGTACACTCATGGTGTACAACCTCATTAACCGTCAATTTGTATACATATATACATAAGTCCTTTTCAGAAAGCACACTCCTTCAAACCTCATTTCTTACAGCAGGATTACCAGTCCAAGCTAAATCCCTTGTAAGAGAGCACACTCCCGCGAACCTCATTTCTTACAGCGGGATTATAAGTCCAGGCTAAATCCCCTGTAACATATGCTCAAAGAGTATTGTCGGGATTACCAGTCCAGGCTAAATCCCCTGCAATGACAAATACTCTATAGAGCTTTGTTTGGATTACCAATCCAGGCTAAATCCAGACTCACATTTACTTTGGATTACCCATCCAGGCTAAATCCATTTCACACATATTCTTCGGGAGGGTTTATATCAGGATCACCAGTCCGAGTTAGATCCTTTTGACACATATTCTTCGGGAGGGCTTATATCAAGATCACCTATCCTGGCTATATTCTTTTTACCGTCAAATCCTTTTCAGTGATCTATCGAATTCCATTCTATTCAACCGTGATTTATTTCCCTTTTTATTGAATATTATCAACATTTCATTAATAATCATACATTGAGCATTCAAATCACATTTTCATCACAAAAACATACATTTCAAACATTTAAGAATACAATTCAAGTTACACAAACTTACAATTCGATTTTTATACCATAACGATAATCTTAATTTCATAATAAATATTTGAAATAAAACATTATATCATTTCTAATTCTACGTTTATCGAATATAATCGGGCATGTTATCAATTTATACAAAAGTCATTCATATATTTTCCTCCTCCTCCTCTCCATTCCACATCTTTAATGTATATATCACGCTTATAAGTAACATTATCTATAATTTTACTATTTACTTATATGTATATTCAAAGCTATCCATCAATGTCATAGTTACTAAATTATTTTTATCTTGAGCTACAGAACTCCAAATTAAGAACCTCTTAATGTTTTTGAAACTATATTCATATATCCTTCTACCATAAAAATTTCAAAATTTATAGTTTAGCCAATTAGTACAGTAAAATCTTCAAATTTATCCATGTTCTGCTGTTTGACAGCTTTGACCTTTGCTTACTAGAAATTAATTATCTCTTAACACAGAATTTGGATGATATTCCTGTTTGTTTCGCTTGAAAACAAACTCATTAAGAATTTAAACATATAAATTTAAGTCAATAATTATTTTTCTCCAACTTTTTATGATTTTTCAAAGTCAAAACAGGGGAACCCGAAATCATTCTGACCTTATCTCACAAAATTTATTATATCTCATGATTTACAATTTCATTGCTTACACCGTTTCTTCTATGAGAAACTAGACTCAATAAGATTTAATTTCATATTTTATTCATCCTCTAATTTTATTCCCACAATTTTTGGTGATTTTTCAAAGATAGACTACAGCTGCTGTCCAAAACTGTTTTAGTGAAAAATGTTGATTGTCATTTTTCCCCTAAACTTTTAATACATGACAATTTTGTCCCTAGGCTCGGAAAATAAAATTATTATAATTTAATCCTTATTCCAAGCCTAATTATTCTCATACATACCAATCACAGCCCATGAATTCCATGAAATTTCATAATTTTCCATAAATTCAACACTTTTCAAATTAACCCCTAAAACATGTTTTCATCCAAAATTCTTTAATAAAACACCTTTAAACATCCATTAACATCTAAATTTTATCATAAAATAACAAAAATCATATGAACTTATCAATGGTAACTTCCAAAATTTTCAAAAAAAAAAAAACTAATAGAATACTAAGTTGGACCTAATTGAAAAAGTCCAAAAATATAAAAATTTCAAGGAAAAAGCAAGAATTGAACTTACTTGAAGCTAAAATATAAAACACTAGCTCAAAACCCTCTTCCATGGCTGTTTTTGACAGAAATTTGAAGAAAAAATGGCCTAGAAATCATTAAAATCAACTTTGGCCATGTAACTTTTGTTAAAATTCCAATTTTGTCCTTTTCACATAAAAATCTTTGATTTTTTTTCACGCTTTGCCGCCTCAGCCATTTTAAAATGGTCCATTTTCCCTTTTAGTCCTTCCTTATTTAATGGTTAAGCTATTTAATCACTTTAGCAAGTTTTACACATTTTCAATTTAGTCCTTTTTATCTAATTGACTAACAAAACGTTAAAATTTTCTGACGAAATTTTAATACTATCTTATTGACACTCCATAATTATTCATAAAAATATTTATGCCTCGGTTTATAACACTGAGATCTCAATACCTCTTCTTCTCAATTTCTTAACTAAATAAATCTTTATAAAACACAGTTTACTATTTCAAAAATCTTTTAAAAGCTACATTTGACTCGTAAACATTAAATAATATAATTTACGAGTTCATTTTCTAAATTTGGTGGTCTCGAACTACTATTTCCTACATTGCTAAAATTTGAGCTATTACTGAAAATTCACCTAGCCACTTTACGTCAGCATCCCTCAACACTCCCCCAATGCCCGCAAATGAACCATTTCGCAAGACTGCTCCATCCGTGTTAAGCTTAACCCATCCTCTGTTCGGACCTGACCACTGTTTGGTTATCATGCAATATCGCTGCACTAGACATTCTATAACTTCTTGTCCAACTTGTGCCTGTATCCACAATTTCCTGAACACAACTATGGCCTATTGAAAACACATACATGTTCCTATTTTTCCATAACAACCAGTAGACTATTGGAAAAAGCATTTTCCATTCGATATTGTGATATCCACAACCTCCTATGTTTTGCAAATTCCACAACAACCAGTCTTGAAAAGGTAAAGAGAATAAGTGTACCTAATTATAATTCGGCACAATCGAACACCATACCGCTTTAGAGAAATTACAATCATGTATTGCATAGATCCTAGATTCATCAACATGGCCGATGAATTCCATTGTAGGTCTTAGTCGAAGAAAAAACATCCCTTGTTGCCCATTTCCATGCAAGATGATCTGGTCCAGCGTTTATCAATGGTGGTACTACTGCGCCTATTTGCAACAAAATGTGGTCAGGAAGTAAACTCCTCAGGTAAACCTAGTCCCAATTACCATGTTCGTCCACCATGTCACTAACTCTTAATGTGTCATCCAATTGCACCACCCAATATGCCACGCTCTCAACGAACCCACCTTATTAATCCAATCATCATTCTAGAAATAGACATTGCCAATAACCTCTGGCCAAAATTTCATTAGTGATTTCCATAAGAAAGAGTAGTTACTCCTTGCAATATTATTCGAAAGTACTCCACATATATTGTATTTGTTCCTCACAATTTGCACCCATAAGGCTTCCATCTTCATAAGCAATTGGAATCCTAATTTCAACAAAAATATATTATTTTGGTCAGTTCAGCAGCGTATACCAAGCCCACCAACATCTATAGGTTTACCAACAATCATCCCTACTAATCAATGTTGGCTTCCTAACATCAGTAGTGGACCCTAAATGAAATTTCGAGCCAATTTTTTTCTCTCTCCAGAGACCGATATAGGCAAACAAACCGTTGCCATGAAATAGTTCAGAACAGATAGAAGAACCGATTTTGCTAGCGTTACTTAACCTGCCAATGATAAATTTTTTGCAACCCACCCATTTAGCCTATCACGGACCTTGTTAACCACAAACTAATTTGTTTAGTTTAGAGGGAGGTTAATATATTTCCATATAAACTAATTTGTTTTAAGAGTGTATTCTAATTGTGGGATCATTTTCTCAAAAACTTTGTGGTTCAAATTTCTAATTTTTTAATTATATTTTATTTTAAAATATTTTTCTTTAAATATTTTTGTGAGGTCAATTCATCAACGTGGCTCCTCCATTACTCCAGTGATGCTTGAATCTGACAAAATTGGTTAGTTGGGTTAGGAACCAACAAATGTATCAATCTGGAGAATGGTATTAGACTAGTTGAAGTTTTTTTATTATTTAATATTTTTATTTTTATAAAATTTTAATATTTTTTAATTGGACCAACGAATTATGGCATGATTAGTTTGATCACTTTTCCTATAAAAAATTATTTAACTTAATAAATTTAATAATTATTATTTAATGAAAATTAAAATTTTAAAGATTAAAAATACACAAACTAAAATACCAGATAAATTGAAGTAAAAGAATTACATCCATAACTTTAGTAAACTACAATCAGCTAAATTTAATAATAAAAAATCCCTGATAATGTTTGCATCAGTCAATTGTCATTCATTTCCTACCTAAAAATCTAGTACCTGTTCTTTATCATGCCCTTGTCTCACCACTACTTTTCGTCCGTACGATTCAATCCTCTTGGCGCATGATCTTTCAACTGATTCGTGGACCCCAGCCTCTTCTGCAAAGAACCAAAATCAACGGCTTAGATCTTTACATCTGTATGTTAATGTTTTAAGGTTTTAAGCAATAGGGTCCCACCAAAAATAGAAAATATATTTTTCAAAAAAACATTTTTAATATATTTTTTTATCTTGCCGGAATTATTGAACTCTTTGTCTCTTTGCCTCCTCGATTCTTCAAAAAAAGAAAAAAAATGAAAAACCTAAAAAAAGAAAGTTTTTAAGTGCTTAATGGACACTTGGCGATGAATTAAAAGGCTACAAAAAATGCTTATATAATTGATGTAACGTGCCACAATTCTACTGGTTTATTATGAAATCAAGGAATACTTTGCTCTCTTTTTTTTCTGTTTGGTTGGAAGGAAAAAAGTAAAAAAATTTCCAGCCGAGAAAATGTACTTATTGAAGTTCATTTGCCCAACGCATTCAAAATCATGGCGACAAATAATGGTGGGTACTTAGGCATAGGGAATAATGATAACTAGAGACTTTTTTCTCGCATTCTTAAATTTCACAAAAAAAATAATGAAAATAGTATAATTAAAGTGGTTTTAATAATAGTAAATTATTTGGATGGGTTAATTGTAATTAAATTTATATATTATTTAAAATAAATTGATCTAAATAAAATTTAAATTATGAATTATATGGCTAATGAATTCTTAGCACTGTTGGCAATTGTTAGGTTTTGGAATTTGAAGGATCAAATTTTGGGATTAAGTTTTGAGAGGATTTAATAAAAATTTTAAGAGTTAAATGAGATTTTGTTAAAAAATTTTGAGGGCCAAATTAAAATTTGTATGTGAATGAGAATTTTCAAAAATTTAGAAGTGTTTAATTAAAATTTTCAAAAAATTAAGAATTTAATGAGAATTTAAAAAATTAAGGAGTCTAATTAAAATTTTCAAAATTTTAATGAAGTTAAAAAAATTTGTGTCAAATTAAAATTTTGATGTCAAAAGTTAAAATTATAAATAAATTTAATGGGAGTGATGAAAATTTTCAAAAATAATGAAAGAGGTCATCATTACCATTCATCTCTAGAGATTTGAGCCTTATTGATATATAAATATGTTACTCTTTATAAATTTTATTAAATTATTTTAAGATTATCGTGCATTCTATATTTATTATTAATTTTGTATTCTTAGAAAACAGCACAATAATCTGATGTGGGAAGTAAAGATTTACAAAAATATTCAAAAGCTAATGGGTATGGAGTTTGAGGGTACTTTCTATTTTATTTCTCATGTACAGATCTGCCACTAATTGATTGGATTCTTTGGCAACATTTGAAGTAAGGGATTAAAAATTATGTTGAATAGTACAATATTTTAGAAAGTGAGTTTATTTAATAATTAAAAAAATTGACATGCCAAATTTCTTTATCAATGACTTAGGACTCTTCTAGATTCAATTATTTATCAAAGTTCCTTTTATGATGAAAATTTAATCTTATTATTTATGGAATTGAAATTTATTTATATTGGTATAAGATTTTAATTATTTTATTATTAAATTTATTAAATAATTATACTTGTTATACATACAAATTTTCAAACCGTTCTAAAAAATTAATTTAGGTCATATTTAATATTTAATGATACGTGGGATTGATGATGAAATTATTAAAATACAATGAATGAACCTGGATAATATTAGTTATAGGTTTATACTGAAAATGGTTAGAAGCAAAGGTTAAAAACTTGCCAGTTCAAGCCCGGCAAAGCTAAATGTCACCTTTTAGGGATCTATTTTTGTAAATATGCCCAAACTACCAAGTCATTTTTAAAACCCAAATTAAAAACACAAGGGCGTATTGGTAAGAAAATTTCCTTAAAATAGAAAAAAAGAATTAAATAAGAAAACAAGTCATTTTCCATATTTTCCTAAATCACGGAGACAAAACAAGAAAAAAGTTATCAGTCCTTTTCAGCTGCGTTGTTCGTTTCTCTAATCACACACGTGTGGAAAACATTCACTCGTGTCCCCTTTCGTCTTCTTTATAAATCTATGCATAAACTAAGAGAGATTTCCAAAGAGGAAAAATAAAATGGAGGGTAGAGGAGGATGTTCTATAGCTAGATATGAAGCTTATGGGGTTTATGATATGTCGAAAATGGACCGGATAATGCTCCGGTTCAGACCGATCGCCCCCAAACCGGCTACCGGCGGTTGTAGTGGGGAAACCGGTGGTGGTACGGAGGTTTGTTATAAACCGGGGAGACGTAAAAGAAGACACACGAAAGGGAGTATTACGAAGAGAAAACGAAGGGTTACTACTTTGCCGCTTATATCTGAAACCCCAGATTGTAAAGACTGCCTTTCGAAGGAGACGAAAACGATGGTGGTGCCGCCGTCTTTGTGGTTGAGATCCGACGAATCTGATGCTGCTGCTGATGATGATGCTGTTTATCGAAAGGAGAGTTTTGGCTTCGTTGGTGGTGGTGGTGAATCATTGGATCGGGCGGTAAGGATGGTGGTTGGGTCGTCGTCTTCGTCATGTGTGACTGTGGAAAGCGTGACGGAGACTTGGGTTAGCGGTGGTGGTTGGTTGGAGTGTACGGATGAGGAGATGAAGGTTAACCTAGGAAAAGACTCGTGCCCAGGGTTTATATCGGATGAGTTTGGGAGGGTGACTTGGACCAATGGAGCGTACAAGGAAATGGTTGGCGGCGGCGGCCGGGATATGACGACGGTGAGGTTGTTGATGAAGCAGAAGCTTCCACCGGCGACGATGTATCCGGCGTTTACGTGTAGGGTAAGGGTGCAATACAGTCGTGGGAAGGACAGGAATTCGTTGACGTTGCCGTGTGATGTATGGAGAATGAACGGCGGCGGAATTGCATGGCGGCTCGATATCAACGCCGCTCTTTGCTTGGGCCGGTGAGAACCAAAAAAAAAAAAGGCAAGAAGCAGCCATTTTCTTTGCATGAAGAAAGCTTAGCATCTATATATTCTGGTCATGCCACGAGTCCGAGGCTTGTAGGAATTCTGTGAACGTCTTGTAATTAAATTGTAGTTTTTTTTTTTTTTTTAACTTTTTTCTTCTCTTTGTTAATGACTGGTTAAGACTGGATTGTGGGTGTTTTTAAGGATTTAAAAGGAACTACAAATACCCTATATTTTATGTAATTATTTTTTGTTTGGTATATTTTACATATGTTTTATTGTTTAGGATCAGTGTTGGAAGTTATCTCTTTTAACCATACCAATTTTAAAATGTCTAAAGATAAAATTTAAAATCGATTATTATTTATATAACTACTTTATCACTCTTTTATTTGGTCTATTATTTAGTTTTCGGTTAAAACATGTTATTAATATTTATTCAAAATTTGAGATTTAATATTTATATTTAAAAGTTAATAACTAATTTTATTTGGTTTGTGAAATTAAAAGATTTTAATTTAATCACTTCTCAAAACAAAAGTTATTTTTGTCTAAATTTATTATTTTAACATATTTATTTTTTGTTTATAATATGTAAGCTATTTAATCAACATTTTAAGTTGACAAATTTTAATAAAAATTTTAACTATTTTAATGATTAGACTGAAATTTTAAAATAAAAAATAAAAAATTTAAATTTTAACTTGACTAAATTTTAAAATTTGTTCAAGTACAGTGACTAACTATAAAATTTAACCTAATATTTGTGTGCTTTAGTTGGATACTTGTGTCAAAACGTTTCATTGGACCACAACACATATGATTGAAGATAATACACAATAAATAATGAAGCTACTAGTAACGACAATATATATATATATAATAGGTACTATTAACGACTATATATATATGTATAATAGCTACGAGATTAAAATAAAATTAGATTCTTAAATATATTGTAATTGTTTATTATGATATTGTCATTTTTTTAGTTGACATCAAGTTGATTTTTATATCAACTCAAGCAACAATATTATCAATACAAGAAACCCTATCGCTAAAGAATATGACATTTAGCGACGTTTCTCACAAATGCCACTAAAAACATGACTTTTAGCAACGCTTTTCTTACAAACGCCGCTAAAAAACATGACCTTTAGCGACGCTTTCCCATCAACGCCGCTGAATAACATAACCTTTAACGACACTTTCTCACAAGCGCCGCTAAAAGTCATGAAAAATAAAAAAAAAATTAAAATATTTTTAAAATGCCACAAATTCATTCCTATCCCTTTACTAATTATTTTGAATTTCTAAATTATTTTTCAATACTTTAGAAGGCGCAAACTAAAAATTGCTCATTTCTGATATACCATAACAAATTTCTTATTCACATCTCAAAAAGATGGAAAACTTTAATTGAAGGACTATGTTTATCACATAGAGGTTTTGTACATTCGAAGTAGAACACCAGGTATTCAGTCATCTTAGAAGCAACAGAAACCAATATTCGTCATTCCTTAGAATCCGAAATTCAAAAGAGGCCTTTAGTTAGTTCATGGAAATGGAATATCATTGAAAAATCAACCAAAATTGAAGAAGAAATTATGGGAACTTTCTGTTGACTACCTGAACTCAAAGCAATGCCTTACTGAAACTGCAAACAACAACCGATCAAATCACTGATAAATCAACTTGATCTCTAGAAGAGGAAACAAATCTGAGCGTTCAGGATTAACCACTAATTATGTCACTGCAAAATAATTAAGCAAACAGTTGTGTTTTGAAAAATATATATATACGAAATGCCAAAGATATAAAAACAATGCCGTTTCTTTTTTCATTTTTCTTAGCCAAAAAGAAAAGAAGAAAATGCAATAAAGTTAAAAGTTCACAAATATGCACAAATGCATTTTTGCATTTGAAAATATATGATGTTTCAAATATGAAGAAATTTTGAAAAAAAAAAATTTGAAGATAGCCATATCCGACATTCACTTCAAATCTGAGTAACATAGTTTATGCATAACATGCCACTCAAATAGTTCCTAGTAAGTATTAGTTAAACTAATTATTTGAGCCAGCAATAATCATCAGCAAATCCTGTAAGATAACTTGACAAATAACAAATAAAAACTTACATATATATAAGGGAACATCAAGAAATTCTTCTTTTACTTACCTCCTTTGGTGTTTCCATTGCTTTTGCTGATAATCTGATAGACTGAAGCGTCTACAGAATCCTCTCTGCGACTTTCCAGATCAAGATCCGAAAAGCCAAAGGGCAAAGATATAGATTTAGGTTTTCTGCTTTGCTTGCTCCTTGGAGTTGAATGAAAAGAAAAATGATGAATATCTAAAAATATATATATTCTGCTAGTTGTTGAAACACGTACCAAAGAAGGTAAGAGGAAACTTGGCAATTCTATATCGGTTCATGTTTCTGTACTTTGTCTTGTCATAATTGAATTTATTTTTTATAGTTTGAGATTCATGTATTTATGTTATTTTCTTATATCAATAATACTTTACATATTTTTTTTCATGAAATCATATTTTAGATTATGTTCTTTTAATCACCTTGCATTCAATTACCGGAACAAAGTCAAAACTAATCACTCAATATATTGGAAATGCCTTAAGTTTTCACAAGGAAGAATTGATAAACTCAGTTGACATTATTTTCTGTTTCCAAGTTTTCACATGTATCTAATCTTAAGAATTCTTAATCTAATCTTGGGTCAGATTGGGTTAAACCATTTGACCAAATTTCACATCACATTCTATCTAAGATGCATTACTGTCAAATAAACAACATATTTAACCATTTTACAAATGGAAAAGTATGATCAAAGAAAAAGAAACTGGTGCCTCTTGAAGAATCAAAGAAAAAGTTTGATCCAATAATTACCTTCCTTGGACAGGTTAGCCATTGGAAACAACCCAATATATTTGCAAGCTGCGTATGCAAAATCTTACGTCATGTTTATGAACACGTACTAATACGAAAATATATACCATAATACAAAATGCGCATAACATAACATAATATGCAAAACAATTTTGTACCTTGAAACGGGCATGCAATGTCAGCAAAATATCATTCAAAAGTGTGGCTGGCCAGGCCAGGTCAGAGAGGTCCGATGCAATAATGGATTTTAGTTCATCAAATGATTCATGCGGACTTTGCATCCAAATCAACCCCTTGATCACCATTGCCCGAACATACACACACTCACATGCCACAGTTGTTCTAACTACTTCCATGAGTGAAGCTAGCATGCCTGCAATTGTATCCTTGCCACCAGCTGCATTGGATACTCCAGTGGTTCTTCGGATACCTACAGAAAGAGAACAAAGAATGTAAAAATGTACAACTGTAATAATAATAATAATAACATCAAGTGAACATCCAACAGATTCTGAAAATAGTTAAAACATCAATATTGATTAATAACAAAAACATAGCAGTAGCTACAAGCAGATGATATCTCATCTTCCATTTACATGCAGTAAAAACAAGAAACAAGGGCACAAATGTAGCTAGGAAACGTGTAGAATAGACATGAAAAATAAGATGCTTAAGGCAACATGATAAACAATAGTTGCACTAGAAATTTTGGGCTTCATGATCAGGCAACCATCATGGACCCCCTTTTTATCAATTTCTTTAAAAGTTTGAATTGCATGAAACATATAGAAATACCATGGAAATTGCCTATTTTTCCTCTTCTTTTTTGTTTTCTTTTTCCAAGACCAAATAAGATGCCAATTTCTGCCAGTCTTTTTCTACTATTTTCTCTACTCAAACACAGTTGTGAAACGGGTCATCTAAAGCATTTCAATAAATGCAAGAAGGCTTTGTCCAATGTACTTACCATCTAATGATCGTGCTGTTGATATTGTATGGCACAACCTGGCCAGTGAAACTCTAGCAAGCATATCATGCAAATGAAGAACATCTTGCAAAGCCCCTGATTCATGTAGTACCCAAAAAATTTAACCGCAGTACCAAGAAAACATGATAAGCCGTGGGGATAAAATTAAAGGAATAGAATAAAACCCTAAAATGCCATTTTTTTCCACCAGACAAACACACGACATGATTCAATATATAAAGTTGTTTATTAAGTGTCATAGTAGACAAGGGCAAGTTTCAACTGTCTAGTTTTATAAAGGATTTCCTTTTAAGGAGGGATTTAAAATTCCAGCGCCCAATATTAGACAGTTGGAAATCTAAGAACTGATATTTTTCAAAATTTATTGCTTTTAGCAGGGGTTTCAGAGCCCAAAAATACACCCAAACACCACCTGGTACTAATATAAACAGGCTCAGGGAAGCTTAAGCGTATTTAACAGACTTAGGAAAGGATTTCACAATTGTCAAATCTCCTCAAGATTCTGATGAGAAATCAGAATAATGCACGCAAGCAAATAATCAAGTTTGTTATTCCTTGAGGAATCCTACAGAACCAAGAGTATGAAACATTTGTAGACATTGATAATGCACATTGGTAGAAGAGTGTCTTCAGTTGTTTTCTACCAGTCATTTGGAGATGTCGGTAAACAATTATGTACAAATTTACCTAATGATCTTTTTCTTTTGTTAATATTACAAAAAGAAAATGAAACTCCAAAAACACTTAGGAAATTAGATAGCGAAACCACCAACACCAAACAATTAGAACTTAGAAATTTCTTCAAACACCATGCAAAACACACCTAAATCAGGCAAAACATGTTCAAAGGTCCTCCAAGATTTATGTTGACTTTATTTTTCATAAGGAACTCATGTTTCCTCTTCCTCGATGGGTTAATCATTGCTTCATTAATTCAAATAAATAATCAAAAGTCATCTCCAATTTCAATCAAAACATAAACCAAATTTCACACGAAACCAACAAGATAAAAGAGACTATACACAGATATACAAAAACAATTTATATCCATCCAAAAAAAAAAAAAAACACCAGCAACATTACCATAACGAAGTTTTTACGAGAAGTATGGTTAAACTTGTCAAATTTCGAACAAGCGAGCAACAGGTTTGTGATGTAAATCACTAAATTATCACCTGCAATAGAAAAACAAAATGAATGAATGAGCGAACGAACGAACGAATGGCAAAAAAGAATCAGCTTCGGCGTTTTAAGCTGCCCTGCTTAGTACGAATCGAAATTCCCATCCCGTCTTAAGCGCCAAAATTTTCCATTCGTAGAAAAACAAAATATAAAACCGCGAGTCAGGCTTTGGTGTCCATGGGATTTCTGGGGTGCTGTGGGGGTAGAGCTGAGCATGGGCTGGGCTTGGAAAAAAGGCCGCCGAAAAATGGGAAAAAAATATAGAAAAATGGGCTTGGGCAGAAAATGAGGTTTAAAAATGGGGACCTCGGTAAGAATTTCTTAATGTTCAAAATCATTAAAGGCAAAAAAAATATTTTTAAATATTATTTTCTTATTGTTTTCTCTTTATTTTGCTACCATTTTACTATTATGTTTCTATTATTTTGTTGTTATTGTTTATATATTATATAAAACTTATTTTATTATTAATTTTGTTATTATTTTAAAGACATTTGTTAATTTTATTATTATTTTAGAGGCATTTCCTTGTTAAGTTGCATCTATTTTAGTGTTATTTAAGTCTACATATTTTTAAAATTTATTTTCAATTTGTTGAAAAATATTTATTTTGATTTTTAATATTTTGATGTATTATATATATTTAAAAATTATATAAAATAATATAAAATTATTGGTGAAAATTTTTAGTATTTTAATATATGGGCTTAGGCAAAATTTTAGGCCCATTTTTTATCAAAACCGAGCCCAAAACGGCCTAAATTTTAGTTGGGCCCGACCAAACCTTAAAATGCCCAGCCCATACTCACCTCTAGTGGGGGAATCGATTTTGGAAAAAGAAGGAAAAAAAAAAGAAAGATTTCATTTGAAATTTTGGGAAAAAAAAACAACTAATGTTCAACTTTTTGTTTGTATTTTTTTATAAACGTAGCTAATACTGATTTTTTTATAATTTTATATTAAATTATTGTATCTTTTATATAAATTTTAAATAAATAATTTTTTAATTTTAAGTAATATTTTAAAGAATTAGATAAAATTATAATTTTATATAGTTTTTATGTAACAAAAATTCCAAAACATGAAAAAAAAAAGCATTAAATTTTTTCTCTTTTGTAATTATATATTCTTTCAATATTTTAGAAAATTAAATTATATTTTTCAATTTACTAGTTAAATAATAAATAGAAGATGATGAAATAGTGCATGAGTTGTCGAAAATAATACATGATGGTCACTTAAATGATGGGTGAAAATACATACAGCAAAACAACCCCGTTTTATTTAAAATAAAATGATTTTTTACGGGATTTTTTTATCAAAACCCTTAAACCCTAAATCATTAAACTCAAAATTCAATACCTTAAAATGTAAATCTTGACACATAAACCCTAAAATTATAAACTTTAAATCATATACCTAAACCCTAAAATAAAATAAATTTTTACGACGTTTTATAAAAAACGCTGCTATTGCTTACCTTTTGTGGGTTTTTCTTATAAACGCCGCTAATATTGCTCGACTTTTTAATGACATATAAGCAACTTTATATTGAATTATTATATCTTTTATATCAATTTTAATTAAATAGTTTTTGAAAATTTCAGTAATATTTAAAAGAATTAGATAAAATTTGAAACCCAGAAACCTGGTCAATGAAGTGATTAATTCTATTTAGATTAGTTCTATTTCTAACACGAGCACAAACATATGACCTTCTAAGAATCCTACAAATAAGGGTGAAAAAGGCTTGATTAAAAATAGCTCAGTTCCGATTGACATCGATTAACTGATTCACTGACCAAACCGTTCTTTAGTAGTATTGGCCTCTCATTCACTCCCTTCTTTATTTGATCTACCCTAAACCTTAAATCCTATAATCCTAACCTTCAAATCCCACTCACTCTAAACCATAAACTAGAACCCATGGATCTTGGAACCTTAAACTTAAAATCATATCCCATAAACCATTAACTCTAAACCTTAAACACTAAATTAATTAGACAATATTTGAATATTATATATTTTTCAATATTTTAGGAAATTTAAATAATATATTCAATTTACTATTTAATTTTGTTTCTTTAGAGATGCATGGGTTACCAATTTTTAAATTTTAATATATATAAAGTTTATCTATTATCTCTTAAATAATTTAAACTATAATTATAATTATAATATATTCATATTAATATTATCTCTTTTACAATTATATAAGAAATTATTTAATATATAAATTAAAATTATTCAATTAAAAGTAAATTGTATTTTAATTAATATAAATGAACAAGTTAAATAATAATTAGATAGGGAGCAAAATGGCGCCGTTTAGTTTAAAATAAAAAAGCGCCGCTAATGCTTGATCTACAGCGGTATTTTTCAAAAAGCGTCGCTAATGCCCTTAAACATTAATTTTTTGTGGCGTTTTTCAAAAAGCGCTGCTAATGGTCTACCTATAGCGACGTTTTTCAAAAAGCGCCGCTAATGCTCGATCTATAGCGGCGTTTTTCAAAAAGCGCCACTAATACCCTTAAAGCTCAACATAAAACGACGACGTTGTATTTAATTTTTTTGCGGCGTTTTTAAGAAAGCGCCGCTAATGTTCGATCTATAACGGCGTTTTTTGTCTAAGCGCCGCTAAAAACACCGCTAAAAGCATATGTTGTTGTAGTGTTAATAGATGAGGTGAGCAACCACCATACTACATCTCATTGTTGTAAGAATCGAATCAAATTAGTCATTTTACTATTAAATTGATTAATTTAATATTTTTACTATTAAAAATAAACTAAAGATGCTAAATTTCAATTAAGTTAACATTTAAGAGAGTTTGGTTCATCAAATCTTACATTACAACCCATAATGTTATATTTTGGAATGAGATTGATGTCTACTAAACTAACTAATAAATTGATTAAGGCAAGTGCACTTATCAATTAATAATATAGTTATGGTGAGCAGAGATATCGTTCTTCGAGGATTACAATTACTAGTAATTATCGTCTTTTTATTATTTAACCTAATAATTCAAGGGATTGATTAAAACTAAATTTAACTAATGAATGCATCAAAGAAATAAAACGCAAAAACAATCAAATATCAACAAGTGACAAAATAATACATAGGTAAGAATCCACCTAGACTTAATCTATAATTCTCAATCTAATTTATGCAATTTATTTTCTTATAATTTTCAATCTAATTTATACAATTTCTTTTCTTAGTTTCTTTGACCCGTAGAAATCCCTAATTTATACTAATATCTCTTTCGAGAATAAGAGCAGCTAACTCTATGTTGATTCATTGAAATTTCTTGCAAATTAAAACCTCTATTATCGCATTAATTTGTTCTATGAATACTCCTATTAGATTTGACTCTAATCCAATAGATTTATGTCATCCTATTTCTAGGATTACATACAACTCCTTTCAATTATGCAGAATCTAATCACAATAAGGGTTTATTCAACCTCAAACTTATGCACATCAAACATGGATTAGTACTCTAGAATTATCTACCTAAGAACAATTAAGCATTCATAATTGAAAACAAAGAACTAAGGTTTTATTTAATAAAGCTAGAAATCAAACAATAGTATCCATCATAGGGTTCATCTCCTCCAAGTATTTAAAAAATTAGTTCATACTTGCAAGAATAAACACCAAATATACAACATAACCACTAAAATAAAAGAAACCCATGATAACTCCCTTGGAAATGAACTTGGACTCTTGAATCTTGATGGAAAATTGCTTGGAAATCGGCTTTAATGGTGTTCTTTTGGGTAATTTTTGTGCTATTCTATAACGGTTGTTGTCTCCCTCTTGTATTTCCTTATTTATATATTCTTAAAGTGCCAAAAAACCTAAAAATTGTAACTTTCAGCTGTTAGCACACATGGTTCCCGAAATTCACATGCTCGTGTGGTTGGCCCGTGTGAAACTCTATTGCCCGTGTGCAGCTTCCAGAATGCTCCAATGTTCTAATTTCCACCTTTTTTCACTACTATGTCTCCCAAGTACTATATTAAGCATCAAAACATGAATATAAATGATTAAGAGTATATAATTTACAATTAAGGTCACATAATCACCCAAAAATGTACTAAGAATGAGACTTATCAACATTACAGTGTTTGAATTCTCAACATTCTAGCCATCCCATAATATCACATTCCTGAACGGTGTCAAGATGTCGTAATATAAGGTGTAATCTCATTACGACCTCTTCCTTAAGTTGAGGTTTATATTATAAAATTTAGTTCCACTTCTCTTTTTATATTAAAAGCAAACCAATTTCTTTAAAATAACAATTATAAACCATATAAATAAAATAGTTGTTTGATTGAATTAATATGATAAAATATTCAATGTATAATAAAAATGAAGTTATTAAGATATTATAGTTTTATGAAAATTTTAAGATTAAAAAGTTGAATTTATAAAACAAAATTTTATATCTAGGACGATTTAGTTAACTAGATAATCTTACATCCCGTCAACTAAACACATGAACCTTACATTCGAACCAAATAAACCAAACAAGGTAATCTTATATTTCACCTATAATATTATATTCCCGTAATCCTATTATGAAATGTAATCTGAGATTCAGCAAACCAAACACACCCTTACTATTTAAAAAATGTCATTTATTGTTTAACAAAGTTATATTTTGAAAGCATTTTATGATTACACAAATGAAATATTTTGTTTGAAGGTGAGCTGTAAATGAAAAATAATATTTTTCATGTAATTTTTTAAACATTAAATGTTAACTTGTTTCAATTTAGTATTATTTAATTTTTTAATAGTACAAAGATCCGATTGATCTATCTATTAATAAATGACCTAATTTAATCATGTTCTTATAATAAAGAGACTTCGCAAGTATTTTCACCGCTTACTATGTCTTACTTCTAATGTACATCATTTCAAACTTAATTTTATATACAAATTTCAACTAATTTTCACATGACGAGTTAACGAAATGTTAATTGAAGGAAAATTATCTTATAGGGAGTTTTATGAACTTCACAAATGAGTTTAAAGTATAACAAATATCTTGTAAGGTATAATAAAAAAATTAAATATATAAAAAATGCGAAATTTATCGTAACGTCAATCCACTTGTAGTGTTTAAAAAGTATTACAAACTTGCCTTAATTTAATAGTGTTTGACACTTACACCCAAATCCAAATAATATAAATAGTAGTGTTAATATTCTCAACCACCCATGTTGGTTTCTCTTTTAATTTTGTGTATACCCTGACATTATTTCTGCAAAATTATTGTGTTCCTAGAGAGTTATTTTTGCATATTCTAGCAATGTTTTTCCAATTTTTTATTTTTATAATTTTATATTAGCATAATGTTAAATTTAATTTATATTTTTATCAATTTGATTTTTTAGGTAAATTTTGTTATTAACCTTTCGAAAGAGGTAAATTATTTTTTTGTCGACATAATAACTTTGCATGGCAATCTATATATATTTCATGCTGACATGATACTATTTGTCTTATATGTTATGTTAACAAATGATTTTAGAATTATCAAAATTATTCAAAAAATATTATAAAAAGTTCATAAAAATTCAAAAATTAGTATTGAGTACATGTGGATTGTCATACAATTTGTAAGTGTAATGTTTAAGACTTTAACATTTTAATTAGTATTTCCATTAAAATTAACGATTTGACTCTTTCTAAAAGGATATAATTATAAAATTCAAATAAAAAAAGAGACTAAATTAACAAAAGACATAAACATTAGAACTAAATTTAATATTATAACATCCAATTTTCAACAAATATTAAAAAATGAAGTAAAATAATCTAATTTCCTCAGCAAACCATTGACATATTAAGTGAGCATATGATAGAAGTAAATTATATTTAATGGAACAAAAGAGTGCATATTAATTATATGCCTTAATCATACCAAAGTTAGGTTAAAATTATCCTTAAAGACAATACAGCATGTTATTTGCTTTTAGCTTTTAACACCTTTGGTGGTTAATGAAAATGATATATATATATTATGTAAAATTATTTTGAAAATTCACATTCTTTTAACTAAAGTTTGAAAATTAATAATTAAAAATAATTTTTTTTGCCTAAAATATGTACTGGAGCGCACTTAATAATTAACCTTTCGTCTTCAATAAGCTCATTAGCGTGATAGACACTAATCACTAATTTTAAAACTACTTTAGAGGATGGAACTTGTTTTGTTTATAAAATATTTTACTTGATTAGTTTATGGGTAAAAATTATATTAAGGGTTGAAAGTTAGAGGTAAAATCCATATAAATAAATTTTTTAGTTGGGTTTTGAAAAGTATCTTAATTTAATTTGTTAGTAGAATCTTTGATTAAAGTGAGTGAAGATTTGAAGGGAGACGTGATAATCTTAGATTATAATTTTTAGTATAATTATAGTTAGGTCACCTTTTTGGGTAAATATTTTGATTCACCATGCAGAAAGTTGTTGGTTGCTATAAATATATATTATCATTCACAACTTCCAAACTCTCCACTGTAATGATGATTAATATGTATAGGAGAAAATATTTTATTTATATAAAGAAATTTGGTATACATTAAAAATTATAATTATTTATTTTATATAAAAATTTCAACAATTAAATATAGATATTAAAAATGAGAGGGATCCACTTGGTTAAAAACTAAAAAATTCATAAAAATTCAAAAATATTAGCAAGATACGGATTGTCATCTTTTAAAATTTATGTTTTAATTAGTATTTCCATTGAAAATAACAATTCGATTCTTTTTAAAATTGATGGTTAAATTTAGCTTAAAAAACTAATGACTAATTTGACAAAATTTATAAATATTGAGGATTAAATTTGTCATTATACCTATACAAAACTATTACAATAAATAAACCTAGTTAGTTTTAGGTCTATTCTATAAGTTGATATGGATATTGTCTCCGACAAAGACACCCATCACTCTAGGACTTAATTTAATTAAATTAAACTAAAAATAGTTTTAAACTAAATTAAACTAAATTATCTTCTTTTTTTTCTCCCTTTCAGTAGAAGCTAATTATTCAGTCACACCCAAAAGTTGCTTACTACCTAAGGCTATAAAGTTGACAATGATTTGTCCACAATCCATTTAAGGGTAAATTTCATCTAAGGTCACTAAATTATTAGTAAATTTATATTTTAGTCACTCAATTTCAAAAGTTACAAAATGGTCATTGAATTATTCGAAAATTTTTATTTAAGTTACTGAATTATTCAAAAGTTTTTATTTAAGTCATTGGATTGTTAATTTTATTTTTTAAAAAGTTTAGCTAGCAAGCTCCAAACAACGATTTGACAATCGATACAATAAATTAGTACCAATCAAGGAGTGGAATAACATACCTTAGATCCAAATCAATCTGATGATTAATACCGGAGATCAAAAAAGAAAACTATTTTAATTTTAGTTTATAGATTCGTGACATTCAAAGTTGTTTCATGAAAAAAAAAAAAAATGAAGAAGATATATGGAAAGAGAGTTTTTGATTGGTGCAAGCAGTGCGATCAGAGAAAGATCATACAACAATGATTTTAACATCCTAATGGCTTATATGAAAACTTTTGAATAATTAAGTGACCATTTTGTAACTTTTGAAGTTGAGTGACCAAAATGTAAACTTACTACTAGTATAGTGACCTTGGGTATAATTGATCTTGCATTTCATGGGTATTTATATTTATTTATGTAATTTCTAATAGTAAAGAGTTGAATTTTTCTTAATGTAAATGAAGAAAAATATGTTAATAGAGATTTAAGTTTTGGCATGTGAACTTAGTATCAAGGTTCAAATTGGTACTTAAGGATTTGTTTTGGTCCAATTAAGTACTTGAACTTGGCTTTAAGGTTCAATTTAGTATTTAAAGTTTATTTTGGTCCGATTAGGTACCTAAACTTGGTTTTTGCTTCAAAGTAGTACTTAGAGTGTATTTGATAAATTGAATATTTAAATGCTGAAAAATTAAGTACTGGGTTTTATTGTTAAATTGTATAAGTGCTGAATTTGTATTAGAAAATTGTTTGGTAAATTAGAAAATATAAGTATTGAATATAATTGTGTTGTTTGATAAAAGTAAATATTGATTTTAAAAGCTCATTTATTTTTAATTTTAATCTTATCAATTTAATATTTTATGTTGTTTTTATAGCTTTGGATGAAAAATAAATATGATAAATTGGATATCTCAATTTTTTAAATAGAAATAATAATTTATTTTAAATTTTTAATAAAAAAAATCAACTTACTATTTTTCTACATTAAGTGATAAGTAGTTATCTACCTAATTATCTTCTTCAACACTATTTTGTTGAAAATTTTATGTTAAGTAAAAATTAAAATGACTAGCAAACACATTTAAAATCTTAAATATTGAAAATTTTCAATAGTTTATCAAGCTGAACCTTAGTTATTTAAACTAATTTGAACTTTAAGCCAACTTCAAGTACCCAATTGGACCAAAACAATTTCATACTAAATCGAATCTTGAGGCTGAATTCAAGTACCAAAATGCACATTTAACCTTAAAATTTAAATTTCATTTTTTGTTTCTTTTTTTGAAAAATATATTAATTTAATTTTATTAGAAACTCCACCAACAGTAGAGACGTGTACTGAATACAGCACAAAACAATGAAGCAAAAGGGACAATGACCAATACCCAACAGACCCGTCCAAAACAACCCCCCCACCGGGCCCTCTAACGCGGCCTCCTTCAAAACCAATTAAAACACGAGAATAAAGGAATATTTTTAAATCAGATTTATGGTTGAATCAATTAAATTATTAATTCGTTAATTTAACTTATTTGATTAAAAATTAATAATAATAATAATAATTAATAAATTTAGTTTAACCACCGAATCAATCGATTCGTACCAATTTTAAATTAATTAATTCAAACTTTTTTATTAATTTGAGAGTTAATTGATTGAATAATTCGATCCAATTCAAACAACATTACAAAAACAGATTGGGGACCATAATTAACAAGACAATCACCCTATTGATCCCATCCTATGCATGTCTAGTGGGCTAAAAGTCCAAATGTATGTGTGTTGCAAAAGATGTTGGAAAAGAAAATTATAATGTTATAGGTTAAAATATACTACAATTAGGTAAATAAAACACGAAAATTATTTACCTAGTTCGGTAGTAAATTATTTTATCTGTAAGTTAAATTAAAGGATAAATTGATCATTCTATTAAAATTTTATCTATTTTTATTATTAAAGATTAGTCTCTATATATTAGCATGAGTTAGGCGTGACATGCCACGTAACTAATTATTTGTTTATTAAAAAATGAAGTAAAATAATCTAATTTCCTCAGCAAACCATTGACATATTAAGTGAGCATATGATAGAAGTAAATTATATTTAATGGAACAAAAGAGTGCATATTAATTATATGCCTTAATCATACCAAAGTTAGGTTAAAATTATCCTTAAAGACAATACAGCATGTTATTTGCTTTTAGCTTTTAACACCTTTGGTGGTTAATGAAAATGATATATATATATATATATATATATATATTATGTAAAATTATTTTGAAAATTCACATTCTTTTAACTAAAGTTTGAAAATTAATAATTAAAAAACAAATTTTTTTTGCCTAAAATATGTACTGGAGCGCACTTAATAATTAACCTTTCGTCTTCAATGAGCTCATTAGCGTGATAGACACTAATCACTAATTTTAAAACTACTTTAGAGGATGGAACTTGTTTATAAAATATTTTACTGGATTAGTTTATTGGTAAAAATTATATTAAGGGTTGAAAGTTAGAGGGTAAAATCCATATAAATAAATTTTTTAGTTGGGTTTTGAAAAAGTATCTTAATTTAATTTGTTAGTAGAATCTTTGATTAAAGTGAGTGAAGATTTGAAGGGAGACGTGATAATCTTAGATTATAATTTTTAGTATAATTATAGTTAGGTCACCTTTTTTGGGTAAATATTTTGATTCACCATGCAGAAAGTTGCTGGTTGCTATGAATATATATTATCATTCACAACTTCCAAATTCTCCACTGTAATGATGATTAATATGTATAGGAGATTTTCTACAATTAATATTTTATTTATATAAAGAAATTTGGTATACATTAAAATTATAATTATTTATTTTATATAAAAAATTTCAACAATTAAATATAGATATTAAAAATGAGAGGATCCACTTGGTTAACAACTAAAAAATTCATAAAAATTCAAAAATATTAGCAAGATACGGATTGTCATCTTTTAAAATTTAATGTTTTAATTAGTATTTCCATTGAAAAATAACAATTCGATTCTTTTTAAAAATTGATGGTTAAATTTAGCTTAAAAAACTAATGACTAATTTGACAAAATATGTAAATATTAAGGATTAAATTTGTCATTATACCTATACAAAACTATTACAATAAACAAACCTAGTTAGTTTTAGGTCTATTCTATAAGTTGATATGGATATTGTCTCCGGCAAAGACACCCATCACTCTAGGACTTAATTTAAATAAATTAAACTAAAAATAACTTTAAACTAAATTAAACTAAATTATCTTCTTTCTTTTCTCCCTTTTAGTAGAAGCTAATTATTCAGTCACACCCAAAAGTTGCTTACTATCTAAGGCTATAAAGTTGACAATGATTTGTCCACAATCCATTTAAGGGTAAATTACATCTAAGGTCACTAAATTATTAGTAAATTTATATTTTCGTCACTCAATTTCAAAAAGTTACAAAATGGTCATTAAATTATTCGAAAGTTTTTATTTAAGTTACTGAATTATTCAAAAGTTTTTATTTAAGTCATTGGATTGTTAATTTTATTTTAAAAAGTTTAGCTAGTAAGCTCCAAACAACGATTTGACAATCGATACAATAAATTAGTACCAATCAAGGAGTGGAATAACATACCTTAGATCCAAATCAATCTGATGATTAATACCGGACATCAGAAAAGAAAACTATTTTAATTTTAGTTTATAGATTCGTGACATTCAAAGTTGTTTCATGAAAAAAAATAAAATGAAGAAGATATATGGAAAGAGAGCTTTTGATTGGTGCAAGCAGTGCGATCAGAGAAAGATCATACAACAATGATTTTAACATTCCAATGGCTTATATGAAAACTTTTGAATAATTAAGTGACCATTTTGTAACTTTTTGAAGTTGAGTGACCAAAATGTAAACTTACTACTAGAATAGTGACCTTGGGTATAATTGATCTTGCATTTCATGGGTATTTATATTCATTTATGTAATTTCTAATAGTAAAGAGTTGAATTTTCTTAATGTAAATGAAGAAAAATATGTTAATAGAGATTTAAGTTTTGGCATGTGAACTTAGTATCAAGGTTCAAATTGGTACTTAAGGATTTGTTTTGGTCCAATTGAGTACTTGAACTTGGCTTTAAGGTTCAATTTAGTATTTAAAGTTTATTTTGGTCCGATTAGGTACCTAAACTTGGTTTTTTGCTTCAAAGTAGTACTTGGAGTGTATTTGATAAATTGAATATTTAAATGCTGAAAAATTAAGTACTGGGTTTTATTGTTAAATTGTATAAGTGCTGAATTTGTATTAGAAAATTGTTTGGTAAATTAGAAAATATAAGTATTGAATATAATTGTGTTGTTTGATAAAAGTAAATATTGATTTTAAAAGCTCATTTATTTTTAATTTTAATCTTATCAATTTAATATTTTATGTTGTTTTTATAGCTTTGGATGAAAAATAAATATGATAATTTGAATATCTCAATTTTTTAACGAGAAATGATAATTTATTTTAAATTTTTAATAAAATAAAATCAACTTACTATTTTTCTACATTAAGTGATAAGTAGTTATCTACCTAATTATCTTCTTCAACACTATTTTGTTGAAAATTTTATGTTAAGTAAAAATTAAAATGACTAGCAAACACATTTAAAATCTTAAATATTGAAAATTTTCAATAGTTTATCAAGCTGACCCTTAGTTATTTAAACTAATTTGAACTTTAAGCCAACTTCAAGTACCCAATTGGACCAAAACAATTTCATACTAAATCGAATCTTGAGGCTGAATTCAAGTACCAAAATGCACATTTAACCTTAAAATTTAAACTTCATTTTTTGTTTCTTTTTTGAAAAATATATTAATTTAATTTTATTAGAAACTCCACCAACAGTAGAAACGTGTACTGAATACAGCACAAAACAATGAAGCAAAAGGGACAATGACCAATACCCAACAGACCCGTCCAAAACGACCCCCCCACCGGGCCCTCTAACGCGGCCTCCTTCAAAAACCAATTAAAGCACGAGAATAAAGGAATATTTTTAAATCAGATTTTTGGTTGAATCAATTAAATTATTAATTCGTTAATTTAACTTATTTGATTAAAAATTAATAATAATAATAATTAATAAATTTAGTTTAACCACCGAATCAATCGATTCGTACTAATTTTTAAATTAATTGATTCAAATTTTTTATTAATTTGAGAGTTAATTGATTGAATAATTGATTCAATTCAAACAACGTCAAAAAACAAATGGGGACCATAATTAACAAGACAATCACCCTATTGATCCCATCCTATGCATGTCTAGTGGGCTAAAAGTCCATATGTATGTGTGTTAAAAGATGTTGGAAAAGAAAATTATAATGTTATAGGTTAAAATATACTACAATTAGGTAAATAAAACACGGAAATTATTTACCTAGTTCGGTAGTAAATTATTTTATCTGTAAGTTAAATTAAAGGTAAATTGATTATTCTATTAAAAATTTTATCTATTTTTACCGTTAAAGACTAGTCTCTATATATTAGCATGAGTTAGGACGTGACATGCCACGTGTATTACTCATTTATTTGCTTTATTCCACCATCCATGTAAGTTTTTAATAATAGAATTGGATAAATTTTTTAATAAAAAGAATCAATTTATTCTTTAATCTAATGTATAAAGATTAATTTACTCTTTTTTGAGTAACCAAGGCATAATACAATCTAATTTTTAGTACAAAAACTCCATAATACTTTAACTAAATATTTTTATTTTGTTATTTATAAATGTTTTTTAATTTGTGCAATCAGGGTTGTTTCGCATTGTTGCACAGTTTTTCTTCTTAAGTAACTTTAATTTTGAGTTTCAATAACTAAAATATTTTCACGATAAAGAAATAAGAAGTATTCAATTTCCCAAAAAATAAAAATAAAAAATTCAATTCCACCATATTTACTGAAATAAAACTACATTTGCACCTTTTAAAAACCAACACTGAAAATGATGATCGATTGTTGACTTATTTAGCAATGGCACTAATTTTATTTTTATATATAACAAATATTTTATGTTTTATATTTAGTAATTTTAATTTTAATTTTAAAAATTTCATAAAAATTAATTTATATTTATTGAAAATAATGGTACAAGAAGTGACTAGGAAAAACCATATTTTTACTTTTATTTTTTAAACAATACTACTTTTCGAACCATGTGTCTGATTAAATTGATTGAGTCATGTAAGAACAAATTTCAAATATATCGATCTGTTAAGATGCCTCAACTGCGTACATCATTGTACTTCTACTTGACGTCTATCGTAATAATAAACGGCTTGCCTAGTCATGACCTTCTATTGAATTCTCAAAATTTATGTCTCGATCCCCGTAGGAACGAAGAACCCCTTGCCGTCTCAATTGTGCTACCAAAGGCTATGGGGAAATTAGAATAAGAGAGCACTCATCTTGGGGTAGGCTTAGTACTTAGATGCTTTCGACCATTATTGTTCCACACTTGGCTACACAGAGTAAACTACATCTAAAGTCACCAAATCACTAAATTATTAGTAAGTTTACATTTTAGCCACTTAACTTTATAAAGTTACAAAACAGTTACTAAATTATTTAAAAGTTTTCAATTAAGTCAGTAAACTATTCGAATGTTTTTAATTAAGTCATTAGGCTGTTAAGTTTTCTTTTTTTTTTTTTTTATGTATGGCTAGTGAGTTTCAAGTGATGATTTGATCATTGGTACGGCAGATTAATACCCATTGATAAGTATAAGAACATACTTTAAATCAAAGGTGATCTAAAGGTCAATATCAAATAAAGGAGAATAAAGTTATTTGAATTTTGATTCATAATTTTGTGATCTTTAAAGTTGTTTCAGGAAAAAAACTAAACTGCAAAATAGAAGGGAAAAAAAGCTTTCTACTGGTGCAGGCGGTGCAAACAGAAAAAAATCATACGACAACAATTTTATAAACCAAGTGACTTAAATGAAAACTTTTGAATAACACATTAAACACCAATATTGAAATAAAACATCATCTACAATACCTTATTGAACCATTTCCCTTGAAAACCCACAGTGAAAATGACGATTATGATTATTTGCTTATTTAGCAATGGCACTATTTTTTTTTCAACAAACCCCATAATTCTAAGCTTTCATGGAAAGCTTCATCAAAGCTTAGAAGAAACATCCTTTGGATGATGAATGACAATATAATTATAAGCATCAAGTGTCAAAAAATCATCCAAACTTGAAGCAGTGCATTGGCGAGTAAAAATCTTGCATGCTTCTTTATACATTCCTTTCTTAAACTTATCTTTTCCGACCTCACGTTCGATCCGAGCCATTTCTTCTTCAACCACTCGCCCGAACACATGGTTCACTCGAACCCCAAGTCCATCACCGTCTAATTCAACACCATATTTCAACCACTGCCAGATTTGAACCCTACTGATCTCGGCTGTCGCAGCATCTTCCATTAGGTTATAAAGCGGGACCGAACCCGAACCGGTTAACCAAGCTGCTAAGTATTGGATCCCGACACGAGTGTTCAAACGGAGGCCTTCCATCGTACGAACACCTTGAGGCCTCTGTAATAAATCGTCTTCAGTTAAGTTGGAAGCGTCGTCGAGTTTGACAGTTTCGATTTGGTTCGGAGTGTTCCCCATGGTGTTGGTGAAAACTTCCATGCATGTTTTGATGAGACCTGGATGAGCTGCCCATGTTCCATCATGCCCTGCTTTAACTTCTCTCTGTTTATCTTTTCTTACTAGTTCAAAGGCTGCTTCATTTGCTGTTGGATCATCTCTAATAGGAATTTGTGCTGCCTGTTTAAGACAATTGAAACCTTCATTAACACATTAAAAACACAAAATTGAATGTAAAATGCTGCATGTAACAGGCAAGGATGATTGAACCGGATCAGATTAGCCGGTCAAACTAGTTAAATTAAAAATTAATCAAGGTATTGATTAAGAGAAGGGTTTTGAATAAGTTAGAACGGAAATTGGTACAAACCGATTAAGATTTCTAGTTTTCTTTAGATTTTTAATATTTTTTTAATCGCATTGATCTAACCAACAAATCAATGACTTGACTAGTTCGACCACTGATTCGGATTTAAAAACATTAGTTATAGGTGGGATCTAAACATGTTCAAGGTCCGGATTAGGTTACTTTCTCAAAAATGAAAGCTTACTCAATATATGGGAATATTGGGAATATTTGAGCAAAAAACTTCTAGGCACGAAAATGAGTTTGGGTCCAAAAAATACTTATTTAGAATATGGATCAAGCTTAGATTTTTAATTTTATAATATTATTTTTATTTTCTTTATATATATATAGAATATGGATCAAGCTTAGATTTTTAATTTTATAATATTATTTTATTTTCTTTATATATATATATATATTATAATTTATATTATATGAAAGCTAAATATATAATAGTATAATAAGAAAATGTTAAATTGATTATGCTAACAAATTTGATAAAAAATTATAAAAAGATTAAATATTAACAAAATTCTATTTTTTTAAAATATGGACTTAACAGTTTTAAGTACTATTGATTTTTAAGTACTATTTTCAAAATCAGATTGATTGGTTGGACGGATAATTAGCTAAGGTATCAATCAGAAATAAGGGATTAAACCGATTGAAAGGGTTTTTCCTAAATTTTTTTATTTTTTTAAATTGTTTATTAAATTGAATCAGTTGAACTAGGAATTGACAGTCTAATCTGTTCAACCATCAATCCGGTTCTAAAAACTTAGTTTTAAATTAATCATTTGATTAAAATTTGAGGCCAATATTTTGAACCGAACTAAATTTATAGAACTATGTGTGATGTTGATTTAATATATGAGCTCAATTTAAATCTAATCCGATCTAACTCATAAACACCTCTATATTTATGTATTAATGTCATAATTATATTTATACATACCATTCCGCCCATGGCATGGACGCCGCGTCGATGGCAGGTTCGGATGAGGAGATCGGAGTAACTCCTCATGAAGTGTTGGGTCATACCGACTTGACCCCGATCCGGCAACAACCGGTCCGGGTGACCTTGGAAGGTCTTAACGTAGCTGAAAATATAATCCCATCGGCCACAGTTGAGACCAACAGAGTGATCCCTGAGCTCATAAAGGATTTCATCCATTTGGAAGACTGCTGGTAGTGTTTCGATTAAAACTGTCCCTCTTATGCTTCCTTTCTCTATGCCTGCCATCTTTTCTGCCTTGTCAAACACACTATTCCATATCTTTGCTTCCCTGCAATTTCAGGTAACATAATTTTCATCACTTTGTTGAATATCAACTCTAGATTTTATGACCCTAAAATGCTATGTTATAAACATCACAATTTTTTTACTAACCTTATAAGAGTGTTTTTTTTCGAAGATGGGTTGAGTCGGTATCTCTCTATTAAAATTTTTAAGGTTAAATACTTAAAATTAAGAAAAATTTAAGTAAAATCCGCCTCAACTCATCCCTATATTTAATTAAGATAAATTAAAAGTACTTGCTTCTCCCAAGCCAAAAAGTGGCCTAAAATCATTTTTTTAAATTTTAACTTCTCCCAAAAATATTTTTTCCTCAAAAACATGAGAAGCATTACTAAATTAATCATAAATCACAATTCCTACCACTCAAGTATAAGGTTAACCCGTTGTCAATGAATAATAAATTTGAAAATTGGAGACAGATTAATTACCTTGAATTCTCCATCTTAGGAAGATAAAAGAAGGGTCCAAAGCCTTGACCTTGAGTGTTGCGGAAAGTGGCATAATTGTGGTAAAAATAAAGGCCAAAATCAACTAGACAACCAGTTGCAGGCTCCCCGTCGATGAAAATATGAGCCTCCGGTAAGTGCCAACCTCGTGGCCGAACAAATAGCTTTGCTATTTCATTATTCAGCTTGTAAACCCTGTTCCTTGCTTTGTCGTTGAACGTTATTGTCCCTTCCACTGCGTCCTTTAAGTTTACTTGACCTCTCATAAGATTTTCCCAACTTGGTGACAGTGCATCCTCAAAATCAGCCTGTGAAAGGAAAAATATATAATAACAATTTTAGTCTTCAATATTTACAACTTTATCAATTTGATCCTTTTTAAAAGTTAAATTTACTTGTTAACTTTTCAAAATAAATCAAATTACTTTTTTAATGGAAGGATTAATTAGATTATTAATTTTTAACAATATTAGTGTGCCAACGTATATTTCATGTTGAAATTATATTTTTTTGTCTTATAAACCTGTCAACAAATAATTTAAAGATTAAAAATATTCCAATAATAAAAATTTTAATTTTAAAAGAAATTAGTATAAAGTATACATAAATTATCGTATGAGCTATCATGTATAAAAGTTAATGTTTTAGTTTATAATTCCATTGAAAAACAACTATTTGACTCTTTTAAAAGATAATTAAATTCGATCTTTTAAAAAGATGAGGGCAAGGGTGAAACAATTTTTTTCTATATTTTTATAAGAGTTAAAAATATAATTTTAACTTTTATTAGCTTAGCTTTATAATTGCTTAAATAAAAATTATCATTTATGAGGTTAAAATCCAATTTTAACTTGTATTAACTTATAATTTTATAAACCTTAAAGGGCCAAATATGAAATTTACCATTTTAAAGAGGTCGCCTTAGCTGATGGCCAAACTCACCGATCATCAAAAACTTTTGAGTTATATTTATCAGAATGCCAAAGAAAAGAAAATCCCAAGCTGCGCAATTTATCAAACAAATGGAAGACGAATTCCAAAGTGACATATAACTAACAAACATCACTCACCATAAACACTTTAGCTCCCGAGTTAAGAGCGTTGATGATCATCTTCCTCTCCACCGGCCCTGTAATTTCGACCCTCCGATCAGCCACCGCAGGCGGAACCGGCGCACAAGTCCATTTCCCTTCTCTAATATACCTCGTTGCAGGATCGAAACCAGGCAACGCCCCTTCATTGTATCGTCTTTTCGCCTCTTTGCGACATTCCATCGCATACTTAATAGGGTTCCTGAACTCTCTCTGCAAATCAGCGACGAATTGTAAGGCATCCTTTGTTAAAATCTTAGCGAATTCTTCATCGAATCGACCACGAATATCGACGCCCTGAGGAACATCGTAGGCGTTGATTTTTTTGGAAGATGGTGCAGTGTAACCGTAACTCCCAAGGCCAATCATATTTGGTTACTAAAAACCTTTTGAAAATGGATGCTTGAATGAGTGCTTGTAACGTGTAAAAATGGGGGACTATATATAGGGATGGCAATTGGCAAAGGCTGGTTGCTTTTTCAGTCTTGATTTTGTCTTAAAACTCGATTTTATTTCAGATTTTAACATTTAAATTTGATTTTGAAAGAAAAAAACGCACCCGAAATTTTTCACATAATATAATTTTATAATTAGATTCATTTTGACATTTATATTTTTTATATTCATTTTGAAACTTGAGCTTGATAATTAGTTTTATTTTAATTTTTGAACTTAAAAATATAAAAATTTAATAATATGATATTATAAGATTATGTTACATAATCACTTCAAAATTAAAAAATAATTATATAAATTTTTTAGGTGACTTGTGATACAATCTCAAGATGACACATTCAAAGATTTTAATAATCAGATTAATGGTTAAATTGGTTAGATCACTAGTTCTCAATTCAAATAGTTCGATCGATTCGATCGTCTGAGTAATAATAATTAAATAATTAATTAAAAACTCATCAAAATTAAAAAGTAAAAGAAAATCATTAAATCGTTTCAACCATCACTTTTTACCTCTCTTAGACTTTTATCAATTTCCAAGTCAATTAATTTAGCCCATTTGTTCGAGTGTTATATCAATTAGTTCTCAGTTCATTTAATCTACTCTTATTTCAATAATCTTGGTCAGTCATCAAATTTTATAGAATCAAAGTTCAAAATCAAAATAGGTTTAATTATCAAATTTAAAAATAAAAGTAAACCAAAAAATAATATAAGCACCAAAATGAACCTAATTTCTAGATTTAAGAGCTAATAGCTAATAATTATATTATCCACATCTATATTATAACCTAAAATGCTATGTTATAAACATCACAATTTTTTACTAACCTTATAAGAGTGTTTTTTTCGAAGATGGGTTGAGTCGGTATCTCTCTATTAAAATTTTTAAGGTTAAATACTTAAAATTAAGAAAAATTTAAGTAAAATCCGCCTCAACTCATCCCTATATTTAATTAAGATAAATTAAAAGTACTTGCTTCTCCCAAGCCAAAAAGTGGCCTAAAATCATTTTTTAAATTTTAACTTTTCGCAAAAATATTTTTCCTCAAAAACATGAGAAGCATTACTAAATTAATCATAAATCACAATTCCTACCACTCAAGTATAAGGTTAACCCGTTGTCAATGAATAATAAATTTGAAAATTGGAGACAGATAATTACCTTGAATTCTCCATCTTAGGAAGATAAAAGAAGGGTCCAAAGCCTTGACCTTGAGTGTTGCGGAAAGTGGCATAATTGTGGTAAAAATAAAGGCCAAAATCAACCAGACAACCAGTTGCAGGCTCCCCGTCGATGAAAATATGAGCCTCCGGTAAGTGCCAACCTCGTGGCCGAACAAATAGCTTTGCTATTTCATTATTCAGCTTGTAAACCCTGTTCCTTGCTTTGTCGTTGAACGTTATTGTCCCTTCCACTGCGTCCTTTAAGTTTACTTGACCTCTCATAAGATTTTCCCAACTTGGTGACAGTGCATCCTCAAAATCAGCCTGTGAAAGGAAAATATATAATAACAATTTTAGTCTTTAATATTTATAACTTTATCAATTTGGTCCTTTTAAAAGTTAAATTTCCTTGTTAACTTTTCAAAATAAATCAAATTACTTTTTTAATGGAAGCATTAATTAGATTATTAATTTTAACAATATTAGCGTGCCAACGTATATTTCATGTTGAAATTATATTTTTTTTGTCTTATAAACCTGTCAACAAATAATTTAAAGATTAAAAATATTCCAACAATAAAAAAATTTAATTTTAAAAGAAATTAGTATAAAGTATACGTAAATTATCGTATGAGCTATCATGCATAAAAAGTTAATGTTTTAGTTTATAATTCCATTGAAAAGCAATAATTTGACTCTTTTAAAAGATAATTAAATTCGATCTTTTAAAAGATGAGGGCCAGGTGAAACAATTTTTTTCTATATTTTTATAAGAGCTAAAATGTAATTTTAACTTTTATTGGCTTAGCTTTATAATTTCTTAAATAAAATTATCATTTATGAGGTTAAAATCAATTTTAACTTGTATTAACTTATAATTTTATAAACCTTAAAGGGCCAAATATGAAATTTACCATTTTAAAGAGGTCGCCTTAGCTGATGGCCAAACTCACCGATCATCAAAAACTTTTGAGTTATATTTATCAGAATGCCAAAGAAAAGAAAATCCCAAGCTGCGCAATTTATCAAACAAATGGAAGACGAATTCCAAAGTGACATATAACTAACAAACATCACTCACCATAAACACTTTAGCTCCCGAGTTAAGAGCGTTGATGATCATCTTCCTCTCCACCGGCCCTGTAATTTCGACCCTCCGATCAGCCACCGCAGGCGGAACCGGCGCACAAGTCCATTTCCTTCTCTAATATACCTCGTTGCAGGATCGAAACCAGGCAACGCCCTTCATTGTATCGTCTTTTCGCCTCTTTGCGACATTCCATCGCATACTTAATAGGGTTCCTGAACTCTCTCTGCAAATCAGCGACGAATTGTAAGGCATCCTTTGTTAAAATCTTAGCGAATTCTTCATCGAATCGACCACGAATATCGACGCCTTGAGGAACATCGTAGGCGTTGATTTTTTTGGAAGATGGTGCAGTGTAACCGTAACTCCCAAGGCCAATCATATTTGGTTACTAAAACCTTTTGAAAATGGATGCTTGAATGAGTGCTTGTAACGTGTAAAAATGGGGACTATATATAGGGATGGCAATTGGCAAAGGCTGGTTGCTTTTCAGTCTTGATTTTGTCTTAAAACTCGATTTTATTTCAGATTTTAACATTTAAATTTGATTTTGAAAGAAAAAACGCACCCGAAATTTTTCACATAATATAATTTTATAATTAGATTCATTTTGACATTTATATTTTCATATTCATTTTGAAACTTGAGCTTGATAATTAGTTTTATTTTAATTTTTGAACTTAAAAATATAAAAATTAGATGATATGATACTGTAGGTTATGTTACATAATCACTTCAAAATTAAAAATAATTATATAAATTTTTAGGTGACTATGTGATACAATCTCAAGATGACACATTCAAGTATTTTAATAATCGGATCAATGGTTAAATTGGTTAGATCATTAGTTCTCAATTCAAATAGTTCGATCGTCTGAATAATAATAATTAAATAATTAATTAAAACTCATCAAAATTAAAAAGTAAAAGAAAATCATTAAATCGTTTCAACCATCACTTTTATCTCTCTTAGACTTTTATCAATTTCCAAGTTAATTAATTTAGCACATTTGTTCGAGTGTTATATCAATTAGTTCTCAGTTCATTTGATCTACTCTTATTTCAATAATCTTGGTCAGGTCATTAAATTTTGATAGAATCAAAATTCGAATCAAAATAGATCTAATTATCAAATTTAAAAATAAAAGTAAACCAAAAAATAATATAAGCACCAAAATGAACCTAATTTCTAAATTTAAGAGCTAATAGCTAATAATTATATTATCCACATCTATATTATAATAACTTTTTTCAATATTAAATATGATGTTATTTTTATTAGATTTTAGTTAGAAATATAATTTTGTTATATTTAAAAATTATTTTGATAAATTTCTCGGAAAGGATGACCTCATACTGTCTTGAACTTTTTAAATAAAAATATGCTATTATCAAGTAGAAAATCGATGAGTATCAGATCTCAACGTAATTATGAAATTAGTAAAAGTTTAACTCTTTACAAATTAATAAATATTATTTTGAGGTATTTATATTTTATATTTTGATAAATATAAAAATAGATACATATAATGAGAATCATAAAATTTAATTTTATTTAAATCTAAATCTTTATTACCTCATCTTTACTATTTTAACTTAAAACTTATTTAAATTTTATTTTTATAAATTTATTACATATTTATTATCAACATCGTCTCCATAAAATTAAAATTAAGTTATAATTTTATAATAAAATAAAATATCATTGCTTTAATAATTTATATCATTATAAATTTTTTTAAAGATTAAAGATTTTTATTTTAAGGATATCAAGGTGCTTTTACTATTTACTAAATTAAAATATTATAAAATTTAAAGGATAAAAAAAAGTTATCCATTTTATAAGATGCCAAGTTCTTTTCCTAGGGTCCCATATATATGCATATATTAAAGATGAGAGAGTAAAGAGGAAGTGGATAGCAACACTGAGCGTTATCGGTTTTTAGAGCTTCATCTCAGCTTTATCGTCTTGTAATAATTTATTTTACTCGAGTTAATTAACTGAGTTTATATTTTATTATTTTATATAATATTAGAAAATTTTAAAATTTAATTAAATGAAAAGTAGACAAAAGTTTGATATAAACACACCATACTCAAATCAACACGATATTATATAGAAAAAAAAAAAACTCACAAATTACAATTTTACCATACTCAAAATTTTGGCACGATTAAGTATATATTTATGATAATATAATTTTACAATTTTAATAGTTTATATTTTATTATTTTAAAAATTAAATCAATTTTTATCATTTTAAAAGAAATATAATTTTACTATTTATTAATTTAAAATTTTATAAATTATAAAAATTAAAATTTCAATTTAAAGGGTCGGGCCTTGTCATTCCCTAATTTTTAAGGGTGAAGCTAAGGGTTGGTAAGGCCCGTCCTCTTAAATCAAAAATTTTACTATTTTATTTATTTATAATTTATAAAATTTTAATTAGTATCTAGTAAAATTATACTGTGATTCTTTAAAAATAATAAAATTTATTTAACCATTTAAAAGTTATAAAATATAAATTATTAAAATAATAAAATTTCATTTTACAAATGTAAAAATATATAACTTAATTCTATTCTCCTTTTAAACAACTTTTTGACTTTGTCCCTACTACATTTTCCCTAATTATTAACTTTAAACTTGATTATTAAGTCAATTTAAAATTTAAAATAAATAAATAAACAAATTTAATTGAACTTAAATTTAAAAATAAAATTAAATTAAATTCAAACTGAATATTAAAATTGAATTTTAAATTAAATTTGAGCTAAAAAAATATTTCAACTTCACACCTGAACAGGGATAACAACTATAGACGTTACCATTTAAAAAGCATTTACTAATTGAGTTGAAATTGACCGAGACAGCAAGCAAGTTAAAAGAGTTAGTAATGCCAAAATATTGGATTGGTGTTTGAGGCGTGTCCGCCACGATTGGAGTGTTGGAACCACCACCGATAAGGCAGGCAATCGTCATCATCATCAAATGAAAGCATTACTTTGTATGCTTGCTATATTTAGAGAGATGCATGGCTTTACCTGCGTCAACTCTGACGCCACCACCTATTCCTATTTGATTAGAAAGATGGGCAGAGCGTAGGATAAGAATAAGTTTTCGAAATGTGTGCCCTCTACCTTGGGATGTGCAGTTTATTTGGATATTTGTTATATATCACACCTCCATTTCTTATCTCTTCTCATCTAATGAATTTATAACAATATTTTTAAAACTAGATAGATAGTGGAATCCTTCCGAATATTGATTTATCGATTTAATTAATTCAAATAATTTGATTAAATATTTAAATTTTATAAAATATTTAAAAAATTGATATAGTCAATAGAATAATAATATAGTAATATTTAGTGTATTTTATGCTAATATATAATGATCAATTTTAAATAATATAATTAAATGATACTTTTAAATAGAATTATCAATTTATTCTTTAATTTAATATAAATGAATTAATTTATCTATTTTTCAATAGAAGAGTCAAAATTCAATCCGACTCTTACAACTTTTATGGTATTTTTATCATCAATCTTCGCTTTTGCAACTCCGTTTGTTTTGTCAATTATTTTAATGTTATAAAAAGGTGATTGTTATATATTTATACTAGTATTTGAGACAGTTATAACGACATTTGAGATTCAATTTATATTTAATATTTTGAAAATTTAAATTAAAAATCTATACCATATTGTTAATATTATTAATTAGTGAAATTTAGAACCTATCGTTAATAAAATTAGCTTCTAATATCATGTGCAATAGAAGTATCATGGAGGCCCCTTCTACTTAGAAAATGAGTAAATTAGTCCCTATAAGTTATATAAAAGAGCAAACTGATCATTTGGTTAAAAACTCCTTCGATTTTTACTATTAAAAATTGGTCATTGTACATTAGCATAAGGTACACCTATTTAGTTATTTTATTAGCCATATTGATTTTAATAGTAAAAATAGATGAAATTTTTAATAAAAATGATCAAATTGCTCATTGATCTAAAGTATAATGACTATTTTACCCATTTTTAACTAAAACAGTAAAAATGTAATCGACTCTTAGTACAAAAAACTATACAATGCTTTTACTTATATTTATTGCACGTGATTTTATATAAATTTTTATTTATTAAATAATATATTTTATAATTTCAAATACATATTTGTGCCAATTAAATAATGATTAATTTAATTTATACAAAAGTTGAATTAGTTTTGAAATAGCAAATGAAAGAGTAAAATATTATTTTAAACATTAAATTAATACATATAACTATTAAAATAATATATAAATTTGAAACTATATAAAAACTAACTATAAAATATATCTACACTAAGTTAATAATCATATTTAAGAATAATGATTAAAAATACTTGTTGAAATTTAAATTTCTTTTCAAAACAAATTCACGAAATCTTTTTCACTGTATCAATCAAATAATGAATAAATGGATTTAAAGATTGGTTGCTCCGTAAAATATAAACAACTTGAAAATATATATAATATCATAATATTGTACAATATTACCTCTTGAAAAATTATTACTTTAATGTCCCGATCTTTTATATAAGTCAAAGTTATTATTGCTAGCAATCTCTATTTTTTATCAGTAATTTTTTAGATGCTACTTGATTGAATATGCTTAATTACTTAATGTTATTTATAAAGCTAAAGTTAAACTTTAATCGGTAAATAATTCTAATACTAATTAAGTGATAATTAAGATACCTAAAGTTCTATTCAATTAATAACACTATTTTACATGAATAAAAATTACTGCAAATTAAAAAATATGTCATTTTATAATAATGTCAAATTCAAATTATAATTTTTAACCAATAATTGTAAATTATAATTATAATATCACAACATTTTATTAAATTTTATGGGGTTTTTACCCAAATAATACAAAAATTAAAAATATCCAAATTGGTATACAATCTCAATTATTTACCAAAATGGTACAAATGGGTGGTGCCGCCCACCACTAAAGATCTCTCGACATTTCTTGTCACCTTTGGGTGCACTGTGTGCAGACCATCAACCCCAATTTTGTTTTTTTCAGCAGTTTCTTGAGGGACCAATTAAGTAATTTTTCTAATTTTTAGAAAAAGAAGGGAAAGATGCGGCTGTCACCTCCAACTTTAAATTTGAATAATTGCCTTCTAAGCCCTCCCTATTTATTATTTTCTTTTTATTCTTCTTCAACTCAGTATATTGTGTTTAAACAAACAATTAATCTATTTTTATAGTTAAATAAGCCCTTACTTATGGTTTTTACTTATAAAATTTTGTAGTAAAATAATATTTTAATCCTCCTAAAATTTAATAAATAATTTTAAGAAATTTATCATAAATTTTTAGCTTTGCACCCTTCCAATATTTTATAATTTTATCTCAATCCCACGACATACAATTTTCGACTTCATCTATGCAAGAAAAAAATATAATAATAGTTGTAGTATAAGATATTCACGTTAAAAACAAATAAAGCTTTAAATCATAAAAAAAAAAAGAAATGATACTTATCATTTTGAAAAATATTGTAAAAAGTGTAATATGTTAATTTCAAGTGTTTAATATTATTATCGTAAAATTACGGTTGAAAGTTAAAATATCTATTTTAGACATAATGATGGGAAGTAAAAATAGTAAATAATTTAATATAATGATATATGACATATAAATTTTAAATATCTAAATTATTTGTAATATTTAATTTAAATATATAAATAGATATTATTAATAATATAATATCAATTACTCTTAGTAATATAATAATAACTATTAAATCTATGCATATATGAAATTTGAAGAGTGCAAAATGTATATCATAATGTTTACGATTTCCAAACATGTGCCCTAAGAGTAAAGTATTGTTAATTGTGTAAAGTAAAGTTAAAATAAAGCTATTTAAAAATATAAACTAATTTACATCTTATGTTGGTGTAAATTTGATGAGAATAATTTATTAAATAAAAATATATATTTAATTTAATTAACAAGTTTTTAAATTTTATAAGTAAAACCATAAGTAAGGGGCTTATTTAACTATAAAAATAGATTAATTGTTTGTTTAAACACAAAATACTGAGTTGAAGGGGAATAAAAAGAAAATAATAAATAGGAAGGGCTTAGAAGGTAATTATTCAAATTTAAAGTTAGCTGTGACAGCCGCACCTTTCCCTTCCTTTTCTAAACATTGGAAAAATTACTTAATTGGTCCCTCAAGAAACTGCTGAAAAAAAAACAAAATTGGGGGGTTGATGGTCTGCCACAGGCGGCACCCAAAGGTGCCAGTGTCAGAGGTGCAGCCGGTGGCAGAGGCGGCACCACCTATTTGTACCATTTTGGTAAATAATTAAGATTGTATACCAATTTGGATATTTTTAAATTTTTTTTTGTATTATTTGGGTAAAAAACCCAATTTTATGCTTAGTTTTATTTAAGTAATAATTTTGTTTTAAATTAACAAAACTTTGTTTACATCAAACTTTTTAAAACTATCACAATTTCTATTTAAGTCATTTCTTAAACTTAATATTATAATTATTTTTAAATTTCAATTTAATAGTGTGATGAAAAATAAAAGTGTTTTTTTTGTCGGTTTAAAAGTTTTTTAAACTTGTACATATCATAGATTATAGATTTATTAATGTAATTCTATTTATTAAAATTGTTCGCATTTAATAAAATATGGTTAATATATTTTTATACAAAATATAATATTATATTGAAATATATATTAACTAAATTTTATTATTTTTATTTCACTTAGAAATAGAAATTTTACTAAAACTTGATGCAAGTTGTTGTTAACTTCATATCTTATGATTGCTACTTTTATAGATGAAAAGTGGATATAAAAGTTGAAAATAAAATATAAAAATTGATTCTATAATAAACTATGACCAAATGATGTTATAAAAGGAGATTGTTATATACTGGACGGACTGTATCTTTGCGTTGGGTTAAAAATTTTGTAAATTTTGTTAAACAAGGCATTTGGACTGGCTTGGAGCTTAAGTGGGCTTTATTTGTTGGACAAATTTGAAGATAAAGAGTTAATCCAATGGGTCAAGACGAATAGGTGTATCCATACATAGAAAATTTTAAAAAGGTTTATGTCACAATGGTTCCTAAATTTTCAGTCGACGAATAAATAAATGTCACGTATATTAGTTTTAGGTTTTGAATATAATTTTTACAATTTGATTAAATTTGAGCTTTTTCTTCTATTTCTATTTTCTAAGCAATAAACAAAATTAAATATAATTTAAAATAAATAAAATTTATTCGTTGAAATTTGAATGCAAAAATATATTTAAAATTCAAAACCAACCATATAACGACATATGGTATTTATTTATTTGTTGTTGTCAAGTTATTGTGTAAATTAGACTATGTTAAAGTTTTGAGGCAAAAGTGATCTTTTTAAGTTGGAATGCTATCTATGTTAATGGACAGACCAAGAGGACCTAACTGTAAGAAATAATTTTGAAAAAAAAATAAATATCAAGTGAAATAATCCCATTCGCGTTTTCTAGATAAACATACTCAATGGGAAATTTTACCATGCGATCCAATTAATAAAACAGAGAAGGACACAATTTCATTTGGAAATAGTTTTTAAAGTATTTTCCATCGAGCCATTGACTGAACTCTTAAGTTTAAGGGGTACTATGCTGACAAGTATCTACCTTCTAACTCTTGGGTTGGAACCTTTTCACATAGGTGATTTACATAATTAATGTTATGCACTATATTGATATTTATATTGTGAGCCTTACATGTCGTATCTCTACTAATCAAGGTACTACCTCACTGCGCACCCTTCAAGGCTCTCGACGGAGGTGGGAGACAAAACCCCATTGGAGACAATACTAACTATTGTTGGAGGTTTGACCAATTACCTGACGAATGATATTTCAGAGACTTATTCTGAAAGAGCCTACTTCCCTCAACAAGATGGTAATGAAAGAAAATCATACATAGGTTTGATTAGATCGAGTTCACTACATGTAGCATGGCTCAAGATTCAACTCTGCAAACCCAACTCTACTCACTTCAGTCAATAAATTTACTACTCAAGTTCCGATAACAATAATTTTAGTCCGGCTATATCGAGTGTATGACCCAATTTTACCCCAACCAGAGTCCAGTATCAATAACCAAAATCCAAAACTAAAACAGCATAGTCCAATGCAATGGCCCAATACATCGCGAGGCCCAAAGGGCCCAAAATTTGTTGAACCAGCAGAAACCCTAGTAGGGGTGTGCAAAATTCGGGTAAAACCGAAAAAATTCGATTAACCGATCGAATCGGTCAGTTAATCGAATTTTTCGGTCGGGGGCCGATTAATTATTTTGTGATTTTTCGGTTAACGGTTAATTCGGTTAGAAACCGGTCGGTTAACCAAATTTTTTCGGTTTAACCGAAAAAATAAATAAATAAATAAAATTATAATATATAAATAGGCCCACTATTCATCTAAACCTAATCCCTAAACCCAATCCAAACCCAAATATCCAACCCAATCCAATTACTCAATAAAAAAATTACAAATAATTTAATAAATAAAAAATTCTAAAACTAAAACTAAAATTATGTAATTTTTTAAAATTATTTAGTAATTCATTTCGGGTAATTCGGTTAATTCGGGTAATTCGGTTAATTCGGTTAATTTTTAACCAAAAATAAAAAATATATAATTTTCGGTTAATTGGGTTAACCGACTAAATTAACCGAAAAAATTTTGGTTCGGTTAATTTTTTTGAAACAATTTCGGTTCGGTTAACGGTTAAAAATTTTGAAAGGTCGGTTAATTCGTTTAATGTTATTTCGGGTCAGTTAATCGATTGAACACCCCTAAACCCTAGCCATCACTTTGAGCCCTCGCACCGCACGTCCTGCGCTAGTAGCCCCACGTCCGCGCTCGGCCATGTCGCCACGACCTCTGCAATATGCTCCCCCACGCCTCCGTGTTGTACCTACAAAGGAGGAAAACCCAGCAAAGCAAAGGAGATTCGGGATTTGATTTTTTGGGGGATTTTTTAGGCTATAAAAAGCCAAATCAAATCTGTAAACTGGGGGGATTTTGGGGGAGATACGAGAGCTGTAAGAGAGGATTTTTTTTTTTTTTTTTACGATTTACATAAGAAAGAAGGCAATAGAGCACATTTTTACAAGAAACAAAGATCAATATCAAAGAAGAAGGTTTCTTTTTATTTTTTTTCCCTCATGTTCGGCTAACTGTTTTGTTATTTTGCTTTAGTTTTTATTTTTTTTCCTCTTTTTTTTTTAAACTATATATATATATATATATATATATATATATTTATATACATAGATTAGATTTTTTTTTAAAAAAAAAGAAGAAAAACTTACCTTTTCCAGATTCCGGCCACTGTGTACGGTGGCCAGCGATGACGGTGTCGGAGTGGGAGGCCTGGCCGGATTAAGAGACCTGCAGGGGAATAATGAAAGTTTTTTTTTTTTGTTTTGGAACGGAAAAAAGAAAAAATGGATTTTTTAAGGCAATTGTTTTGTTTATATAGAAGAACAATACGATGCCGTTTTGAGCATTGGGGTCAGGGGCCAAAACGACGTCGTTTTGGGCCTCTGACCCGCTACCCGACCCGCACAGGGGCAAAGATCCGCGTGTTTTTATAGGGAGGGGCTAATTCCGCATTTAGCCCCTCCGCGTTTCATGGTTTTACAATCAGGGATTTTATATTCCCGATTTCACTCGATAACTTTTCCACGTTTCAATTTAGTCCGAATTCAAACGGTGCCGTTTCGGTGGGTGGGATTATTTTCCAGTTTGGTCCCTCTAAGTTACGCGCGCCTTACAATTTGGCCCATTCACCTTCATTTGTTTTTAAATTTAACCCAAAGTTTCTGTTCTTTGATTCAATTTAATCCCTATTTGAATTTGTTCACAAATTGATTGTCTTTAAATTATTGTTATCATTTTTAATATTATTATATTATATATACGTATTATTATTATATTTATGATTATGATTATGATTATTATTTTTAGTCTTAATCTTTCTATTATATTTACTATTTATCTATATTATTGTTTACTTTAAAATTTTTTATATATTATTATTATATCTATTATTTTTATTATTACTATAGTTATTTTTATTATTAATATTATTTTCTTTATTTTACACTTATTATTACTATCTTTATTATTAACATTTTTTCAAAGTCTATTATTGCCATCCTTGTTCTGAATTTTTTTATATATTATTTCTAGTATTTCTATCTTCATTATTATTTTATATTATATTTACCCTTTTATTATTACTATATTAATTAGTTTTGTTAATATTATTTTATTATTGCTAGTTCTTCTCTTGTTACTATTTTTGTTATACTTATATTTATCATTCTTACTATCATTTTATTATTTTTTTCCACTATTATGTATTGTTTATTCTTCTTTCTATCATTTCATGTGATCGATGATTTTAAATCGCATTCCAACATTTTTATATTTGTTTTTTTAAATTCATAAAAAGGTTTTCACAAAGGTAATACTTCGTATTTTAAGGTTCGAAAAGAATCGTACCCTAACTTACTGGGTTTCGATTTCTCTTTTCGAGTCTAAAGAACCTATGACTTTCTTTTTAAAAAGTTGAATAAAAAACTTATTCTCGGGAATTCAAAATTGTCATGTCCTAACTCATTGGATGGGACGTTTTGTTATCTCGAGATAATGATTTTAAAAAAAAAAACAAAGGCAATATTCCGTGTTTGGTATTTTGGGAAATCGAGCCCTAACTTATTATGTTCCAATTTTTCATTAGATCCCAAATAGCTGAGTATCCTTCTTAGATTTAAACACATTAATTTTGAAAGTTAAAGGACAAGCTTAATTTCAAGAATTTGAAATGCCGTACCCTAACTCATTGGGCGTGACATTTTGCTTCCTTGAGATAAGAGGGTCTTATTACTCATATTTTATTCAAGTTTTGTTCCCTTTAAAATAAAAAGAATCGTATTTTAAAATTTTTTCAAATTTTCGATATTAGGACATTAATTAATAAATTAGGTACCAATTTTAGGCGTAACGAGGGTGCTAATCCTTTCTCGTGCGTAACCGACTCCCGAGCTCGCTTTCTTAAAATTCGTAGACCAAAATGTTTTCTAAAGTGACTCAATCGCACTTCAAAAAAAAAAGATTGGTGACGACTCCGTTTTTCTTTTTAAAGTCGGCCCATTTTTTAAACAAAAAAAATAGTTTTGACATCGAGAAATGCATAAAATTTAATAATTAAATACAATTAGAGAAAACAACTGTTGAATGTATCAACCTTATAACACACACGAGATTGGAAAAAGAAAATGATCAAAAGGATGGAGAAAGCTAAAGGAGAATACCTTATCAGTAGGAAATGTTAATATCCAAGAGCCCAAAGTAGAAATTCCAAGGTGAAATATGATGCACTAACCACCCTTAATTAAAGATTTAATATAATATTTGGTATTTAAGTTTGACGTTTTTTTTAATGTAGTATCTGTATTATTATTATTATTATTTATTTAAATTGGTATTTGAATTTGACAAAATTATATATTTTGACATCTAAAGATAATTGTGTTACTTTTTAGTGTTTAATTCGGGTTTAGGGTTGATTTGATAAAAGTTAATTGCTAACATTATTAGATTAGAAATTTCCATTATTTTGTTAATGAAATAAACTTAGTGTTAAATTTGAATTTGTTTAATTTGTCAAATACAATCTAATGGATGTTATTTAATTTGGCTTTTAGAGTTGTTTTGATGAAAGTTAATTGCTAATGTTATTAGCCAATCATAAATTTTCATCAAATCAAATTCTAATATTCAAACGAAACACTAAAAAGCTAACACCGTTACCTTGGGATATCAAAATAGATAACTTTTGTCAAATACAAGTATCAAAATTAGAAAAAAAAAAAAACATAAATACCACATTAGAGAACGTGTCAAAACGAGGCACTAAATTATGTATTAAGCCTAGAAAAATAGACCACAGCAACAATAGAAGTATTCACTACAGCAATCAAGGCTACAAGTTTAGAAACTATCTTAATGTTATGAATTTTGAATGGAGCTGCTGAAATTGATTAATCGATAGTTTGATGAGTTGGATCAGGAATCAAATTTTAAAAAGTTTACTTCGATTGATGGAACTGATAACCCAATTATATAACAGGGCTTGACCACTTATTTGAAAAGCTGTAATAACTTTCTTTATATTTCTCAATGTTGTGCTTGTGCACATTAGAGTTGGGCTCCTCACGGAGGCTAGCCGAAATACTTTTATGGACAAAAAAATTGAGTTCATAATCTAGAATTTGGGTTGAGCTTTTAAGGCCCAAATTGGCTAAGATGGATTGAGTGATGGATAAATAAAAAATTAATATCATTTGAATAAATTTTAACATATAAGAACTAATCTAAATAAATTTTAATTGAAGGATTAAAATGAACTTTATATAATAGTATGAACACTGTTTGTATATTTTGACCTCATTTATCTTGAAATTTTTAGGAGCCACGAAGATGTCTAAGAATATTTAGTAAATTGGTTTTACTAAAAAGTTAAAGCAATTTAATTATTATCAATTTGAAAATGACTAACTAAGGACAATTAATCAGAATAATATTTTTATCAATTATACATATATTTTTTATTGATATGATAATAAATTTAGCCATCCAATTTACGTATTCTATTAATTTAATTTGTTGAGAGGGCCAAATCCCTATTTGAACAAGTTGGGGAAGTTGGATTGAACCGTTAAAAGCCTAGGCCGAGCAATAACCCATTAACAGAATAAACACCGACATTGAATAAAAATAATCCTTTACATAACGCGCTTTTCTATAAATAGGATCCCTTCGCAACGAAGGCAAAGGAAAGAGGCGGCTAGAAATAGATTGGCTCAATCAACGCGTTTGATTCAACAAGGGTTTCTAGCGATTTTAAATCTCAATTTTTTATTTTGTGTTTCGTTTCAATCTCTCTCTCTCACATCTCTTTTGGTAAGATCTTAGTTTGCCTTTGATTTTTTATTGAGGTCACGTTAGATCCGCCCAGAGAAGCACAAAAATTTCAATTTCTAGGGTTGTTTTTCTTTTTTTTTTTGAAACTCTGATTAAATGCCATATCTGTGATTCTACGGTGTAATAGTTTGTTTTGATATTTGTTTGTGTTGAATTTGTGAGGTTTGTTCGTTTATTAGGGTTTGTAACTTTTTGGGGGTATCTTTGATTGTTGGTTTTGTTTGGTATCTATTTTTTGAGATCTAGTAAAAATTTTATTGAGAAGAGGACTTGTGGTTCTTGATTGATATGGCGGCAGGGCGAGTTGATGTTCCTAGGAGAACTGATGTTGGGAATTTGAATTGGGTCGATAAGAATGGTTACGATTACCCATCTACCAGGCGTAATGATGGGTTCAATTTGGGTCCTAGGCGATGTGGGTTAGAGGATGTTATGAGAGTTAAGAGTGATTTAGCCCCGATGTTGGATGATGGGGTTCAGCAGCCCGCACAGAAAAAGAGGAAGTTTTCCCCGATTGTATGGGACGTAGAAGAGAAGGAAGTGAGAATTTCGTCTAGGAATGGAGCCCTAGATGCAGTTAGGGCCCCGCTGTTTTCGAATCTAGTGGAGAATTCGCCACCCAAGTCTACGGTGTCTGATTTTAGTTCTGTTTTATCTCCGCTTGTTGGCCAGCGGTGTGACGGTGATGAACTAGAACAAGATATGACGGGAAAAGAGAAACGTCTAGGGCCTAACATATTCACATCTCGTTGGGCCTCTGATAGTGATGATAAAGATGATCCTCGAAGCAAGGAAAAGATTAGGAGGAGTTCGAGTCCAGAGAGTGGAGAGTTTGAAAGGGAGGATTTGGAAGGAGATGGGGTGCTGTCCAGCGAAAGAAGTAGCAGTGTATTGTCTGCTTGGAAGGATGAAGATATGGAATGCAAGTTGGAATCGGATGGTGTGATGGACATTGATGGAACATTTGGTGAAGATACTTCTGATGATCAGTCAGATTCAGATGTTAAAGAGTTAGCAGGAGGTATGAACATGCTTTTGGGTTGCAGAAGTGTGTATGAATATGAAAGATTGAACAAAATAAGTGAAGGTACATATGGTGTTGTTTTTAGAGCTAGGGATAAGAAGACGGGTGAAATTGTGGCCTTGAAGAAGGTAAAGATTCTAGACAGAAGAGAATTAGAAGAATTCGGTTTCCCTTTGACATCACTGAGGGAAATCAACATTCTTGCTTCTTTTAACCACCCTTCAATTGTGAAAGTTAAAGAAGTTGTTGTAGATGATCATGACAATGTTTACATGGTTATGGAGTATATGGAACATGACTTGAAGGCTCTAATGGAGTCCATGAAATGGCCCTTTAGTACAAGTGATGTTAAATGTTTGATGCTACAACTATTGGAGGGTGTTAAATATCTTCATGATAATTGGGTGCTCCATAGGGATTTGAAAACATCCAATCTTCTCTTGAGCAACCAAGGGGAACTGAAAATATGTGATTTTGGTATGGCGCGCCAGTATGGAAGCCCTCAAAAGCCATATACAACTAAAGTGGTTACACAGTGGTATAGGTAAGTAGTCTATATGTTCTTTTCTACATTCATATGAAATTTTATGAGCTTTTAATTTGATCACCATTTTTTATGTTCATTTCAGAGCACCTGAACTTTTACTTGGAGCAAAGACGTATTCAACAGCAGTTGACATGTGGTCTGTAGGCTGTATAATGGCAGAGATGTTAGCTAAGCAACCCTTATTCAAAGGGACAAGTGAAATTGATCAGCTTCGCAAGGTAATTGTTGTTCCTATTTGAACTTTTGGATTTCTTGTATCTTATTATTTAATTGTTCTCTGATGTTTGGTTGTTATGGTTGGTGGTTGTAGATCTTTGATACTCTTGGTACTCCAAATGAGAAGATTTGGGCCGGCTTTTCTGAATTACCTGGGTCCAAAGCAAATTATTCTAAGCAACGGTAAGTGCCCTATTGGTCACTCTTACGTTATCATTTGTTATTATATATTTTGGTGTCTATATGTTCAGTATTTATTCAGTTCAATGAAAAGTTGATTTTGTTTTCTTTTTGCAGGTATAATTTGTTGCGTAAAAAGTTTCCTATGGCATCTTTCACAGGATCTGCAGTTCTTTCTGATGCTGGATTTGATTTATTAAACAGGCTTCTTACATACGATCCTGAAAAGGTAAATATATAAGTTTTTAACTTTCCAATTTGTTAACCTTAAGCTTATATATATTGGTCCCAACTAATTGAAGGTTCTTTTTTATGCAGAGAATAACAGCTGATGGTGCTCTTAAACATGATTGGTTCCGTGAGCTTCCTCTACCAAAATCTAAAGAATTCTTGCCAACTTTCCGCCCTAAAGTTTGAATCGGTTTGCAGTGATAGTTGTATCTTAGTTTTTGTGTTGATTTAGAGACATATACAAGGAACCATGATCTGAATGTGATGCAGCTGCAGTGGGGAAAAATCACTGTTATACTGTTGTGGGGCTAGCGGATTGGTGCATAGAGCCACTATGCTATTTTTCATTCTGCTTGTATTGTGGTCCAATGATTAACAAGAGGTTAGTTGCAGCAATTGCATGTTTTGGTGGCAAAGTATTGCAAGAAACTTATATGATTGATTGGCAGGCACATAGATGACTTGCTTGTAGGGATTAATTTTTCGAGGTGATTGTTACAGCCTTCCTCAATTCACTTATTAGGATGATTTTGTGATGAATTGTAATGGTCCTTAGCACCGATTGAATATGAAGGTGAAGGTTATCGACTTTACCTTTTCTTAGTATATTGTATCAGATACTTATGTATATATCTTTAGCCATGTTTAAAATTTCCTTATTGTCATACTCAAATTATTGCTCACATTGTTTCCGTCAATTTTTCACATTGCTTGCAAGAGTCTACTGATGCTTGGAAGCGAACAGCATTGGTCTTTCCTGCTCATAAGCAGTAAGTTGAGTGCTTTGGAAATGAATTAAATCATTTATGAGATGCTGCTTCTGTTTTCTTGTCTGTTGCAATTGTTGCAGCACTGCGGGAAGGTTCGCAGCTTACACGCATTTATGTTATCCTTTATTGTGCAAGTAAGATGCATAAGATGCTTTATGCATTGCTGGTCTTACCTTATTATCTTTTGATCGAACTCTTAGTATAATTATGACCAAAGGAATTGATGTTATGGAGTAATTGGCTGGATATGATGCACAGATGTTTCTGATTTAACATATGCAGATGTTACTGATGGAGAAATATAAGATAAAAAGAACTCTTATAAGCGTATCATCTCTTACTCTTTCTTTTCTTTTTCCTTTTCCTTTTCCTTTATTCCTTTGTCGTCATGAATAGATCTTACAGCTTTAACCATCTTGAACTGTATAAAATGGAACAATTATATGATGCAAGTGGAAGTGAGTGAATCGAACCAAGTTGAACTCTGCAGACGGTTAAAGTGTATCATGTCTTACCTTTTTCTTTTCCTTTATCCTTTTTCTCCTCATGAATGAATTCTTACAGCTTTAACCATCATGAACTGTAAAAGTGAAATATACGGTACAAGCGGATGTGATTGAACCAAACCAAGTTGACTCTGAAGATGGATAAAGCGTATCATCTCTTACTTTTTCTCTTCATTTATCCTTTTCTCATGAATGAATTCTTACAGCTTTTACCATCTTGAACTGTAAGAATGAAACAATTGTATGATACAAGCGGATGTTATTGAACGAAACCAAGTCGACCCTGAAGGCTCATCAACTTTGAGAGGTATGGTTGTTTATATGAAATAATCATGATGGATGGCTGTCTGGGTTTGCTGTTAAGGTATATGAGCTAATAATGATTTGTAGGAATTAACTGACAATTAGAACGCAAGTGAGAGTTAGTAGTGTTAGCTGTTGTTACTTTTCTAACAGGGGAACAGTTAAAAAGCAGAACTGATGAGTGGTGCCCCGCCTACTGCTATAGACCAAGTTTTCATAACCACGAAGCTTGTTGTCGGGATGATGATGATGACGTTGAATAAATGATATGGCATATGGGGTGGGTGGTGGTTCTACTGCGAAATGGGTGGAAACTATGCACTGAGTTTCTCTGTGCAGTGTTAAGTGTCTCTTTGATTGCTGAGTTCTTCGGGAAACATCACAAATTGCTTTACAGACGTTGCTAGATTCATATATATATATATAGTATTGAGGTGGTTTTGTTATTTTCCATTTCTTTCTCAAGGAAAAAGCATACATTAAATGGAGCGTGAATATTCAATATACATGTACTTTTGAATTTTGTGAATTGAAGTATTGATTTTTATTATGTAAATCTTCTTTGTTCTTGACGTTATTATTTATAGGTTATATTATAATTGTTCTAATGGTTGGTATTGGATATGCTGGCATGGCGATGAATATTCGATGTTTTAATGAAAATTAGGAAGTAAATTTTGTAGAAGTCAGTGGTTCAAGTCTATCTAATAAATGTAGTCTCTATCTAATATTATTATTTATGTATTTTGTTTTCTTATATTTATTGCACATGAATTAATAAATTGTGGTTTTAGAAATATTTTTGATTTTTATGAGTGCGAAACTTACATATATAGTTCTCATTGATAATACGCTATAAACGTACATATCTATACTTATATTACGTCATTCAGTTAATGTTATGAGTAAATGATTTTGTTAAAAATTATTAAATTTTTTTATATACAAAGTAAACTGGTTATTATTAGAGCGGTTTAGCTTTTTTCAGTTTTATATGATATTAATAAAGTAATTCCTGGTAAATTTTGAACTCATGATATAATGAAATTTAATCATTTAGCTCCGTCGTTTTCTTAGCTTTTATATGGGATTTAAATAATTCTATTTGTTGCATAATTAAGCAGGCTTCAAAGTCTGTTGTCAATATTCGCCGCTATAATTTAGATAAACCACGAGATAGAGAGTGATTAATGAGTTCTCTCCTTAATATCTTCCCTGCCGGAGTTTTTGGTATTGAATTTATAAAACCAATTCGTCGAATTTTCTTGTATGGTGCAACGTGCAAATGTCAAAAAAGAGGCTCTCGCACACAGTTTTGCCAAAAAAAAAAAAAAAAGAGGCAACAAATAATTTGTGGTGGTGTTTTAGAAACATGCTTGTTTTGCAATGAAATCCATGATTTTTGCCTCTGTAATGTTACTTCCAGGGTTCCTGATTACATATGCCATGGGAATCTGCCCTGCTTCTTCATCTGGGTACTTGATCAATCGATGTGAGATTTATGATACTGAGTTAAAGAACACGTGATAATATATATATATATAATATATTACGTACGGAATCACCGCAGCATCAACAATTTCTGGATGGGAAAGAAGTAAATGTTCCAATTCAGCTGGAGGGACCTGCATTTGATATTGCATACAATACATTGATTGTGTTGTCCACAAAGGTTTAAAGATCAACATTGCCAACCAATTTCGTTGGTTTTTAATCAATTGAATCAAAAAAATATATGTATCAAACACTCATACTCAGGTTAGAGGAAGGTAGGAAGGCAAGCATTGGTTCCCTAAAACAGAAGTTGCTGCTTTTATCTCAAAATTCATAAAGTCTTATTGACCTCTTAAAAATATTAAAATTTTAATTTAATTATTTTCAAAAACCACAAATATATAAGGATGATACTGCATTTTAAGTAACGAAAAATATATAATTTAATTTCTAGTTTCTTTAAAAAAATAATGAGTTGGATTCTAAACCTTAAACCTCTAAATGATAAAAATTTTAATTTGATTCTTACAATGTTAGAATTCTGATTTAATCCTTGTAGAAATCACAAAGATATAAATTAATAAAAAATAAAATTGCATTTTAATTTTAATAAAAAATATAATTGAACCTGGAGCTCCTCTAAATTAATTTCTAGTCTAAGCTGTAAAATAAATGATGATTTACCTGGTAAGCTTTGTATTTGATCAATTCCTTCAACCTATCAACAACGTAGAGAAATCCTTCAGAATCAAAATAACATATGTCACCAGTTTTTAGCCACCCTTCTGAGTCCAAAATTTCTGCTGTTGCCTTCTCATCACCTACATAACCTATTCATACCATGGAACAATAATAAGCTTCTTGTGAATTTCAAGTCGAAAAATTACGGATATGTTTAATTGGTTAAAAAAGTGATTCGTATTAACGCATCAAAATTAGCCCTTTCAAATTTAAAGACGAGCAAAGAGAAAATAAAAGAGATGTTATATTAATTCAAAATCATGTATTTTTAAATCTTTTACTATTTTTTTAAAAATTTTACTCAACAATGGAGGAAAGAAAATTATTTTGTCTTTTAATTTTTCCTATCTACACTACCAAACATGTCTATGAGAAAAATTATATTTTTCAATCTTTTCAAATTTCTATGCATTTTACCCTAAAATCTACCATTTTACTCGTTTATATATGTCTTTGACATATCACATTTATCTTAACCTTTTCTATTTTCAATGAAACTTCTAAAAGGAAACCTTCGACAATTCATTCATGTTAATGGTGTGTGAATTTTATATATATATATATGATGTTGACATATTTAAAGTTTTTAATTATTCTTATCCACATCAATAATTCTATTCCCACACTTATTTTCAAATATCATGAATGCTTATGCTACAAATTTAGATTAGTAATTGGTAATTAATAGGAACGGTAGTTACAAGGATATTATTTTCATTAGGATTAATTCAAACAAATTATGCCAATAAACATTATATAAACATAATTTATATTTATTTAAGTTTGGTACGACCTAAAATACGAGTTTCAATTATATTGGTAAATAATTAATTCAAAACCAATTCAGACTTTTTCATTTTTAAAAATCTATATATTTATATTATTTTTAATTTAATATTTAATATTTTTATATATTTTATGTATTAAAATTTGGTATATAACTATTTTATAATATTTATTTGTTATAAATTACATAATATATAAAAATAATATAATATAAAATATTATTAACTTAGAAAAAGGGTCAAACTGAGTTCGAGACTTGAATTTCTAGTATGAGCTTAATCCATATTTTGAACGATTTAATTTTTTGTTTGCTAAAACTCATTTTTTTTTGAGCTTAATATTTTTGTAGAAAGTTTCAAATTTAAACAAATAAGCAAAGCACACAATTTTGGCAGCACATTTCCCTCTTTAAACGATATCTCTTTCCCCTGTAATAAATCTAAATTATTAAGATTTTGTTGTAAGTTTCATATACAAGTGTATTGCCATATCCATATGTTTAACTAAGACTTCATATATGATAGAATCTACGAGAGTAGAAAATAGTAGAGAAGAACAGAAAAGAAAAATAACATTGAAGTTATTATTTCATGCATATCTCAATACAAAGAAAACCCTCATTATTTAATGCTAAGCATTAAGGGCTAACCGACCGCTAACAAACTAACAAACTAAGCTCATGTTACGGACTAATGACTAGTGTTACATTCCTTAACATGCTCCCATCATCTTGTTTTCTATCGAATGTCATGCTTGGCGACCACTTTTAGAGAGGACCAAAACTTAGTAAACAATGGTTCTGTTAAGGGCTTTGTAAGCACATCTGCTACTTGCTCTGTCTTTGGAACATATCCCACACTTAGTTTGCCACTAGCAATTTTCTCTCGAACGAAGTATAAGTCTAACTCCACATGTTTGAACTTGGAGTGCATCACCGGATTTGAAGAGACCGCCATGACTCGAGTTATCACACCACACCGTAGATTTCCTAGATGGCAAGACATGAAGTTCAGAGAGTAAAGATTCAAGCCAAACCACCTCAGTTACTGTATGAGCAAGGGCTCTATACTCAGCCTCCGCAGTGGATCGAGAGACTATCTGTTGTTTCTTCGAACCCCAAGCTACAGGATTCCCACCAAGAAAAACACAAAATCCAGTGGTTGACCTTCGATCATCAACATCGTTTCCCCAACTAGCGTCGGAATAGCCAACAACATCCAAGCTAGTGGAAGGAGTAAACTGAATACCATAATCCAAAGTCCCTTGCAAGTATCTAAGAATTCGCTTTACTGCTTTATAATGTTGATCAAGAGGGCGGTGCATAAACTGACAAACCTTGTTCATCGAGAAAGTAATATCTGGCCTTGTGATTACCACACACTGTAAAGCTCCCACAATACGTCGATACTCTGATTCATTTTCAATCGAACAACCAGTGTGCTGGGATAACTTGGAAGAGGTTACCATCGGTGTAGGAGAGCTATTTGCACGATCCATATTAGCTTTCCGAGAAGATCAAGTACATATTTATACCGACTTAGAAATGACCCAATAGATGTGGAAGATACTTCAATGCCAAAAAATAGTTGAGAGGGCCTAAGTCCTTCAAAGAGAATTGAGTGTCAAGACTTGTAACAAATTGATCAATGCTGGCCTGATGACTACCAGTGATGATTATATCATCAACATATACCAAAACATACATAACCATACTGGCAGTCCTTTTAATGAAGAGAGAACTATCCGATTTGGCCAAGAAGAAATCAGAAGACAGTAGAAAGTCTCGTAGTTTAGAGAACCACGCCCTAGGAGCTTGTTTAAGACCATAGAGTGCCTTCTTTAATTTGCATACCAGAGGCTTGGTACCATGATGTTGCTCAAAGCCACGTGGTTGAAGCATATAAATCTCCTCGGATAGATCACCGTTGAGGAATGCATTGTTAATATCGACCTGCCTTAGTTTCCAGCCAAATTGAACTGCCAATGCTAGAACAACTCGAATGGTCGTTGGCTTTACAACCGGATCAACGTCTCAAAATCAATTCCGACTTCTTGAAGGTAACCTTTGACCACCAAACGCCCCTTATAGCGAGCAATCGTGCCATCAGAATTCTTTTTCAGTTTGAAAACCCATTTGCAACCCACTACTCTTCGGTTGACAGGTAAAGGAGCTAAATCCCAGGTTCCATTTTTGAGAAGAGCTGCATACTCTTGTTGAGCTGCAAGAGTCCACTCATTGCTTGCAAAAGCCTCTTCAATCGAACTTGGTTCTCTTTCACTTAGTTCAGCAGAAAACACTCGAGGCTTAAATATGCCATTCTTGGATCTGGTTATCATATTATGAGTGTTAATGTTGGGACCATGAGCCTCTGGTGAAGAAGGAATAGTAGGCTCCACTGCTCTTGGGAGAGAAGGAGTAGCATTATGCTCAACTAAAGGATTAGTGCACTCCAAATGATGAGAAGATGGAGATCGTACCATAGTCTCTGACTCATGTTGAGGAGAAGGAACAGTGATACGTGGAGAAGTAAACCGAGAAGAAAACAGAGCAAAAGCAACAACCGCATCAAGCACGATGATGCTGTAGAACGGTCTGATTGTGATCAGGAGCTCTAGTCAAGCGGTCAGAAAATTCAAAAGGAAAATAATCCTCATCAAACACCACATGCCTGGATATAAACACCCTTTGTTTATCATCAAGACACTTATAGCCCTTGTGAGTAGGACTGTAACCAAGAAAAACACAAGGACTGGATCGGAACTGAAGCTTGTGACTGTTAAATGGTCGAAGATAGGGAAAACATCGACAACCAAACACGCGGAGATGATTGTAGCTTGGCACCATTCTATGTAAAACCTCAAATGGAGACCTACCAGCTAGCACTGGAGTTGGGAGTCGATTAATGAGGTAAACACCACTTATGAAAGCATGAGCCCAAAAATTCATTGGCATGTGAGCTTGAGCTAGCAGTGTGAGTCCAGTATCAACCACATGTCGATGTTTCCTCTCAACCAAGCCGTTTTGCTCTGACGTGTGTGGACAAGAGAGTCGGTGTTGAATGCCAAGCTGAGAGAGAATCTTAGGAAACGAGCGAAACTCACCACCCCAATCAGTTTGAAGAGCTTTAATCTTAACACCAAACTGAACTTCCACCAACTTGTGCAACTGAAGAAACTTTTCAAGAGCCTGAGACTTTCGGTTAAGTAGAAAAACCCAAGTGTACCTTGAGAAAACATCCACAAACGAAATGTAATAAAAATAACCATCAGAAGCTATGGGAGCAGGACCCCATAAGTCAGACACGAGAAGCTGAAAAGGAGCAGTATATTCAGTTGTAGAAGGATAGAAAGGCAATTTATGGAGCTTGCCTAACTGACATGCTGAACAGACAGATTTCATTATTGAAAACTTTGAAGCAATGTTACATTGTTGAAGAACTGATAGAACAGTTTTATTACAAGGGTGACCAAGGCGTTTATGCCAAAGGTCAAAGCGTTTATCATTAGAACCAAAATGCTCCAAGGACGCAACATGAGCAGTAGCAGAAGAAGTAGACGTTGTAGTTTGAGGTGGAGAGTCGGACAAATCAAATTGATATAAACCATTATGAGTGCGGCCCACCAGCAGTATTTTCCCTGTCTTGATATCCTTCACAAAGCAGTGAAAAGGATGAAATTCAAAGAAAACCTGGTTATCATTAGCAAATTGTGCTACAGATAATAGATTTTTGCAGATCTGTGGGACATGTAAAACCCTTTTCAAATGAAAAACTCGATTTGAAGTTGTAACAGTAGAAGAACCAATGTGTGAAACAGGTATAGAACTACCATTACCCATGTAGAGCCGACTTGTACCTGTGTATTGAGTGGCCTCATGTAAATTGTTCAGACTGCTAGTGACATGATTAGACGCTCCAGAGTCAGGATACCAAATCTTTGTAGGTTGAGAGCCTGGAAAAGTCGGGCTACTTGTAGCAGTAGTGTTGACTTGAGGTTGATGTGTAGGGTGCATCTGACAAGCATAATGAGGACCCCCACAAGAAAGATTTGAAACACCTGGAACTTGATTTGAAACACCTTGAAATTGATGACAATAAGCCTGCATGGGTTGACTAGAGACTCCTTCAAAAGACTCGTCAAATCTATAGTAGCATTTTTGTACAACATGACCAACACGTCCACACAACTGGCACTGAGGTTTGTTATGAGCAGACCGCCTACCTCGACCCCTGCCTCTATATGAACGAGAACCATTACCTCTATAGGGTGGTCGAGAACTTCTGTCAAAGCGATCAGTATCTTTAACACCAGGTTCACGGTGTTGAGCGACATTAACTCGCAATGGTGTATCCGGGACCAAATCTTGTTGTCGAGATTCACAATCCACCAACATTTGAGAGAAGCTCAAGAGATATTGGCATGGCGTAAAGCAGCACAACAGACTCAAATTCAAAAGATAAGCCGCAAGAATAATACTAATCTATTCTTGGACGGAAATATGGTGACCAAGATCGACAATTTATCACAAAGACTCTTTACCTTGCTCAAGTATTCTTTAATAGTGAGTTGCCCTTTCTTTTGAGAGTATAAAGAATGGCGTAGAGTAGAAATGGACATGGTGGATTTAGTAGCAAACCTCTCGAACGATGAATTCCAAACATCAAAACTGGAACGAGCATCGAAGGTACATTAGAATATCATCGCAAATTGTGGACAACACCAAGAAGCCAAAAGTTTATCCTGTTGTTGATGAACCAAGAAATCAGATTGACAACATGCACACCATTACCATCGACCTTTGTTTGTGGAGGAACACCAACGCATACCAAAAACAAAATCCTGCAAACCCATACCCTTCAAGAATCAACAATATTTCTTTGTTTCCATAATAGAAAGTTGTGCTTCCAAGCTTCATCAGATCATGCTTAGGAAACTACTGGACTTTCTTCAAGAAACCATTAGTAATATCGGAAGAAGAAAGCAGAACAGAGGAATCATTACCTAAACGTCATCGATCGCCATGGTAGAGAAAAAGAGAAAAAAATCAAGGCTCGACACCATGATAGAATCTACGAGAGTAGAAAATAGTAGAGAAGAACAGAAAAGAAAAATAACATTGAAGTTATTATTTCATGCATATCTCAATACAAAAAAACCCTTAGTATTTAATGCTAAGCATTAAGGGCTAACAGATCGCTAACAAACTAACAAACTAACTCATTAACAGGACTAACAATTAGTTGTTACATTCCTTAACAATATAGATATCGAATAAAATAAATAAGATAGAACGATACCTTTCATGATGTTGGGCCTCTCAACCATAGTTCTCCTCTCCCGAGAGGCAATGCTTCACCAGCCAGGATCAACTATCTTGCCTTCCATGTTTTCAAAAAAGTGCCAACCGAATCGTATCGAAATTTGCCTCCTCAGCGCTTATTACCCTGGTTGCTCCACCACGGTCTCATCAAATTTATACCCTTAACACATCAAAATCAACAAGAATAACACTCTTTAACATTCACCCAAACAAGATTGTCTTGATTTAAATTTGACATCAATCTACATTTGCACCCAAAAGCCCAAAGATCTAAATTCTTTTGAACGAAAGTAACATGAAAAACATAGACAATTACACTCTATTAAGCTGAATTCGGTGAATATATCTGATTATGAATATAATCATTATTATATATAATTATATATAGGGTTAAATAGTTATTTGAGTCCCGAAATTTATAATTACTCTTATATTGAGGTTTATTTTTTAATCTTCGTGAACTTGATAATTGTTCCTATATTAGGTTGAACTTTTTTTTTCTAAGTTAGTCCTTGATATTTCCTTGAAAACCTTAAAACTTAAGCCCTAATGTGAGAACAATTATTTAATTCAGGTCCTATAAAAATACTTATCAAGTTCAAGGACTAACATAAAAAAAATTAATCCCAATGTGAGAGTAGTTGAAGTTTAGGCTTCGGTAGTGAACGATGATGAGGAGATGATCAATAAAGTGATTTTATACTTTTATTTCATGGAATTTAATTCTTCCGTTTTTAAAATTTTAAAATTCAAGTTCAACTATTAACACTATTAATTTTCTTTTGTTATACACCTATCGAGTATTTTTTTTTCATTTAAAAAATGTCACAACAAAAATTAACAATTTAAATGTGTTCATAGTTAGATTTAAATTCTAAAATCGAAAAGTAGGACTAAATTTCATTAAACTGAAATGCAAGGACTAAATTCTTAATTTTTGAAAACTACAATAACGCATATTTTAACTTTTAATTTATTATGTTTTTTTCAATACAGGACTGAGGAAACTGAACTTGTTCTCTTTAATTTATCATGTTAAGCCAGCAAAGTAGAAAGAGATGTGAACAATATTAGTGTACTAAAGTTCTACAATGGGGAATTTCTCTTTGAACCGCTCAGTAACCTCCTTGCCTAGTGGAACGCCACCAGACCTTAGAAACATAAGCAAGCTGAGGTCAGACCTCTTAGTCAATTCCGATTTAGTAAACACCACCACAAGCGGCAGAGAAACTGGCATATAAGTTATTTTATACTTCTCAATGGCTCTCAAAATTCTTTCAAATTCAAATCTATCCCTGAAAACCACTGTTTCACCTATTGAAAATGCCCTCGCTAACATAAATAACCCAAACACGTGAAATAAAGGCACAGTGAAAAGCGATAATGGATGCAGTTCTTCCTGTTCTTGTGGGGTTTGTCATAGGTGATAATACCCACCAGTCAATGCAATTATGTTGAGGTGACACATCAATATATCAACAGTGCTTTAAACAGAAAAATGAAAATCTTGATACATGTCTAAGTATGAAGTTTAAGATAGTGCTATCACTTTGTTCTTTCGATCCCTTAGGATTTGAATACTTAGAATAAAATTAGGTTCTTCTAAGTCTCTAAACTGTTGGATTAATCACAGTTTAATCGATGGCAATGTTTTTACGTAATTTCTAATGAATAGAATGTCATCGACATATAGAATGAGAAAGACTACTTTTTCATCCTCTAAACTTTTGTAAACACAAAGTTCATCTACATTTTGATCAAACGATCAAATTTTTGATTCCATGAGCGGGATGCTTGCTTAAATCCATATATGGATTTAAACAGTTTGCAAACTTTATCCTCGTTTCCTTTAGCTATATATCTGGTGGGTTGCATCATGTAGATGCTCTCTTCAAGATAGTCGTTCAAAAACGCTATCTTGACATCTATTTGCCAGATCTTGTAATCGAGAGTTGCCGCAATGGATAGTAATATGCTGATTGACTTGATCATGACAACCGCATTTATTTTTCTCTTGTAGATCCACTTACACCCTATGAGTTTTATTATTTCTGGTAAGTCTATAAGTTCTCACATTGAGTTGGAATACATAGAGTCCATCTCAGCTTTCATAGCTATTTCCCAAAGCTTGAAATCAATGCTCTGCATCACTTCGTCATATGTGAATGGGTCATCATCTTCCTATTCGATAGACTTATTGTTTAGTACACTTCCATCAGATTGGAAGAAGCCAGGCCTATGAGAGACCCTTCCACTGCGACAAAGCTCCCTCTGTTGTTGATCGTTTGCAAGCCTACTATTAGGAGTTGGTTCTGGAACCGTTTCCATTGGGTTTTGTATATTTCCTAAAAGCTTATCAAGTACCTTTTTACTCTGAGGTTTGAATTCATTCATGTAACTTTCTTCAAGGAAAGTAGCATGGGTTGACATTATAACAATTTTCTTTTTAGGTTTATAAAACAAACCATTATTTGTTCCCTTTGGATATCTTACAAACATGCACAATTTTGTTTGTGAGTCCAACTTCTTCGCATCTTTATCCAATACGTGGGCTGGACATCCCCGAATCCTTAAATGTTTTAGACTTGGCTTTCTACCATACCACAATTCTATAGAGTTTTTGGTGCTGCCTTACTTGGTACAACATTCAGAATATAGTAAGCCATTTGTACCACATATCTCCAGAAAGAGATTGCCAACTTCGAATAACTTAACATCGAATGTACCATGTCTAGCAATGTTCGATTTCTTCTCTTTGCCATGCTATTCTATTGTGGAGTGCTCAGACGGTTAATTAGGATAGAATCTTATTCTCTATGAGGTACCCTAATAACTCACCAGATAAATATTCCTATCTCGATCAAACCAAAAGGATAAAAAACCACAGACAAAGATAAGTTCACTAAAATGGAAAAAATGAAAAGTACAAATATGGAGATAAAACTAAACCCTGAAACCTAAAATAAGAACCCTCAAAATGTAAACACAAAATTCTCTGAAAGCTTGTAAAAGTTAATACCTAATGGGTAATATATGTTATGTTACTAGGGTGGAAAAGTGTTTATTTATAGGTAAAATTCGTAGGTCAAATAATATTAAAATAACCTACACTAATCATACTTTGAATGAGACAAATAATTAGAATTTGATTGGAAGAAAAAAATCAAGAAAATTGCATAACACGTCGCCTCATTGGGATGCCCTTTATTGTGTCGTCGGGAGGAGACGTCTCTTCTCGTTGGGAAGTCGGTGGTCAAGTTGTCGGGATGACGTCTCTTCCTCGTTGGGACGTCAGCTCTCTTTCAACTAGAAAAACGTGTGGCATACTCCACAGTTAACGATGTTTGGTTGAGTAAGAAAGAGAGGAACCCGGGTGAGTCGAGGAGGACTGTTTCGAGTTTGAGAGATGGATGCTTGGAAGATGTCTTCGAGGTAGTGAATGAAATAACATGTTTACTGAGTTGGACCTGGCGAGTACTTTTAGACTCGAAACCGAGTGGGTTGGCTGGAGAAACAATGATTCCTAATGACATAAGAGCAAAGTAAAACGAAGGGATGTGAAACAACGGAGGGGAGAGAATGAATGCTACGTCATTTCGTGAGAGGGAAAAGTTCTTATTCAATGAGTAAGTCAGGGAATAGATTTGAGCAATGAATTAGGAGTAAGAAAGGATATGGTCGTTAGTAGTATTGACGATGAAAGTGGTGTCACCACCGACGGTGGCAGAGGCGTGCGAAGAGCTATAGAAGAGGGAGATAGCATATCAAGGGAGGGAAAAAGGCTGAGAAGGTGGCAGGAGAGGGACATGTGGTCTCAGATTGTGGAAAGTTTTCATTTGGGAAGAGAAATCGATGTTTGGATCTACAGTCGAACGTCAATGATTGGCGGCTGTTTCCGCCATTGTAGTGAACTTTTTAACTTTTTTTAGTCAATGTCATTTGCAGTGAGCTTTAATTAGGTATTTTGTATTTTTTGAAACAAATGATGACACTATTTTTTTCATCACATTTATTGACGGATTCAATTTTAGGATTTAATTATTCAATCCCTGTACTCATCAGACTTGAAATTTAGTTTTTATACTTTTATTTTTAAAATCTTAGTCCCTTTATTTGATCTGAGTTCAGCTGATAACATGCGAATAGATTTCTATTAAATTTGAATATGTTATATTTAACATTCAAATGTTTAATTTAAAATTAAACTTTAATTGATAACATATACTTAAATTTGATAGAAGTCAATTGATAATGTTATCAATTAAATTTTAATTTTAAATCAAGCAAACATATATGATAAACACTTGAATTTTAAAATAAAAAGATTAACTTTTAAACATTTAAAGAGTACATAAATTAAGAGTATAATTAGTTCACAATGATGTCTTAATGCTTATCAATAACAAGGTAAAGTTTTCGGGAACAAAATTGATCTTTGTTGAAAAGAGGTTGACTCTTTCTAAAGAAATATTCTAAGTGTCGTTCATTTGGAGCTGAGAGATTCCTCAATGATTCAATATTACCTTGGGTCAAACTGAAGATGCACGACTCGGTCCGACAAGTTGCTCACGCTTTGTGAACCTTGCTTCTGGCTCGAGCTTTTGACGGAGTTTAGAGCCACAATGCGACTCAACTTGAGGATGATACGAACTTGTTGAGAGGCCCATTAGCTCTAAACATATGACACTTTTCGAAAGAAGTTGACCTCCCTCAACATTGTTAATAAATTATAGTTTATGTACCAAATTGAAACTTCTAAAAATTGGAAGTGAATTTCAAGATGAAATAATTTTATTATTATCTTTTATCATTTTTGGTATTTTTATATCACCGTTAAGAAAATATTTAAAACCATGCTAATTATTTATGACTGATTCATAATTAAGTAGCATTAATTTTATTATAATTTGATAAAAAGAAATTAAGAATTACTTGTAACGACCTTAAAGTTAGTGGTGTTGGAAAGTAGGGTTTTGGGACCCCGTTTCCGTAAATCAAGTCGATAAATATTTACAATGTTGTAATATAGGTGAATTAATTTTTTGGATAAGTATTTTTTGCTGAAGTAATGACTAATTAGGGTTTAGGGGCTAAATTGTAAGGATTCACCACTTTAGATTTGTTTAAATTGACTAAAGGCTGGAGGACTTATATAGAAATTAAACGAAGGATTAAAATAATAATTATACCATCTTTAAATAATAGTGGACTGTAGGTAACTATATATTTGTTATGAAAATTTTAACTTAATTAAAATTATAAAGTAAAATAGTAATAAAACTAGCGTAGTGGAGAGAAAGAGAAAACATTTTCTCTTTATCATCTTCATGCAGCCAATTCTCTATTGTAAGAGGGAAGAAACTTTCAGCCATTAAGGATTTCAAACTTCAACCAAAAATTGGTTAGTTCAATTTAGTCTTTTCTTGTAAATTTTATATTTTTTAGATCATGGGAACTTAATCTAGTTAACCATATGTCTTGATTCGTTAAACTGTTAAAGTGTTGAAAGTTCCAATAGTTGAGAATTGAAAGTTTTAGATATTAAATTGATAGATTTTAAGCTTAGAGGTGAAAAATGACTAAATTGTGAAGCTAATTGGTAGTTTCATACATTAGGGCCAAACCGAATAAATTTTAAAATTGATTATTGAATTAAGAAATAAGAGGTCCCTCATGGATTATAGTAAAGTCGATTCAATTTGGAGCTTTATATAGAAAGTTATGTTAGTCCTAATTTTAGGAACTAAATTGAATAAAATGCAAAATTTGTATAAATTTACAATTGAATGTGAATATGGTTGATTATTGATAATATTGTATTTTTATGTTATCCGTAACTAATGTCGACCTGGATTCCTTAAGGGGGAAAGGAAAAACTAAATCTTTTGATTAATAGCTCGGAGTTTATGACTTGTATTTCTATAATTCAAACTACTTCAATTGCTACATTTATAATCTGTTTTGAATGGTAAGATTATGAGGTGAGTTGGAATTGAAATTGAGTAATTGTTACTTATTAACTGGTCGGCCAGAGTCGGATATAGTTAGCATGCCATAAGATAGATTGAGTATGGGTTACTTCAACTATGAGTCGATGAGTGTTGGGCACATTTTTATTTCGGTTATGCCGATTAGCTCAAGACACAATTTATTTACTTCATACTTGTCAGATTAAGCACTAAGTGTCAAATTAGTGTGATTGGTTCGATCCATATATCCATTCGAATCCGAGTCAAGTTAATAGGGAATTAAAATGTGAAATAGTTAATGATATACAAAATGATCTTTATTATGAAAGATTTTGTACATTGAACTTTTAAATCCAAAATATTTGGATAGAATTATGTTAAATTAATGTAATTGATTTGGGTTACATGATGTTATGGTATATTATAACTTGTTATTTAATGTTGATTTTAATACATATGAATTACATGTTGCAATTCATTTTAGTATGCATTTTATAGACTAAATTATAGAATTACCATTGAGTCCATATTCAGTGTAATACCCCTATACCAGGTTCAATCATGCAGACCCGGTATAAGACTATTACATTTGGTGCCAAAACAATTATGGCCAGATACTGTTTAATTAAAACATTTGTATATAATATTTTAACTTACCAACCATTTTTGCTCACTTATTTATTGTTTATTAATTCATTCCATATATATCAAAATACTTCAAGTAACTGAAAATAGATAAAATTTCAAGAACTTACATTTTAATCCCTATCACATGGGAACACCTTTGAACTACATATGTACATGCCATTTTAATACAAAATATAGTACCTACTTTTGTAGCCCTTGAGGATATGATGAGATGAGAGATCTTCTAGTTGGACTTCTCTTCTAGTCTAATTGTACCTACGCGTTAAAATAAACGCGTTAAGCCGGTGAAGGCTTAGTAAGCACCACAAGAATAATTAAATAAGTAAATAATCATAACAAAATATTTTAAACTCATTCAATTATTACATATCGACTCACATATAAGTTTCTTCAACTATGCCTTGCTTTAATAAAATTTAACTTATCTTTTGTAAGGTATAAATCTTACCTTAACACATCAGTAATTCACTTTTGTTCTCAATTCACATTCTTAGCCCAAAGTAGACTTTATAGAACACACGGATATACGGAACAAATACAGAGGTGCATTATGATGCACAAGTGAATGAGAGCACCAATGTGCTAATAATCGAGAGCACCGACGTGCTAATAATCGAGAGCACCAACGTGCTAATATCGAGAGCACCGACGCTAATATCGAGAGCACCAACGTGCTAATATCGAGAGCACCAACGTGCTAATATCGAGAGCGCTAAAGTTCCTTAATGGCATGCCACTAATATCTCAAGTAGTTCTAAATTTCGTCTACTTGGGCATTAAAGCTGAATCCCATATATTTAAATAATTCACATAAATAATTCAAAAGGATAAATAACAATAATTTAAAATTCTTGTAGTACTTACAGCAAAAGGTTGAGGTGATATAAATTCTTCTTCCTTCACTCCTTAACCTTCTCTTTTCCTTTTCTTCAATTTCATATAAACATATAACATTTATATGTTAAAATAATCAAATAATTTCCTGTACTATTTAATAAAATAGACATGTATTTTATGATAAATTCAACCTTTCTTACTTTTGCTCACACTTCAATTTAATCCTTTACTCATGAACTTATTCAAAGCTGTCCTTTTGTGTCATAGTCACAAAATTATTTATTTCAGAGCTACAAAACTCCAAATGAAGAATCGTAAATTTTCCTGAAATTAGACTCACATATATTCATACCATAAAATTTTCAGAATTTTTAGCTTAGCCAATTAGTACAGTTTATTCATCAAAATCAAACCTATTCTGCTGTCTGGAAGTTCTGACCCTTCTTCACTAAAAATTAATTATCTCTTCATACAGAATTCATATGATGTTTCCGTTTATTTATATTGAAAATAGACTCATTCAGGATTCTAAACATATAAATTTAAGCCCTAATTATTTTTCTCCATTTTTTATGATTTTCCAAAGTCAGAACAGGGATCTCGAAATCACTTTGAACCAGTCTTACAAAAATCTAAATATCTAAAATACAGAATTCCTTTGCTTTCTCTGTTTCTTTCATATGAAACTAGACTCAATAAGCTTTAATTTCATATCTCATTCAGCTTCTAATTCCACTTCTACGATTTTAGTGATTTTCAAAGTTAGTCTACTGCTGCTGTCCAAACTGTTTTAGTGCAAACTATTTATTACAACTTTTCCCTAAGCTTTCAATAAATGATAATTTCGTCCCTGCTCAATTAACTTCTCCGCTGAGCTGATTTTTCTCAATAAACACTTTATTCTATTACTTTAAACTACTTTATAATCTTTGGGAATCAGAATTTTAATAATAGACTTTAATTCCAAACATTTTCACAATTTAATTCTTAAAATCAATTTCTAACCAGATATTCCATTAATTAAACCCCTAATTCATCAATTTGATCCACATAGCTCATGTTTAAAAATCTAAGAATTTCCAGAATTTCAACTTAATTCAACAAAGCTTTGTTCTAAAACTTATAAAGCATCAAAATTAAAAGAGAATGGCTAAATTGACTTACCAATTAAACATCCAAGCTTTAAACCATCAAGTTCTCCTTTTTCTTTCTTGCCCATTTTCTTCCCCTGCTCTCTGTTTCGTTTGCTTCTCTGTTTCTGTTTCTATCTTTTTTTTTTTCTTTAGTTTGTTTTTATAATATAATATTATAATAATATAATATAATATAAATATATAATATAATAACATACTTTAAAAATCTCAGATTTTTCATACTTAACCGCCTCAACTTTATAAAATGGCATAATTGCCATTTTGGTCCTTTATAATTTATTTTAATCTATAATTCAACTTTTACACCTTTTTCAATTTAGTCCTTTTCATTTAATTTCCTACCCAAACGTTAAAATTTTCTAACGAAAGTTTAATACTACTTTACTAACATCTTATAAATATTTATAAAAGTATTTCTTATCATATAAATATTCATGCAAATATATTGAAATAAATTTCTATTTAAATCGGATTTATGGTTTTGAAACCATTATTCGATAACCTTGAATTTAGGCCATTACAACTCTCCCCTTTAAGGATTTTCGTCCTCGAAAATCTTACCAAGAAAGAAGTTTGTATATTGTTTCCTCATTGCCTCCTCTAGTACCCATGTCACTTCCTCAATCCTGCTTTTGCCACAATACTTTTACCAAACTTTTTTTTTTTATTTCTAAGCTCCTTTGTTTCGTGCCAATATCTTGATCGGTTCTTCATCGTAACTCATATCCGATTGAATCTCCACTTCTATCGAAGAAATAACATGTGAAGGATCCGACCGATATCGTCGTAGCATAGACACACGAAAAACATTATGGATTCTATCAAGTTCGTGGTAATGCCAACCGATGTTTAACGGTCCAATTCTTTCTATGATATCATATGGCCCAATAAATCTTGGACTCAATTTACCCTTTCGATCGAACACGAGAACTTTCTTCCAAGGGACACTTTCAGAAATACCTTGTCACCGACCTTTACTTTTTCTTCTTTTTTGGATCAAATCAACCCCATGTATCTTCTTTTCATTAAACTCTGTCCAATATAACAGTGTTCTACATTTTCTACCATACAAAGCTTCATACGGAGCCATTTTAATACTGGACTGCTAACTGTTATTATAAGCAAATTCAATCAAAGGTAGATACCTCTCCCAATTACCTTCGAACTCTAGTATACAACATCGGAGTATATCTTCCAATACCTGAATTACACGCTCAGATTGGCCATCTATCTGAGGATGAAATGCAGTACTGAAATACAACTGAATACCCAAAGCTTCTTGTAATTTATTCCAGAAACGAGACGTAAATCGGGATATCCAATATAATGGAGACATGCACTCTATGTAGCCTGACAATCTCAGATATATCTGATTTAGCGGTTTATCTAAAGAATAATTTATATGTACCGGAATAAAGTATGCTGATTTTGTCAATCGGTCAACAATCACCCAAATAACATCTCTTTTTTTTTCCTCGGAGATAATGGTAACCCCGATACAAAATCCATAGTGATTCTTTCCCATTTCCATTCCGGTATAGTAATTAGCTGAAGTAACCCGAAGGTACTTGATGTTCTGCTTTGACCTATTGACATATCAGACATCTTGATACAAACTCAGAAATATCACGTTTCATACCTGACCACCAGTACATCTTCTTCCTAAATCTAACCAACTCTCTCTCGAATTATCCATCAATTTGCGAATGAAAAGCTGTATTGAAATCGAGTTAAGTACTCAATAATTTCCTGTAATTATTTTCAGAACCCTAAGGTGAACTACAATCTCGATCAGAAATTATCAATACTAGAATATCATGAAATCTTACAATTTCTGGAATGTACATCTCCCCAACTTTCTGAAGCCATCAATCAGTTCTGACTTTATAAATTAATTAACTATCACTCATAAAGCATTCTTATAAGTTATTCCGAAATCAGAAAGTGAACCGTAAACTGTAGATCTCTATCAAACATTTCGTAGATGATTCTCCATATAGTTTGTCAATTTTCATAGACTTATATCTCATTTTCATCCCAAAGTATCTTTACTAGCTGTAATAATTCTATAATCACCAATACCGGATATTCAACTAAAATTAATCCTTCATCAGACAATAGCAATCGAATATTTATTACTCACAGAGCGAACAATTATTTTCCCATTCAAATCATCTACAACTATATTTATTTTTCCCCGATTCAGACTGAACCAGAACTGATGCTTCAATTATTAGAACTTCCATCTACTCAAAATTCTACTAGCATTGATTAGTCCATTTCAAACCTTGTGTCTTCCTGTAGTATTCTTATCATTGATATAGCTATCATAGAAAACACTTCCACAAATATTAAAAAGAAATCCCAACACTTCAAATTACCCTAAGTCCACAGTAATCAAATAGCTAAAGCCATAGTACTGTAATAGATCTCACATTTCAATAATATAAATGGATCAATACTTCAACTTCAATGGTGCTTTAAAATAGAAGAAGAAATCCAAGAGTAGTCTCAATAATAACCAGTATAATAATACAACTTTTATAATCTAAGATCCATATCACCGAGCTCCCATAACTGAACCAAGATTTATAACAATAATATATATTTACCTTCTATCAATGAATACCCTTTCACAGATGAATCATATTTGATAGATAAGATCAGACTATAAAATAATAAGAAAACCAATATAATGAAATCCCAGATGTGGCATAATGAAATCCCAGATGTGAAGCTATATTGAATTTCCGAGAATAAAAACCACATTCAATGATAAAGAAATCGATAATATTCCAAAGAAAAACCAGAAGAAGAATACCATTTATCCTCACTAGAAACGATTGTGATAAAGATAATGCAAATTGCGTATATGTACTAGAATATCAACCGGTAGAAATAGAAAATAACTTCATATGAATCTGATCATTAAGTCTTCTATCTAACAAAACAAATTAGAAAATCCAAAGAAAAATAGAGCAGTACCGATCAGGAATCAACCAGAACTTCCATTTTAACGTTATGATTCCAAATTTTCTACACAATAAAAATCACATCCTAACGATTGCATAGACCTCAAGATAAAAAGAACATATAGAATACCCATATAGAATACCCGAAGGGATCATTGTAAAATACCCAACTATAGCAAATTGTGTTCAAATATTTCGCAATTCCATTACTAATCATTAACATATATAATCATTAACAGTCCCATATCATTCACTTCACTCACAAAGCTTATTCAAAAGAAATTTTCAGTTAACTTATTCTGTAGTTACCATATCTGAATAAATCAATTTCTGATATATGACTTCTTCCTTTAATAGTAGCACTGTGTATTCCCCAAATAATTTTCAGAAAAGAAATCAGATAAATTCACGTTCATATTCAGCAACAGACATGTGGTTCTGCTTCAAATCCAGAAATTCTCTTTTCTTCTTCACAAGATAAGGTTGACTCACATATTTCTTTTTAATTTAGATACAAAGGAATTCCAATTAATTTTCTCTGCAGAATGGATATTCGTGATAGTATTCCACCATTGGTAAGCTTCACCCTTTAATAAAAATACTGCACATTTTAACTTTTCATCCCTTATATACTGCAATTCTTCAAATATTCTTTGACTGTTCTCTAACCATTCTTCAGCCTCAGCTGGGTCATCATCTTTCTTTCCTTTAAACTCTTCAGTTCCACACTTTTGAACTAAATCATTATAATTCCTATCAATTTCACTATAAATATAACTGTACTAATAAGGGTAGAGATCGTAAGGCCTCATAATTTAGATTCATGTATATACTCATATAACAAAACATTTATCATTTCTTACTTACTATAAGACATTTATCCACATCTTTTCAAATTATGTTTCATCATAAGTAACATTTTACTTAATTATTTGAACATCACTTTCGAATTATCAAATTATTTCGATTGGGAAACATTCTTTCTTTAACATTTCCTCTTTCTATACTAAGAGGAAGCCAACTCAATTTTATCAAATTCATAAATTCCAAAGATACATCACAAAATCGGTATCTTTTATTCTTTCAAAAGACATCTTTAAGTTTCTACAATATTCATAAATTACACAATTAAATAACTAAACCTCATCTCATCACATCAATTTATAAAATGGCATGTACAAATAGACTCATACTCTAACCCAAGAATTCGAAAACCTAGGCTCGATACCAATAAATGTAATACCCTATACCGGGTTCAATCATGCGACTGTGTATAAGACTATTACATTTGGTGCCAAAACAATTATGGCAGACATCGTTTAATTAAAACATTTGTATATAATATTTTAACTTACCAACCATTTTGCTCACTTATTTATTGTTTATTAATTCATTCCATATATATCAAAATACTTCAAGTAACGAAAATAGATAAAATTTCAAGAACTTACATTTTAATCCCTATCACATGGGAACACCTTTGAACTACATATGTACATGCCATTTTAATACAAAATATAGTACCTACTTTTGTAGCCCTTGAGGATATGATGAGATGAGAGATCTTCTAGTTGGACTTCTCTTCTAGTCTAATTGTACCTACGCGTTAAAATAAACGTTAGTTCGGTGAAGGCTTAGTAAGCACCACAAGAATAATTAAATAAGTAAATAATCATAACAAAATATTTTAAACTCATTCAATTATTACATATCGACTCACATATAAGTTTCTTCAACTATGCCTTGCTTTAATAAAATTTAACTTATCTTTTGTAAGGTATAAATCTTACCTTAACACATCAGTAATTCACTTTTGTTCTCAATTCACATTCTTAGCCCAAAGTAGACTTTATAGAACACACCGGATATACGGAACAAATACAGAGGTGCATTATGATGCACAAGTGAACAGAGAGCACCAATGTGCTAATAATCAGAGAGCACTGACGTGCTAATAATCAGAGAGCACCAACGTGCTAATATCAGAGAGCACCGACGTGCTAATATCAGAGAGCACCAACGTGCTAATATCAGAGAGCACCAACGTGCTAATATCAGAGAGCGCGCTAAAGTTCCTTAATGGCATGCCACTAATATCTCAGTAGTTCTAAATTTCGTCTACTTGGGCATTAAAGCTGAATCCCATATATTTAAATAATTCACATAAATAATTCAAAAAGGATAAATAACAATAATTTAAAATTCTTGTAGTACTTACAGCAAAAGGTTGAGGTGATATAAATTCTTCTTCCTTCACTCCTTAACCTTCTCTTTTCCTTTTCTTCAATTTCATATAAACATATAACATTTATATGTTAAAATAATCAAATAATTTCCAGTACTATTTAATAAAATAGACATGTATTTTATGATAAATTCAACCTTTCTTACTTTTGCTCACACTTCAATTTAATCCTTTACTCATGAACTTATTCAAAGCTGTCCTTTTGTGTCATAGTCACAAAATTATTTATTTCCAGAGCTACAAAACTCCAAATGAAGAATCGTAAATTTTTCCTGAAATTAGACTCACATATATTCATACCATAAAATTTTCAGAATTTTTAGCTTAGCCAATTAGTACAGTTTATTCATCAAAATCAAACCTATTCTGCTGTCTGGAAGTTCTGACCCTTCTTCACTAAAAATTAATTATCTCTTCATACAGAATTCATATGATGTTTCCGTTTATTTATATTGAAAATAGACTCATTCAGGATTCTAAACATATAAATTTAAGCCCCTAATTATTTTTCTCCATTTTTTTATGATTTTCCAAAGTCAGAACAGGGGATCTCGAAATCACTTTGAACCAGTCTTACAAAAATCTAAATATCTAAAAATACAGAATTCCTTTGCTTTCTCTGTTTCTTTCATATGAAACTAGACTCAATAAGCTTTAATTTCATATCTCATTCAGCTTCTAATTCCACTTCTACGATTTTTAGTGATTTTTCAAAGTTAGTCTACTGCTGCTGTCCAAACTGTTTTAGTGCAAACTATTTATTACAACTTTTCCCCTAAGCTTTCAATAAATGATAATTTCGTCCCTGCTCAATTAACTTCTCCGCTGAGCTGATTTTTCTCAATAAACACTTTATTCTATTACTTTAAACTACTTTATAATCTTTGGGAATCAGAATTTTAATAATAGACTTTAATTCCAAACATTTTCACAATTTAATTCTTAAAATCAATTTCTAACCAGATATTCCATTAATTAAACCCCTAATTCATCAATTTGATCCACATAGCTCATGTTTAAAAATCTAAGAATTTCCAGAATTTCAACTTAATTCAACAAAGCTTTGTTCTAAAACTTATAAAGCATCAAAATTAAAAGAGAAGGGCTAAATTGACTTACCAATTAAACATCCAAGCTTTAAACCATCAAGTTCTCCTTTTCTTTCTTGCCCATTTTCTTCCCCTGCTCTCTGTTTCGTTTGCTTCTCTGTTTCTGTTTCTATCTTTTTTTTCTTTAGTTTGTTTTTATAATATAATATTATAATAATATAATATAATATAAATATATAATATAATAACATACTTTAAAAATCTCAGATTTTCATACTTAACTGCCTCAACTTTATAAAATGGCATAATTGCCATTTTGGTCCTTTATAATTTATTTTAATCTATAATTCAACTTTTACACCTTTTCAATTTAGTCCTTTTCATTTAATTTCCTACCCAAACGTTAAAATTTTCTAACGAAAGTTTAATACTACTTTACTAACATCTTATAAATATTTATAAAAGTATTTCTTATCATATAAATATTCATGCAAATATATTGAAATAAATTTCTATTTAAATCGGATTTATGGTTGCGAAACCATTATTCCGATAACCTTGAATTTAGGCCATTACATTCAGCGTACGATTTTATTTTCCGTGCGCAGGCTAAGAACCATTCGAGCAACTTTTTCAGCATCCAATTATAGAATTACGTGTTTTGTTATTTATAAAATTTAAATTATTTTACTATTATATAATTTTTTTTATAAATTTGTTATGAACTTTATATATATATTTGCCATGCCAACATTGTTAAAACCAATATTTTTTTAAAAATAATTTGGCTATTTTGAAAAGTTAATGGTGAAATTTAATTAAAAAGGTTAATTATATAAATAGTCACCCAACTATGCTTGTGTTCCTGTTTTGGTCATCCTACTTTAAAAATTTTCAATTTAGGTGCTAATGTTTGAATTCATTCATGTTTTGATCACTTGTCATTAAATTGATAACCAAAAAGCCTTTTTCTAACTAATATAAAAAAAACATTTAGTCCTCAATACTTACATATTCTATCAATCGATCCCAAATCTAAATAATTCAATAAATTTAACCCTTCACATTTACAAATTTTATCAATTTAGCCTTCAAACTTCCTAACCAAAGCTTTCAACTTTTAAAACAATGGCATTCCACATCTATTAATTGTTTTGCTTATGGTTGAAATTATCCAATTCGATGCACACCTTTTTGTTTATATTTTAAGAAGTTAGTGTTAGAAATTAACTAAACACCATGAAAAATAATAGAAAATATAAATTTTAAAATATAACATATAATAAAATTATATAAATAATTTAACATTTGTAAAAAATTATGCTAGTCAAAATGAAATAATTATTTTTACAAATATTAAATTATTTATATAATTTCATTATATATTATATTTTTAAAATTTGTATTTTTATTATTTTAATGATGTTTTGTTAATTTCTATCACCAACTTCTTAAAATATAAACAAAAAGGGTTATAAACCAATTGGATAATTTTAACCATAATATAAAACAATTAATAGACATGGAATGCCTTTGTTTTAAAAGCTGAAAGTTTTGTTATGAAGTTTGAGGATCAAATTAATAAAATATGTAAATGTGAAGCGTTAGATTTATTGAATTATTTAGATTTAGAATCAAATTAATAGAATATGTAAGTATTGATGACTAAATGTGTTATTGTATTGGTTAGAAAAAGGCTTCCTATTATCAATTTAATAAAGGTGACCAAAACAGGAACAAACTCAAATGTTGGTGCCTAAATTAAAAAATTTTAAAGTTGGGTGACCAAAATAAGAACACAGACATAATTGAGTGACCATTTGTAAAGTTTAAACTAAAAATAAAAATTAAATTAATAAAAATATAAATATTAAAAATTAAATTTATTCTTATCCTTGTAAAAATAAAACCTGAAATTAATTAAGTAAAAGATATAATAGTAAACAAAATATAAAATTATTAAATATTATATCTTAGAAGTTAATTATGTTCAATTCTTCGAATCGATTTAACTTCTATCAAATAACATATATATAGTTAATAATTTTACATTAATGGCTTAATGATATTTTAAATTAACTTCTATCAATTTAACATTAGTCAAATTAATTATAGTTATTAGTCTATTTGATCAAATTTATTAGTTTAGGAGTTCAATTAGAGTAAAAACTTCATAAGAACTTAATTAATATTTTGAAAATGTTGGAGGAGAAAGATATCATTAAGCCTAAATTAATTATAGTTATTTTTTAATAATTTCATTATAAATTTTGATCATATATATTTTTTAATATAATGTCTGAAAATAATGCGATTCAAAGACATTTAAATTTATATCTTTCTCCGTTAACAATAATAACCATGCCAACAGAAATTGATTTTACTTTTAATTATTTTCTTAATATTTGGTTAAAAGAAACCATTACGTGGTAATTTTAAAACAAAAGATAAATAATTAGAAAATACCTGCACCAATAAAACACTGGGGAACTTCTCATTGAATCGCATAGCAATGTCCTTCCCAAGCGGCGCGCCGCCGCAGCGAAGCCCTTGAAGCGAGCTCAAGTCGTATTTTTTTGTCAAGTCCGATTTAACAAACGCCACCACAAGCGGCGGCGACACCGGCATGCCTGTAACCTTGTACTTCTCAACTGCTCTTAACATTTCTTCGAAATCAAACCTCTCCACCAAAACGACTGTATTACCTAACAGAACCACCGCCAACAACATAAAGAAACCAAACACGTGGAACAAAGGCACAGTGAAAAACGTCACCGACCGCGGCGGCTTCTCGTTACCTTGGCCTTGGTTCGTGTTTTGGTGATGAATCACCGTCATCATTGCGATTAGGTTTCGGTGAGTTATCATCACGCCTTTGACGCGGCCGGTGGTTCCTGAAGAATACAATATCGCAGCAGTGTCGGACTGGTTAACCTTTACACTTTTAGTGAGGCCGTTAACGATATTGGATTGAGTTAACAAGGAGAGAAACTCGGGAGAGTCGAGGAGAATAGTTCCGTGTGTAAGAGAAGGAATTTTATGAGAGGTTTCTGAAGTAACGAAGGCAACAACTGGTTTACTGAGTTGGATCTGGTGAGCGATTTCCGAGTTGGAACTGAGCGGATTTGCAGGAGAAACAACGATTCCTAATGACAACAAAGCGAAGTAAACCACGGGGATATGAATCGAAGGCGGTGAGAGAATGAAAGCGACGTCATTCTGGCAAAGAGAGTAACGTTGTTGCAAACAGTAAGCAAGGGAACGGACTTGAGAAATGAATTGAGAGTAAGATAGCGTTTCGCCGGTGGTTGTGTTGACGGAGAAAGTGGTGGCACCGTCGGTGAAAGTACTGTTGAAAATGGAGAAACAAAATTCGGCGGCGGAAAGCGGTTGATTGATTGGCGGCAAAGGGATGGGCGGTCTAAGGCAACTGTAAATTCCGGTTTGGCGACAAAATCCGGTTTTCGGATCCATTAAACGGTTTGAATCCCTTTCCGCCATCGAAATCGAAATGAAAGCTGATTTGAAATTCTTTTGGGAAATTTAAATTAGGATTTAGTGTACGTGGATGGCAATGATTTTGAAATAGTACGTATCCAAAATTGGGTGAAACTGGCTATCTGTGTATTAGTTCAAAATTCGCAATGATTTTGTGTATTGATTAGGACATTAAAAAGTTCATAGATTAGTTTTTTTTATTCTAACAATTTTTTATTAAATATGTTATAATAAGGGCTAAATGAGAAAATTTTATTAGGGTGAAATTAAATTATAATTTTCATGATAGTAAAAATGTAAATTTATTATTTTAATAATAAATGTTTTATAAATTTTAATGGATTAAATTAATATAACACCCCTATCCCATATTCATCGCCGGATTAGGGTTAAGGACATTACCAGAAAAATCAAAAACATTTACAGAAATTTCATACAACCATTCACCAAACACAAACATAGAACCCCTTAAATAGGTCATTGAGACCTTGAACATGCTTAGAAACAGGGTCGGGATTAAACTGAAACACATACAGAAATTCTCAGAAATTTAAAATTTTTCAAAGTTTCAGGGGATACACGCCTGTGTGGACAAAGCCGTATGCCTCCCACAGTTGCTAGACACCCCCGTGTGTCCTTCCCGTGGTCAAAATTGATTTTACTCCACGGCCACCAAGCACGCCCGTGTTGCTTGGCCGTAGTTGATTCTGACTTGGCTCCACGGTTATCAAACACCCCCGTGAGCTAAGGCCGTGTCTTCTTAGGCCATATACTGACTTCTTCACACGGCTACTAGGCACGCTCGTGTACCCTGGCAGTGTGCTCTTAAGCTAGCTACTGACTTTACCCCATGGTTACTAGGCACGCCCGTGTGCCACAACCGTGTGACATTATAGGCCATTTGCAATGCCAAAATGTCACCTACTTAGGTTCAAACCTACAAACCAATCATCCATACCTCTCATGCACATTTGACAACCAAGAACATGCCACAATATCCATTCAAACTATACCTTAAAAACCAATATCATCGATACCAAATTTACAAGAGCAAAGCTTACATGAACATAAGCATTATTCATCCATACTTACCCAAAAACTTAACCAACTCATATATTATCTAACCATGCCAAAAACATTCATCATATATCATCTTCATCATAGTAACATGTCAATTATAATTAGCCACATCTCATGACCAAGTTCACATCCCTTAATTATCCAAATAACTAGCCTATACATGCCATATTTAGTTATATACATTTCCAAAATGTACCAAAATAAGTTGAGTAGTGTGATGATGATCCTCAACGGTCCCGAGCCTTCAGTAGCTTTAACGATCTATAAAACAGAGAAAACACACATATAGAGTAAGCTTTCCAAAAGCTTAGTAAGTCATATACAAATAAACCTATCATGTAAAGCATATAAGCATATGGAAACATTGGCAAAATTCATATTCATAGCAAGTTCATTACATGTATGCTTAGACCCATTTTCTTGGCCATATTTGCCACATTCATCAATTCATAAATCTTATATACACATAGCTCTTTCATAACCATTCTTGTATCTTATTCACAATCTCATATTCAATCATACATTTCTTCAAATCAAAGCCACATAGTTACTTAACTTTTATACACACTTAGTGTACGTACCAAACGTACCTGAAACGAATATACGTTCACGTAAATGATCATAGCTCGAATTTGCCCGTTGAACCGATAGGAATCTAATAGGATACTCAGAAAGCTCGAAATAGTCGTATAATGCCAACATCCCAGATGAGGTCTTACGTGTACTCAAATATCGATGCCACTATCCCAGACAGGGTCTTACACGAATCAATACGATGCCGATGTCCCAGACATGGTCTTACACGTAAAGCTCATATCGATGCCAACGGCCTAGACGTGGTCTTACACGTAAAGCCCGTATCGATGCCAACGTCCCAGATGTGGTCTTACACGAAATCTCAAATCAACGCCAATGTCCCAGACGTGGTCTTACATGATAAAACAGAACAGATACGTATGTCATGACATAGTTAATCCTATCTATTCCTAGGTTTGTACGGAACTTATCGGATATCAACACTAAGTCAACCTTAACTCGAAATTCATGTACGGGTCATCTCATAAGCATTCATAGTTAACAATAGTCATATGATCATACACAGTTTAAAACAAATACATTTATTTGCATAATGACTCACCTCAGATTCGATTTTATGGAAATGGAAATGGCTACTCGGTTATTTTCGCTTTCTCGCGATCTAATTCCGTTTTCCTCGGTTCTTGATCTATACATATTCAGAATTAACTATTTTATTCACTAATTCATTCAATTCAATCCAAGCGCACACATTTAGGGCTATTTGTAATTTAACCTTTACATTTGTACAAATTATCAATTTAGTCCATTTTTCTCAAAACATCAAATTCACAAAATCATCATATACTCATGCTTAGCCGAATGTTCATACATCTCATACAAGCCCATATTTTCCATCAAATTTGTAATTTAGTCCCTCAAGTTACTATTTTCTCAATTTAGACCCCAACTAGCTAAATTCATCAAAAATTCATGAACAAAGTATGTTCATCTAGCTCAAATCTTTCATTTAACAACTAAGCTCATCATAAAACTTAACATATCCTCAATGGTATATCTCACAAACATCATCAATACACAAAATTGAGACATGAGCTTGATAGTAGACTAAGCAACAATCTCAAAAACATAAAAATCATCAAAATCTAAAGTTGAAACATACCTTAATCAAGCAATTTAATGGCTGAACCTAGCTCAACTTTCTTCTTTTTTCTTTCTTTCAATATTCGGTGATAATAAGAGATGATAACTGTAAGGCCCAATCAAATCAAAGCCCAAAAGGCCCAAAATAAAAAACAAATCAGAAACCCTAAGTCAGGGGCTAAGAGCCCTTGCGCCGCACGCCGTTCGCCAGCAATCCCAATGCCGCATCGTGCGCGCCCCCAACACCAGCCCGTGCACACGTACCTGCGAGAAAAAGGGAACACAACAGCACAACGGATAGGCAGACTAGAGTTCTAGTTGTTTTGATCTACCCAAAAGGCTATAAAAAGCCAGATCGAATCTATAATATAGACCCTTTTTTTTGGGACGTAAATAGAAGAGAAAAAAAAAATCAAATCTCAGATACAAACAGAAAATTCTTCAAATACATACTAGAATACGAAAGGTTATTTCTTTTTTATTTTTGTTTTCTGTATTTTCTTTTCAGCTTTTTTCTTTTAAATTTTCTACTTTTTTAAAAAATCATAAAAAAAAAAACTAACCTTTTAAACTTTCGCTAAACGTAATCTAAATGATTTAATAATTTTCATTTTAATTATTATATTTTTAATCGTTAGATAAAGGGCTACGCAGTGAACATAAAGCCAAAAAATAAACAGGTTAAAATATGTAATTAATCCTTATATTTGTATAGAATTTGAGATGCTTTCATTATTTCTTCCACAACATTTATTATTATTAATTAGTTCTTTAATTTTTAAAACTGCCTTGGCATGAAAATTGATTAATATAATTTTAATATATTAAAAAGACATTCGCTTTAGTTTCCATCACATGAAGATTTTATTTCTTTCAAGAAATATTATTCAAAATTTTAAATAACATTATAGGTGAATATTTAGTACATCGATAATATTACTTTTTATTCCACGAGTAAATTTAAAATTGTCATATATTTTGTTTTTCTTATATTTATTGCATATGAATTAATAAATTTTATAGTTTTAAAAATATTTTTAATTTTTATTAGTGCAAAACTTACATATATAGTTCTTATTGGTAATAAGTAATAAAATATTTTCATAAAATATATGTTTATACTTATATTAAGTCATTGAGTTAATGTATGAGTCAACAATTTAATTAAAATATTATTAAAATATTTTTTATATACAAAATTAACGAGTTATGTTAGAGCCTTTTCTCGATTTTATACAATAATAAAATAATTCATGGTACATTTTGAACTCATGATAAAATAAGGTTTTTATTTGGATAAACCAAAGTCTATTTTCAATATTCGCCACTATAAGAAGATTATATGTGCTCATATATATATATATATATATATAGTTCTATAATTTAGATAAACCATTAGATAGAGAATGATTAATGAGTTCCTCCTCAAGATCTTCCTCACGGAGTTTTCAGTATTGACTTTATAAAAGTAACTCGTCGGATCTTCTTGTAGTGCAACTCGCAAATGTTGAAAAATCGGCTCGGCATCACGACTTTGCCTAAAGAAAAAGAAACATATTATTTGTGGTGGTGTTTTAGAAACATGCCTGCTTTTGCAATGAAATCCATGACTTGTGCCTCGTAATGTTACTTCCGTGGTTCCCGACTACATATGCCATGGGAATCGCCTCGCTTCTTCATCCAAATTTTTGATCAATCGATGTGAGATTTATGATAATCGAGTTAAAGAACACGTGATAATATAAATATATATATATATATTATATAAAATATTACGTCGGAATCACCGCAAAGATCAACAATTTTGGATGGGAAAGAAGTAAATGTTCCAATTCAAATTTGAGGGACTCGATTTTGGTTTTCCATACAATGACGTTGATTGTATTGTCCAAAAGGTTTAAAACCAACGAGTCCAACCAATTTATTTGTCATGTCTCGTCGGTTTTTAATCAATTGAATCGAGAATATATCTCAGATCGTACACTCATATTCAAGTTAGGGGAATGGGAAGAGGGCAAGCAACGACTCCCTAAAATGGGAGTTGCTACTTTTGATCTCAAAATTCATAAAATCCTAGATGGTAAAATTATAATTTGGTCTTTAAAAATGCTAAAATTTTGATTCGAGTAAAATTGTATTTTAACTATTAAAAATATATAATTTAATCTTGAGTCCTTTGAAAAAAATAATGAGCAGATTACCTTAAATCCAAAATTCATAAAATCTTAAATTAATATATGATAAAATTATAGTTTTATCCTTAGAATGTTAGAATTTCGATTTAATCCTTTTCAAAATCATAAAATTATAATCCAATATAAGGATGAAATTTTAATAAAAAACCTCGAGCTCCTCTAAAGTAATTTCTAGTTTCCCTTTGAGGTTAAGTAACCTAAGTCAGAAAGTAAATGATGATTTACCGAAAGGCTTTGTATTTGATCAATTCTTTCAACCTATCGACAACGTAGAGAAACCCTTCGAATCAAAATAACAAATGTCACCGCTTTTTAACCACCTTCCGAGTCTAAGGTTTCTCATGTTGCCTTCTCATCACCTACATAACCTATATATATTCACAAGTGAATTTTATAAAATGTCCGAAAAATTAAGGGTGTGTTTAATTGAGTAAAAAAGTAAAGAGATGAAAGGAGAGTGGAAAAGTAGAAGAAAAAATAAAATTTTGAGTATACTTAGTAGCAAAGAAAAGTGAGAGGAAAGAAAATAAGAGATATGATAATTTTCTGTCGTAATGTATCAAAATTAGCCCTTCCAAATTGAAATGACGAGGGAAGAAAAAATAAGAAAAATATTATGTTAATTCAAAATCATTCATTTTTTATATGTTTTATTTCCTCATAAGGAGTAACCAATAGCATAAACTAACTACTTTTTAAATCTTTGTCTTCTTTTGTGGTTGCGAATTCACTGGCTGTTTTTTAGAAGAAATCTTTGTTTCTCGTCAAGTAAACCTCTAATTCAATAATAAATAACAATAATAGATTATATAATCTTTGTTTTTCTTTCTTTCCTTCTAATTGGTGTTCTAAACACCATTAACATTATAAAAGTGAGATATTAAATACTACGTGTATGAACTTGTTGCAACTAAGTCGGGACTTCTAATGGGTATATTTGTTGGGATTTTTAGCCTTGTCTCAAAATTTTTCTCCTTTGTTTCCTTTTTCACAGAACCTTGCCTTTGTTTCCTTTTGCTTCTAAATGGAGTCTCGTGAGTACTGAGTTTTCTTTCTTCGATTTTACAATTTCTAAGCTTATCCCAAATTGAGTGTTTCATTTTAGAGTTTGCTAGTGGTTTTAGGTTTTGCAGTTTATACCGCTATTATTTTGAAATACTTTTGTGGTTATGGCTTTGTTTCATTACATATGTACGCTATTGCGAGGAATATCGAGCTTTCATTGGCCATTCTACTTTTGGGTGTTGGAATTGCACTGTGACTAATCTGCACTCAATATCCCGGTTCTATCCTTTCTCTGTGGCAGTTGTTACTCTTTTATATATTGTCTTCTTTGAAGTTTTCAAGGTTTACACTTGGCAATCGTTGCACCTCGGTTTATTGGTTAGTTTCTTGAAATATAATTTCACTTTTTGAAAACTTTGATTTTGATTTTAAATTTATTATTGAGTTTTCATTATTTTATTTATTTACTTTAGTTTTGATTTGTTATTTTTAATGTATTTTCGTTTTTGCCATTTGAAGTAAATGGGTGGCTACTAATCAAACATAATTGTTATATGTAACGTAAAAATAGTGTATCTTTTTTCGTTGCTGTCCAATTACTTAAAAATTTCTATTGTTTCTTGCAAAGTAGATTTGGATGTTATTCTTGCTTTTTTTTTATCTTGTTGAAGCCCTGCTCGTGTAATCGCAATTTGAATTGTTTATTTGCTGGAAATTGAGATGTTTTATTGCTATAACTGAGGTCTACAAATGTTGTTCATTGAGGTGTTTAAATTGCTGCAAATTGATCATTTTAAATGCTGTAAATTGAAGTTTTAAAGTGTTGTAATTGAAGTATTTAAATTTTGTGAATTGAAGTGTTAAAGTGCTGCAAATTTATGCATGTTTAAATGCTGTAAATTGGGATGTTAAAGTGTTGTAAGTTGAGGTGTTATAGTGTTGTCCTTATTATATAACTTATGTGGCTCAAAAATGATGGTGCCCAAGGTTTATCACGTTGTTTATTATTTTTCGAAGTTTTTACTTGATTTATTTCCTTTTTTTAACATGGTTTTGTGTTCAATCTTTATTTTTGTTTCTCTACTATTGTTGTTATTGTTTTCTTGCAGTGCTTTTTATTGGCAAGATTGAAAAAGTTAAATGACGAAATATATGTTTTTTCTGGTTATTATTTTTCTGCTTGTGATAATGATCTTGTTGTTAATCAAGAGTTTTTTGGTTTTTAGACATCTTGTAAACCTAGCATCATTTATCAATAAGAATAAGCATTTAGCCAAGATTAGCAAAGTAGAAAGTAGAGGACTATATGACGCTTCGCCTCGAACATATCAAAAAAAGACAAGATGGTAGCATACTTTTAACATTTAGATGTTGTTTCGAGTAAGATATGAGATCCGATATTTGCTTGAACACGGTTTGTAGTTAGAGACACTTCGGGTTTGAGAATGACATTTGTCTCTTTGTGATTCTTTGATATAGGGTGGTTCGGTTATGTTTGGGGTGTGCGTTTGAAAATGTGAGGATGGAAGATGTTGCTAACCCTATCATTATTGATCAATTCTATCGTGATTCACCAACAACTCGCCAAAACCTGTGTGTAATCCAAGTTACTCAAGATTCGTATGATGATTGCATTAGAGTCCCGATTCTTGAAAGAGTCTCTCATCCAATTAAAATCGCTCACATGAATTCATTGTTCTTCTTTTATTTGTTAGACATCAACAAATTCAAATAAGCAAGATTGTATACCAAACATTAGTGGGACAACGAAAAGCAAGCAAGCAATGAAGTTTGCTGCGTAATATTGTTCCTCAGAGCAATTTAGTCCTAAGCAATGTAAACTTGAAGAAGAAAGATGGCACAGTTGAGACTCATCGCAACTCGCACAAGGCTTAGGCTACAAGCTTATAAATTAAATATTTGCCATTACCAAGATCCCGCATATCAATTTGCAAAATTGGGTGTGTTGAATTGAGGCTGTAGCATTAGAAAACAAATTCATCTTGCGATATTTTGCTTTTTTTAAAATTCTTTTTGAATATTGTTTGCTATCGATTTTTTTGGTTTAAATGTTATGGGTTGAAAATGTTTAATTTTACTATTTTTCTCTTAAATTTTTATAATATTTTAATCTTATTCTTTTTAATAATATTTTATTTTTTATTTTTCATGACTTTTAGCGGTGTTTTCAAAAAAGCCGCTAAAGGTTATGCTTTAGTATGCTTTAAAAAGCGTCGCTAAAGGTCAAGTTTTTACAAGGTCCTTTAAGAAAACGTCGCTAAAGGTCATGCTTTTAGTTGCGTTTAGAAGAAAGTGCCGCTAAAAGCCTCGACTTTTAGCGGCGTTTTTTAAAGCCGCTTAAAAGTCATGATCTTTAGCGTTTTTGAAAAAGCGCCATTGAAAGTCATGATCTTTAGCGGCGTTTTTTGGAAAAGCGCCACTAAAAGTCATGATCTTTAGCGTTTGTTTTTCATAAACGCGTTAAATTTTAAGTGAGTTTGTTTTAGTGACGTTTTTGCGGCATGACTTTCTTGATTCATTTAATAACTTTGTTGATACATATTCGGCTCAATTTCAGTTCATCCAGAAGAACACGCTAGGCATTAGCCCAAATCACACACACACCAAGATTAGGCCCGCTGGACTCAAGGTCCGAAAATCAAAACACCAAGATTAAGCCCGCTAGGCAATAAGCTCGAAATATGTCACCCAGATGAGGCTCGCTAGGCGTAAAGTCCGATATAAATCATGGCACAAGGCACGCTAGGCTCAAGCCGAAATAATAATATAATCAATCCATCAATTTACATTTCTCAACACTATCATCAATAACGAATCTTATCCACATATTACATTCACATATCACAACGAACATAGTAATTCATATTGCATTTACCAAAACACATCCAATTCAATTTAAGGTCTTTACATTTGCTAAAACATATACTCATGCTCAATTTTATCAACTAACTTCATTAAACATATTCATAATTAATTCTTTAATATAATTTAGCTTAAGGACTTACCTCATTGTCGACGGACCTATAAATCACTATTCGATAACCTTTGTCTTTCCCCGATCCAAACTGCGTTTTCTTTGTTCTTGATCTAAACACATTAAAATTTAGCTCATTCAAGTACATTTCATCTCAATTTAGTCCTAAGCACATAAATAGGAAAATTACTATTTTACCCCTACTATTTCACATTTTTACAATTTAGTCTTATTTGCATAAAACACAAAATACACAAAATTTCTCAATACTACTCAAGGGCGAATATATATAAGGACTATATAAGTCCATTTATTTCATTTATTTTGCAAATAAGCCCTCTAAAAATTTATTTTACAAATTAACCCTAAATACTCAATTTCTCCAAAACTTCCAATACAAAATATACTAATCTTTAACATATCTTTAATATAAAATCATAAAACATCAAAAACCACAAGAACATAGCATTGGCCGAGATCAAGCATGCTTATTTTTAAAAATTCAAACACGGGTCAGCTGCGATTCGAAGCAACGATCTCAAAAACGTAAAAATTAACAAAAACCGACTAAAAACTCACCTTGAATTTTAGCCTAGAATAGCCGAAATTTCAAAGGAATTCAAAGCTTTCTTCCTTCTCCCACATTCGGCCAAGGAGAAAACAAAAAGATGATGGCTTATTTTATGACATTTTAGCATATATTAAGTTATTTAATTAATTACTTATTTAACCTTATAACATAAAATAAAACTATTATATAACTTAAGGTTAGTTATGACAAATGCCACCCACTAACTTAAAAATGGGCTAATTGCCCTTTTAATGCCTCACTTTAAAAAGCCATCATCAAATAGGCACTTTTCACTATAGCATGCAACTTTTACGCTTTACACGATTTAGTCCTTTTTGTTAAATTGAACACACAAACGATTAAATTTTTCTACGAAACTTTCACACACATTAAATTCACATATAATAAACACAAAATATAATATTTAAATATTCGTCAGACTCAGATTCGTGGTCCCAAAACCACCATTCTGATTAGGGTCAAATTCGGTCTGTTACAATACACGCCCGTGTGGATAGGCCGTGTGCCTCCCATTTCACCGCTAGACACCCCGTGTGTCCTCCCGTGGTCGAAACTAATTTTACTCTCAGCCACCGAGCACGCCTGTTGCTGGCCGTGGTCGATCCCGACTTGGCTCCACGGTTACCAAACACCCCCGTGAGCTAAGGCCGTGTCTTCTTAGGCCATATACTGACTTCTTCACACGGCTACTAGGCACGCCCGTGTACCCTGGCCGTGTGCTCTTAAGCTAACTACTGACTTTACCCCACGGTCACTAGGCACGCCCGTGTGCCACAACCGTGTGACATTATAGGCCATTTCCAATGCCAAAATGTCACCCACTTAGGGTCAAACCTACAAACCAATCATCCATACCTCTCATGCACATTTGACAACCAAGAACATGCCACAATATCCATTCAAACTATACCTTAAAAACCAATATCATCCATACCAAATTTACAAGACCAAAGCTTACATGAACATAAGCATTATTCATCCATACTTACCCAAAAACTTAACCAACTCATATATTATCTAACCATGCCAAAAACATTCATCATATATCATCTTCATCATAGTAACATGTCAACTTATAATTAGCCACATCTCATGACCAAGTTCACATCTCATAATTATCCAAATAACTAGCCTATACATGCCATATTTAGTTATATACATTTCCAAAATGTACCAAAATAAGTTGAGTAATGTGATGATGATCCTCGACGGTCCCGAGCCTTCAGTAGCTTTAACGATCTATAAAACAGAGAAAACACACATACAGAGTAAGCTTTCCAAAAGCTTAGTAAGTCATATACAAATAAACCTATCATGTAAAGTATATAAGCATATAAGCATATGGAAACATTAACAAAATTCATATTCATAGCAAGTTCATTACATGTATGCTTAGACCCATTTTCTTGGCCATATTTGCCACATTCATCAATTCATAAATCTTATATACACATAGCTCTTTCATAACCATTCTTGTATCTTGTTCACAATCTCATATTCAATCATACATTTCTTCAAATCAAAGCCACATAGGTACTTACCTTTTATACACACTTAGTGTAACGCATCAAACGTATTCGAAAAGAATATACGCTCACGTAAATAATCATAGCTCGGATTTTCCGTTGAACCGATAAGAATCTAATAGGATACTCGAAGCTCGAAATAGTCGTACAATGCCAACATCCCAGACGAGGTCTTACGTGTACTCAGATATAGATGTCACTGTCCCAGACAGGGCCTTACACGAATCAATACGATGTCGATGTCCCAGACATGGTCTTACACTTAAAGCTCATATCGATGCCAATGTCCTAGACGTGGTCTTACACGTAAAGCCCATATCAATGCCAAAGTCCCAGATGTGGTCTTACACGAAATCTCAAATCAACACCAACGTCCCAGACGTGGTCTTACATGATAAAACAGAACAGATACCTATGTCATGACATAGCTAATCCTATCTATTCCTAGGTTCGTACGGAACTTATCGGATATCAACACTAAGTCAACCTTATCTTGAAATTCATGTACGGATCATCTCATAAGCATTCATAGTTAACAATGGTCATATGATCATACATAGTTTGAAACAAATACATCTATTTGCATAATGACTTACCTCAGATTCGATTTTAGGGAAATGAAAACGGCTACTCGGTTATTTTCGCTTTCTCGCGATCTAAGTCCGTTTTCCTCGATTCTTGATCTATACATATTCAGAATTAACTCTTTTATTCACTAATTCATTCAATTCAATCCAAGGGCACACATTTAGGGCTATTTTCAAATTAACCTTCACATTTGCACAAATTATCAATTTAGTCTATTTTTCTCAAAACATCAAATTCACAAAATCATCATATACTCATGCTTATCCGAATGTTCATACATCTCATACGAGCCCATATTTTCCATTAAATTTGCAATTTAGTCCCTAAAGTTACTATTTTCTCAATTTAGCCATAATTAGCTAAATTCATCAAAAATTCAAGAACAAAGTATGTTCATCTAGCTCAAATCTTTCGTTTAACAACTAAGCTCATCATAAAACTTAACATATCATCAATGGTATATCTCACAAACATCATCAATACACAAAATTGAGACATGGGCTTGATAGTAGACTAAGCAACAATCTCAAAAACATAAAAATCATCAAAATCCAAAGTTGAAACATACCTTAATCAAGCAATTTAATGGCCGGACCTAGCTCAACTTTCTTCTTCTTTCTTTCTTTCAATATTCGGTGATAATAAGAGATGATAACTGTAAGGCCCAATCAAATCAAAGCCCAAAAGGCCCAAAATAAAAAACAAATCAGAAACCCTAAGTCAGGGGCTAAGAGTCTTCAGACCACACACCGCTCGCCAAGAATCCCAATGCCGCATCGTATGCGCTTCAACACCTACCCGTGCACACGCACTCGCAAGAAAAGGGAACACAACAAAGACAACGGATAGGCGACTAGAGTTCTAGTTGTTTTGATCTACCCAAAAGGCTATAAAAGCCGATCGAATCAGAATACGACCCTTTTTTGGGACGTAAATAGAAGGAAAAAAAATCAAATCTCGACACAAATGTAAAATTCTTCAAATACATACTAGAATAGAAAGGTTATTTCTTTTTATTTTGTTTTCAGATTTTCTTTTCAAATTTTTTTCTTTTAAAGTTTCTACTTTTTTAAAAAAACAATACAAAAAAAAAAAAAACTAACCTTTTAAACTTTCACCAAACGTAATCTAAATGATTTAATAATTTTCATTTTAGTTATTATATTTTTAATCGTTAGATAAAGGGCTACGCAATGAACATAAAGCCAAAAAATAAACAGGTTAAAATATGTAATTAGTCCTTATATTTGTATAGAATTTGAGATGCTTTCATTATTTCTTCCACAACATTTATTATTATTAATTAGTTCTTTAATTTTTAAAACCGCTTTGGCATGAAAATTGATTAATATAATTTTAATATATTAAAAAGACATTCGCTTTAGTTTCCATCACATGAAGATTTTATTTCTTTCAAGAAATATTATTCAAAATTTTAAATAACATTATAGGTGAATATTTAGTACATCGATAATATTACTTTTTATTCCACGAGTAAATTTAAAATTGTCATATATTTTGTTTTTCTTATATTTATTGCATATGAATTAATAAATTTTATAGTTTTAAAATATTTTTAATTTTTATTAGTGCAAAACTTACATATATAGTTCTTATTGGTAATAAGTAATAAAATATTTTCATAAAATATATGTTTATACTTATATTAAGTCATTGAGTTAATGTATGAGTCAACAATTTAATTAAAATATTATTAAAATATTTTTTATATACAAAATTAACGAGTTATTTGTTAGAGCCTTTTCTCGATTTTATACAATAATAAAATAATTCATGGTACATTTTGAACTCATGATAAAATAAGGTTTTATTTAGATAAACCAAAGTCTATTTTCAATATTCGCCGCTATAAGAAGATTATATGTGCTCATATATATATATATATATAGTTCTATAATTTAGATAAACCATTAGATAGAGAATGATTAATGAGTTCCTCCTCAAGATTTTCCCTCACGGAGTTTTTGGTATTGACTTTATAAAAGTAACTCGTCGGATCTTCTTATGCAGTGTAACTGCAAATGTTGAAAAATCAGCTCTGATCACAGTTTTGCCTAAAGAAAAAGAAACATATTATTTGTGGTGGTGGTTTAGAAACATGCTTGTTTTGCAATGAAATCCATGACTTGTGCCTCTCGTAATGTTACTTCCAGGTTCCGACTACATATGCCATGGAATCGCCGCTTCTTCATCCGGTGCACTGATCAATCGATGTGAGATTTATGATATCGAGTTAAAGAACACATGATAATATATATATATATTATATAAAATATTACGCACGGAATCACCGCAAAGATCAACAATTTTGGATGGGAAAGAAGTAAATGTTCCAATTCAATTTGGAGGGACTCAGATTTTGGTTTTCCATACAATGACGATGATTGTATTGTCCAAAAGGTTTAAAACCAACGAGTCCAACCAATTTCTTTGTCATGTCTCGTCGCTTTTAATCAATTGAATCGAGAATATATCTGTATCAGACACTCATATTCAAGTTAGGGGAAAGGGAAGAGGGCAAGCATCGACTCCCTAAAATGGGAGTTGCTACCTTTGATCTTAAAATTCATAAAATCCTAGATGGTAAAATTATAATTTGGTCTTTTAAAATGCTAAAATTTCGATTCGAGTAAAATTGTATTTTAACTATTAAAAATATATAATTTAATCTTGAGTCCTTTGAAAAAAATAATGAGCAGATTACCTTAAATCCAAAATTCATAAAATCTTAAATTAATATATGGTAAAATTATAGTTTTATCCTTAGAATGTTAGAATTTCGATTTAATCCTTTTCAAAATCATAAAATTATAATCCAATATAAGGATGAAATTTTAATAAAAAACCTCGAGCTCCTCTAAAGTAATTTCTAGTTTCCCTTTGAGGTTAAGTAACCTATGTCAGAAAGTAAATGATGATTTACCCGAAAGGCTTTGTATTTGATCAATTCTTTCAACCTATCGACAACGAGAGAAACCCTTCGTAATCAAAATAACAAATGTCACCAGCTTTTTAACCACCTTTCGAGTCTAAGGTTTTCATTGCTTTCTCATCACCTACATAACCTATATATATTCACAAGTGAATTTTATAAAATGTCCTAAAAATTAAGGGTGTGTTTAATTGAGTAAAAAAGTAAAGAGATGAAAGGAGAGAGTGGAAAAGTAGAAGAAAAAAATAAAATTTTGAGTATACTTAGTAGCAAAGAAAAGTGAGAGGAAAGAAAATAAGAGATATGATTATTTTCGTCAGAATGTATCAAAATTAGCCCTTCCAAATTGAAATGACGAGGAAGAAAAATAAGAAAATATTATGTTAATTCAAAATCATTCATTTTTATATGTTTTATTTCCTCATAAGGAGTAACCAATAGCATAAACTAATTACTTTTTAAATCTTTGTCTTCTTTTGTGGTTGAATTCACTGCCTCTTTTAAGAAGAAATCTTTGTTTCTCGTCAAGTAAACCTCTAATTCAATAATAAATAACAATAATAGATTATATAATCTTTGTTTTTCTTTCTTTCCTTCTAATTGGTGTTCTAAACACCATTAACATTATAAAAGTGAGATATTAAATACTACGTGTATGAACTTGTTGCAACTAAGTCGACTTCTAATGGGTATATGTTGTTGGGATTTTTAGCCTTGTCCAAAATTTTTCTCCTTTGTTTCCTTTTTCACAGAACCTTGCCTTTGTTTCCTTTTTGCTTCTAAATGGAGTCTCGATGAATCTGTAGTTTTCTTTCTTGGTTTTACAATTTCTAAGCTTATCCAGTTGAGTGTTTCATTTTAGAGTTTGCTAGTGGTTTTAGGTTTTGCGGTTTATACCGCTATTATTTTGAAGTACTTTTGTGGTTATGGCTTTGTTTCATTACATATGTATGCTATTGCGTAGGAATATCGAGCTTTCATTGGCCATTCTACTTTTGGGTGTTGGAATTGCACTGTGACTAATCTGACTCAATATCCCGGTTCTATCCTTTCTCACTTGGCGCTTGTTACTCTTTTATATATTGTCTTCTTTGAAGTTTTCAAGGTTTACACTTGGCACTCGTTGCACCTCGCTTTATTGGTTAGTTTATTGAAATATAATTTTCACTTTTTGAAGACTTTGATTTTGATTTTAAATTTATTATTGAGTTATCATTATTTTATTTATTTACTTTAGTTTTGATTTGTTATTTTTAATGTATTTTCATTTTGCCATTTGAAGTAAATGGGTGGCTACTAATCAAACATAATTGTTATATGTAATGAAAAATAGTGCATCTTTTTCTGTTGTTGTCCAATTACTTAAAAATTTCACATTATCTTTGCAAAATAGATTTGGATGTCGTTGTCTTTTTTTTTTTTTTTTTGTTGAAGCCTGCTCAGTAATCGCAATTTGAATTGTTTATTTGCTGAAATTGAGATGTTTTATTGCTATAATCGAGGTCTACAAATGTTGTTCATTGAGGTGTTTAAATTGTTGCAAATTGATCAATTTAAATGCTGTAAATTGAAGTTTTAAAGTGATGCAATTGAAGTATTTAAATTTTGTGAATTGAAGTGTTAAAGTGCTGCAAATTTATGCATGTTTAAATGTCAAATTGGGATGTTTAAGTGTTGTAAGTTGAGGTGTTATAGTGTTGTCCTTATTATATAACTTATGTGGCTCAAAAATGATGGTGCCCAAGGTTTATCACGTTGTTTATTATTTTCCGAAGTTTTTACTTGATTTATTTCCTTTTTTTAACATGGTTTTGTGTTCAATCTTTATTTTTGTTTCTCTACTATTGTTGTTATTGTTTTCTTGCGTTGCTTTTTATTGGCATGATTGAAAAGTTAAATGACTTAAATATATGTTTTTTCCGCTATTATTTTTCTACTGTGATAATGATCTTGTTGTTAATCAAGATTTTTTTAGTTTTAAGACATCTTGTAAACCTAGCGCCATTTGTCAATAAGAATAAGCATTTAGCTAGTATTAACAAAGTAGAAAGTAGAGGACTATATGGCACTTCGATTCGAACATATCCGAAAAAAGACAAGATGGTAGCATACTTTTAACATTTAGATGTTGTTTCGAGTAAGATATGAGATCGATATTTGCTTGAACACGATTTATAGTTAGAGACACTTCGGGTTTGAGAATGACATCTGTCTCCTTGTGATTCTTTGATATAAGGTGGTTCGGTTATGTTTGTGGTATGCGTTTGAAAATGTGAGGATGGAAGATGTTGCTAACCCCATCATTATTGATCAATTCTCTTGTGATTCACCAACAACCCGCCAAAACCGGTGTGTAATCCAAGTTACTCAAGATTCGTATGATGATTGCATCGAGTCCCGATTCTTGAAAGAGTCTCTCATCCAATTAAAATATCGCTCACATGAATTCATTGTTCTTCTTTATTTGTTAGACATCAACAAATTCACATAAGCCGATTGTATATCAAACATTAGTGGGACAACGAAAAGCAAGCAAGCAATGAAGTTTGCTGCGATAATATTGTTCCTCGTAGCAATTTTGGTCCTAAGCAATGTAAACTTGAGAAGAAAGATGGCACAGCTTGAGACTCATCGCAACTCGCACAAGGCTTAGGCTACAAGCTTATAAATTAAACATTTGCCATTACCAAGATCCTGCATATCAATTTGCAAAATTGGGTGTGTTGAATTGAGATCGTAACATTAGAAAACAAATTCATCTTGCGATATTTTGCTTCTTTTTTAAAATTCTTTTTGATTATTATTTGCTATCGATTTTTTTTGTATAAATGTTATGGGTTGAAAAATATTTAATTTTACTATTTTTCCCTTAAATTTTATAATATTTTAATCTTATTCTTTTTAATAATATTTTATTTTTTATTTTTATGACTTTTAATGGCGTTTTCAAAAAAAGCGCCACTAAAGGTTATGCTTTTAGTGGCGTTTTCAGAAAAAGCGTCGCTAAAGGTCAAGTTTTTGCGGCGTCCTTTAAGAAAACGTGGCTAAAGGTCACGCTTTTAGCGGCGTTTGTGAAGAAAGCGTCGCTAAAAGCCCTGACTTTTAGCGACGTTTTTTGTAAAAGCGCCGCTAAAAGTCATGATCTTTAGCGGCGTTTTTTGAAAAAGCAGATTAAATTTTTTGCGTTGTTTTAGCGATGTTTTTGCGGCATGACTTTCTTGATTCATTTAATAACTTTGTTGATACATATTCGCTCAATTTCAGTTCATCCAGAAGAACTCGCTAGGCATTAGCTCGAATCACACACACCCAAGACTAGGCTCGCTGGACTCAAGGCCCAAAATCAAAACACCTAAGATTAAGCCGCTAGGCAATAAGCACGAAATATGTCACCCAGACGAGGTTCTGCTAGCTTAAAGTCTGATACAAATCACTCAAGACAAGGCTCGCTAGGCTCAAGCCCAAATAATAATATAATCAATCCATCAATTTACATTTCTCAACACTATCATCAATAACGAATCTTATCCACAAATTACATTCACATATCACAACGAACATAGTAATTCATATTGCATTTACCAAAAACACATCCAATTCAATTTAAGGTCTTTACATTCGGCTAAAACATATACTCATGCTCAATTTTATCAACTAACTTCATTAAACATATTCATAATTAATTCTTTAATATAATTTAGCTTAAGGACTTACCTCGACTGTCGACGGACCGTATAAATCGGCTATTCGATAACCTTTGTCTTTCCCCGATCCAAATCTGTTTTTCTTTGTTCTTGATCTAAACACATTAAAATTTAGCTCATTCAAGTACATTTCATCTCAATTTAGTCCCTAAGCACATAAATAGGAAAATTACTATTTTAACCCCACTATTTCACATTTTTACAATTTAGTCTTATTTGCATAAAAAACAAAATACACAAAATTTCTCAATACTACTCAAGGGCTGAATATATATAGGGACTATACAAGCCCATTTCTTTCATTTATTTTGTAAATAAGCCCTCTAAAAATTTATTTTATAAATTAGCCCTAAATACTCAATTTCTCCAAAACTTCCAATACAAAATATACTAATCTTTAACATATGTTTAATATAGAATCATAAAACATCAAAAACCACAAGAACATAGCATTGGCCGAACATCAAGCATGCTTATTTTTAAAAATTCTAACATGGGTCACCTACTGTTCAAGCAACGATCTCAAAACGTAAAATTAACAAAACCCACTAAAACTCACCTTGAATTTTAGCCTAGAATTGCCGAAATGTCAAAGGAATTCAAAGCTTTCTTCCTTCTCCCACATTCGCCAAGAAGAAAACAAAAGATGATGGCTTATTTTATGACATTTTAGCATATATTAAGTTATTTAATTAATTACTTATTTAACCTTATAACATAAAATAAAACTATTATATAACTTAAGGTTAGTTATGACAAATGCCACCCACTAACTTAAAAATGGGTTAATTTCCATTTTAATGCCTCACTTTAAAAAGCCATCATCAAATAGGCACTTTTCACTATAGCATACAACTTTTACGCTTTACGCGATTTAGTCTTTTTTGTTAAATTGAACACACAAACGATTAATTTTTTCTACGAAACTTTCACATACATTAATTCACATATAATAAACACAAAATATAATATTTAAATATTCCTCAGACTCAGATTCGTGGTCCCGAAACTATCGTTCTAATTAGGGTCAAATTCGATTCATTATAGCTCTCCCCTTTAGAATTTTCGTCCCGAAAATCTTACCGTTAAACAAAGTCGGGTATTGTTGCCTCATTGAATATTCAGTTCCATGTAGCCTCTTCAACTCCGTGCAGATTTCATAATACTTTCACTAATGGAATTCTCTTGTTTATTAACTCTTTCATTTCTGCTAAAATACGGATCGGTTCTTCCTCATACGTCATATCGGGTCGATTTGATCTCGACGGAGCGATTACATGCGACGGATCTAATCAGATTCACGAAGCATCGAAACGTGAAATACATTGTGTATCTTTTCTAATTCAGAGGGCAACTTTAGTCTATAAGCAACACGCTCGATACGTTCGATGATTTTATACGGTCCGATGAATCTCAAACTTAGTTTGCCTTTTCGACCGAACCGAAGTACTTTTTTCCACGGGGAAACGTTCAAAAATACTCGATCTCCTACTTGAAATTCAATGTCTTTATGTTTCAAATCAACGTAAGACTTTTGTCGATCCGAAGCAGCTTTCAAAGTATCTCTGATCACAACTACTTTCTGTTCAGTTTCCTTAATCAGATCAATCCCGTGTATCTTGTTTTCACTGAGCTCAGTCCAATATAACGCTGTACGGCATTTGCGACCATAAAGTGCTTCGTATGGTGCCATTTTGATACTAGATTGAAAATTGTTATTATAAGCAAATTCAATCCGAGGTAAGTATCCTTCCCACGTACCTTCAAACTTAAGAACGCAACATCTCAACATGTCCTCAAGTATCTGAATAGTTCGCTCAGACTGACCATCTGTCTGCGGATGAAAGGCTGTACTAAAATGAAGTTTAGTACCTAAAGCTTCTTGTAACTTCTTCTGAACTCGCGATGTGAATCTCAGGTCTCTGTCTGAAACAATGGAATTTGATACAGCATGCAACCCCACAATCTGTGATACATACAATTCAGCAAGTTTATCGAGTGAATAGTCTGTACGAACTGGCACAAAGTGAGCTGATTTAGCCAGTCTATCAACTATAACCCAAACGACATCTTTCTTGTTCGGTTCAGAGGCGCATCGGATACAAAATCTATTGTAATTCTATCCCATTTCCATTCAGGTATCATGATTGGCTGAAGTAGTCCAGAAGGCACCTGATGCTCAGCTTTAACTTGCTGACATACTAAACACTTTGAAACAAATTCGGATATATCCTTTTTCATGCCAGGCCACCAATAGAATTGTTTCAAATCATTATACATCTTTGTGCTACCCGGATGTATCGACATTTGAGTATTATGAGCCTCATCCAATATCATCCGAATCAAGTCGCATTTCTCAGACACACAATCGGCCTTTGTAGTTCAAATACCATTTTATCAATTTGAAACTCGACTCAGATCATTTTCATTAATCGAGCTCGTCTAGCAGTCATATCTTTGTCAATTTTCTGTGCATCACTAATTTGCTGAATAAACAACGGTCTAGCCCTCAATTCATCTATGATTGAACTATCACCATTCATAACCATATGTGCGTTCAACGCACAAAGAGTAAACAATGATTTTCGGCTTAAAGCATCTCCAACAACGTTAGCTTTTCCCGGATGGTAGTCAATCACCAATTCATAATCTTTTAGCAATTCCAACCATCTGCGTTGTCTTAAATTCAGGTCTTTTTGAGTCATCAAATACTTTAGACTTTTGTGATCCGAGTAAACATGACATTTCTCGCTGAATAAGTAATGACGCCAAATTTTCAATGCGAATACAATGGCTACTAATTCTAGATCATGAGTCGGATAGTTTCTTTTATGAGGCTTCAACTGTTTCGAAGCATAAGCTACTACATTGCCTTCCTGCATTAAAACACAACCTAAACCATTCAAAGAAGCATCACTATACACAACAAATTCTTTACCCTATTCCGGCTGAATTAACACTAGGGCTTCGGTTAAAAGGGCTTTCAATTGATCAAAACTTTTCTGACACTTTTCTGTCCACTCGAACCTGACATCTTTCTGTAGTAGCTTTGTCAAAGGTGTAGCTATTATGGAAAAACCTTTCACAAATCGTCTGTAATATCCCGCAAGTCCCAGAAAACTTCGAATCTCGGAAACATTCTTTGGTGGCTTCCAATCAAGTATAGCTGAGATTTTGTTCGGATCAACTCGAATACTCGACGCTGAAACAACATGTCCCAAAAGGCTAACTTCTTTTATCCAGAATTCACACTTACTAAACTTTGCGTACAACTGTTGTTCTCGCAAGATTTGCACCAATCTCAAATACTCGGCATGTTCGATTTCATCTTTGGAGTAGATCAGGATATCATCAATAAACACTACTACAAACCGATCCAAATACTGTCTAAAAACTCAATTCATCAAATCCATAAAAACAGTAGGTGCATTAGTAAGCCCAAAAGGCATAACCAAAAACTCAAAATGTCTGTACCTCGTTCGGAATGCAGTCTTGGCACATCAGAATCTCTGACTCGCAGCTAATAATAACCCGATCTCAGATCAATCTTTGAAAACACTGAAGCCCTTTTCAACTGGTCAAACAAATCGTCTATTCGAGGCAACGGGTATTTATTCTTTATTGTCACTTTATTTAACTGCAGATAATCAATACACATTCGCATAGTCCCATATTTCTTTTTCACAAATAGAACCGGTGCACTCCAAGGAGAGAAACTCGGTCGTGCAAAGCCTCTATCTGTCAACTCTTGCAACTGTGCTTTCAACTCTTTCAACTCGGTAGGTGTCATCCGATACGGAGCTATCGAAATCGGAGTCCCCCGAACTAGTTCGATGCCAAACTTAATCTCTCGTACTGGTGGTAAACCTGGTAATTCTACAGGAAACACATCTGGGTATTCATTCACAACCGGTACTGATTCAATTTGCTTTTCGGACACTTTATTATCCAACACATAAGCCAAGTAAGCTTTACATCTTTTTCTCACATACTTTCGAGCTAACATCGAGGATATCACTGTAGGCAACCCATTCAGATCATTTGATTCGACCCGGATAATCTTACCATTCTGACATCTTAAATCAATAATCTTTCTTTTGCAATTCACCACTGCATCATGCAAAGTTAACCAGTCCATTCCCAAAATTATATCGAACTCATCAAAAGGCAATAACATTAAATTAGCTGGGAAGCAGGAATCCTGAATCATCAACGGGCAACTTTTACACACTTTATCAACAAGTACGCAGCGACCAAAAGGGTTGGACACACGAATCACAAACTCAGTAGACTCAACAGGTAGAGTCTTGCTGAATACTAGAGTTTCACACACATATGAATGAGTCGAACCAGGATCAATCAATGCAATTATAGTAGTATCATAAAGTGTAAAAGTATCGGTAATGACATCTGGGGAAGAAGCATCCTCTCTGGCTCGTATAGCATAAGCTCTAGCTGGAGCTCTAGCTTCTGATTGAACTGTAGTGTCCTTTGTCCCTCTATGACTGCCACCTACATTGCCTGAATGTCTGGGTGGTCTGTCCCGTGCTGGTGCGCTGTTCGGTTTAGTGTTCTGAGCTGTATTTTGCTCGGCTAGCATCTGGCACTCTCGAATAAAATGATCTGACGATCCATATTTAAAGCAAGACCGATCTCAGAATCTATAACTCCCGGAATGCCATTTACCACAGTGCTTGCATTCAACTCGATTCTGTGGAACGTTACCAACACTGGCCATCGAGGTAGCTCGGGAACCCACTGGGGGTCGTTCTCGTCTAGACATATCCGAAGTAGCTTTCTATCGGCTAAAGTCATCTCTGAACTTTTTAGTTACAGGTTGGAAAGTCTTACTTAATGATCTTTTGCGAGTGTCTCTAGCTTCCATCTCAGCTTTTCTTTTCTCTTTACCAAGTTCTTCGACTTTACAAGCTCGCTTGACAAGTACTACAAACTCTTTGATTTCAAGAATGCCAACAAGCAACTTTATATCTTCATTCAAGCCGTCTTCGAACCTTTTGCACATAATGGCTTCAGTTGATACACATTCTCGGGCATATCGGCTCAATCTGACAAATTTCCGCTCATATTCAATCACAGTCATGCGGCCTTGTTTTAGCTCCAGAAATTCTTTCCGTTCCTGGTCGATGAACCTCTGGATGATATATTTCTTGCGAAATTCATTCTGGAAGAAATCCCACGTCGCTTTTTCTTTTGGAACCACTGATACTAGTGTATTCCACCAGTGATATGCAGTGTCCCGAAGTAAAGATATAGCACATTTCAAACATTCATCTGGAGTGCAGGATAGCTCATCAAGTACCCTAATAGTGTTATCAAGCCACATCTCAGCCCGTTTCGCATCATCATCATCATTAGCTTTAAATTCTTCAGCCTCATATTTTCTAATTTTATCAATATGAGGCCTACTAGATCTTATCGGATCTATCATCGAAGGTCTTTCAAGGTATCGGGTTGGATTATTCGGGTGGAGGTTGTTGTACGGTAGGGTTAGTATGAATAAACCGGGTAAACCACTGCTCATCATCCGGTAGAAGGCTTGTTTGGCCTCCTCTCGTGGCTACCCAAACCGGTCGAGAGTCTATTACGCCGATCCGCGTGTATGATCAGGTGCTACACTCTCTACATCATCCGCTACGGCTCTATCGGGATCAGGATCCATTTACTATATAAAACACAGTTTGAAATGTCAGAAGTCACCACACTATCATATATACAATAAAGGCATGTATAGCTAGATTCGCACGCGCTACGGTAGTCCTAGAATCGACTAAACCGTAAGCTCTGATACCAATCAAATGCAACACCCCTAACCCGTGCCCGTCGCTAGATTAGGGTTAAGAGGCATTACCGAACTAGACTTAGAACATCGCAAGCATTTAACATAATTAGTACATTTTAAAAAAAAAAAAAAACAAGAATACATATTGAGACATTCATTAACTAACTAATTATTCGTCACCACCAAGCTTTCATGAAATCATTTACATGCTTATAAATGAACCTAAAATATTTATACTGTACATACATTACATACACATATGTCAAATAATACTTTTACAAACACAAAGAATAATTCATTTCATACCCAACTCATTGTATATATATCATTTGAAATATTTCATAATTATGCATATACTCACATATATAAGTATTTGGCGAATATGCAAGACCTCATTTTAACATTTCATGCAATTCTTGAAATTTAGCCATCTCACAAGCCATACATATATATATACATATGAATGCATACACCATGATTATGTACATTTTCCATATTTGACTATGAGTCTAACTTCTTAAAAGCATGTTAACTACACACTACAGCAAAACGGACTTTTATTGGCGTTTTTAGTGGTGTTTTAGAAAAAAAAACGCCACAAATATTATACATTAACGGCGTTTGAACGAAAACACCGCAAAAAATAAGCAATAGCGGCATTTATTAACAAAATGCCGCTAAGAAGGTTATATAGCGGCGTTTATTCGTAAAATGCCGCTAAAGGTGTGAGCATTAGCGGCGCTTTTGGAAAAACGCCGCTAAAGGTCTGACCATTAGCAGCGCTTTTAGGAAAACGCCGCTACAGGTCTGAGCATTAGCGGCGCTTTTAGAAAAACGCCGCTAAAGGTCTGAGCTTTAGCGGCGCTTTTGGAAAAACACCGTAAATAATTTTAAAGTTTTTTTGGATATATATGACTGATTATTTTTAAATTTATATATTAATATATAATCATAAAAGAGATATATTAATTTTAAAATATTAAATTAATTATCATTATAGTTTAGGTTTATGGTTTAGCATATATAATTTAGGATGTAAGGTTTAGGAGTTACTCTTTTAATGTTTAAGGATTATGGTTTATGATTTGCATTTAAAGTTTAAGGGGATGTGTTAGGGTTTCATGGGTTTAAAGGTAAATAATTAAGGGTTTGGGGTTAATATGTTAAGGGTTAGGAGTAGAGGTGTACATGGAGCGGAGCAGCCCAACTAAAAATCTAAGCTAGCTTTTCTAGGTTCGGATTCGCCCTACCCAAAATATGGGCCTAAAAATTGTCCAAGCCCAATTTAACATAGAATTGGTAAACCTGAGGCGGCCTTACCAAATTTCGTATTATTTTTTTTTATTTTATTAAATTGAAAATAATAAATTAAGTCTTGATATTCTTTTTTTTTATTCAAAGGAAATGGAAATAACAACTTTTATATTCTCCACTATAACCAACTGTATGTAATCCTTACAATGTTTTGTCATGAAAGCTTATTTAAAGACAACATAGTATCTGATTAGACTAACCAGAGAAGGGCATTCCTCAATGCATTATTTATGACTACTTTCTGCATTACTTTAATTCCTTTCTTTTAAGGAACCCAAATTGAAATCTGTTAAAATTTCCTCCAACCCAAACGCCAAATCTAGATCAAACCCACCTCTTTTAAGTCTTGATATTCAATCAATATATTATAGGATCTCAAAGATCATATCGCAATAATATTAAAAATAACAATGTAGCAAGTAAAAAGTAATTATATTAAAATTGAAACAAGTTGTTTGAACTAAAATAATAACCAAATTAATAATAAAACAAAAGTTCTACAATATCGAAATAATATTAAATACGACAATAGAACAATAAAATACCATAAAAGAACAATAAAACAAGATCAAAAAAATTTCAAAACAACATCAAACAAAGATCAAAATAGCCCCAAAACAAAGATCAAACAAAGATCAAACAAGAATAACAAAGAACTAACTAATGACAACAAAACAAAGGCCAAAAATAGCAAAAAATATCACTAAACAATGAGAAAAACAACATCACCAACAATCCCAAAACAAGCACCAAAACACGCAAAATATAATCAACCAACCAAAAATCTATACATTAACCAATTAACATATTTAATTTTATAATAAACTATAAATTGTAAGCTAAATTAAATTATCAATAGTTAGAAAAGAAGGTAACCTAAAAAGCAATCAAGAAATATCGCCCTCATCGCCCCTCATCGTCCTTCTTGTCACCAACTTCTAACATGAAATAAGAATAAATAATTAGATTATCAAATTGATAAAAATAATATAAAATTACAACAATAAACGAGAATAATAATTACCGTTGAAAATCCCTTAGCTCGCATCCAATCATCAAGGCATACAACGGCTTGAACCATTTTTGGCTTAAGTGAACTCCTCAAAGGTGTGATAACTTTTTACCCATGCTAAAAGTCGATTCGGAAGCTACAATCGATATTGAATGGCCAAAAGATCACGAGCCAATAATGAAAGCTCATTATATCGAATCAACTTTTGCTCCAATAATCCAAAACATCTATTTGACTATTCAACTCAAGCTCAGGTTCTTCCAAATAAATGTCCAACTGTGACTTTTCACTCTTAGTGCTAGATTCATTTAAATACCGCTTATAATCATCACTCTCATCAAAATCTCCCCAAAATCAACACTATGATGCAAACTAGAATCAACGGATCTTTATCTCGAGACATTAGAATTCTCACCAAAGAGGAAGATGTGGATTTGGATTTCTTAGCATACTCGTCAAGCAAGAGTCTAAGATTGCTAAGAATGGTTTCAACAAAATCGAAGCATGAATACCATAGATTGTAGTAAAGCAACATCGCACATAATTCAACTTGTAACGAGGATCTAAAATTGCAAGACATGACAATACCAACGAATACTCATTAATATTTATTAAATTTTTCTTGCATTTGCTTAACCATTGAGTTAAAAAGAATGAGGACCTTTAATCGTATCAAGCAAGACCTTGTGAACCTTCCAAACCCTCTCGAAATAAAGATTGGCCGTCGATAATTAGAACCAAAAAATACAAGTCACATCATAAAAGACTTTTAAAATTTGCAAAGAATAACAACATTTCTCCACTCGTCGAAAGTGCAAATATTTGATAGCCTTTATCCTGCTGGCCCCAATAATCTAGCACATCTCTATAGTAGACTGAAGATTCAAGCATCAAGTAAGTAGAATTCCATCTCACACACACATCTTGACGCAACTTTTTGGTCACATTCAAATGAAAACTTTTGTCCGCCACATCATAAATTTTTTCCTCATTTAATTTCGACTTTTTATGTACTTAATTCCATTTCGAATCTTACCAACAACATCATCAGCAAGTTCCAAACCAGCTTTAACTATAAGATTCAAAATATGTGCACAACATCTAACTTGAAAAAAAGCACCATCACACAAAATAGCTCGGTTCACACGAAAACTATTTTTAAGACAAGAAACCAACACATCATTATAAGAAGCATTATCCAAAGTGATGCTAAAAATTTTCTTGTCTATACCCCATTGAGATAAACATAAAACAAGTTCATCCGCTATGCTCAAACCATCATACGGAGGAAATAAAGCTCTAAACCTTATGATTCTCTTTTGTAGCTTCCAATCTTTGTCAATCCAATGAGCAGTAATGCAAATATATTCATCATTAGTATGCTCTGAGTTCCAATTATCGGAAGTTAGACAAATTAAACCAGGTGCTTTAGCCATCTCTTCTTTAACATGATCTCTCTCTTTTGCATAATACATTAGGACATCCCGAGCAGCTATTACTCTACTTATATTCTTAAAATTAGGACTAGCAATTCTCATCATGTATCTAAATCCCTGTTCTTCAACTGTCCTAAATGAATGCTTGCTACACACAAGAAAAGTAGAAACAGCTCGACGACACTAATCAGCATCAAACTTATAGGTTTTTATAGATGAACCACCTCCTAATGATGGTTGATTGGCTATGGTGTATTGAGTGATGTCCTTATTAATTTTTTTCAAACATTGATTTAGATGACGTCTTAAATGAGAGGTTCCACTAGAAGATTTAGCAGAGAAGATACTCTTACAGTGATTACATTGTGCCTTCAATTCATTTTTGTCCTCGCATTCAAGCTTTGTCATTTCATCCCACGCCTTTGAAGTGGTAGACTTTTGACGTTTGGCAGCACTTTCATACTCATTAAACCCATCGTCCACAGGTATAGGAGTGTTCGAACTAGCCATAGTCATCAAAACTTAAGTCCTGAAATTTAAATAAACCAAACTAGCCCTAATTATTCATAGTCATAAAAACAACCAATGGATGTAAACATTTCAAAGTTGACCTAAGGCAGCATATTTTCTTGAATTTAAACCATAATTTGTTGAACTTAAAGCCCACTAGATAATACTTTACCAAAAATATCTAAAACCAATTTAAAACTTCCAATTAAAACCTCCAGGCACCATAATTTTCGTAACATTTAACACAACCAATTTACTTTTTCAGACATCTCTAAACTAAACCTTTAAGCAAAGATTAAAATACCATTCCGACACCATTAATTCCAGTCTTAAGAAAGTTTCCAACACCATAAATTCGCAACATTTAAAACAACCAAATTAATACTTTTCGGACATCATTTTAATTAACTTTTAAGTAGCCTTAAACAAACATTCTACTATTGCCATTAATCCTCTATTAATGAGAATATAGGCGTCATAAATACCATCTAAGGCAACCAAATTAACTAAAAATTAAAACTTAATTGCACCGAATTTATTCTCAAATTGTTGGAACTATTTTACATTTAATTTTTTTAGGCCAAAAGATTAAAAATAACACCACAAGAATTAACTATTCATAGAGTCATGTACAAAAAAGTTATTCATAAAGTCAATAAGCAAAAACCGGAAAATGATATTCAATGGACATCGTCCATGATCTCAACTTCAATGTGCCGCTTTTGTCTGTCTTTATATACAATTTGGCTATCCTCGATGCTCGCCAAAATTGCCCAAAGATTACTACAAAGAATTCATTCGATTGCCCTATTTGGCTATCTTTGCAATGACACTAGGTGCATATTTTACGCATCCAGTAATGCAGTAGCTAGTTTCGGCTCCACCGGTAGCGCAACAAGCTTTATTAAACGAAAATTGTATATAAAGACAGACAAAACTGGCACATTGAAGTTGAGATCATGGACAGTGTCCATTGAAGTTATTCATAAAATCAACATTTCACTTTTAACGACAGGGGATTATAGGTCTAAAACTACCAGGAAAAAGGAGAAATAGTGAAAAAAATCGAATAAAAAATCCAAGAAAAATGTAGTGCATCCAATATCTGCAGGTATAAAATCCTCGAAATAAAATTACCGAAATTTCACAATCGCTAATGGCATAACAACGGGAATGAAACGAAAACCAACAATTACATTAAATGAAATAAATTATTATCTTTACATATCATGACAAACATTGATTTATTCAAATAAAAAAAAAAAGATCAGAGAAAACTCCGAAACGAAGACAAAATCATGAAAATAAATATTAGATGTGTTATAGTATAGACAAACAAATCTATTATTAAAAAAAACAAATGTGCATGTAGTCCTAAAATAACAAACCCATAAATTATTATACCAAAATAATGACACCCATAACTCATAACATCAATTACCTTTTAAATCATCTACTTTTCAATTAATTGAAAAGAATAACAAACCTTTTGAACTGTTTGGTTCCGGAGAAACAGTAAGAAACGAGAAGGAAAATCAAAATTCTTCGAAACGATATGCACGTGCAATAGAGCTGAATAAAAAAAGAACCGAACGTGAGACAAAGATGAAGAGGAAGGTGGAGAGTGGAGATTAGGGATTTTGATTTCAGAAATGGAAAAAATGGGAGAAAGAGTGGAAGTCTGGAAGAGAAAGGCACGTGAAAATGTATTTCTAAAGTTAAAATTTTATTAATAAAAATAAAAAATAATAATAAAATATTCCAGTGGGCCGGCCAAAAAATCATGCGAGGCTCTGCCCGCTTTTTAAACTGCCTAATTTTTTTGCCCAAGCCCATTTTTCGGCCTATTTTTGCCCAAACCCTCCCACATTCAAGGCGGGCCTTGGAAATGCAAGGCCCAACCCATGTACACCTCTAGTTGGGGTTAGGGTTTTATGTTTTATGACTTAGGGTTTATGAGATAGAGGTTAAGAGTTTAGGGTTTAAATTAATTAATGTCTTTTAATTTATATATTAAATAATTTCTTATATAATTGTAAAGAGATAACATTAATTTTAATACATTAAAATTATGATTCTAGTTTAAATTATTTAAGAGAAAAATATTTGTTAAAATGAAAAAAAATTTTATATAATCGTAAAAGAGATAGTATTAATTTTAAAATATTAAATTAATTCTCATGATAATTTGGGGCTTATGGTTTAATTTAGGTATATAGTTTATGGATTAATCTTTATAATTTAGGGTTTAGAGTTTATGTTTTAGGGTTTAAGGTTTAAGACTTAAGATTAATGGTTAGGTTAGGGTTTAGTTGAGTTTATAGTTTAGTTTTATTATTTTAGAGTTATGGGGTTTTGGGTTTAGTGCTTAAACTATATCGAATAATAAAATTAGAGTCTTAGTATTTAGGGATTTAAGTATTAGGGATTTTGTAAAACGCCGCTAAATGAAAAAAGTATGTCATTAGTTGCGTTTTTTGAATTAAAGTAATAAATATTATTTTATGGGTATTTATGCTTTTTATATAAATCTAGAAAAAAATCATATACACATAGAAGTTATGAAAATCATAATTTTCACTACTTTAATCTTACCATTCTAATGAAATCATATTTTATTTTTATATCAATATTTTTAATAATTTTGTTACATAAAATTGTTACCAACATTATGAGCATGTCATAATCTAGTAATAATAATTAGAGTACGTCGAAAGAATTATTAATGTGGAAATGTCAAATCAATGAATTATTAATGTATTAAAATTTAAACGCATCTATGATAACCTACACGTAAAAAATAATACAAATACAATATATATATATAATTTCTTTTGTATTTAGATAAAAGCGGCTTTATTTTAATTAATGGTTTAAACACATTTGTAATTTCATACCATGATTAATTGTACAATTAATCCTAAAATTTTAAAATTAATCCTAAAAGAATTGATAATGATAATTAAATTTTTAAAATTTAATAATAAAAATTAAAAACTTAAAACTTAAAAATTTAATATTTAATATTTAATTTTTATTTAAAAATTTCAATACTTAAAATATGATAAAAAATTCAAAAATAATAATCTCAAAGACAAAAATTTTGAAAGAAAAAACTAAAAAATATAAGTTAAAATTAAAAAATTAAAATTATATAATAGTGGCATTTTTAGAAAACGCATACAAAAATAAAGATATAGCGTTTTTAAAAAAAACGCGCAAAAATTCATACCCTTATTTTTCTCTGCTAAAATTTCCCTATATCGTTTTCAAAATCCCCCAACCAAAATCCCCTGAATCGGTTTTCCCCACCTTTCAATCAAGTTTTTCTATATTCTATCTTACATGTGTTCTTCCTGCTGGAGCTTCATGGTATGTCTTTTTGGCGTTCTCTTACAGCTTGTCACTCTTATTTTGTGGTGCTAAAAGTCTGAATGTTCTGGCAAGGGAATGCGTGTTTTAAATCAGCCACAATCGGCCAGTTTAACATGTTCAAATGGACCTTCTAAGCAGAAATCTGATATAGCTAGTAGCACATTACCATTTATATCTGCAGTAATGAACACAAATCGGGATTCACCTATTATTGTTCTAGATACAACTTAAATTTCTGGCAGAGGAGACGCAAGCCATAAGCAAAGGATTGGATAAAATTCTTCAGAAGCGTCCGATTCTGAAAATGATGGCCTACAATGTCGGAAAAATTCCGTGAGGTATTTTAAGTGTATAACTGTTTTAATAAATGTAATCAATAATCTTTTTTCATTTGTATACATATGTATTCTATTTTCTTTTGTTGTCCGAACATAAAGGAGTTCCTCTCTTTTCTTCAAGTCAAGTTAGATCCTTGAATTCCCTATACTCCACAAAGTGGTATGTGTCTAGGTTTTGTTGCAAAAAGTGGCAATCTTACTAATGTTCATATTGAACTCTTCATTACATCTTAGTTTTACATTGACAGGGAAGAAATGTGGACGCATTGATTCTTTACTTTGGAGAGGATCCAGCTTGTTGTCCCTTTGAACAAGGTATTCAATGGTTGTCATCGATTTGTGATGCTAGTTCTATTATGACTTCTAAATTAATCAAAAGTAAAGCCTTGACTTTAATCTAGCATGGAAATGAAAGAACATGAAAATAAATGAAAAGAGAAGCTTACTCTGACAAGTCTATTGTACTTTTTATCTCTCTTTGTTTATTAGTCTATAATGTTTCAAGAATGAACCAATTTCGGTTACTTCATTGGAGATGCATGTAAGCTCAGTGTTTATCTAGTTTTACTTCATCTTAAAATCCTTGCTTCTTTGTATCCTTTTTATTGGACGGTTAATAGTTGCCTAAGAACAATCGATGTTTTAGTTTTCAGTTATTTTCCTCTATTTATTAGTCTTGTAAACCACTGTAGTTACTTCAACTCTACTTAAATTTGTGAGATTGTTTAACAAAGCTCATGAAGAGAACTGCAAGCAGCTTGAGAACGGAATGAAGAAGTTGTCGGAAAGTGAGAAGTTGAAGATGAATGCTTCGCAAAAGAATGAATCAAAAAAATTATTATGCAGTTCCATTCGGACCAGCAATGTTTAATTCATTCAGACCTCAAAACCTAAAATGCTTCCTATTCTTGGAGATGATATGGTAACAAGACATCCAAGTTGTAAGGTAATGGATAGATTGTTGTTGAGAGGATGATAGTGGACTGATACATCAAATTTGAATTGTAAATATGAAAGACGATGATTTTATCTCAAACTCGAAGCTTCGAGAGACAAGCACCCTAAAAGGTACTAAGCCTTGCCCATCATCCCTTCTATAGATTCTTCCATTTCAATTCTTCCTTTCCATATATGACATACGATATTAAATGATCTATGTTGGCAGAGATGAGAGTTAAGGCTACTAGTCAGTCGACTTGGCTAGGGGCAACTTGTACATTATCCCTCACAAAAGTTGTAAGTAGTGTTAAAGAAAGATGATTATAAATTTTGTTTTCCATAAAAAGTAGAGTTTGTTGCCATGATTTGATTTGATTTTTCATGAACATGCTTTTAGCCAATGTCTTTGTTTGGTTCACAATAATAAATGATGTGGAAACCGTAAATCTGCCATATTCATTGATGGGGCCTTTTCTTCGTAAGATGGATATTTCATTCTCAATTCGATTCTAATTCTCAAGCTTCACCTTTGATTTTAGAGATGTTTTTATGATGGCTGGAACTTCATTCAAAGTAATATATTTTATAAGGTCAAAATCATTATATAATGGTGATGAATTTTGATTCAAATACCTAACCCATTAGGTTTATAATTGTGGATTTAGGGCTTGTTTTGCAAATTGATATTTTTTGGTCATGTCTACTATATAAAAATAAAAAGCTCATATGGTATTACTCTACTTTCCATAATAAATTTTGGAAGGATTTGAAATTTAATTTCATTTGTATTTAAAAATACTAATTTTTTGTTTAAGGGACGATAGATGTTAAATTTTGGTTTATTTGATTAGTAAACTCACAAAAATATTTTGGTATATATAGGAAGAGACCGAATGCAAATATATATATGATAATAAAATTGAAGAGCGAATGCATATATATATATATATATGATAATAAAATTGAAGTTGAGATAGTTGAAATTATGAAGATGTGATGTTGGTGATTGTTACCATTCCCAGCACCAACTGCAATCCCTATGTGGGGGTAAGTGAGCTACCTCCATCTTAATTTTGGTGACTCTTCTTCTAGTACGTTTTATTTAATTTTTTTTCTTGCATCTTTTACATTAGATCATAGCTATCGGTTAAGATTCAAGTGAATATCCTTTGATTATAATAAAAATAATAATGATTATTATGTTTTGGTTAATATATTATTAGTAGTAATAATGCTATGAGTAATTCTATTTATTTATCGCTTTTGCTAAAGTAGATTATGTTTTCGGCACTCCTAACTTGTATTCAATTAATATTGAAATGTTCATTGCCTTTAGGATCTGTATCATATATATATATATATGTGTGTGTGTGTATATATATATATATAGTTTAGCAGTTATCTCATGACTTGTTGCATTTCTATTGATTTTATTTCCATTAATAAAAAGGATTCCTCTTTTCTTTTTATTGTTTAGGCAAGAAGTCTTCCCATTAATAAACTTCACTTTGCATACTATAGCATCAACATATTTATATACTTTGCTCAGTAAAAGTAAAATGTAATCACTTATCGAGCTATTAACTAGAAAATCCATCTTAGGTTGCCTATTTTGTTTCTATGCTACTGTGCATGCCTATGGATATCAAGAAGATTAAGTCAAAGCAATCTTGCAAAGTGGAACTTAGTAGACTCTTCATTTCGTGTAAGTTCTTTATATTTTATCGGCTATTCGACTCAATAACCCCATTAATTTGCATTATCGACAAGAACCGAACCAAGTAATGAACTTGTCCGGTCATTTCATTTTGTTTTTGCGTAATATCATTACATCGCATTGGGGTTCATGATATATGGTGGGAGGTAAGAATCGATATCAACCCTCTCACGGGTTTTAGTTTCGTTCTTTACCTATTCACTTTTCATTCGCTTCGGTAGGTTGTTTTTCATGTTGAGATTCCCTATCGAATCAAGATGTCGCCAAAGAAAGTCGTTCAAGGTATGTTAATTTGTAATTTGTATTATTAAAGAATTTATCATTTGTTTAAAGATGACTAGTGCATTGAAAGTTAGCAATAATGATTGCCTTATTTAAAATGCATTTCATTATAAGGAGTAACCAATAGCATAAACTAACTACTTTTTAAATCTTTGTCTTCTTTTGTGGTTGCGAATTCACTTTGTTTGTTTCTTAGATGAAATCTTTGTTTCTCGTCAAGTAAACCTCTAATTCAATAATGAATAACAATAATAGATTATATAATCTTTGTTTTTCTTTTTTTCCTTCTAATTGGTGTTCTAAACACCATTAACATTATAAAAGTGAGATATTAAATACTACTGTGTATGAACTTGTTGCAACTAAGTCAGGACTTCTAATGAGTATATGTTGTTGGGATTTTTTAGCCTTGTTCAAAAATTTTTCTCCTTTGTTTCCTTTTTCACAGGAACCTTGCCTTTGTTTCCTTTTTGCTTCTAAATGGAGTCTCAGGAGTATAAAGTTTTCTTTCTTCGATTTTACAATTTCTAAGCTTATCCCAGTTGAGTGTTTCATTTTAGAGTTTGCTAGTGGTTTTAGGTTTTGCGCTTTATACCGCTATTATTTTGAAGTACTTTTGTGGTTATGGCTTTGTTTCATTACATATGTATGCTATTGCGTAGGAATATCCAGCTTTCATTGGCCATTCTACTTTTGGGTGTTGGAATTGCAAGCTGTGACTAATCGTGACTCAATATCCTGGTTCTATCCTTTCTCTCTGGCGCTTGTTACTCTTTTATATATTGTCTTCTTTGAAGTTTTCGAGTTTACACTTGGCAATTGTTGCACCTCGTTTATTGGTTAGTTTCTTGAAATATAATTCTCACTTTTTGAAAACTTTGATTTTGATTTTAAATTTATTATTGAGTTATCATTATTTTATTTATTTTAGTTTTGATTTGTTATTTTTAATGTATTTTCGTTTTTGCCATTTGAAATAAATGGGTGGCTACTAATCAAACATAATTGTTATATGTAACGTAAAAATAATGTATATTTTTCTTGTTGTCAATTACTTAAAAATTTCTTATTGTTTTGCAAAGTAGATTTGGATGCTATTGTCGCTCTTTTCTTTTACTGATTGAAGCCTGTTAGTAATCGCAATTTGAATTGTTTATTTGCTGGAAATTGAGATGTTTTATTGCTGTAACTAAGGTCTACAAATGTTGTTCATTGAGGTGTTTAAATTGCTGCAAATTGATCAATTTAAATGCTGAAAATTTAAGTTTTAAAGTGTTGCAATTGAAGTATTTAAATGTTGTGAATTGAAGTGTTAAAGTGCTGCAAATTTATGCATGTTTAAATGCTGTAAATTGGGATGTTAAAGTGTTGTAAGTTGAGGTGTTATAGTGTTGTCCTTATTATATAACTTATGTGGCTCATAAATGATGGTGCCCAAGGTTTATCACGTTGTTTATTATTTTCTGGAGTTTTTACTTGATTTATTTTCTTTTTTTAACATGGTTTTGGGTTCAATCTTTATTTTCGTTTCTCTACTATTGTTGTTATTGTTTTCTTGCAGTGCTTTTTATTGGCATGATTGAAAAAGTTAAATGATGAAATATATGTTTTTTCTGGCTATTATTTTTTTGCCTGTGATAGTGATCTTGTTGTTAATCAAGAGTTTTTTTAGTTTTTAAGACATCTTGTAAACCTAGCGTCATTTATCAATAAGAATAAGCATTTAGCCAGATTAGCAAAGTAGAAAGTAGAGGACTATATGGCGCTTGATTACGAACATATCCGAAAAAAGACAAGATGGTAGCATAGTTTTAACATTTAGATGTTGTTTCGAGTAAGATATGAGATCGATATTTGCTTGAACACGATTTGTAGTTAGAGACACTTGGGTTTGAGAATGACATCTCTCTTTGTGATTCTTTGATATAGGGTGGTTCGGTTATATTCGTGGTGTGCGTTTTGAAAATGTGAGGATGGAAGATGTTGCTAACCCCATCATTATTGATCAATTCTCTGTGATTCACCAACAACCGCCAAAACCGGTGTGTAATCCAAGTTACTCAAGATTCGTATGATGATTGCATTAGAGTCCCGATTCTTGAAACAGTCTCTCATCCAATTAGAATATCGCCACATGAATTCATTGTTCTTCTTTTATTTGTTAGACATCGCAATTCAAATAAGCGATTGTATACCGAAACATTAGTGGGACAACGAAAAGCAAGCAATCAATGAAGTTTGCTCTGCAGAATCTCGTTTCATTGTAGCAATTTAGTTCTAAGCAATGTAAACTTGGAGAAGAAAGATGGCACAGTTGAGACTCATCGCAACTCGCACAAGGCTTAGGCTACAAGCTTATAAATTAAACATTTGCCATTACCAAGATCCCGCATATCAATTTGCAAAATTGGGTGTGTTGAATTGAGATCGTAGCATTAGAAAACAAATTCATCCTGCAGATATTTTTTTCTTTTTTAAAATTCTTTTGAATATTGTTTGCTATCGATTTTTTTTTTTTGGTTTAAATGTTATGGGTTGAAAATGTTTAATTTTACTATTTTTCCTTAAATTTTTATAATATTTTAATCTTATTCTTTTTAATAATATTTTATTTTTTATTTTCATGACTTTTAGCGGCGTTTTCAAAAAAAGCGTCGCTAAAGGTTATGCTTTTAGTGGCGTTTTAAAAAAGCGTCATTAAAGGTCAAGTTTTTGGCGTTCTTTAAGAAAGCGTCGCTAAAGGTCATGCTTTTAGCGGCGTTTTAGAAGAATGCGCCGCTAAAATTCATGACCTTTAGCGGCTTTTTTTGGCAAAGCGCCGCTAAAAGTCATGATCTTTAGCTGCGTTTTTTGGAAAAGCGCCGCTAAAAGTCATGATCTTTAGCGGCGTTTATTTTTCATAAACGCCGCTAAATTTTGCGGCGTTTGTTTTAGCGGCATTTTTTGCGGCGCTTTCAAATATTATTAGTGGCGCTTATAAACACTGCTAAAAGCCTAAAAAAATGCCGCTAAAAATATGTTTTGGTGTAGTGACATTTGCAAGTTTCACTTAAGTTTGACCGAATACTCACCTACATGCATTTCTCAATATAATTCATTCTTAGTAAATCAATTAAAGTTGATACATATACATAAATTCCGAATGATATTCAACTAACACATAATCATTGTTAACAACACATGCAAAGATTAGCTTAAAGGCCGAAACACCTGACTAATTTAGCACAAACATTGGCATTGCAACAAGCAATCATATAAAACGCAAAATACGTAAGCTTGAAGTAAAGAACAATCCATCGCCAAATTGTTAGAACCAAACACTTTAACCACATAGTCAAGAAGAAGTAGAACCGAACTTATAATAAATATTTAAGCCATTTTCGCATGGCTAATATATATAAACATAACATCTTTCCAACCTTTAGCTAGCCTATACATGTCTTTGATCCAAAAATAACTAACTTAAAAGTACCAAATAGGGATGATAGTGTGGTTGACTTCTTCGATGATCCTTTGAGCCCGTAGCTTAACCAAAGTCTATAAAACAAACAATGAACACAAACAAAGTAAGCTCACTAGCTTAGTAAATCTTAAGCAAATTCAATAAAGCTTCAGTCATCCAAGCATTTTTATAATACAATTCAAGACATTTGAAATATAAAAACTAACTTATAAATTCACCATAGTTGAATTTCATTGTTTCATTTAGCCTAACAACTTTCATTTTTCCAACCAAAGTACACCAGTCATCAAATATACCAACACATGTATAAGTATAGATGTACTTACATAACCCTTTTCAATCTCTAGTATACTTCCAAGTAATCAATGTATAATTCACATGCTTCCTCATATTATTTGCTTATTAACATCATATACAACATATGAGTATGAAATCATATACCTCAAGGCCGAACCAATAATGATTCATTTTTCAAAAGCATGACTTTCTTGATTCATTTAATAACTTTGTTGATACATATTCTGGCTCTGAATTTCAGTTCACCGGTAAAGAACCTGCTAGGCATTAGCCCGAATCACACACCCCAAGCATTAGTCCTGCTGGACTCAAGGTCCAAAATCAAAACACCAGATTAAGCACTGCTAGGCAATAAGCTCGAATATGTCACCAAGACGAGGCTGCTAGGCGTAAAGCCCGATACAAATTACCAAGACAAGGCACCGCTAGGCTCAAGCCAAATAATAATATAATCAATCCATCAATTTACATTTCTCAACACTATCATCAATAACGAATCTTATCCACAAATTACATTCACAAGTCACAACGAACATAGTAATTCATATTGCATTTACCAAAAACACATCCAATTCAATTTAAGGTCTTTACATTCGGCTAACACATATACTCATGCTCAATTTTATCAACTAACTTCATTAAACATATTCATAATTAATTCTTTAATATAATTTAGCTTAAGGACTTACCTCGACTGTCGACGGACCGTATAAACCGGCTATTCGATAACCTTTGTCTTTTCCCGATCCAAATCCGTTTTTCTTTGTTCTTGATCTAAACACATTAAAATTTAGCTCATAAAAGTACATTTCATTTCAATTTAGTCCCTAAGCACATAAATAGGCAAATTACTATTTTACCCCTACTATTTCATATTTTTACAATTTAGCCTTATTTGCATAAAACACAAAATACACAAAATTTCTCAATACTACTCAAGGGCGAATATATATAGGGACTATATAAGTCCATTTATTTCATTTATTTTGAAAATAAGCCCTTCTAAAATTTATTTTTACAAATTAACCCTAAATACTCAATTTCTCCAAAACTTCCAATACAAAATATACTAATCTTTAACATATCTTTAATATAAAATCATAAAACATCATAAACCACAAGAACATAGCATTGGCGAAAATCAAGCATGCTTATTTTAAAAATTGAACATGGGTCATTTACTATCAAGCAACGATCTCAAAACGTAAAATTAACAAAAATCGACTAAAACTCACCTTGAATTTTAGCCTAGAATAGCCGAAATTTCAAAGGAATTCAAAGCTTTCTTCCTTCTCTCACATTCGCCAAGGAGAAAACAAAAGATGATGGCTTATTTTATGACATTTTAGCATATATTAAGTTATTTAATTAATTACTTATTTAACCTTATAACATAAAATAAAGCTGTTATATAACTTAAGGTTAGTTATGACAAATGCCACCCACTAACTTAAAATGGGCTAATTGTCCTTTTAATGCCTCACTTTAAAAGCCATCATCAAATAGGCACTTTTCACTATAGCATGCAACTTTTACGCTTTACGCGATTTAGTCCTTTTGTTAAATTGAACACACAAACGATTAAATTTTTCTACGAAACTTTCACACACATTAAATTGACATATAATAAACACAAAATATAATATTTAAATATTCCTCAGACTCGGATTCGTGGTCCCGAAACCACCGTTCTTATTAGGGTTAAATTCGGTCTGTTACAATACACGCCCGTGTGGATAGGCCGTGTGCCTCCCACTGCTGCTAGACACCCCCGTGTGTCCTCCCCGTGGTCGAAACTAATTTTACTCCACAGCCACCGAGCACGCCCGTGTTGCCTGGCCGTGGTCGATTCTGACTTGGCTCCACGGTTACTAAACACCCCCGTGAGCTCAGGCCGTGTCTTCTTAGGCCATATACTGACTTCTTCACACGGTTACTAGGCACACCCGTGTACCCTGGCCGTGTGCTCTTAAGCTAACTACTGACTTTACCCCACGGTCACTAGGCACGCCCGTGTGCCACAACCGTGTGACATTATAGGCCATTTGCAATGCCAAAATGTCACCCACTTAGGGTCAAACCTACAAACCAATCATCCATACCTCTCATGCACATTTGACAACCAAGAACATGCCACAATATCCATTCAAACTATACCTTAAAAACCAATATCATCCATACCAAATTTACAAGACCAAAGCTTACATGAACATAAGCATTATTCATCCATACTTACCCAAAAACTTAACCAACTCATATATTATCTAACCATGCCAAAAACATTCATCATATACCATCTTCATCATAGTAACATGTCAACTTATAATTACCCACATCTCATGGCCAAGTTCACATCTCATAATTATCCAAATAACTAGCCCATACATTCCATATTTAGTTATATACATTTCCAAAATGTACCAAAATAAGTTGAGTAATGTGATGATGATCCTCGACGGTCCCAAGCCTTCAGTAGCTTTAACGATCTATAAAACAGAGAAAACACACATACAGAGTAAGCTTTCCAAAAGCTTAGTAAGTCATATACAAATAATCCTATCATGTAAAGTATATAAGCATATAAGCATATGGAAACATTAGCAAAATTCATATTCATAGCAAGTTCATTACATGTATGCTTAGACCCATTTTCTTGGCCATATTTGCCACATTCATCAATTCATAAATCTTATATACACATAGCTCTTTCATAACCATTCTTGTATCTTGTTCACAATCTTATATTCAATCATACATTTCTTCAAATCAAAGCCACATAGGTACTTACCTTTTATACACACTTAGTGTACGTACCAAACGTACATGAAAAGAATATACGTTCACGTAAATGATCATAGCTCAGATTTTCCCGTTGAACTGATAAGAATCTAATAGGATACTCAGAAAGCTCAGAATAGTCGTACAATGCCAACATCCCAGACGAGGTCTTACGTGTACTCAGATATCGATGTCACTGTCCCAGACAGGACCTTACACAAATCAATATGATGTCGATGTCCCAGACATGGTCTTACACTTAAAGCTCATATCGATGCCAACATCCTAGACGTGGTCTTACACGTAAAGCCCATATCAATGCCAAAGTCCCAGATGTGGTCTTACACGAAATCTCAAATCAACGCCAACGTCCCAGACGTGGGCTTACATGATAAAACAGAACAGATACCTATGTCATGACATAGCTAATCCTATCTATTCCTAGGTTCGTACGGAACTTATCGGATATCAACACTAAGTCAACCTTATCTTGAAATTCATGTACGGATCATCTCATAAGCATTCATAGTTAACAATAGTCATATGATCAGACATAGTTTAAAACAAATACATCTATTTGCATAATGACTTACCTCGGATTCGATTTTACAGAAATGGAAACGGCTACTCGGTTATTTTCGCTTTCTCGCGATCTAAGTCCGTTTTCCTCGATTCTTGATCTATACATATTCAGAATTAACTCTTTTATTCACTAATTCATTCAATTCAATCCAAGGGCACACATTTAGGGCTATTTTCAAATTAACCTTCACATTTGCACAAATTATCAATTTAGTCTATTTTTCTCAAAACATCAAATTCACAAAATCATCATATACTCATGCTTATCCGAATGTTCGTACATCTCATACAAGCCCATATTTTCCATTAAATTTGTAATTTAGTCCCTAAAGTTACTATTTTCTCAATTTAGCCGTAATTAGCTAAATTCATCAAAAATTCAAGAACAAAGTATGTTCATCTAGCTCAAATCTTTCATTTAACAACTAAGCTCATCATAAAACTTAACATATCATCAATGGTATGTCTCACAAACATCATCAATACACAAAATTGAGACATGGGCTTGATAGTAGACTAAGCAACAATCTCAAAAACATAAAAATCATCAAAATCCAAAGTTGAAACATACCTTAATCAAGCAATTTAATGGCCGAACCTAGCTCAACTTTCTTCTTCTTTGTTTCTTTCAATATTCGGTGATAATAAGAGATGATAACATTCATCTTCTCTTTAATTATTTTATTACAAACATAATAATAGGCATTTTACCAAATTAGCCATTTATTAAGCATTTGAAACAATTAACAATAAGGGTATATTCGGCCATCTACCATCCACTAACTTGTAAGTGGTTTAATTGCCATATAAGGCCTCCATCTTTTCAAAGCCACAACACATAAACACATAAACGGACAAATTAGCATACGAAACTTTACCACATGCTTAATCGCATATCAAAGTCACAGAAATAGTATTAAAATATTATACGGACTCGGATTTGTTATATTTTTAAGAAGGTCAAAGTATAATTTTATCTTTATTAATTTAAAATTTTAAAAAATTTAAATAAAAATTTTCTATTTTAGGAGAACCCAGCCCTAGTTTCGCTCCTAATTATAATATGTATATATTATTTTTATTTTCGTTACTGAAATGTGATATGTTATTATACTAAATATGATGTTAGTATTTTCCTAATTATATTGCAACCTTAACGAGGTGAAAGATAAGGAGGATAGTGATTCCAAGGCTAAGGGAATTCCAATTGCTGCTGTCGGATGCATCTACACATCAACCTCTACCATTTTTGTGGACCATCAACATTAATATAATGGATGGAGATTAATTTCTGGAATATACCCATATAGTAACCAATTTGAATTTTCCTTCTTCGTTATGTAGTATTTATCTCTGTGTTGGGCTACTATTTTCATCAAAAGAGGTCATGCTCACAACAATCTAGGTTTGATAGACTAAAACATGACCGAGTCTACACCAATCAAATGCATAATGAAGCCAAACATGCAATTGGGGTATAGGGAGCACATACAAGAAAAAAGAAGCAAGTTTAGGAGATTATAAAATAAAGTGGTTGGAAATTAGACTTAATTTAAATGCGATACAATCATAATAGTGGATTTAAAGTTCAGCACAACTGATGATACGATTCCTTTAGTAGATCAAAAGTTTAATATAATCCTCCTTCTAGTCATAGCAACACTTTAGTAATAATTATAAAGACTTATACATGTTTCAAATATGAAAGTAGAGATAGGAACCAACGTGGTCAACACGTAAGTTAATTTGAGGAGAAAGATTGTGACTTGAATATTTTATTCATGAAGTGGGTTTTCTACTCTAACGAACAAGTTTATGAAGCATCAATGGAAGAATATTGGATTAAATGTGTTGATGAGAGATATCGAGAAAAGAAGAGATAAGAAAAAAGAGGTAGTGTATTAAAGAGGGCCGACTGTTGTGAAGGTCAAGAGGAGGAGGATGATTGCTGTGAAGGTAAAAGAGATTGGGTGTAAAGAGTAAGTGTTTAGGGTTGTTAATGGATGTCATGGTTATGGAGGGTATTTATACGGAAGGCTCTCTTGCTTGGTAGTGGTGATATGGCAAGTTGTTATTATTGGATTATCATCATGGAGTGTGTGAGAAATGTAATTGTGAGATTCATTCTGTTATTCATTTTAAGCAATATAAGATTATTATGTTTAAGTGGATTCTAGTAGTCCCTTAAAAAAGTGTTTACACTTGAAGAAATATATATTAAAAACGGGTGACTTGGAGGATGAGGAGGCCGGATGATTGTCCATCTAGTGACTAGTTGAATGTTGCAAGGTAGGGCAGAATACAAATTGGGAAAGAACTATATATAGAATTGAAGATGAAGAGGGTTGGTCGGTCGACATTGACTAGGTATTGATGCGTGGTTAAAATCCAATAAATTGGATATAATGTTTGGACATAGATGAGATCTTGACATTGGTTGGCATCGAAATCCGATCAAAATATCATTACAATAATTTTATTATAATTTAAAAGAATGAATATTTATTTTGCATGTTATTACGTGTATATAAAAAAATATTCATATAAATCGATAAAATTATGTATCTTGATGTAATACTTACAGTTTTTTTAAAATACGATAAAATTATATTTTAATGCTTTAAAATATTTATAATTTAATTTGAACATTAAAAATATTTGTTTTCAAATTTATTTATTTATTTAATGAAATCTTCAAATTTAAATTTTTTAAAAAAGAAATTACGCTCAACCTTGATATAGTTTTTATAAAATAACATATACAGCTAATAATTTTAAATTTTAAATTTTAATTATTATTATTATTATTTTAGTCCAAACGTAATCTAAATGATTTAATAATTTTCATTTTTAGTTATTATATTTTTAATCGTTAGATGAAGGGCTACGCAGTGAACATAAAGCCAAAAAATAAACAATATATATATAAAGGTTAAAATATGTAATTAGTCCTTATATTTGTATAGAATTTGAGATGCTTTCATTATTTCTTCCACAACATTTATTATTATTAATAAGTTCTTTAATTTTTAAAACTGCCTTGGCATGAAAATTGATTAATATAATTTTAATATATTAAAAGACATTCGCTTTAGTTTCCATCACATGAAGATTTTATTTCTTTCAAGAAACATTATTCAAAATTTTAAATAACATTATAGGTGAATATTTAGTACATCGATAATATTACTTTTTATTAAAAATTTTCATATATTTTGTTTTTCTTATATTTATTGCATATGAATTAATAAATTTTATAGTTTTAAAAATATTTTAATTTTTATTAGTGCAAAACTTACATATATAGTTCTTATTGGTAATAAGTAATAAAATATTTTCATAAAATATATGTTTATACTTATATTAAGTCATTGAGTTAATGTATGAGTCAACAATTTAATTAAAATATTATTAAAATATTTTTTATATACAAAATTAACGAGTTACTGTTAGACCCTTTTCTCGATTTTATACAATAATAAAATAATTCATGGTACATTTTGAACTCATGATAAAATAAGGTTTTTATTTAGATAAACCAAAGTCTATTTTCAATATTCGCCACTATAAGAAGATTATATGTGCTCATATATATATATATAGTTCTATAATTTAGATAAACCATTAGATAGAGAATGATTAATAAGTTCCCTCCTCAAGATCTTCCCTGCCGGAGTTTTCGGTATTGACTTTATAAAAGTAACTCGTCGGATCTTCTTGTACGGTGCAACCTGCAAATGTCGAAAAATCAGCTCCGGCATCACAGTTTTGCCTAAAGAAAAAAGAAACATATTATTTGTGGTGGTGTTTTAGAAACATGCTTGTTTTGCAATGAAATCCATGACTTGTGCCTCTGTAATGTTACTTCCAGGGTTCCTGACTACATATGCCATGGGAATCTGCCCTGCTTCTTCATCCGGGTACCTGATCAATCGATGTGAGATTTATGATACTGAGTTAAAGAACACGTGATAATATATATATATATATATATTATATTACGTACGGAATCACCGCAGCATCAACAATTTCTGGATGGGAAAGAAGTAAATGTTCCAATTCAGCTGGAGGGACCTGCATTTTGGTTTTCCATACAATGACGTTGATTGTATTGTCCAAAAAGGTTTAAAAACCAACGAGTCCAACCAATTTCTTTGTCATGTCTCGTCGGTTTTTAATCAATTGAATCGAGAATATATCTGTATCAGACACTCATACTCAAGTTAGGGGAAAGGGAGGAGGACAAGCACTGACTCCCCTAAAATGGGAGTTGCTACTTTTGATCTCAAAATTCATAAAATCCTAGATGGTAAAATTATAATTTGGTCTTTTAAAAATGCTAAAATTTTGATTCAGAGTAAAATTGTATTTTAACTATTAAAAAATATATAATTTAATCTTGAGTCCTTTGAAAAAAAATAATGAGCCGGATTACCTTAAATCCAAAATTCATAAAATCTTAAATTAATATATGGTAAAATTATAGTTTTATCCTTAGAATGTTAGAATTTCGATTTAATCCTTTTCAAAATCATAAAATTATAATCCAATATAAGGATGAAATTTTAATAAAAAAACCTCGAGCTCCTCTAAAGTAATTTCTAGTTTCCCCTTTGAGGTTAAGTAACCTAAGCTGTAAAGTAAATGATGATTTACCTGAAAGGCTTTGTATTTGATCAATTCTTTCAACCTATCGACAACGTAGAGAAACCCTTCAGAATCAAAATAACAAATGTCACCAGTTTTTAACCACCCTTCTGAGTCTAAGGTTTCTGCTGTTGCCTTCTCATCACCTACATAACCTATATATATTCACAAGTGAATTTTATAAAATGTCTGAAAAATTAAGGGTGTGTTTAATTGAGTAAAAAAAGTAAAGAGATGAAAGGAGAGAGTGGAAAAGTAGAAGAAAAAAAATAAAATTTTGAGTATACTTAGTAGCAAAGAAAAGTGAGAGGAAAGAAAATAAGAGATATGATTATTTTCTGTCGTAATGTATCAAAATTAGCCCTTCCAAATTGAAATGACGAGGGAAGAAAAATAAGAAAAATATTATGTTAATTCAAAATCATTCATTTTTATATGTTTTATTTCCTTTACTTTTATTTTTCAATTTTACTGAGCAATGAATGGAAAGAAAAATATTGTATTTTAAATTTTCCAATATTTACTACCAAACATACTTACGAAAATGAAAAATTATATTTTTCTTTTCAATTTTCTGTACATTAGTAAAGCCTAAAATCTATGTTATTTTGCTCATTTATAATTGGCTTTGACGTATCACATTTATCTTAGCCTTCTTCGACAATTCATTCATGTTAATGGAGTGTAAGTTGTAAATTTATATATATATATATATATATGACATATTTATTCTAAAATTCAAATGGGCTTCAGGTTTGAATGAATAACCTAGTCTATTTACACACCACAAACAAGACTTAGGATTGATAGGAACAAATTACTGCTAACTCACATAGCACAAACAAAATTGCCTTTATGATTCAAACCTACTATATGAATTTTTGAAGTGAACACCCAATACCAGTAGACCAACTAGGGAAGTTCTTCAGTCAACTATCAGCCCAACATAATTAAATAAACTTATAGGCCAAGGGCCCAAGGCTTTTAAAAAGAAAAAAGAAACTTATAGGCCTTGAGATGATAAGTTTTTATCACACAAATTAGCCAACCACCAAACTTTATTGACAAAGTGAAACCTAACTCCCTATTAGAAACCGATAAATTAATGTGGGTTTCAATTCCCAAGCACACAATTCTGGCAGTAGCTTTCCCTCTTTAAACAATATCTCTTTTCCCCCTATAATAAATCTAAATTATTCAGATTTTGTTGTAAGTTTCATATACAAGTGTATTGCCATATCCATATGTTTAACTAAGACTTCATATAGATATCGAATAAAAATAAATAAGATAGAACGATACCTTTCATGACTGTTGGGCCTCTCAACCATAGTTCTCCTCTCCGCCCAGGAGGCAATGCTTCACCAGTTTCAGGATCAACTATCTTGCCTTCCATGTTTTCAGCAAGGCGGCCAACCGAACCGTACCGAGCTGCCTCCTCAGGCCCTATTACCCTGGCTGCTCCACCGCAGGTCTCAGTCAGCCCATACCCCTTAACACATCAAAATCAACAGTAACAACACTCTTAACATTCACCCAAACAAGATTGTACTGATTCAAATTTGGCATCAATCTACATTTGCACCCAAAAGCCCAGCATCTAAATTCTTTTGAACGAAAGTAACATGAAAAACATAGACAATTACACTCTATTAACTGGATTCGGATGAATATATACCGAATATGAACATAATCATTATTATATATAGTTATATATAGGGTTAAATAGGTATTTGAGTCCTGAAATCTACAATTACTCTTATATTGAGGCCTATTTATTTTATCTTCTTAAACTTGATAATTGTTATTGTATTTAGCTGAAATTTTTTTGTCTAAATTAATCCCTAAACTTGATAAATTTTCTTATATTAAAGTTTACACTTTTTTCTAAATTAATCCCTAATATTTCCTTAAAAACCCTGAAATTTAGACCTTAGTAAAAACAACTGTTTAATTTAGGCCTTAATTTAAAAATACTTACCAACTTCAAGGATTAACTTGAAAAAAATTAACCCCAACGTCAGAGTAGTTTAGGCCTAGATGGTGAAAAATATGATGAGGAGATGATCAATAAAGTGATCTTAATTTAGGTTAAAATGTGGCAGTAAATTCTTTTACTTTTTAAATTTTAAATTTTAAAATTTAAATTTAACTATTAATAATATTATATTTTTATTACATAATTATTGAGTTTTTTATTTAAAAATATCACAACAATAAATTTACATAATTATTGAGTGTTTTTATTTAAAAATATTATAATAATAATTTTAATCGTATTAATAATTGAACTTATATTTTAAAATCTCAAAAATAAGATTAAATTTCATTGGATAGTAGTACAGGGACCTTTAAATTTTTAATTTTTTTTAATACAGGACTGAGGAAACTGAACTTGGTTCTCTTTAATTTATTATGTTAAGCCGGCAAAGTAGAAAGAGATGTGAACAGTATTAGTGTACTAATTCTTACTTGAATAAGTTCTACGGTGGGGAATTTCTCTTTGAACCGCTCAGAAACCTCCTTGCCAAGCGGAGCGCCACCGGACCCTAGCAGCATAAGCGAGCTGAGGTCATACTTCTTAGTCAATTCCGATTTAGTAAACGCCAGCACAAGCGGCGGAGAAACTGGCATAAAAGTTATTTTATACTTCTCAATGGCTCTCAGCATTCCCTCAAATTCAAATCTGTCCGTGAAAACCACCGTTTCGCCCATTGAAAATGCCCTCGCTAACAAAAAGAACCCAAACACGTGAAATAAAGGCACAGTGAAAAACGACACTGGGTGTGATTCCTCCTGTTCCTGTGGGGTTTTTCGTAGGTGATAATACCCAGCAATCAACGCGATTATGTTGAGGTGACTCAGCAGTACGCCTTTGACTAGTCCGGTTGTCCCGGAAGAATAAAGGATAGCTGCCGTGTCGTGCTGACTCACCTTGACACTATCGAATACCTCGTTACCGATGTTTGGTTGAGTTAAGAAAGAGAGGAACTCGGGCGAGTCGAGTAGGACTGTTCCGAGTTTGAGAGATGGAAGCTTGGAAGATGTCTTCGAAGTAGCGAATGCAATAACGGGTTTACTGAGTTGGACCTGCTGAGTAATCTCCGACTCGGAACCGAGTGGGTTGGCTGGAGAAACAACGATTCCTAATGACATTAGAGCGAAGTAAAGCGAAGGGACGTGAAACGACGGAGGGGAGAGAATGAATGCTACCTCGTTTCGTGAGAGGGAATAGTTCTTCTTCAATGAGTAAGCGAGGGAATAGATTTGAGCAATAAATTGGGAGTAAGAAAGGGTATTGCCGTTAGCAGCATCGACGATGAATATGGTGTCGCCGCCGGCGGTGGCGGAGGCGTGGGAAGAGCTGTGGAAGAGGGAGAGTGCATATTGAGGGAGGGAAAGAGGCTGAGAAGGTGGCGGGAGAGGGACGTGTGGTCTGAGACTGTGGAAAGTTTTCGTTTGAGAAGAGAAACCGGTGTTTGGATCTACCGCCGGACGGCGGTGATTGGCTGCTGTTTCCCCCATGTGAACTTTTTACTTTTTCAAGTCAATGTGATTTGCAGTGAGCTTTAATCAGGCTTTTTGATTTTTTTTGAAACTGTTTTTTTCATCAGATTTATCGACGGATTCAATTTCAGGGTTTAATTATCCCTTCAATCCCTGTGCTCATCAGACTCTTGAAATTTAGTCTCTATATTTTTATTTTTAAAATTTTAGTCCCTTTTATTTGGATTTCAGTTGATATCATGTAAATAGATTCCTATTAAATATGAAATTTGAATATGTTGTATTTGATATTCAAATAAATGTTTAATTTAAAATTAAAATTTAATTGATAAGATTATCAATTGACTTCTATCAATTTTAAATATATGTTATCAATTAAAGCTTGAAATTTAAAATAAAAGATTAACTTTAAATCATTTGAAGAGCACATAAATTGAGGGTATAATTAGAACACAATGATGTCTCAATTTTTATCAATCAGAAGGTAAAATTTTTTGGGAATAAATTTGATTGTTGTTGATAGGAGACTGACTCTTCAAAGATAAATATTCTAAGTGCCATTTATTTAGAAGATAAGGTGCTCACACTTTGTAAATCTTGACTCAAGCTTTTGACAGAGAGCTAAAATACGGCTCGACTTATGGACAATACCGACTTGTTGAGAAGCCCATCGTCTCTGAACATATATACTTAGAAGATTTTTTTGGAAGAAGTCGGCCTCCTCTCAACAATATTAATAAATTATAATTTATGTACCAAATCAAAACTTTTGAAAAGTTGCAGGTGAATTTTATGATAAAATATTGTTTTTATTGTTTTTATCATTTTGGTATTTTTATTGCACAGTCAAGCAAATTTTAAAACCATGCTAATTATTTATGACTGAATCCATAATTAAGTAGCGTCAATTTAATTATAGATTGATAAAAAACGTTTTAAGAATTATTATAAAATTTAAAATAAAAATATACGAATGCAATTAAATAGTAGCTATTGAAATATATTCTCTTTTAACATTTCTCAAAATATAATTTTTATTTAATTTCTCATCTACCCAATGTTCTATCCAACTTAACTTCTTTTCATTTTCTATCCGAGCTTTGTCGAACAAACTATGTGGCTGAACCTTTATGATTGAATCTTAATTAACATCAATTAAATTATAAATAAATAAAACATTTAAATTTTACAATTTAATTTTAAATTATAACTATTCATTTAAAATTTACCTATTTTAAGAAGTATTTTCACATTTTACAAAATATAACTTTTATTTACATTTTCATGTTCTACTTCTATCATCTTCTAGTTTATTAAAATATTTTTATATATAAAATAAAAATATAATGATAAATTTATGTGGTTTATAACTGTGTCATTTGTTTTTTTTTTTTTTTAGGTACACTAAAGTTTTTAAAAAGAGTTGTAATGTTTTTCTAACGAGAATATTGACTAAATAAATTTTAAATATAATTTGTTTTGAACATTTTATTTTGTTAATATTTGTATAAATTTAAATTATTTTACTATTATATAAACTTTTGTATAAAAATGTTATGAACTTTTATATTGTTTTTTTTTTATATTATCTTAATCCTTGCTTAAAAAGAAACCATTACGTTGTAATTATTAAAACAAAAACATAAATAATTAGAAAATACCTGCACCAATAACACACCGGGGAACTTCTCATTGAACCGCATAGCAATGTCCTTCCCAAGCGGCGCCCCGCCGCAGCCAAGCCCTTGAAGGGAGCTCAAGTCGTATTTTTTTGTCAAGTCCGATTTAACAAACGCCACCACAAGCGGCGGCGACACCGGCATGCCTGTAACCTTGTACTTCTCAACTGCTCTTAACATTTCTTCGAAGTCAAACCTTCCACCAAAACGACTGTATTACCTAGCAGAACCACCGCCAACAACATAAAGAAACCAAACACGTGGAACAAGGCACCGTGAAAAAAGTCACCGACCGCGGCGGCTTCTCGTTACCTTGGCCTTGGTTCATGTTTTGGTGATGAATCAGAGACATCATTGCGATTAGGTTTCGGTGAGTTATCATCACGCCTTTGACTCGGCCGGTGGTTCCTGAAGAATACAATATCGCAGCAGTGTCGGACTGGTTAACCTTTACACTTTTTGTGAGGCCGTTAACGATATTGGATTGAGTTAACAAGGAGAGAAACTCGGGAGAGTCGAGGAGAATAGTTCCGTGTGTAAGAGAAGGAATTTTATGAGAGGTTTCTAAAGTAACGAAGGCAACAACTGGTTTACTGAGTTGGATCTGGTGAGCGATTTCCAAGTTGGAACTGAGTGGATTTGCAGGTGAAACGACGATTCCTAACGACAACAAAGCGAAGTAAACCACGGGGATATGAATCGAAGGCGGTGAGAGGATGAAAGCGACGTCGTTTTGGGAAAGAGAGTAACGTTGTTGCAGAGAGTAAGCAAGGGAACGGACTTGAGAAACGAATTGGGAGTAAGATAGCGCCTCGCCGGTGGTTGTGTTGACGGAGAAAGTGGTGGCACCGTCGGTGAAAGTATTGTTGAAAATGGAGAAACAAAATTCGGCGGCGGAAAGCGGTTGACTGATTGGCGGCAAAGGGATGGTCGGTGTAAGGCAACTGTAAATTCCGGTTTGGCGACAAAATCCGGTTTTGGATCCATTAAACGGTTTGGATACCTTTCCGAAATTGAAATGAAAGATGACTTGAAATTCTTTTGGGAGATTTATATTAGGATATAGTGTATGTGGATGCAATGATTTTGAAATAGTACGGATTCAATTCAAAATCGGCTGAAACAGGCTATTTGTGTTTGTTTTGGTTTAAATGAGTTATAAATTTTATATTTTTCTTATATTTGAAAGTCATTTTCTTAGTATTTATTAATTCAGGATTTGGTGAATGATGTTAAAATTATTTTATTAAATTTAAGTTGGTTATTAAATTTAAGTTGGTTATAATGTTAATTTTTATGTATGTAAGTAGTTTTTTTATTTTAAAATGTCACATTACTAAAATATTTTTAATTATGTTTATAATTTAATTTAAATTTTAAAATTTTAAAATTGATAAATTAAATTCCTTAAAGTAAATATAAAAAATTAAATTTTATATATGCAAAAGTACAAATACTTAAAAGAATATTTTAACCTTTTATGTTTTTCTTTTGATTGCTATTTACCTATGAAATTTGATTCTTTCTATACTATATATTACCCATATTTGATTGTAATTGAGGTGAAAATAATTTAATTAAATTTATTATGGTTTAAGTTAAAAAATATTTTAATTATCATTTTATTTATTATAATAATTAATTTTGATTATAATTGTACGAATGTATTAATTATAATTTTAATCCATCTATATATTATTTTTCTTATTTCTTATTATAATTATAAAATCTATTAATTATATGATGATGATGATGTTGATGATAACTTAAAAGATAATTTGATAATTTCAGACGTAATATAAAAGTAAAATATATTTAGTAATTGAAAGTACCGCAAAAGGTTCATTTTAATCTTTGGGATAAATTATGAAAATAGTTATTTTTATTTTTATCATATTACATTTTAGTTATGTTTAAAATGTTACATTTTAGTCACTAAGCATAATTGTTGTTAACGGTGTAATAGTAAGCTGGTGTGGCATGTTAAATCATTATTTCAAACAAAAATTTTAGGTTAAATTTTACAATTGATCCCCATATTTTTTTGTTTTGAGTAATTTATTTTTTTCTTTTTATGTTCTTTTAACTTTCTTTTTTTTTATTATTTATTTTCCATTCTCTTCTGCTTTCCTTCTATTTTCCTTCATTCTTCATCTCTTTTAACGTAAAAGAAAAAATTAAATTGCTTAAAACGAAAAAAATATAGAGATTAATTGTATAATTCAACTTAAAATTTTCATTTGAAATTATGATTTAACGTACCACATCAGCTTATCGTTACACCATTAATGACAATTAACGCTCAGTGGTAAAATGCTATAATATGACAAAGTAAGTGACTAAAACATAACATTTTAAACATAAGTGAATAAAATGTTACCTGAGAGAAACAAAAGTGACTATTTGGTAGTTTACCCTAATTTTTGATTAAAAAACTTCAATTAATTTAATGTTTCTCAATAAAAAAAGGATAAATTAATAAAAAAAAGGATATAAAAAATATGGTATAAAAATTTTGATATAAAAAATATGATCTTGGTTGAAATGGTAAAGTTGCGATAGAAGATTAGGTAAAAGTACTATAAAGGCCCTTGTATTGAGAGTTGAATTGCACTTTGTTCCCTCGACTAAAAAAAAAATGGACAAAATCAAAAAGCAAATTAGTTATTCTATTAAAAATTTCATTCATTTTTGCTATTAAAAATTAGTCTCTATATGTCAGCATGAGGTACATATGGCATGCCACGTGTCATTATCCGATTATTCTATCAGCCACATCAAATTTTAACAGTATAAATAGATAAAAATTTTAACAAAAAGAATCAATTTGTCGATTTATTAAATAAAGGGGCAAAATGTAATTTGACTCTTAATGTAGAAACCTCCATGATACTTTTATCGTGAAGATTATAATATTTTGGATTCAAATTTCATAATTCACTTTATAAATATAAATAATATTTGTTGCTTTATAAAAATGAGTTTTTAGTGATTTTATAATTAAATTAGTCTTGATTAATGAGTAACACAAATTCAATCAAACTCTTTATAATATTATAAATGATATTCAAAAAGTAAAATATATTTAGTAATCAAATGAGAAAATGTGATTAAATATATTTTCGTTGTCAAAAACTAGTACTTGGATGAAAGAAAATGTAAAACATACTGGATTATGGCAAGACGATGATTTTTTTTTATACCAAATATATTTATAGAAAGGTTAAATTAAAAATAAATGTAAGATTGAGATTTTAGACATCATGGTGGCTTTATAAATTTAATCGTAATAGTATTTCAACTCATAATACTATAAGTGATAAATAAATAATTTTATCATGGTAATTAAGATATTAATTAATTTTTATGTTAATTTTTATAAATATATTTATTGCATAATTTTTAGGTAAAATATACTCAATTTTAAAAAGTTATAAAATAATCACTAACTATTTGAAAGTTTTAAGTCACAGGATTATTAAAATCGCTACCATATGACCTTTTTTGTTCGCATTGTTTACACTAATCGAAAACTTTCATTTTTTTTTTGTTCGCATGGTAATCAAGATATGTGAACCGAAATTAAAATAATTTTTTTTTGCAATCTCGACACTAATTATCAGATCAACTTAGATCTAAGACATGTCTCTGAGTACTAATCGATCATACTGATTGCTGAATCATCGCTTAGAACTTATTAATCGAATTTTAAGAAAAAACTTTAATAGCCTAATAATTTAAATCAAAGTTTTCAAATAATTAAATGATTTAAATAAAAAATTTAAAACAATTCAATGATATTTTATAATTTTTTAAAATTAGAGGAAAGAAACATAAACTTCTATGTAGCGCCATAAATTTAGTATCATTTATTTATATTAGAATTGACCGTTTCTTTAAATTATTAATTAAGAGGCAAGGGATTGGCCGGCTTTCTGGACGCTAATGCTTGTCATGGTACGCGGGCATGGAAATGGCCGCATGTGTGTGTGTGTGTATATAGAAGGTGGGTGTAAACGAGAAGGCTACAAACATCCAAATTTTTTTTTTGAGAAAAACAAAATCCGGACATTTTAATCTAAGAATCTTATGATTCTAATTGATTTGTTTTAATCTTTAACTAGTATAGTTATGAGTTAATTAGTTTTGGACTAAATTATAAAATTACAGTATGTCTATATTTAGAATTTAGTTTTATTATTAACACTATTAAAATTATTTTATTAAATTTATTGATGTGAAATTCTAAAATTAAAAAAAACTATTGTTACATGACAAAAAATAGTATCGTAATGATCCTAAATTAACAGAGAGTTTTAATAGTGTTAAAATTTTAAAATTAATGTAAATATTTTAATCAAAATAAAATATTTACACTAACTAATAATAAATATTCACTCCTTCCCCTTTTCGTATCCACTTTTACCTCTCCCAATACCCTAATCCATCTCAATTACTCTTAAAATTTACCATGACACTTTGTAAGCATTTATTTTAAAATTAATTATAAAAGTTGAAAATGTTATTTTCATTTTTATTTTTCATGCATTATATCTTATTTTTATTGTGATTGTTGACACGTTATATGTCAGTGTATTGATTAGGAGGTTAAAAAGTTTTATATATATATATATATATATATATATATACTTCAGTATTATAGTGAATTAGTGTTTTGATTCTACTAAGAAATTTTGATGTTGTTATTTTCATTATCAAAATGTTATAATATGTTGCTTTTATTGACATTTTGAAATGTTATGTGTTATTATACTAATTATGATGCTAGTATTTTCCTAATATTTTCATTACTTTTTTTTTTTTTTGGAACATCAACATAATATAATGAATGGAGATTGAGATTCAATCAAAATTTCCAGGGTAGTTAATTTGCATTTTAAAAAGCACATTTAAGAATTTATTTTCCAATATTTTCATAAAAGAACAATGTTTTAATAAAAATCTCATTTTAAATAAATATTTAGAAAGTTCTATATATATATATAATATTTTGTCACTCTCGTGTGAGTAAAATATATTTTATATTATTTTTTAAATTTATTCAATCATGAAATAAATGGAGTGATAATGAATTTGTATTTTAAAACTTTTGAATGCTTGAGTTCTTTGATTTATAATTTATAATTTTTATTTAAAATAATATAAAATTCCATTAAAATAATATTATTATCATGCTTTATAGTGTAACTTGGAACATTAAAATTTTATTTTCAAATTTATTTATTTAATGAAAACATCAAATTTAATTTAAAAAGAAATTTTAAATTTTAATTATTATTGTTATTATTTTAGTCCAAACCTAATCCAAATGATTTAATAATTTTCATTTTTTGTTATTATATTTTTAATCATTAGAGAAAGTGCTACGTGAGAAAGGATTGTATGAAACAATAACGACATGTCTTCTGTATCTCTTTCCAATAGTTTCATACCACATCAGTATTTTTATCTTGAATTTTAAGATTTTCATCTTGAAAAAAATTAAATCCAAATAAAAATCTTAAAATTTAAAATGAAAATACTGATGTAATATAAAACTATTAAAAATAATCTGAGATAAGATGACGTCATTATTTCATACAATCCTTTCTCATGCTATGTAGTGAATACAAAGCCAAAAAATAAACAAACAAGTAAACAAAAAGGTTAAAATATGTGATTAGTCCTTATATTTGTAACAAATTTAATATTTAATTTCTAAACTTTAAAAATTAAGAATTCAATATTTTTAATTTTCAATTCAAAAATCTTAGTTCAATTATTATAACCATTGGTAATTTCTATCATGAACTTATAATATTTATTTCTGCCAAGCAAATGTCATATCAAATGAGGCAAGTCAAATTTAAAATTGAGAAATTTTGATAAAAAGTAATTAAAATTTTAATGATTAGGTTGAAATCTTCAAATAAAAAATGGATGTTTTAAGTATGGGATTAAATGTCAAACTCTATGTATATGGACTAAGACCATATTTTAACCAAACAAAAGGTACTTGCGCCAATAGCACATTGGGGAACTTCTTCTTGAATCGCTGAGCCATTTCCTCTCCAAGCGACGCGCCACCGCAGCCAAGTCTTTGAAGCGAGCTTAAGTTGTATTTTTTTGTCAAACCCGATTTAACAAACGCCACCACAACCGGCGGCGACACTGGCATGGCTGTAACCTTGTACTTTTCAACTGCTCTTAGCATTTCTTCGAAATCAAATCTCTCTACCAAAACCACTGTACTCGCTGACAAAATCATCCCCAACAACATAAAGAAACCGAAAACGTGGAACAAAGGCAGCGTGAAAAGCGTCACCGGTCGCGGCGGCGGCTTATCGTTATCTTTGCCTTGATTCATGTTATAGCGATGAATAATCGCCAAAATTCCGATTAGGTTTCGGTGAGTCAGCATCACGCCTTTGACTCGGCCGGTGGTTCCCGAAGAATACAATATCGCTGCCGTGTCGGACTGGTTTACCTTCACGCTTTTAATGATGTTATCGATATTGGACTGAGTTAACATGGAGAGAAACTCGGGCGAGTGGAGGAGTATGGTTCCGTGTTTAAGAGAAGGGATTTTATGGAAGGTTTTTGAAGTAGCGAAGGCAATAACGGATTTACTGAGTTGGATCTGGTGACCGATTTCCGAGTTGGAACTGAGTGGATTTGAGGGAGAAACGATGATCCCCAAAGACAGCAAAGCGAAGTAAACAACGGGAATATGAATCGAAGGCGGCGAGACTACGAAAGCAACGTCGTTTTGGGAAAGAGAGTAACGCTGCTGTAGAGAGTAAGCTAGGGAACGTACTTGAGAAACGAATTGAGAGTAAGATAGCGATTCGCCGGCGGTTTCATTGACGACGAAAGTGGTGGAGCCGTCGGTGGAAGTCCGATGGAAAAGGGAGAGACAATATTCGGCGATGGAAAGCGGTTGATTGATTGGCGGTAAAGGGAGGGGCGGTCTAAGGCTACTGTAAGTTCCGGTTTGGTGACAGAATCCGGTTTTCGGATCCATTAAACGTTTGGGATCCGTTTCCGCCATGGAAATTGAGATGTAAGCTGACTGTAACTTTAAGGGGATTTTATATTAGGATTTGACAGTTGACAGTGACTTTGATGTAATTTATGACGTGTATTACACTACCAATTTTGGGATTATTGTTTAGTAATTGTTTCGATTTTAATGTAACGGCGTTGAAAATAGTTTTTCTAGGTTAATTTCTACTATTAGTCCCTGTACTTTGTCAAAGTTATGGATTTATTCTTTGTACTTTAATTTGATTAATTTAGTCTTCATCTTTTTCGAATTGATCACTTTTAGTCCCTTTACTTTTTAAATTTTAAAATTTTAGTCCTATCCTAAACAGTAGCAGTTAAATTCATATGGTTAGCTCCAATTAATAGTTATGCATTATATGTACAGTTATAGATTTAGTCCATATCCTCCAATTGCATCATTTTAAAATCTTCATAGTTTTCAAATTTAAAATTTCAATCTTAATAAAATGACAGTCATTAGCCTATTACATATATGATAATATGTTTACTATATCGATTTTAGAAATAGAATAACTTAACTTAATGAATTTAACAATTATCATTTGGTGGTGATTATAATTTTAAATTTTAAAAGTACACGATCTAATAACAAAATTTAACCTTTTTTATAATATCCTTTTTATTTTGTTCACTAATTTATATATATATATATATATATAATTTTATCATTAACATTTTCAATATTTGATATTTTGTTCTCTCAATTGTTAAGTTATTAATGAAATGTTTTCTTTTAAGGGTATCATTAATGAATGTTGATATGACCTTTTTCTTATTTGTATAATAATAAATTTAATTTATATATTTTATGCATTTTATTAATTTTATCTTAATTTTAAAAATCAATAAATATTTAAAAATTATTCAATATTATAAAAATCATAAAAATGTTAAAAGAATAAGAACCAAATTTTAAAAAATATAAAATTATAAAATCATGAAAATTCAAAAAAAATATTTTGATAAATCTTATATTTGAATATTTTAAAATCAAAATCAAATTGATAAAATATAAAAATTTTGAAGACTAAATCTATGGTTATACTAATAAAAAAAGGACACATTAGCATTTGATTAACTATTTAATGGGCAAGTGACCAAAATATGGAATGTTGAAAATATTAGTGATGAAATTGAAAATTTTGTGATTAGATGGCCCAAAATAAAAACACTCTAATAATTAGATAATTACGCATGTAGACTTTACGTTTTTTTATTTATAATTTCTACCTATACTTGTATTAAGTCATTAATTAAGTTGCTGTCACGAGTAAATTAAATATAGACTCAATTGAGAAATTACTAAAGTTACTTTATACGCAAAGCAAGTTATATTATGAGGAAAGTGTTTGTCTTTTTTATATATATATATATATAATCAATAAAAATTCAATCATAATCAAGTTATCACCTGATGCCACTACAGCCGAGTTGATGCGCACTGCTCGAGCGTACATTATGCACATCATAGGGGGTGTACTGATGCCCGGTGCAAACAATAATACGGTTCATATTCAGTACCTACCCTATTGGTGATTTCGACAATGCTCGTCAGATAGTTGGGGCTCATTGTTTTGCGATGTTGTAATTGTGAGCTTTGTTTGACGACAAAGCCAACTACCGTGAGACATAGGCGAATGCCTTACGCTATTGCAGTCATGGGCTCTGTATCGGATGCCATTCTTGGCATCAGTTACCCACCAACCATATGTATATCCGCTAGTAAACAGGTGATAAAATATAACTTGTTATTAATTGACAATTTCTTTATATTGATTATATTTGACTTGAAATTTATTTTTGTAGGTGGAGTATTTATCCTGCACGGAGGTCGTGACATCGTCCGATATACCGCTTATGATTGAGCAACATGCGGGGAAGGGTAAGTGATTCCAATATTGGTTACTTGTTAGTTTGTATATCTTACGCATACCGTGTTAAATTTTGACAATGTTATTAATCGTGCAGTTTATATGGACGCCATATCGTCGACCGAAAATTGCGTACCGTTATACCCCGCCCGCTTATATTCATCAGATATGTGGTGCACAAACGCACCAATTGTCTGTTTCAATGTAGTCGAGTGGTATCACGGGGACCGAGTGCTGCGGTAATTTGGTTGCGTCCAATATATCCCCGATCCGCCATGCCGAGTGGGAGCAGTTCATTGAACAAATAAGATAGGGAAACAAGGCTTGGATTGGGGGGTTAGGCATAGGCAATTTATTGCGGTGTGGAATAATCGCATGTCCCGTATACCCCGGATAGATATGGCTTCCGATTTTCAACCTTCATTAGAGTACATACAATGGTACTCTAGTATGGGGAAGTCATATATACCCGGGGGACAGTCGACTGTAGTCCCCCAACACATGTAGCGAGATAGGGCATACGAGGCAGCAGCCGATATGGAGGCCGAGGCAGCTGCAGATCCTGATCCCGAACCGGAGCCCGAGCAGGAGCTAGAGCCGGAGCCCGAGCAATCATATTCACATTCGGATGCACATTCGTATCATCCGGATGTGTCGGGCTATGACTACTTCCCGGGCTCTTCTGGAGGTGGATACCAGTACGGGTTTGATATATTTGGATCGTACACATCGCAGTACAGCACACCTGGCTCGTATCCACTACAGGACATCAGGCCTCCTGGGTCGTATCCACTGGATCAGGGCACTCCTTCTGGCTCGAGCTCATCTATGCCATTGGAGCCACAAGATCTTTCGGCCATGTTTAGTACACCCCCACCTGGACCCCCACCGGAGACTGAAGAGGATGTTGGTCGTCGCGAGCACCCACACGTAATCGTCGACCACCACAGAAGTATACACCTAGGACCACACCATCAAACCATCAATTTTAGGTGTTTCTTGCAATTTTGATTTCCCTCTGTTTTGTATTTGTAAATATTACAATGTTTGTACCTTATTTGTATAAAATTAACTTGATTATTTTGAGCTTTAAAATTTCATAACAATATTTGACCATGCGATAGAATCTTTAAGTTTGATTCATGTTCATGTATATATGTTATTAATAGCCATACGAAAATATGTATGGTATGTTTGGATTTGGTATTTAAGTGAGTTCGGTTAGGTCATATAGGTAAAACGAACTAAATAGGTTTATGAAGGTTAAAAGATAATATGCTTCAATGATTGACTAAATAGCTACGGTTGGTAATAGATTAATAATGATTGTTTCGTTGATAAGTAAGTGAATATGCAAATGAGGTTAAGGATATGGTAATAAATGATAAACATGTCATTTTGATTTATAACGCACCTAAATAAATATATGTTATAATGATATATATATGCTGGGATAAGTTTTAAGTTTACAAATGCCATTAATGTTTAACTCATGTGGTTTGGACATTTTATGTATGAAGTACTTGTAATATAACTTCTTGCATATTGTTAAATTGAATATGTGATTATTTAGATGATATTCATATGGTTAAATATTGAAACATGATTTGTACACGTGATATGACTAGAAAAAGTATGAAATGATTTTGGTTGATTATGTGATCCATATATACATATTCGCATGGGTTATATACATTTTCGCAATAACCAACCCAAAATACAACATTTTTTATACTACCCATATGGCACAAAATATAAATCCATACAAATCCATATTCACAGAAATCCAGACATGTAATTTTTTTCCATTTAAGTCCCTAAATTTATCTATTTTTTTCAATTTAACCCAAGTTAATCAAAATCACCAAAAATATGAATACAAAACATGTTAATTTGAATAATGTCAACTCCCACTCCCTCGTGACGATTGGCCAACATGATAGTTTCGTTGCGGGCATTTACTTCGATTATGACCATCTAACCTGTATATTCCACAGCGCCTATCGTCGGATTTCTCCCTAATGTCCATTTCTCGTGACGCTTGGCCAACATGATAGTTTCGTTGCGGGCATTTACTTCGATTATGACCACCTAACCTGCATATTCCACAGCGCCTATCGTCGGATTTCTCCCTAATGTTCATTTCCTTACGGATTCTGGATGATTGCAGACGACCTCTCGGATTCCTGCGTAGCGCTCTGTCCGGGACAAGTTCGAAAGTCGTTTGAGGCACCTCCCATGTAGACAGGTCCGACAGGACAGGGAACTCATTTTTCAGACACGCAACGTACGCTCGAGCGTGTACACATCATTAACAAATTGTTTGACATTAAGGTTCGCTTTAGCACACGCTGCCATGACATGTGCACACGGATAATGAAGTGTTTGGAACCTCTTACATTCGCACTGTCTGTTCTGAAAATTGACTCTATAAGACCTAGGTGGCAAACCGGGTCGACGACCGATAGACTCCGTAACTCGAAAAGTTTCCATACGTCGCGAGTATATTTCTACAGTCATTGACCTCGCAATACGACGGTTTGCAATCAATGCATCCCTGACATCTTCCACAAACACGTGTCCCGCATCTATCTGGTTGACTTGTTGTTCACCCATTCTTGGCATCAACGTGGCCAACCTGTAGAATATAGCCGAGAAGACAGATGAAATTGGAAGATGTCTTGTTTTCAACAACACAGCGTTGACCCCCTCAACCAAGTTCATGGTCATTTGACCATAACGAAAGCCCTCGTCAAAACTTTGAGCTCATTGCCACGGCTCCATTGTACCCAACCACTCTCGAAAAGATTTGTTCGTTTGACCTTCCATGTCACTTTCAAGTCGAGTCATTCTTTGGCGAAAAATATGTGGCTCTAACCCGTACGCTGTATATGTTTTAATAAAAGATAAGTTACGGTAACTAGATAACATAAAAACTTTAAACTTATATTGAAAATTTAAGGTTATCCTTTACCCATTTTCACCACTTGTCTCTTTTAGTCTGCATTTTTATACTCTCGAAAGAAGTTAGTCGCAATGTGACGGATGCAATAAACGGATCTCCATGGCACACCGGAATGCCTAATTGCGGCAATTAATCCTTTCACTCTATCGGAGATGATGCAAATATTATCGTTGCTAATAACATACCTCCACAGGTTGGTAAGGAAAAATTCTCAAGATTCTATATTCTCCTTATCTACTATGGCAAACGCTATTGGGAGCACGTTCCTATTACCGTCTTGAGCAACCACAATAAGTAAGATTTGTGTATATTTTCCGTATAGCCATGTCCCATCCACCTGCACAAATGGCTTGCAGTGTGGAAATGCCCGCATACATGGATCAAACGTCCAGAACATTCGATGAAAAATTTTTTTCCCCGGATATAATTGGTCATCTGGGCCGTAATAAGGTCGTGTCTGCAACTCAATCACAGTTTCCGGTACGTACTCTCTCATAACAGCTATCCATCCCTACAGCTCGTTATACGATGAGTCGTAATCTCCATACAGTTGCTCCATTGCCATCTGTTTAGCTATCCACGCTTTTCGATATGATACTCGATACTGGAATCGTGCTTGTATTTCAGCAATCAGTACCGAAACTTTAATAGTCGGCATGTCCTTCACTATTGGCAGGATACATGTACAGATAGTTTTGGAATCAAGTTTTTTTATGATTTTCTGTCATACGTGTCGATCTGCATGTATGGGGTCCAACCAATTTTCGTATCTCCCACATCTGGGAATTTTGAATGAATGCAGCTCGTACCCGCCAATTGCAGCCTTCCGCTGCCTTCCAACACTCCCCAATATAAAGCGTCGGTTTAGACACTGCGACTTTGTAATCCGCTGATATATATTATATGCACAATGTTAACTGAAAGTACATGCCTTGTTGGGTGAGAAAAATGGCTTATAAAATAGTCTATTTTCGTCCACAAAGGTAAAGACACGGGCGTGCGTCTCAGCCGTGTGTGACACACGACCAGGTGACACGACCGTGTGTCCCCTGTATCTTTTAAAAGAATGCAAGTCAGTGAGTTACACTAGGGGTGAGTATTCGATCGAGTCGAGTCGAATCGAGTAAAAAATTTTCGAGTTAGTCGAGTTAACAAATCCTATTTTAGCAACCGAACTCAATTTGAATTTTTTTCGAATCGAGTCAAAAAATTTCGAGTCAAATCGAGTCGAGTTAACGAATCCTATTATTTATACTTAATGTTGCGATTAGATGGACCGATTATTTAACTAGTAGACGAAGTACAAGATTATTTAACTACATGAACAATATAATGATTTTGCCTTTTAACTTAATGGGTAAACATTTATCAAAATGACATAGTTTTGCCTTTTAACTTAATTATTTTGAATTTTAACTTTTAAAAAAGTAAACATTTATCAAAACGATGTAGTTTTGTCTTTTCTTATTCGGGTTTTCAGATAACTCGAATTGTGTAATTCATATTCGAGTTAAACCGAAAAACTTAATTTTTTATTCGAGTTGAACCGAATAACTTTATTAACTCAATTAACTCGAACTATTTAATTCAAAATTTGAATTTTTTATCGAATTTTTCGAATCGAATCGGATTTTGCTCACCCCTAAGTTACACGGTTTTAGACAAGGGCGTGTCTTTTGACCGTGTGAGTCACACGGCCTGGTCACATGGCTGTGTAACCCCTGCAGTGTTGAAAATTTTAAATGTTTCCAAAAATTTTTTTGAGTTTCCGATTTAGTCTCGATTTGTTTCTAATGCGTAATTTGGGCCTCAAGAGCACATATAAGGGACAATATGTATGGTTTTAATTGGTTTTTGACATGAATGCTATATGATATGAAATATTTGCATTTTCTATCTATTTGATTTATAAACTCTGAAAATGCTTTGTAACACTATTCTGGCGACAGATTCGGGTTAGGGGTGTTACAAAAATGAGGAAAACAGATGGAAAAGCAGAAGAGAATAGAAAATAAAGAAAAAAAAAAAGGAAGTTAAAAGAATATAAAAGAAAAATTAAATTGCTCAAAATGACAAAAATATGGGGATCAATTATATAATTTAACCTAAGAATTTTATTTGAAATGATGTTTTAAAGTGCGATGTCAACTTACTATTATACTATTTACGAAAGTTAACAAACTTAGTAACTAAAATGTTATAATATATTAACGTAAATAAATAAAATAAAATATTTTAAATATAAATAATTAAAATATAATATGATATAAAAATTGATTATTTTACTTAAGAAGAAAAAACAAAAAGCTTTGAAATCTGCGCCTTACACATTAATCGAAAGCAGCTTTTATTTATTTATCAAAACTAGTTTTTCTTATATAATTATGGTTGACCCCAACACATTCCCAATTTAAAAATTATAATTATTTAAATAAAAATTTTAGAGTGTCGCGGCTCTAAAAATACTATAAATTGTATTATCGTAAATAAATTATATTATTCTAGTAATTAAATTTTTATATTATTTTGATAAAACTCTCAAATTTCTTTCACTCAAAAGCATAATATCAAATTAGAATAAAGTATAGTGAAAACTTTCAAATTTAACTTAAAATATAACGGTAAATTTGCAAACTAACCTTTTATATTGAATTTTATCTCTAAAATTTGATTTTGATTGAATTTTACTATTCAATTTAATTTAAAAGATTTCGAGAAAATTTAATTAAAAATAATATTGTAGCTTAAAATTAAAAATAATTAATTAATATGTTATCAACAATAAATAAAAACATTTATTTATAAAAAGTAAACTTATTTTTTTCATTTTTTATTTTCAAGTCTTTTTATTAAATAAAGTATCTATGTTAATTATTATATTTTAATATTTATGTATTTATTTATTATTAACTATTAAAATAAAATATTTGAAAAAATTATTGTCAAATTTTATTTTCAAATCATCAAAATCAATATTAATAGCAAAATTTAGTAAATTTCAAAGTTTACTCATAAAATTCAATGTGTAGTAAATTTAATCATATTTTCAATGTATAATTACAATTATTAATCAAAATAAAATATAAGAAGAAATTTCAACACTCACTAATAGTATGGTGGGAAATTTTCATTTTAATTTAAATATATAACTTTTGTCAAATATAAATATTATATTAAATAAAATAATACAATATTACATTAAAAAATAAATTGAAGTATCAAATGATATATATATTTTAGGCTAAACTATCAAAATAGTCACTTATGTTTGAAATGTTACGTTTTAATCACTTACGTTATAATGTTGCAACATTTTAGTCACTGAGTGTTAATTTTCGTTAACAGTGTAACGGTAAATTGATGTGGCACGTTAATCATCATTTTAAACAAAAAAATTAGATTAAATTATTTAATTGGTCCTTATATTTTTTTCATTTTGAGTAATTTATTTTTATGTTCTTTGAACTTTCCATCCTTTTCTTTATTTTCCATTATCTTCCCATTCTCCCTCTGTTTTTCTCTCTTTTTTTATTTCTTTTAACGTAGTTTTTCTATGTTTTTTATTTGTTAAAATTAGCTCTTTTAATTTTTTTGGACAATTTAAATTGGGAATATCAATCAAACAGAGGGAGAAGCAGAAGATAATAGAAAATAAAAGAAAAAAGAAAAGAAAAGTTAAAAGAACATAAAAAAATTAAATTGCTAAAAACGAAAAAAGGGCGACTAATTGTATAATTTAACATAAAATTTTTGTTTGAAATGATGATTTAATGTGCCACGTCAGCTTACCATTATACCGTTAATTGTAATTAATAGCTCAGTGACTAAAATGTGACAACAAGTGAATGTAAATGGCTAAAATGTAACATTTCAAATAAGTGACTAAAATATAATTTGAGGTAAACAAAAGTGACTATTTTAGTAATTTATCCTATTATTTATTTATTTTGGTAAGAAAAACGTTAGGTAGACAGAGCATTAACTTTCCACTGATAAATAGTATGGATCAGGCTCTTAAAAATGATTGAAGAGGGGCAAGTAGTGAAAGCAAAAGAATCAATGGAGAATGGCTGCCGGCCAACCTACCGTCTCATTATGTCTTTTTCAAATGTAGGCATGCAAAAGTCTTTATGAAGGTGATTATTTAGAATTATATGGGTTGAGTCGAGTTAAGTTGATCTAAAATTTTAAATTTATGTTTAATTTAATTTAAAAATGAGTTTAAAGATGATTTAAACTTGATTTATATTAAAAATATTAAATTTAAGTTCAACTTGATTTTATTATAGTAAAAAATTTAAATTATATTATATATAAAATAAATTTAAAAATATAATATATCAAATAAATTTAAAAATATTAAAATAAATACTTCCATATAATTCGTGGGAGTAGAAAATTTGTATCACTAACTTTTGCGTTAGCAACTTCTGTTTTTTTGCACATCATGTGGATAGCCACTTACCCAAAAATACTTCCATTTTATTAATTTTGCTAGACTCCCTAGGAATTTAATCAATATTATATTTATTTTACTTTTTAGGCCATTCACATTAGTATATTGATGTTCTTTAGAATTCAACAATTTTAAACATAATTTTTAAATGGGTAAATTATAGTAGTAATCGCCTAATAATGAAAAGTTATAAAATATCTTTCTACTATCTCTTTTTTTTTTTTAGTCACTCAATTTATAAAAAGTTACAAATTGATCATTCAATTATGTAATTTTATTTTTTATCACTTAACTATTTTAGATTTTTGGGTGTTTCGGTTTTGTACGTTAGCCAACTAGTGACCAAAAAAGACAAAATTAAATAGTTGAGTGACTATTTTGTAACTTTTCATAATTGGGTGACCAAAACAAAAAAAAAAATAGTTGAGTGATCATATTGTAACTTTTCATAAGTGGGTGACAAAAAAAAAATTGGATGACTACTAATGTAATTTACCCTAAAACTTTCTGAAATCACAGGCACATATCTTGATCTTAATATCTCTAAATTAATCCCTAAAATATTTCTTTAAGTTTTCTCAGATTTTTTTTTTTAAAAAATGAAAAGCTTGGAATCAAAAATTCACCTCCACGTTCAAAATAATCAATTTTAGAAAAGTAATGCATAATGTCAAATAATACTTCAAGTTTTCTTGGTCAAACAAAATTAGGAAATTGAAAACATAATTTGTCTTCTACCAAGAACATTACTTCCATATGAATTTATGACTGGCTGACCTATCTTAAGGCTTAAAGCTTCATGATAAACAATCACGTCTTATTATTATTATGCTAAGAATTTATGTTAGGAATTTAGGACCACCAAAGGACTTGCAACGATGTGGCTATTCTGATCAACCCACTTCAGATAACCATAGGCCACCGGAGGAGCTTTTCCATCCATTTGCACACTCACAACAAACTTTTGCTTTTGATATTTATTTGTGAAGGTTAGAGTGGTAGGCTCTACTTTAATCGTCATCCCATGAGTTGCTTCTACAGTCGCCCGGTAAACTGATTGGTCATCTCCCACGTTTGTCACAACTCTGGTAAAGTTCTTTACTTTTGGAGCGCTGGCATTTTTGCTAAACATGGCAACGAAAGATGGGTAGTTTATGTCAGTTCCGTCCTGGTTGCAAGTCCATTGGCTTTGTCTAAGAATAGCTCTCATCTCGGCATCATCATAGCCTAGGCCACATAAGAAATCAACATAACCTTGCCAATCTATATCATATATGAGTCCAGGATCCATTGCTTTGTTCGGATTGATATGACCTGCCCCATAATCTAGAGGTGTTCCGGGTAGGTTAGTGTATTGGTTTGTCAAAGTAGTTCCATTGTTGTCAATGGTGTTTGCTGTGGTCATCAAGGCTGATCGGATAGCTGCTGGGCTCCATTCAGGGTGAATAGCTTTTAGCAAAGCTGTCACTCCAGCAACATGAGGTGCTGCCATTGATGTGCCTGATAATAATGCGTAATCTGTAGCTACTCCATAGTCGCCCATTCCTTCAATTGGAATTAATGGTGGGAATGCTGCTAACACTTGGACGCCTGGAGCAATTATATCTGGCTTTAGAATGTTTGGGTTAATGGGGTCTGGTCCTCTCGAAGAGAAATCAGCTACCTGTGGTGCCGGCTTTGTGCCAAAACTTGTAAGCACGAATCTCATGAATTTTACCCTTGCCTCGTCAGCTGCCTCTGTAACATACTTTTTTATCAAAGCACCGGAAGAGGATGGTAAAATAAGGCTTGGGATGCTGAGTCCATCAATTCCAAAACGGGACCAATCAACATCTGTAACAAGTATTCCTGCAATTGCATTAACTCTTGCTAGCTCTTCCGCTTGATGAAAAATGTTACTAGTGTTATTGCTATAACAGATGACCACCGTTCCGAAGACTTCACTCTCTTTCAATGCTCCATTACTGCATAATGCTTTGTCAGAATCATCTTGTCCATAATACAAAAGTGTATCTATAACTACAACACGTTTTGGGAACTCTGATTTTCCTTCAAATATTAGGTCATTCCCTAAAGTCACTGTCGCAGTGAAACTTCGATCAAGTGTCCCAGCCCCAACTGTGGTAATCCATGGTGCTGCATTGTGTGTACTGTAAGGTGCTCCATCATTCCCAGCAGCGCAAACAACAGCAATCCCCTTCCCTATTGCTGAAAGAGAAGCAATGGCTATGACATCTTGGAAATAAGGTGTTTGTTCAAAACCTATAGATAGTGACATGATGTCAACACCATCTACAATCGCTTGATCCATAGCAGCAAGAACATCACTTTCAGCAATAAATCCATCAGATGTTACTTTATACATAGCAACATGTGCACCTGGTGCAATCCCCTGAGCTACCCCTTTTGCATATCCGAATTGACTTGCACCTGGTACATGGTTACCCGCCGCGGTTGACGATGTGTGTGTTCCATGTCCGAAGACGTCACGTGGTGAATCATCTGGTGAGTTTGATTTACCAGCAGCTTGATTCCCTTTCATAAATACTTGTGCACCAATGAGTTTTCTATTGCAAGGAAAAGGATTAGTTGTACTATTCTGGCACTTGCCCTTCCACCTTGTAGGAATTGGCGGCATTCCTTTCTCGTTGAAACTTTCACTCTCAGGCCAAACGCCTGTATCAATCAATCCTATTATCACACCTTCACCATATGATGATGCATTCCACAACCCAGAAGAATGCCTTAATCCCATAAACTGAGGGGAGTGTGTAGTGAACAATTTGCCAAATTTCTCCTCGTGTATAGCAATATGAGCCGGAGATTTCCTGATTTTTGATGCTTGAGATGGTGTGAGCCTAGCACTGAAGCCATGCATGACATGATTGTACGAGTAAAGCAACATCTCTTTGTCTGAGTTTGACAAAGATCGCAGGATGGCTCGGTGCCAAGTCTCATGGGTCAAGAAAGATGAAGGTTTAAGCGAATGATCCATATGGACTATGTATGTCTTGTATTCTTCATGTTCAGGCATTGCATTATTGATTCCAAGCAACAAAACCAACAAAAAGGACACAATCAAGGAGTGATTGCATATACTCATCTTTCTAGTCTAGCAGATGGGCTAATAGCTAGACTAGGAAGATATATGTGTTTGATAATATGGTCTATCACTCCCCCTCACACACACATATATCTATGTATTGCATATCACTAAATCCAACTTGGTTTTGGCTCCATCTTCAATCTTTTATGTGCTGATTTCTCCCAAGTTTTGTTCATCAAGATTAACTTCAACCTTGAACGAGGCCGGCATTTAAACAATGTTATATATATATAGATAGTGATGTTGATATCTTTGCATTTATTGACGATATTATTAGACCTCTTTGCCTTTAAACAATTATGGAGAAACCCCCCAGCCCCAATGAATGAGCTGTTTGCTTTGAGAAGCATTCAAAAGGCAATGGAAGATTGAGTTGTCGACAAGAACGTGTGCTTGTTAATATCGTGATTTTTTTTATGTTAGAAATTGACATTAATGCATATTTTTAGGGCTAATATTATTTTATAAAAGACAATATCTCTATTATATTCGTTAGTTATGAGGAGAATTAGTTAATGAAAGTGTTATTTTTCTTTTTACAATTAACAAGTATAAGCTTATCATTTTTTTTTTATTGTTCAAACCGAATCGTTTAGATGTCATACAAGATCGATAGAAATATATACAATACGAATGTTAAGGTTTAGCAACAACCGGTTTATGTATGTTTTCCGCTTAATACAGGCAATGTTTATAAGTTTAAAAGGCTTTTAAGAAAAAAATATCAAAAATTCAATCAAGCCTCTCGATTTAATTCGCACTCAATACCTAAAAAAATTAATTAAATTCATCTGTTAATGGAAGTCACCTTTGACTACATTGATCGGTAACATTAGTTGATATAACAAACGAACATATGAGAAAATAAGAGGGTTGGCATAATTATAATGTTTTTATAAATTTTCTACTTTTTAATATTTTATAATTTTCTTATTTTTTTATAAAATTCAAATATTATTATAATGACTTGTAAATTTTTATAATTTTATTGATTTATATAATTCTTAATAATTTTTATAAATTTTATTAAAATGAATGATTAAATCTATTATTACCATGTACCGTCATCTCATATGTTTCATTTGCCATGTCAACTTATTTTAACTATTAATGTAGTTAAAAATAATTTTCGTTAACGAAGGTGTTTAATTATTATTTTTAGGTCCACAGTAGAGGCTCAATTGAAAGCAAATTAAGTCAATGAACTTAATTGATTTGAAAAAAAAAAAACTTTTAAGGACTTTTAGACCTAAAACAATGGAAAACACACATACATTAAGATTGATGTTTGACCCATTGAGTCACTATTAGAAGTACTCATGAATCAAATCGAAATTATTTATATTATTAACTTAATAAATAGTTAAATAAGTCCGTCCGACTAGAAATATGAATATCAAATTTATCTAAATTTACTCATAATTTTAAATGATTAGACCAAACCCTTTCCATTAGTCCATAATCTTTAAAATAAAAATAACATTATTTTTATTTAATATTTAGTAGTTATATATATTTATTTCTTTTACCCCATTATTTTTAATTAAATTTTTATATACATAACGTAATTTTTTAATATTTATATTATAATTTAGTATATATTATTTTAATGAATATATTTAAGAGGTTTTATTATAAAAATCTAATTAAATTAGTCCTTTTATTATTAAATGGATTAATTTAGTCATTATATTATTAAAAGAATCAAATAAAATCAAATTAGAATAGAGTTAACATTTACTGTTTAAAAATAAAATTTATTGTTTAATTAATTTAATATAGTTAAAAAATTTATGATTCTGTAAAGAAAATCTTTTATTTAAAATTGATGTATATTAAAAAATTATTTTTAAAATATTTTAAAATAATAAATATTAAATCTAATATAATTTAGACTTATTTAATTTTTTTAATAATAAATTGACTAAATTTATCCTGGCATTCAACTACTCTTGTCACGGCAAAACACCCTATGTAAAATAATTATCTGCAATCTGTAATTCCTTTAATTCCCACTCAAGGCAAATTAAGTGATTGGCTTTCTTTTCTTCTTCGGATACAAAGAATAAATCAAATATTAATTAGCTTTATTGAGTTTTCTTTTGAATTTTATTCAGATTAACCAAGAATATTTGAACCAAACCGAACCAAATCAAAACAACTGATCAGACCAATTAGATCAAAAATCAATTCGAAAAATGACTTTAAATAAATTAGACTGAAAACCAATACAAACCGATTAAACCGACTAAAAATTCAATTAAACCTAATTTTTTATTTTTAATAATTTTCTAATCAAACCAATAAACCAATGATCTGACAACCACTGATCCGGAATTTAAAAACATTGGGATTAACCATTCACATTTAAGCGATCCTTGATTCCTTGAGCAAATAATCGTCTTCATGTTTAGCACTATTTTAGTTTTTAGCCCAAAATCCTTACAACTAGGAAAAACCTAGTAGATTCATACTTGCATTCAAAGTGGAAAATCCTAAAGCATCTAGGCTCAAATAGACTATTTTAAGGTTTGTATTTTGCCCATTGCACTAGGTTAAAAAAAATTATGATATTAGATATGGCATTTACCATTTTGACCATTTAAGTGTGAGGTAACCATATTGCCATACTGATTGTGGTTGCTAATTTTCACTGCCATTTCTCTTATATGCAGATGTAAGTCCGAACTAAAACAGCCTACAAAAAGAAAGAAATCATCTAAAGCAAACAGGGGTAGCAAAAAGAAGGCACCAAAAGAATGGGAGGCAAGTATGAAGTTAAAAATCCGAAATAAGAAGCAAAAGTGTAGAATATGCAAGGCTTTCACAACTGAACTGATGGTCAAACCGATCAGACCACAGGTTCTCATTTCAACTGGTTTGTCTAGTTTAATTCAATAATATTAAAAAAATTCATAAAATTTTAAAAAATAGAGAAAATCGAAATGCTTTGAATTTCAACATGAAATTGTGCTACCCGTAAGGTATCACTAGGATGATGCATCACGTATAAGACTTTCAATCTACCTCCTTGCACATTATACAATTATGGTCAGCTAAATCAAGAAAAAGTTTATTGAATCAACAGTGATTGTAGAATTCTAAGCTGTTTTACCACTCGTGCATAATAAGAAAGGCGGCCGATCATGATTCCACTTAACAGTAATCGGCTTACTCGTATGCTTAAGCTTTGGCCAAATGAAGGTTGAATTAAATCAATTTCTTTATAAAGTAAAGCTCAGAATAGACTCTTACAGGGATCACAAGAAAATAGCAGAATCTCAAAATGGAAAGAAAAGCAGCTTGGAAAGAAAGGTACTTTACTGAGATGAGGCTTCCTCTTTCTTCTCAGACAAATACCTAGAGAACATTGGAAAAATTACATTAGATATACTGAAACTTGCCTTTCACCACTACAAACAAATATTATTCTCTTATAAGGCAGAATTTATGAAACACGTTTACAGTAATTTATAAATATAAGATTTAAATATGCCATAAGTCACTGTACTCTTCATAAATTTGAAATTTAGTCCTGTACTTTACTTTTAGGAATTTATTTCTACTTTCAGATTTCAAAATTCAGGCCTAACTGTTAACATTGTTAAAATTATTTTGTTAAATTCAAGTTCATTACGTCATTTCTTTAGTTACACGAATGCCAATTGAGTATTTTTTTTAATTTCAAAATATCGCATTAACAAATTTAACAAAAAAATTTCAACAATGTTAACAACTGGACCTGAATTTGATATCTGAGAAGTAGTGTGACTAAATTCTAAATTTGTGAAGAATACTGAGACTTATGGCATATTTTAACCTATATATAAACTTAACATACTTCTCTAAATTCAAATAAAACAAAAATTGCCTTTCCCCCATAGTAGCAAAATTACACAGTTGCAAGCACATGCATATTATCCCAATTATTTGTTTATTAAGAGAACGTAAGCATTATCTTCAATACTTCATATCAGAAATTTCACTTCGACATTAACAAGCTAAATAAATCCTGCTCTTGAAATTATCTGAAAGTAAGGTTAGTATATGATTTGGTTATAACCTTGATTATGCGTGCAAATTATAGGAGAAACTCTCCCACAAGCATTTCTAAAGATGGTAAGCAGCAATCGATATAAAACAGAGGAAGGACAACATAGTTGGGTAAAACAAGATTGGAAAACACAATGGTAATTGCATATAAAAGACATCAGCTCAACGCGAACTACATGTATACAAACACCATACTTACCCCTGAGCTCTAGCCCAACGTGAAAGTTGATAGAGCTGTACTGTCTCATTTGAAGCATGGCATGCCAACAGAAGATAGTTTCGTGGCTGTACCATCCATGCAAACCTCATGAACAATGCTGAATAGACACACATTGCTGCAAGACCAGACACGAAGAAAAAAAATTAGAAACTTGTGTACCAAAGGAAATACAAAGCTTTTTCAAACTATCTTTTATTTTTAACCTGAAGTCATGTTGCCAGAAATCATTTCTGGGGGCTTATTCATGTCCATCAATCCCTAACACAATAACCAATAATGTTCAAACGTGAGTCAAAAAGCACAAAGTTGAATCTTTCTTAGATGCAGCACAATTTTGCCCAAAGGGTGAATAACTTAACATGTTAAAAATCTATATTTGTATAATCTTAAATTGTTGGTAATTAAGCATACAGCAAGAACAAATCCCCAATTGGCAACAGGTCCCCAAAAGTGAGTTGTTTTTGGACCAACTGGACTGTTCAAGAATGCTCGGAAAGAAGAAGCCATCTGTGACAAATTCTGCTGAGAGTAGCTCTGCAATGGTATAAAACTTAGAAGTCAGATAGGAACTATTACAAATTATCAAATTATCAAATTTCAAAAACAACAAAAGTTAAGCTGCAGAATCAGCAGGTTACAATAATCATTTCAAAGTACTGCCACGCATATCACTCTAGACACTGGGCTAAGTTTTTAAACCATCCTCCTAAACAACAAAAATGCCACCTCCTGAACCGTATATTTTACCTATGAAAAGTCAAATTCTACATATCATTTAAGACTTTTCTTAGTTAAATGATGCTACATAAGCACAAAGCTTCCCCACAAGGTCTAAGCCATTAACCCATTCAGTTGGTGTAACCATCATATATGAATAAAACCTATTCAAAAACCCATAAATTAATAGTTAAGCTTCCTGGTTCTTTATAAACATCAGGTTTTTAGCAGGTAGGCTAGTGAGTGGAATTGGGCAATTGTACGAAGAACTAGCTAATTACCGATAAATCTAAGGGGAAATCTTTATGCTTAAGTTAAGACCCCAAATCTCAAAATCACAAATGATAAACAACCAATCAGATTAAAACGCAGTCCCTCTCGCCCTCTCTATCATATAATACTTCTAATTTGCAAAAACTGGAGAGTTTATTAGAACAAAAAGCAAACACCTCCGGTTTCTAATGTTAACAGAAACCAGAAACATGGTGAAAATATCAGTCATTTGTAGATAAAAATCTTGTTAGGGAACTTGTCAACAAATCCCTTATAAAAACATATGAAGTTCTTATTCAATCAAAATCGAAATAATAAATAAGACAAGCAAAGTATATTTCTCAAATGATTTGGATCTAAAAAACCCTAACGCACCGAATCAGCGAATAGGAACTCAGAAAAAGAAAGAAAAAAGATAGCAATTCATTGCAACTCATCGCGAAGCGTCAAAGACTCAAAATTTAATAGAAAATCAATATAAAAAAATTCTCATAATTAAAAGAAACTGGATCGAAAAGCAAGTAAAATTTTCAGCTAATTACAGATCAGGCGCCGACGATGAAGATGATAGATGTGTGTATGAACGTGTTTTTTAAGTAAAGTCGGTACTTGACGGGAAAAAATGATATCGCCGGAGAAGTGAAAGACGGCGGGCGGATAAAAGGGATGAAGATGGAATAATATGTTTTGGTAGGAGAGAATGTTGGGAGTAATTTAATTATTGGTACTTATATTAAGCCATTGGAGTGGATATATCTTTATATTAAGAATTTATTGTATTTAGTTATTTTATTTAAAAAATAAATTAATTTTATATTTTAGATCAAAAATAAAATAATTTTTATTAAAATTTTTATTTATTTTAATAATAAAATAGACAAAATTTTACTAACTAACAATTTTGGTATGTTTTAATGGATGAAATTTTCAATTGAAATTATTAATTTGTTCTTTGATGTCGGTTTATTGACTAATTTGTTCGTTTTTTAGTAGAAACGATAACATGCAATCTAGTTAAGTAGTATAAAATTTTCATGATACTTTTTTTTTTTTTTTGTCGCTAGTCAACTAAGCACAACTCAATTAAAAATTACTAAAATATCTTTTCACATACATAATAACAAATATTAATACATTGTACTTTTTATCTTTTCATGTTTTTAATAAAAATAATATTATGTTAGGAATTTAATAAATAATGAAATAGGTAGCTTGAAACTAATTAACAATAACACATGATATATATACGATATTAAAATTAAAAAATAGATTAAATTGTTTATAAGTTGGTGTCGAGTTAACTTGTGACACTAACTCAATCAAATACATTATTAATACTAGAAATCCCATCACATGCATATGCGTAGTAACATACAATAAATAATAAAATTATGGTTTGAAACTAATTAATAATAACATATGAAATATATATGATAACAAAATAAATTGAGCATAATAAAATTAAAATGTATAAAAATATAAAAATAAAGCTTTAGTTGAGTAGTAAATTAAAGGTTTTATCAATGCAAATTGGTTTGAGTTCAAATCCTACCATATGCATATTTTAGTTATTTCTTAAATAAAAGATTAAAGTACATTCAAATAATATAAATTATTTTAAGTATGGAGGTGTTTCCAACTCATCAGCAATTAAATAATAATATAGATATACAATTGATGCAAGTAATGAATTGTGCATAATATAATTAAAATATATAAAATATTAAAGCAAAACTTTAGTTCCACAGGCGAATTTAGGGGGGCTGGCATTGGCCCCGGCCCCCTCTAAAATGGAAAATTATTATTTAGCCCCTTATAATTTTTTAAAAATTTTAAATTAGTAAAGGTAAAATTACACTTTGGCCCCCTAAAATAATAAAAATTTGATTTAATCCTTTATAAATTATAAAAATATAAACTATAAAAAATTAAAATTTCATCTGGCCCCACTAAAAAATTTTCCTAGCTTCGCCCCTGTTTAGTTGAGTGGTAAATTAAAAGTTTTACCAATGTAATTGGTTTGAGTTCAAAGCCCATCATATGCATATTTTTATTGATTTTTTTTAAGATTAAAGTAGTGTCGAATAATATAACTTATTTAAGAACATTTTCATAATTTTCTTAACCGAATTGGTGATCCAATTGAAGATGACACCAACTCAGTCAAAAACTTAAATAATAATATAAATAATAAGATTTGAATCATGATGTAAACCTCATCTTTTTGTCTTTCTTATAAAAAAAATATGGGATTTGAACTCAAGATTTCATGTTATTCACTAGATTATCTTTGCTATTTCAACCAAAATTTAAATTTAGTTTTTATATCAAAATTTTCATAAAATTGTAACATAAATGTTTTCACTCACATCATAAGGAAGGGTGGAGCCAAAGGGCTGGCAGGGCTCCAGTCCTCCTTAAAATAGAAAATTTTAAATTAATAATGATGAAATTATACTTTGGTCTCTAAAATAATAAAAAATTGATCTAATACTTTCAACGTTATAAAGATATAGGCTATTAAAATGGTAAAATTATATTTTGCTATAATAAAATATATAATTTAACTCTGACCCCTTAAAAAAATTCTGATTTTACCCTAATCGTAAATATGATAAAATTTAATATCCGTCAATATAAATTTAATGCATTTTATTTGAGTTTATAAGTTATATTTCAAAGCAACCAAAATCATGTCAAGCATTCACATTGGTAAGTAACTTCCCACCATTGAAGGATAGTTTGGTTCCTTTGAATAATATCATCTAACAAGCATAAGAACCCTTTCAAAAGTTTCACAACATAGGTGTATATATATATATATATATATATTTGTTAAATTTGATTCTCAATTTTGTATTGTTTTTCTAATCACATATTTACTATAATTTTGTTTTAATTTATTACTAAAACCACAACTTAAAATAAAGAATTTTGAAATACAAATTATAAAATGGAATAGTCACAAAATGTATCGACATCACGATATCTTCAACTAGACAATTACGTAAATTGTCAAAGAAAAGGAGGTCTCTACAATCACTATCGTTTGCTTCTCTTTCAATTCGATTTTTTATCCATATATCGAGATTGGCTGTTTTTGATTGAGCCCTACACTGATTATTATCATCTATTGAACACTTGGATTTTGTTAAATGCCATTGTTGCCTTGTTGGTGTGGCTTTTTCTAGGTTTATGGAAACATTGGTGCTGAGAGAATACCCATTATGCATGAGAAATTTGATAAAAGATGAGTTGTCTTAGACTTGTCCATGGATCGGGTCATCCAGCTCAACTCAAGTCCTGTTCGAAAAGTGGGGGGTTTAGACAAAAATATAGACTCGAAAAATGAGTTTAAATTTTTGTTCAAGCTCGGCCCAAATAAAAGTACTAAAATCTAAGTCCGACCCGACTCATTTTAATTTTTTTATATTATTATTTTTGTATTTCCTTGAAACTTCTAAAGTTTAAGGTCCAATATGAAAACAATTGCCAAGTTTAAGGACTAATTTGAATAAAAAATAGTTTAAGCCCCAATGTAAGAATAATTACCTAGTTTAGGCCCCAATATAAAAAAAATTACCAAATTTAATGATTAACTTGGACCAAAAAAAAGTTTAAGTTACTAAATTCAAGCTCCAAATATTGATTTAACCATTTATTTTATCTATAGCTTGAAGGGTTAAGTTTCCATTTATTTGTCATGGCCCAACCCGCTAGGTTGTGTTGTTAGTACATAATCTGAAATTATTCTTCATAGGTACTTCTAAGTCCTCAAGGTCAAGTAGATTACTCACATGCAAAGGAAGGCATCAAAACAGATAACACTTAATCAAGTTACCTTATATGAAAACTCGATAGACAAAACCATCAAAGACCAAAGAAAATAAGTCACCACAATACTCAGACGTCATGGCAATCACCATGTCACCAAGATAAGGCCCAATCCATATATCAAAATATTATTATTCTAATAGTTTATTCATTTCTACTAAAAGAAATCAAAGTCTAGTTTCAAGGACACAACGAGATCTAATAAGTATATGCAGAGGCAAATCTGAGGAGGGTAGGTAAGGCCTTGGCCCTTGTTCCCTTAAAAATAAAAAATTTTTAATTTAATTTTCTTATAAATAAAAAAATTAAATTAATAAATAGTAAAATTGTACTTTGATCTCTTAAAATAAATTCTTTTTCAACTCAATCCTCTTATAAATAAATGAATTATAAATTAATGTATAATAAAATTGCACTTTAATCCCTTAAAAATAAAAAAATTTATTTAGTCTCTTTAAAATTATGAAATTATAAATTAATACATAATAAACTTATATTTTGATTTATGAAAAAATTATAATTAAATTCAGGTGTATGAACAGTTGTTTCGGTTATACAATCAACCATCATAATGCAAGGGAGAAAAAACCTAGACTACTACAGCTTCAACCATTATCACTTAAAAAACCTAGACTACTACAGCTTCAACCATTATCACTTAAGATCTGCAACCGGAGATCCGAGCAGCCGAAACAAAGGTTAAATCGATTAGATATTCGATTCTCAATTCAATCCAAAGATATCCGAAAAGGTTGATATAAAATGAACAAAAGTCAATTTACAAATGTTTACTTCAAAATCAAAACCTATTATATGTACAAATATGAGTGTGTTTTGTTTCAGAAAACACCAGAACCATGTCGACACATACATTCAGGCACTGGATAAGCAATCACATCGTTGTCTCTTTGTTTCTTCCTAGGTTCAGGTTTCATTGATTTATTATGCAATGATCTTATAATGCTACTGAATTCTTCATCAGAAATGGATGAATCTTCAAAGAAAGGCAACATTGTTCTTTTGTTTGGTCTTATGCTTTTTCTATGTCCCATGTACGCACGATGTCCTTGTAAGGCTCGTCCCATGTTTCCGCCATGGGAAGGTATAAAGATGTCGCTGTTAAAGGAGACAATGTAATCAATGGCAGATAGAGCGGAGGAGCTGTTGAGGAACGGAGAGAGTTCGCCGTCACGAGCCAACATTTCCTTTCGGACCAAGTTTGGGAACACTGCCGCGAGCGGCTCCAATGCTTTGCTGCCACCGAATGGCTCTCCTCCGGCTATGTAAAACCGACCACTTTGTGGTGCCCCTAAAGCCTTCAAAAGCCTACAAATATATACATCACTATTTTCAGCAATCTCCGCACTCCATACCCAATATCTGATGATATTATTATTTGCTGAAGTTCTGCTATTAGTCCTCTACTTTGCAAAAGTTGTAGATTTAATCCCCGGATACTTTTCAAGTTTTCATATTTCAATATTCACCAAATGCTACAATGCATAAAACATATTACCATATCTGTAATGATATGTCAACTTGTTTTTTTCCATATATTACTCATCAGGGGTAAAGCCAAGAAGTTATACTAACTTGTGATTTCCTAAAAACTAAAGGGACTATATAAGTAATTTTTTTATTTTTAAGAGCTAAAGTGCAATTTTATCATTATACTAACTTGTTATTTTTAAAAATTAAAGAGACTATATAGACAACTTTTTTTTAAGGTGCCCAAGTCCGCTGCCTGCCCCTTCCTCCTCCCATGTTACTAAAAATCTAGTTCATAAATTAATGACAGTGAACCAAATGAATTTATTTGCTATACCAACTATATTACCTTGCCATTTCAAAATAGTGAGACTAATCTATAATTATTGTAAAGTATAAGTACTAATAAAAGAATTTTAACCTTATTATATTACCTTGCCATTTCAAAAGCATTTAAGGGGCAAAGGCCGGAGAGGCGACGTTGACTATAGCTCATGTTGACTCTGCCAGTGAGGTACTGAGGCTGAGTTTTCTGAATTTGGGTAATGATTTGGTCGTATTCAGGACCTAAACCAGTACGGCATCCGGTTCGAACCCACACATCTTTCTCGAGCCGAAGATGAAGAGATATATATGGACCTTCAATCCACATTCTTCTTGCTAGCTGGTTCCCAACTTGAAGAATTGGCTTCGAAAATCTCAGTGCATGGAATGCTACCTGAAAAGAAAAATTCTTAAAACCATATTGTTACAAGGAGTAATTATAAATACCGAATATAAGTTTTAAAATAGATATAAAATATTAATTCAGGGTGTTATCTCGACCAAACATAAAATTTTAATTCAACTGATTTAATGAGTCAATCTACTTAAATACGAGCTGTTTAATTTTTGAAGATTTCTGCACTTGGACGATAAATATCCAAATATGAGTGGGATAAACATGGTACCTTACACCTAAGCTTCTGTAAGTCAGATGGAAGATTCTTGGAGAGCTTAGAATCTAATCCTTTGAGTACAAGTACCCCTTCCTGATTCAGCTGAAACATAAAAATAAAATTAATAATCGAATCGATAATTCGTGTATTCATATCGTGTTTATATTATTATTTTTCATACTTGTTTGAAGAACTTAGCACGTATCCAAAACGGTGAAACACCATAAGGAATTTGAGTTACAATGGTCTGTTTAGCCACCAAATGAGACGATGGCAACGAAGATACAACTCGTACATCTGCTCTTAATGTCTTCTTGAAGTGTTCCACATCGAATATATCTGGAAATTCACTGCAATTCCCCACCATGATTTCATGAAACATCAGTCCCGATAATAGACTATAAAACGAAGATGGAAAATTAAAACCAACAGCCTAAATTGCATGTGATTGAAAACCCCGAAAATGAATAGTAAAACCTTTCATCTTCCCATATCATGTTGACCTGCAAAACAGGCAAAACCAAAGCAGCTTCAAGTATCCTTGCAATAACAACAGCATCAATGATTTGATTCTTTTGTTGATTCAATCCCCCAGCAGCAACCACAACCAAGAACCTGTTTTTCTCCTTGGAAATCTTTGCAGATCTTTTACGATACCCAATGGTAGAATCCAAACAAGGACGGTAGCCATTACTATCTGGTTGTTTCCAGAACTCGGTTTCTTCTTCGGACAAGTTACCAGAAACCAAATGAACTGGTAATGGAACCATTGCAGTGCCGCCAATTCTGGGTTGAATCTTGTTGTCGGAGTTTATGCCGGAAAGTAAAGATGTTAAGATGATCTGAGAGTAAGAAGATGGTAAAGGATGGGATGAAATAGGGGATGCTGTAGGGGATATAATGGAACAATGGATTGAATCTTGGGAGCTAGGGAAGAATCTGAAAATGGAGATTCCCAAGAAAGTGAAGGAAAATAAGAAAGAAAGGATGAAAATGGAGAGGATGGGGATGTTTTCTTGGAAGAAAAAGGGATGTTAATGGTGGTGAAACGGAGAATAACTGAGTTAGTGATCTTGGACTCGCTGTTGAACTCGTGAATGGGTTCTTGATTTTCCTTCCTGATGATCTTGCCATTATTGAAGATTCTTTTTCCCAGATTTTCCGGCAGTTTCTTGGAGAAATATTAATGAAAGTGAGGAACGTGAAGAATCTAAAGAACCCATTGGTAGTTATTTAGTAGCAGAAACAGTTAATCTTCCCGGCAAAAATACTTGAATATGACACAATTTCATCATAACTACTCGTGTAGTTGTTGTATTAATGATAAATAGATGCATTACACTCTATTAGTAATTCAAGTCTCGATTGAGCTATCATTTTTAAGAGACTATATAGACAACTTTTTTAGGTGCCCAAGTCCGCCTGCCCTCTCCTCCCATGTTACTAAAAATCTAGTTCATAAATTAATGACAGTGAACCAAATGAATTTATTTGCTATACCAACTATATTACCTTGCCATTTCAAAATAGAGACTAATCTATAATTATTGTAAGTATAAGTACTAATAAAAATTTTAACCTTTATATTACCTTGCCATTTCAAAAGCATTTAAGGGCAAAGGCCGGAGGCGACGTTGACTATAGCTCATGTTGACTCTGCCAGTGAGGTACTGAGGCTGAGTTTTCTGAATTTGGGTAATGATTTGGTCGTATTCAGGACCTAAACCAGTACGGCATCCGGTTCGAACCACATCTTTCTCGAGCCGAAGATGAAGAGATATATGGACCTTCAATCCATCTTCTTGCTAGCTGGTTCCCAACTTGAAGAATTGGCTTCGAAAATCTCAGTGCATGGAATGCTACCTGAAAAAAATTTAAAACCATATTGTTACAAGGAGTAATTATAAATACCGAATATAAGTTTTAAAATAGATATAAAATATTAATTCAGGGTGTTATCTCGACCAAACATAAAATTTTAATTCAACTGATTTAATGAGTCAATCTACTTAAATACGAGCTGTTTAATTTTTCGAAGATTTCTGCACTTGGACGATAAATATCCAAATATGAGTGGGATAAACATGGTACCTTACACCTAAGCTTCTGTAAGTCAGATGGAAGATTCTTGGAGAGCTTAGAATCTAATCCTTTGAGTACAAGTACCCCTTCCTGATTCAGCTGAAACATAAAAATAAAATTAATAATCGAATCGATAATTCGTGTATTCATATCGTGTTTATATTATTATTTTCATACTTGTTTGAAGAACTTAGCACGTATCCAAAACGGTGAAACACCATAAGGAATTTGAGTTACAATGGTCTGTTTAGCCACCAAATGAGACGATGGCAACGAAGATACAACTCGTACATCTGCTCTTAATGTCTTCTTGAAGTGTTCCACATCGAATATATCTGAAATTCACTGCAATTCCCCACCATGATTTCATGAAACATCAGTCCCGATAATAGACTATAAAACGAAGATGGAAAATTAAAACCAACAGCCTAAATTGCATGTGATTGAAAACCCCGAAAATGAATAGTAAAACCTTTCATCTTCCCATATCATGTTGACCTGCAAAACAGGCAAAACCAAAGCAGCTTCAAGTATCCTTGCAATAACAACAGCATCAATGATTTGATTCTTTTGTTGATTCAATCCCCCAGCAGCAACCACAACCAAGAACCTGTTTTTCTCCTTGGAAATCTTTGCAGATCTTTTACGATACCCAATGGTAGAATCCAAACAAGGACGGTAGCCATTACTATCTGGTTGTTTCCAGAACTCGGTTTCTTCTTCGGACAAGTTACCAGAAACCAAATGAACTGGTAATGGAACCATTGCAGTGCCGCCAATTCTGGGTTGAATCTTGTTGTCGGAGTTTATGCCGGAAAGTAAAGATGTTAAGATGATCTGAGAGTAAGAAGATGGTAAAGGATGGGATGAAATAGGGGATGCTGTAGGGGATATAATGGAACAATGGATTGAATCTTGGGAGCTAGGGAAGAATCTGAAAATGGAGATTCCCAAGAAAGTGAAGGAAAATAAGAAAGAAAGGATGAAAATGGAGAGGGATGGGGATGTTTTCTTGGAAGAAAAAAGGGATGTTAATGGTGGTGAAACGGAGAATAACTGAGTTAGTGATCTTGGACTCGCTGTTGAACTCGTGAATGGGTTCTTGATTTTCCTTCCTGATGATCTTGCCATTATTGAAGATTCTTTTTCCCAGATTTTCCGGCAGTTTCTTGGAGAAATATTAATGAAAGTGAGGAACGTGAAGAATCTAAAGAACCCATTGGTAGTTATTTAGGAGCAGAAACAGTTAATCTTCCCGGCAAAAAATACTTGAATATGACACAATTTCATCATAACTACTAGTGTAGTTGTTGTATTAATGATAAATAGATGCATTACACTCTATTAGTAATTCAAGTCTCGATTGAGCTATCATTTTTTATTGGTAAAAATTTATTAAATTATTAGTAAATTTACGTTTTGATCACTCATATTTAAAAAAGTTATAAAATAGTTATTCAAAAATTTTCATTTTAAATTATTGAGCTGTTAAAATCGTTACTGCATGGTCTTCTCTAGAGCATCGTCTACACTAATTGAAAGCTCTCCGTCTCTAAGGTATGTTCTTTTACTCATCGATGGGTACTAATCTACCATACCGATCGTCAAATCATCTCTTGGAGCTCGCTAATTGAACTTTTAAAAAAAAAAACTTAATAGTTTAGTGACTTAAATAAAAACTTCTAAACAATGCTATGACCATTTTGTTACTTTTTGAAGTTGAGTGGCCAAAATGTAAACTTACTAATAATTTAGTAACCTTGAGTGTAACTTACTCTAATGATAAATAGATTCATCTCTATTACTAATAGTTTACTGACTTTGGATATAACTTACTCTAGTGATAAATAGATACATCTATTACTAATAATCTCGATTGATCTAGTTTAATTTAAAGAAAAAAAACTCAACAACCTAGTGACTTGAATAAAAACTACAGAATAATTCAATAATCGTTTTGTAATTTTTAAAATTAAGTACCAAAACATAAAATCGCTTAATAATTTAGTGACATTTTTGTAAATTGACCATAATTTTAAATTATATTATGCACGCTTGGCCACCATGATTGAATAATTGCAAGGTTTAATAGTAACATTTCTGACTTTTCTTTTTCATATAAGTTTCATCAGCGAAGTCCCATCAACTTTTTGTTAGAATATATGTGGTATTGAAAATTATGAATATTTTGAAATAATTATAGAAATATACCTTTTAATACGATTATTTTGAAATATTGTTATTTATGTCATATAATTTTTAAATAAAATCTTTATAGAAAAATCGAAAACAATACTTTTTGAAAGCAAAATCAAATAGAAAATAAAAAAATATTTTTTAAATAAAATTTAGAATTTCAAGAGTTTCAATTCTATGCTATGAATACTTCTCCCAAAATATGAAAACATTAAAAGTAAAAATAGTTAAATTTCAGAATTTTTTAAGAACTTGTATGATGAAAGATCATCCTAACTAAAAGATATTATATTTGACTGATTAATTAACTCTTTAATCTAATTATTTGAGGGTAAACAATCAATGTGTCATCATCAACTTCACATCAGCAACAATGTGGATGACCCAACGGACCTCTCCTTTATCTTTCAATATATTTATGTTCCGTTACTGTCTAATTTGTTTACTTTTCCATTCACTGAGAATATACAATGATCTTGAAATGGTAAGCTAGAAGGATTAGTTAACCATATAAGAATACTGTTACACTTCGCTATGATCACTCCGTCATCAAGTTCATGAGCGGTACAAATAGATCCCCAATAAGACCCTTACGTGACAACCAAGACTCATTCATTAACTGTCACATCATGTTTCAGCTACTAGGTCCCATTTGAGATGACTTGAAATTTATCAAACTCTATTTAAACCTATGACATCAAACCACATGAAACTGATCTACTAATAACAACTTAACGTGTAGCACCTCAGGAATGGCACATATAAGACTCGAGGCCCAAGGATCCCATCTGAGCCATGACACCACTCTACCTAAGCATATGGCACCAAGCCACTTGCGCTTGATCCACCAATAACAACTCAACACATGACACCTCAAGATAGGGGCGATGAGTATATAAGACTCGGGGCTTAAGGATGAGACAAGGCTACCTCCATCTCTCCTCCCAACCTACCTCAAGCCACATCTCCTTCCCTCCTTCCTCCCTACTCTTTGACCATCTATTTGGCAACTCTTAGTCCTATACTAAACAGGGTGAGAACCACCCAGCTCCTCCATCCACCCATTCTTGTATCAACAAATACAAACCGGAAATTGCCATTACCTGCGTTATTCCAACCCCAGGAGTGATCACTAGACACGGATGTTATTTGAAAGATCGTATACTCATATTTGTACATTCGACAAGAAAAAAATGAATAGAGCCCAAACAAAGCAAAGCAAATATCCAAAAATAATTTGTAGTCAATCTACGCTATTTAGTATTATCATCATTCATCATGAATACTTGAAACCAACATGAGATGGTAATTTGGACCGATCTATCAATGAGATACAAATAACAATGGATCCAATATCTGAATGTAGAAAAATCCGAAAATTACGGTTTGTAAGTTAAGATAACTAATATTCATGAGTAGATCATTCCTAATGAAAAGTTCATCATGAAAGTACCTTTTGAACCTCCTCCGTAACCTCTTTCGGAGACTTCTCTGCATGAAGTTTTGCAACTATTCCCTTCTTCCAGTAATAATCAATCACCTACATTTCAATCGACACCATTAAAACCGTTGATGATAACTCGGAAAGCACTCAAATTAGATATTACGGAGCCTGTAAAAATGCTGATGGCATTTCAATCGTGCATAGAAATAGTTAGGGAAAACAGAAAGCACACCGGTTCAGTTTGCTTGTGAAATGCTTCTAGCCTCGACTTGAGAACAGCTGCAGTATCGTCTTTACGTTGAATCAAAGGTTCCCCAGTTACCTTGAAGAGAACATAAACAAGGAAACAAGCTTGTTAACATAAATGCAATTGGTTCGTTGAAAAACAGTGATGCAGCTTATGTCGAGGCTTTAGGGTTGATGTACAGACCGACTAGTTTGCATTTAAGGCCAAAACACTTGGCAACCAAATGCCGGCTTACGTAATAAACAGAAGTAAAATGAGGGTTGTTATCTTTGACTTACATCATCAACACCGGGAACTTTAGGAGGTGCAAATTTCGTGTGGTAAGACCTACCACTAGCAGGATGGATCCATCGACCAGTAATCCTCTCTTCCAAGATTGAATCCTCAATTGCAAAATCAAGCACCTTATCAATTTTAACTCCTTGTTTTTCAAGCATTTCATCGAGCTGCAAAGCGAAGGTCGAGAACCCATAATTGGAAGTATGAGCGTAAATATTTTAAAAAAACTCAAGCGTAAAGATTCTAAAGAAGGCAATACCATCTGTGCTTGGCCAACAGTCCTCGGAAATCCATCAAGAATGAAACCCTTCTGACACGAAGGTTTCTTCATCGCCTCGTCAATAATGCCGACAACTAGCTCATCGGAAACAAGTTCTCCCTGAGAAACAATCATAAAACAACTCATTATTCAAAAGCAACCTAAAAACTATTAAAATAACCCATACACTACTATAAATTCAACCTTATCCATGGCCTCCTTGGCCTTGACACCGAGTGGAGTTTTGCAGCAACAGCAGCTCGTAGCATATCACCGGTGGCCAAGTGACACAAGCAGTACTCATCCTTAATCATTGGTGATTGAGTACCTTTCCCCGAACCGGGTGGACCTGCCAATCATAAGATTTCCCGGTATCTGTAAAGAATGATAATAGAATGCAATGCATTTTCAGGACTGCTACAAAGCATGCACTTTCCATATGATACAGAAAATCAAGAATGATCTAGACTTGGGTAAAAAAGATATAAATACCAAACTTTAGTATCATTCTATTCGGTTTCAAGCAACCCAAGTTCCAATCTGATTTGAAGGTCAAGCTAAGGCAGAAAACAAAAAAATAAATTCCAAAACTTGTGCAACCAACAGATGTAATCTGGAAGAGACATTGCTGCATCGATTACTGGACTCAGGTGTTAGTGTAGAATAAGGGAATGTTTCCGACACAGATATGTTCATTGTTTTAAGGTTATTTCATTTATTTCGAAGGCAATATCCCCAAAATGATATCTAGATATATATTATACACTGGCATCAAAGAAGGGTCACTTCAAAAAATTAAAAAGTTTGAGCAAACATAGAGTAATGGTTAGTATTCCAAAATCCATTAGTTCTTCAGCATGATATAAGGAAAATAAAATAATACAAGTTCATAATTGGCATCAAAAATTCATTTCATTGTTAAAAAGAAAATGTGGGCTAGGCTTTGTTGCAAGTTGCAACAACCATACAAAGATGAAACATAAAAAGATAAATCCATGGCCTTCACAACGTAATGGTATTGCTTTAGAGTTTGCTAAAAATAGACCCATTTTTTCTCTGAACATTTGTTAATGTTTACACTTCATAAAGCTAAGAAACTAATTGTTTTAGGAAAAAAGAACCCATCATTGTTGATACACTCAACTCACTGTTCATTGCTTTAGAGTTTGCTAAAAAAAGACCCATTTTTTTTCTTTAAATGTAAATAATGAGTATTTTGTTAACACTTTCTAAAGGGCAAACGTACATTGAAAGCTCTTATATTAGAAGTCAAATTGCATTGTGCCCCTCTATTAAAAAATTAGGCAAATTAATCATTGCTCATTAGATTAAGAAGCAAATTGGTCTTTTTACTAAAAATTCTATCATTTTTACTGTTAAAAATTGATCCTTGTACGTCAAGATGAGGTACGTGACAGATTACATGCAACTATTTACTTATTCTGTCAGCTACACCAGCTTTTAACAGTAAAAATGATAGAATTTTTTAACGGAAATAATCAATTTACTCTTTGAATCTAACATATTGAGACTAATTTAACCATTTTTTGAGTAAAAAGTGGACAAAATGCAATCTGACTCTTAGTACAGGGGCCTCCATGATACTCTTACCCTTTCTGAAGCTAAGAAACTAAATTTTTCTCAAGAATAAAAATCCCAACATTGGCAACTCACTCCACCCACTTTTCATTGCTTTAGAACTTTACTAAAGACTCGTTTTTCCCTATAAACGTTAATAAATAAGAATTTGTTAACACTTTCTATAGCTAAGAAACTAAAGTTTCTGAAAATATATATAAATAAACGAAATTCCTAACACTGACAATTAGCTCAATCTTTGCCATTCCATATTTATATATTCATTTAAATCGTATGAAAAGTAAATAATCTTTGTTGAGGGGAGGTCTTTGGGTCGATCTCGAACCCTCGACGGTGGAGGTATTGTTTCCGAAGTGTATGCTCGGTTTTAAACCGGCTTTTTGTCTCTACACTCCAAGAAAAGCCCAAAAAGGTTCTCCTCGGAGTCGGAACATAAAAACCTGAGTCTAGAACCAAGCATAAACAACCTGTGAATAATACCTCCACCGTTGAGGATCCGAGGCCGGCACGAGAGCAACCTCCCCTCAACAATATTCATCTGAATTTTTGAGCTTTGAAAACTCATACATTTTCACGGTTCACTGTAAACAAATAAAAAAAAAAAAAAACCTTGACACAAAGCAGCTTCAACAAGCATCACCGGATCTGATAAATTCCATTGTAGTTCTCAAAAATAAAAATAAAACCCAAAATTTTGCAGTTTATCCAACACAATGCGAACTTCAAACCGATCAAATAAGTACATAAATAAAGGGGAAAAAAAGACAAACCAATAAGGATAAGACGCTTCTCGGGTTTGGTGGCGCATTTCATACGGCGGAGAAGCTCAGTCATGAGTGATTCGGAGGTACATCTTCTAAGTTCACTGAACTGCTGCTCGCCATTTTCAATCTCTTTTCGATTTAGTATTGGGTTTTGTTCTAATGGCTTTTGGTTTTAAAAGGGTTTGGGGTTTAAAGGAAAAAGAAAACAGTGGGAGAAAACAACGGAATATCAATGGAAGATTTAAGGATAGGTTTTTTTTTTTAGGTAAAGCTTGGAAATTAGAAAGAATAATTGGATGAAAATATAAATTGTAATTACAAAAGTAACATAATTTATATTTTTTAAAATTAATTACTATAAAAATTATTAATATGATAAAATAATTTTAAGTAAATAATAATATTAAAATTAAATCATTGTATTAATTATGTTAGTCTAAAAAATAGTTAATAATATATTTATTAATAAAAATAACAAGAAAAATAAACATAATAAATAATTTTATATAAGTGTTCTACTACATATTTGTTAGGTTATTTCTGGTTAATATTTAACTATACTATTTATCATCATTTGTTAGTTCTTGATTGAGTTTATCATCTAAATTAAAATTTGCATCATTAGATTATTAAGATTTACTTCTTGAATGTATTCTTTGAAGTATTGGTCATTTCAATTCCACTAATTTATGAAAATGTACAACATGCTAATAAAAGAAAGCAAAACTTGATTCAATTCAAAAATCAAAAAATATTTATAAAAATTCCAACAATTAATTTTAAAAATTATAAATTTAAAAAATCTAAAATTATATATAAAGAAAGTTAAAATTTTAATTTTTTCTAAAATAATAAATTTGAGACCTAAATATGTTAATTAATTATTCAAGTTTATAATACTAATGGTTTTTTTTCTTTGCTTTGAAAATTTTAAAATATATATGGTTTCGACTTCATGTGTTATAACATGGAATTAGCTATTGTAACAAGATTTTAATTTGACATATTTGATTTTCGTAATTTAACTCGAACAATTTCACTCGATTCAACTTGACTCAAATTTTATTTCCTCGACTCGATTGAAAAAATTTCAATTCGAGTTAGGACGATAAAATATGACTTGATTAACTCAAATTTATTCACTCAATTCATTGAACACTCACCTTACATGCTAGTACAATCCAACATTGTTTTTTCATGCTAGGTGATGTTAATATAAGAAATATTTTTTAGAACATCAAATGTCTTCTCAATCATATTTCAAAATCTTAAAATTTCAAATTAAAAAGTTCACAAGCTGCCTATGATGTTTGCATTTGGCACCATTTTCTCAAATAGTATCATATCTCACGATATGGTACAAAAAAAATAATTTCTATTTGCATAATTAACATCAACCTTAGAATATTTGAGCTCACAATCCAAATAGTTAGAATTTAATTATAAAACATATATAAACTTAATTTGAACAAAAACTTTAATTTATATTCCTTTTATAATATGTAAATTAAGTAAAAATTAATATAAAATTTATAATATAAAACCTTTCTAAATAAGGTTTTATAATTATTCAATCACCTCATAACATTTCTTATAAATAATATAATTTTTATCATAACTTTAGAAATTGTACAAACCCATAAATCTAGATATGCTAAATTGTACAAACAAAACATGCAAATTAGGAATTATATTCCACATAATTCAAAATTTGATCACCTTAGTAATAGAAAATACACGTAATATAAAACGCCTCACACGTAAGCACTCAACCGACAACCTACCAACTGGGCAACTTACATGGTATCACCTGTTCGACTATAATCCATTAAAGAATATCTAGGACATGTATAACCTCTAGGTGAGGTAACACGTCATCACGCATGACATCTAATTATCCCTAACAAATCACATCAACAGACCGTATCTTATATATACACATACGAGAGAATAAGCCATTCAAAAAACTACTACTCCAGTAAAACTTTTCAAAAGTTAAAAACAAGTTAAAATTTTTTATAAAATGAAAAATCGACGAAACTTTGAAGGCTGATGCTGCTTGATCCCACTATCCATTTTTGTCTCTACACTCCAAGAAAAGCCCAAAAGGTTCTCCTCAGAGTCGGAACATAAAAACCTGAGTCTAGAACCAAGCATAAACAACCTGTGAATAATACCTCCACCGTTGAGGATCCGAGGCCGGCACGAGAGCAACCTCCCCTCAACAATATTCATCTGAATTTTTGAGCTTTGAAAACTCATACATTTTCACGGTTCACTGTAAACAAATAAAAAAAAAAAAAAACCTTGACACAAAGCAGCTTCAACAAGCATCACCGGATCTGATAAATTCCATTGTAGTTCTCAAAAAATAAAAATAAAAACCCAAAATTTTGCAGTTTATCCAACACAATGCGAACTTCAAACCGATCAAATAAGTACATAAATAAAAGGGGGAAAAAAAAAGACAAACCAATAAGGATAAGACGCTTCTCGGGTTTGGTGGCGCATTTCATACGGCGGAGAAGCTCAGTCATGAGTGATTCGGAGGGTACATCTTCTAAGTTCACTGAACTGCTGCTCGCCATTTTTCAATCTCTTTTTCGATTTAGTATTGGGTTTTGTTCTAATGGCTTTTTGGTTTTAAAAGGGTTTGGGGGTTTAAAGGAAAAAGAGAAAACAGTGGGAGAAAACAACGGGAATATCAATGGAAGATTTAAGGATAGGTTTTTTTTTTTTTTAGGTAAAGCTTGGAAATTAGAAAGAATAATTGGATGAAAATATAAATTGTAATTACAAAAGTAACATAATTTATATTTTTTAAAATTAATTACTATAAAAATTACTAATATGATAAAATAATTTTAAGTAAATAATAATATTAAAATTAAATCATTGTATTAATTATGTTAGTCTAAAAAATAGTTAATAATATATTTATTAATAAAAATAACAAGAAAAATAAACATAATAAATAATTTTATATAAGTGTTCTACTACATATTTGTTAGGTTATTTCTGGTTAATATTTAACTTATACTATTTATCATCATTTGTTGGTTCTTGATTGAGTTTATCATCTAAATTTAAATTTGCATCATTAAGATTATTAAGATTTCCTTCTTGAATGTATTCTTTGAAGTATTGGTCATTTCAATTCCACTAATTTATGAAAATGTACAATATGCTAATAAAAGAAAGCAAAACTTGATTCAATTCAAAAATAAAAAATATTTATAAAAATTCCAACAATTATATTTTAAAAATTACAAATTTAAAAAATCTAAAATTATATATAAAGAAAGTTCAAATTTTAATTTTTTCTAAAATAATAAATTTGAGACCTAAATATGTTAATTAATTATTCAAGTTTATAATACTAATGGTTTTTTTTCTTTGCTTTGAAAATATTTTAAAATATATATGGTTTCGACTTCATGTGTTATAACATGGAATTAGCTATTGTAACAAGATTTTAATTTGACATATTTGATTTTCCTAATTTAACTCGAACAATTTCACTCGATTCAACTTGACTCAAATTTTATTTCCCTCGACTCGATTCGAAAAAATTTCAATTCGAGTTAGGATGATAAAATATGACTTGATTAACTCGAAATTTATTCACTCAATTCAGTTGAACACTCACCCTTACATGCTAGTACAATCCAACATTGTTTTTTCATGCTAGGTGATGTTAATATAAGAAATATTTTTTTTAGAACATCAAATGTCTTCTCAATCACATTTCAAAACCTTGAATATTTCAAATTAAAAAGTTCACAAGCTGTCTATGGTGTTTGCATTTGGCACCATTTTCTCAAATAGTATCATATCTCACAATATGGTACAAAAAAAATAATTTCTATTTGCATAATTAACATCAACCTTAGAATATTTGAGCTCTCAATCCAAATAGTTAAATAAATTTAATTATAAAACTTATATAAACTTAATTTGAACAAAAACTTTAATTTATATTCCTTTTATAATATGTAAATTAAGTAAAAATTAATATAAAATTTATAATATAAAACCTTTCTAAATAAGGTTTTATAATTATTCAATCACTTCATAACATTTCTTATAAATAATATAATTTTTATCATAACTTTAGAAATTGTACAAACCCATAAATCTAGATATGCTAAATTGTACAAACAAAACATGCAAATTAGGAATTATATTCCACATAATTCAAAATTTGATCACCTTAGTAATAGAAAATACACGTAATATAAAACGCCTAACACGTAAGCACTGTCAACCTGACAACCTACCAACTGGGCAACTTACATGGTATCACCTGTTCGACTATAATCCTTTAAAGAACATCTAAGACATGTATAACCTCTAGGCGAGGTAACACGTCATCACGCATGACATCTAATTATCCCTAACAAATCACATCAACAGACTGTATCTTACATATACACACACACCAGAGAATAAGCCATTCCAAAAAAACTACTACTCCAGTAAAAACTTTTCAAAAGTTAAAAACAAGTTAAAATTTTTTAAAAAATGAAAAATCGACGAAACTTTGAAGACTGATGCTGCTTGATCCCACTATCCATTCTCAGATCACCTGTGATCTGCAACAAATCCACACACTGAACTTTTCTCATAACTCAGTAATGCTCAACTATTTTTTAACAATATAATATACAATTGCTAAATTATAAGTGTATATACATGAACAATATTCAACAGAGCATAACCAAATAATCAACTCCCACATCATCACATAACATTTACGCACATTAAGAACAAAATTGGCATCAATTATCATTTTACAAGCTATGCATAAGCTACATTCTTTTTAAAAGATTAACCGAAACACAGATATCCATCCAAACCCCCAATATCAGTTGAAGATCGAAAAGGTACTAACTACCATGTTCTTTTCCCTTTTCATCCGTGCATATCCGGATTCGACATTTTCACATCCGGATCCAATATTTTCACCTACAAATGCCAAAATTTCCGGGCACCTAAATATTTGTTCTAGTGACAAAGTTATCTAGACAATATTCCTACAACAATATTTAAAAATTAATTATTAATATGCCATTACACAAAATTGAGCATAATAGTGATGAATTCACTCCTTGGACTTCCTTTTCTTTTTAGTTTCACTTGCAATAGCTACTTCATCTTTGCTCTTTTTTTTCTTCTTCTTGGCTGTTCCATCTTGTTCGGCGACATCCCCATTAATGCCATTCATTTCCTCAGCTCCGTGACCCTGCTCCTCCTTTCTTTTATCTTTTTTCTTTTTAGATTTAGCATCCTCCAAAGCATCTCCATTTGCAGCCTCGGCTGGGGCATCTTCAGGTTTCAATTTCTTCTTCTTGCTTTTCTTTGCCGAAGCTTCGACTGGTTGTGCTTCTTCCATTTCCACATCTGTATTAAAAACATTGTAATAGACAACAACTTTAAACAGAAATCAAACTTGCCAAAGCTGATTGACTAACTACATCAAAATAAGTAGTCACACCCAACTATGGTTTTTTTTTTTTTTTTTTTTTGTAGCCACCAACTATGAAAAGTTACAAATGGTCAATCAACTATTCAATTTTCTCTTTTTTTGTCACCCAACTATCTTGGATTTTTGGGTATTTCCATTTGACTTTAGCCAACTGGTGACCAAAAAAGACAAAATTACATAGTTGGATGATTATTTTGTAATTTTTTACAGTTGGGTGGCCAAAATAAGAAATTTACTAATAGTTGGGTGATCATTTTGTAACTTTTCATAGTTGCATGACCAAAAATGAAAAAAAATATAGTTGGGTGACTACTACTATAGTTTACCCTTAAAACAATCTGGCAATTTCATTAGAAGCTGAGCTCAAGTGATATATCAAATTTCCAAGTCCTCAAGAGCAAGGTAATGCATTTCCAAACATTTTAAAATGCGACATCATATTTTCGAAATCGTACAAAATGAAAAGGGTTCGCAGCTCCTTGTACCTTTGTTTTGAGTAGTTTCAATTGCAGACTTCATCACATCAATGTTTTTTCGAGGTGCAACACCCTTGTCATAGAACTCGAGTCGTTCCTCCACTTGTTCCCGCAGTTTGTCCCCAAAAACAGTGGTGCCTCGCTCTGCAAACAAAAAAAGATTTGATAGACTTGTGGGGAGAACTTAAAGAGTGTAGGAGGCAAGAATAATGATGATTACCCGCAAAACAATCTATGCGAGATGCAATGGAACACTTATTTGCGAGATAGCGTGCCATTCGGCCCTTGTTTTTAGCAGATGCTCGACCAATGAAAGATGAATGGAAAATTAGACCATACTTAGGTGTGTTCCCTCGTGTTTTCAGTGCCCTGAAGCAAGCAGCAGCCAGCAATGAGTGAAATCAATGCCTTAAAAGTAAGGTTCAAAATATGTTGAAATTAAAAAAAAACCACTTGGATTAGTACTCAAGATTTTGAGGGCCTCAATTTTTGCAAGAACTTCTATTTCTCCATACGTTTAACAACTCCACCATGTCATAAGAACATAAGGTGAGAAGTAAAATACCTGAAAAGGGCCTTCTCAGCACCAAGAATCTGAAGAGTGGAAGAGGGACATTTTGCCAAATTTGTGAGACTACCAGCATGAGAGATCAACCGAGCCCCAACAACTTCCCCAATCAACGATGCCAAATTTGGTGCAATGTCGTTCATCTTAGTCACTAAGTAATCATAAAGATTCTTTCGATACTCAGCAAGATCCATTACTCTCTGAGCAAATAGCTGAACATTGATCAAATCAACCGGGGTCAAATCCTGCCCTGCAAAAGAAAAAACACCAATGATTGGGGGTACGGAAAAAAGGTTAAACTGTGGTATAAATACAAGAGATCTACCCATTGATGCTTTGCCAGCTTCAACGGTTTCTTTTGCTTTGTCCTCGTCCCCAAGTATTTCGGTTAAGGCAGGTATGTGTTCTTCAGACAACTTTGACTTATCCTCTATAAGCTTCGCAACTCTAGCATAAAGATAATTGTCGTTGACAATCTTTACCAACTCGGGGAAATGCCAAGAGTACCATTCCCTGCAGAAAGTAATCAATCAGAGGATATCCGCAACGTAAAATCCATGCGTATACTAGTTATGGTGCTTGTTTCGAGGGTAAATTAACAACAAACCTCACTCTCATGGAAAAGGAATTGATATCCTTATCAAGAGTATCGAGAAGGAAAATCGCTTGAATAACCATATTGTCCACTCGATTGACATTGAACTTAACTTTTGCTCGGCTGTAACTGTGCGCCAGACCAAGCTGAGCTTTTTCTAAGTCCCCGGGCTACAAAGTTTTAAGAAACACACACTTGTAGCTGTTTTCTTGATAAAGAAAATAAAGGCGAAACATAAAGAAAATATGCAAACCTTTAGGTCCTTGATAAACTTATCAAAATGCAACCGCACACCACGAAGAAGCTCAAGCACAAACTCTCCACTTTGGCATGTAATTTTCGTTGTTTCAGAGATGTGAGAACCAAGCTTAGGCTCTGCAACTCCAAGACTGAACTTGGATTTCTTGCCTTCCTTAACTTTAGGGAGATTAAGCTCAAGAAAACTCCTTAACTCATCGGTCATTAGCCCTGCGATCAAAACCGGACATAAAACCAATGGTTATCTTAAAAGGCAAGCAACCTCATATGAAATGGCAAATCAATATCATTGTAACTTCCTTTAGCTAGTCTTTTTGAAAGGCTAAATCACCTAACTATCCATACAAACATGGCAGAATCCTTTATTTCAAGCAAATCCTAATCAAGGCAACAAGTAAATATAGCAATTTACATGCAAAAAAAGTTCTAAAGCTGTACAAACCATGGTAGTCAGTATCATACCAGTATATACGGTTCCAGCCCTAAACCAGTACCAAGCAGTTTATGTTCGTTTCAGTCAAAATTTCAGTGTGTTTCAGCCTGTTTTGGTCAATACAGGCCTGTACCAATTAATACAAAATTTCAATATTTTTAACAACTTCTAAATTATTTTATCTTAACCATTTTAATTTTTATATAATTACATTTAAAATTAATAGTTATTAAATTAAGTTATTGAACCTAATTAATAATTTTAAAACTTACATTTAAGTAAGTCTAATTAAGATATATTAGCATGTATATATATAAATTAAAAATTAGACTATAAATATATATATATCAATGAACTCGAAACGGTACACCGGAACACACCGGACTCTATTACTAGCAAAAATCAATGCTGAAAAACACATGTAGAAAAGCCAAATAGCATAAACAACATTTACTTTTAAGTGCAAAACAAAAACAAACCCAAAAGCTTGAAAAATAAAACAAATGTGATATCATTTTTAATACCTTCAGAAACAGAGTTGCATTGGTTGAGACCATCAATGGCGGATTCAAAAGGCTGAAAAGCAGTGAGTTGAACCACCTTACCGAACCGGTTCAGATCAGCAACCGAGTTCCTAACAGCCTCTGTGTTTTGACCGATTTCATCGAGCCCTTGAGCTTGGAATAGCGCATACCCAGAAGATGATTCGTACAATAAATAAAGAGCCATTGAATCAAAGGCTCGAAGAAAAAAAAATCCCACCTCTTTTTAGCTTCAAAATAATCAAATTAACCGATAAATGGGCAGTGTCTTTGGGTGGGGTTCGAGGTTGTCAGCGGTTTCTGAGGGTTTAGGAAATGAGTGAATGAGATAATAAGTTAGGGTTTAAGGGCTTTCATGCATTTTATATTGTTTGCCTACAATTCTTGTACAAAATACATGGTTTTTAAAATTTATTATTCAATTGAGTCGTTAATTAGACTGTTCCTCCAAATCTAGGGTTTGTTTTTGGGCTATGGGTTTTGATTTGGGTTTCACTTTTGTCTGCAAAAGTTTTTGAGAGAAGACACCATCTCTAAGGTATGGGCCGATATATGTTATAATCTGTTTCTTTTATGGCAGCATCTAGAAATTTAAATTTGAACTGAGAAATTTTTTTTTACATTACTGCTTAAATTTGATAAATTTTTTAAATTTGTTATAATACTATACTTTAAAATTGTGCCACGCCGTTTTCTAATCTTTGGTTAAATTTTGCTAATAGTCTATGTACTTTACAAAAGTTATGATTTAGTTCATGTATTTTTGAAATTTTAGTCTTCTTTGAAACAGTAGTATTTAAATCCGTTTGATTAAACTTAATTACTAGTTCTATATTATGACAACAGTTGTAGATTTAGATTATATTCTTCAACTCGATCTTTCTAAGTTTTTATAGTTTTCGAATTTTGAATTTTCAATTTTGATACAAACGACAGTCGTTAATCCGTTAACTGGATTTTTAGTAAGCAATATTTAAAAATAACATGTTGATAAGGCACATTACACATATGTTTGCCATGGCAGAATTTAGAAATAACAGAACTTAACTTAATAAATTTAATAGTTATCTTTTAGTGAAAACTGAAATTTTAAATTTTGAAAATACAAATATTAAAATAACCAAATTAAAGTACAAAAATAAATAGCCAAATGTCACACGTTGTCACGAGGTAGAAGAAATTAATCAGATTGTACATCTCACACATCATCAATTAAAAAGATCTTTTTGTAACTCATTAAAAAAATCCTACTTTTGTAATTTCTCGGTTAAGAGTTCAATGGTAATTTCACATCTCAAATCTTAAAAGTCACCGCAATAGAAATGTTAAGCATCATGCCCATGCAAGGTATATTTAGGTTAAATTTTTAAATTCGGGTTCGATTCGAAAAATAAATTTATTTTTTATCTAAACTCAACCCAATTTAAAAAATATAAACTCGGGTCTGGCTCGGCTCGCTTATATTTTATTTTCTAGATTAATTTTTATTTAAAAATATTTTTAAAATATAATGCACTAAAAACATTAAAATAAATGTTTTGTAGTACGTTAAAAATATTTATATTTAAAATGTTACCATAAATATAATAAATGTTTTATTATATTAAAAACATAAATAAATATAACAAATGGTTTATTGTATTAAATATAAATTTTAAACTCTATATTTTGGGTTAGGTTATTTAGTCGAGTAAGTTTTCTTTTAGGTTTTGGGTAATAGATTTAATTGTTATTGAGTTAGTGATTTAATATAAATATAAACACATATAATTATTATTTAATATATATAATTAATATAATATTTTTTATAACATAATATATTCAGGCTAGATTGAGTCGAGTTTAAGTTAAAAAAAATTTACCCAAGACCCAACCCACGTGGAAAACAGCCATTAAATTTTATGTATGCCCATTTAAGTCGGCATTGTATTTCTATTTAAACCTTTCTATTTTTCAAGTGAGCCTTTAAATCTGAACGAATGGCCCAACTAATGAGCAAGTCTACATTACGTATGAGCAACATTTTAGTTTAGCTTTGAAAACATTGCTCCAACTCTTAGATAATAATATTATTATTTTTGTTTCAATTCATCATGTTTTTTAAAATATTCATATTTCATATTTAAAATTTATATTAAAATATTGGTATCGAAATATATACTATATACTCCAAACCAAGATAGTATTTTATCAATAGACATACCATTTTGTTCTAGTACTGGTACATTTTGGTTCTAGTGTATTTCGATACAACATTTTGGGTTTATCAATATATTTTTAAATATTTTCATTTATATTACATGTACACATGTAAATATAGCCTAATTACATACATATAAATATATTTATATGAAAATATTAATTTTAAAATTATTAATTATGTTTAATAAATTAATCATTTTATTTTAAATATAATTATAAAATATAAAATATTTTAAAATATTAAAATATTGTACCAATTGAATAAATCGGTACACATCATATAGAAAGAAACACACCAATACAACCGTTAACGTTTAGAATTTACATCGAAATAAAGAGAAAAATTTGTATGAAATTGTTATTCCACATTATACTTATCATTTTCCAATAAAAAATGACAAATCGTGGAAAGATAGTATTGAGGTCACATTGAAAAGCTACTCTAAATGGCATATCGATGTTATGGTGAAGGAGGATAGCAGGAAAGAAGAATGGCGGTTTACAGGCTTGTATGGCTCACCATATTTGAAAGACCGGGATTTGGTGTGGACTTTGCTAAAAAGTTTAAGTAGCGATTGCATTTGTCCATGGTTGGTGGCGGGTGATTTTAACGAAATTATGTATTCATTTGAAAAAAAGGGTGGGTTGCCAAGGGATCAACATAGAATGGAAATGTTCAGGGATACATTAGCAAAGTGTCATCTAATGGATGTTGGATACTCGGGAGCATGGTTTACATGGGAAAGGGGCAATCTTCCAGAAACTAATATAAGAGAAAGATTGGACAGGGGGGTTGCAAATGAGGAATGGTTTTCTTTGCTTCCTATGGGAAGGGTCTAGCATATTCCACATTCATTTTCAGGTCATTGTCCTTTGCTAGTCGACACAACTAGCAATAATAATAATTTTTTAGGGGGACAAAGATTTCATTTTGAAGCCTGGTGGACTATGGAAGCTTCATTTGAAGGAGTCCTAAAAGATATTTGGGAGTCGTCAACAAGTACACTTGTAGATAAGCTAAAAACATTGCAGATCCATTTGAAGAGCTGGGCGAAGGAGCTAAAAGGTAATAAAGGGAAACTGAAGGAAAGATTGACAAAAGAGTTAGAAGTGTTGATGATGGCTGACAGGGATGATGAGACGCTTGCAAAAATTATTGATAAGAAAATTCATTTGAATATGGAGATTGATAAAGAAGAAATATATTGGGAGCAAAGAGCACGAACAAATTGGCTTCAATTTGGAGACAGGAATACGTCTTATTTTCACAAATGTGCTTCCATTCGAAGACGGGCAAATTGTATTAACAAACTTGTGTTGGATGATGGTAGGGAGATTACGGATGATTCCAGTTTAAAAGAAGAGGCTACGAGGTACTTTGAAACTTTATTTACTTCAAAAGGGGTTGCAAATCCATTGAAGGTTTTGGAAGGTATTAACAAGAGTATTTCCCACGAGATCAATGAGGGACTCCAGTCTCCTTTTAAGGAAGAAGTTCGATTGACATTGAAAGGGATGGGACCGACCAAGGCACCAGGGCCAGATGGCTTTCCAGCTTTTTTTTTTCCAAAAACACTGGCATATTGTGGGAAAAGAGGTTTCGAAGTTTTGTCTAAAAATTTTGAATGAAGGGGAAGGTATTGAATTGAAAAATACGACGGACATTGTGCTTATTCTTAAAGTTCAAAAACCCACAACTCTGGTGGAATTCAGGCCCATTAGTCTTTGTTCAGTTTTATACAAAGTAGTAACAAAAACAATTACTAACAGATTGCAAGATGTTATGGGACAGTGTATTGATAAGGCCCATAGTGCTTTTGTACCTGGTAGATTAATTACGGATAATGTGCTTCTAGCTATGAATTGCTACATCCTTTCCAATTTAAGCGTACGGGGAAAAAAGGGCTTATGGCTGTAAAGTTGGATATGAGCAAAGCATACGATAGGGTGGAGTGGGATTTCATTAAGGAGGTGATGTTAAAGATGGGTTTCGAACAGAATTGGGTGTCATTGATACTGAAGTGTATATCTACAGTCTCTTACACAGTTATTTTAAATGGAAATAGAGGAAGAACTTTCCAACCATCTAGGGGACTCAGACAAGGTGACCCACTAAGACCTTTTCTTTTTCTTATCTGTAGTGAAGGTCTTTCAGCTTTGATGAGAGTAGCAAAAAATAATGGGCTGGTTAAGGGAGCGAGGGCTAGTAGAGGAGGGCCAGCGATATCCCACTTATTATTTGCATATGATTGTATGTTGTTCGGAGAAGCAACTGAAAAATGAGCCTGGATTCTGAATGAAATAATTCAAGAATATGAACGGTGCTCAGGATAGTGTGTTAATTTTGGCAAATCAGTAATTTTTTACAGCTCGAATACAAATGACGAGTCAAGCGTGATTTTAGCACAGTTAAGGGTAAGAGGTTCTTCAAGCCGGAAAGATATTTGGGCCTTCGAATATGGTGGGTAGGCTAAAAAATAGGCTTTCTAGAATCTATTTGACTGAATTGCGATGAAGATTGATGGATGGAGTTCTAGGCTACTGTCTCAAGGAAGAAAGGAGATTTTTATTAAAGCAATTCTTCAGGCCATACCTACTTATGCCATGTCAGTTTTTCTCTTTCCTAAAGTTTTATGTGAAATGATAGAAAGCAAATTAGCTAGGTATTGGTGGTAGAAAGGTGCTGGAAGACGTGGAATTTATTGGTACCAGTGGAAGTGGTTATGCAGGAGCAAAGATGAAGGCTGTTTGGGTTTCATAAATATGGCTCAGTTTAATGTCTCCCTTTTAGCAAGACAGGGATAGAGATTGCTAAATTTTCCAAATTCATTGGTTGCACAGGTTTCTAAAGCGAAGTATTTTCCAGCAAGCAGTTTCATTAATTCCCGTTTAGATTACTCATGTTCTTATGTACGGCGAAGTATCTGGGCAACTAAGGGCGTATTAAAGAAAGGGTTGATTTGGAGAGTTGGTACGGGGGCAAAAATTTCAATTACAGAAGATGCATGGATACCGAATTATGTTAATTTCAGTTTAAGGTCTAACATTGAGAATATGCATTTGGGTAAAGTAGCGGATCTAATTGACAATAATAAAAGAGAGTGGAATAGGAATTGATTTGAGCCCATTCACTACCTTCGAATTTGAAATGCCATGTGGAAAACGTTTGAATCAAGATATAAATGCTTAATTAATTAAAAATATCTTTCTGCATGAAAATCTTACGCATGGCCACCTTTGTATCCACTCCAACCCGGTCCAAGCTTTACGCATCACCGAAAGGTTTAAAATATTGGGTGAGTCAAACCGACTCAGGTGCATAGTCATTTCACATATCTCCACATATGGGCTTGGCCCATATCCACACGATCCATACACATAAATATGCAATTATGAAGCCCATCCCAACCTAGGGTCCATCCATTACACCTACCTTGGACAGGACCCTGCTCAGGTAGTGGCTAATCCACCACCGATCACATAATGATCCACATATCTTACCTTGGCGGACTTCTTTGCTCAAGGCCGTGGTGAACCACCGATCCCATAGGGATCCCACATAATCGATCCACGGTGATGCACATGACTATCAACCGCCGAGATGGGCACTTAGCCAACACCTCCCTTGATGAAGCACATAGCTACCATCGGCGCTAATGTAGCACAAGGCTAACATTAGACCACGTACATAAATATGTACACCCTTTCCTTCGATAGTCACATCTCAAGCCCCATGTATCATGCCACAATATCATTAAAATAAGTATACATCACATGCCATCTCAATTTCATACACATACCATAGGCAAATTAATGTCATAAAGCATCGACACGATAAATCGATTACCCATTATGGGTATCCACCATCCTAGCCCTTATTTCGGCTATCATTCACATTATACACATATTCATAATAATACATTTAAACATTCATTTAAGCATTCAAGAAACAGTGCGATAACTACGCACCTGATTAGCACAATTGACTAAATCCGAAACCCACGCCTAACGATTTGCACCTTTGCGATTGTAGAACTCCTTCCTACACCACCTAAGCTAGAAGCTAACATAATATACCAAAATGGCCTACGAAAATCACTCTTTTACCTTACGGATCTAAATCCAAAACCGCTTCTTGTGATGACAACTACTAGATCCCAAGAAAAAATTGAAAATCAAATAATAGTTGATTTTTGGATGAAATCGGTAACACCATACATCACAACAAAGATTGGCTTTGGCGAATTTAGACTTTTAGTGCTATGAAGAATTGACTAGGTTGGATTGTGTTTTGGTTTTGAATAAAAGATAGAGGAGGCTAGAGAATTAGGCTAGACAAAAGAAAAGAGAAGAGAACCCTAAAATTTCAGAGAGAGAGAGAAGGAAGAAAATTAATGAGTAGCCCTCTTCCTTCCTTTTATAGACGAAATTATCATCTAAGGAATCCTTACTTGGCCACCACTCTTCTATTTGATAGCTTTATCCTTTAATTATCATAAAATAAAGAGTTTAATCCAACCTTTATCTCATGGGAATAATGATAAATAAATCCCTTATTTATCTCTTTAAAAATACTTAAGATAAATCATCATTTATCCCTATTTAGCAATTTTAAAGAGAATAAAACTCCCTTTTAAGAGCCTTGTTGCCGTCCACCTCTGTATACGGAAGCAAAAATAAAACTTCTTTTATTTGCTTCCCATGTGACTCGAACTCGGGCCCAACACCCTTGCATGTGGCGCCATTTCAGAGGCCCTAAGTGGCATCTTGAGCCACTTTTCCAAGCTGTTTGTGTGTCAAATTTCACATACTTTTCTCTAAGGCCACCTTGCCTTAATTTTCCCTATCTTTTTGAATCTCACGACGATTTTCTAGCGTGGAGGGGAGAAGCGTCTGGCGAGTTTTCGGTAAGAAGTTCCTATAAACTATTACAAAGCCTTGACCCTACAGCTTATGCTTTACAAAATTTCTACAAGGACTTTTACAGGAAATTATGGCAGATTGAAATTTCTACAAAAATTAAAATTTTCATCAGGAAAATTTCCTGGAACTTTCTAACAAACAGGGTAAATATGGTCTGTCAAAGATTAGCAAGCTGTAGCATTTGCCCTCGGTGTAGTGGGGGAGATGAGACAATGAATCACCTGTTTCGAGAGTGCCCTGTATCATTGAAGATGTAGAGAGCATTAAGTACTCTTGATCTGTCAATAGGTATCAGTAAGGAATTTGGTGAGTGGCTTACCATGGTTCTAACATCCCTTAATTTGGAGAAGGGCAGGATTTTCTGTGTTGCATTATGGGTTGTATGGGGGGACCGGAACTCCCAAATTCATGAAAAAATAAGCAAGTCAGGTCAACAAATTGCTAGATTTATTTTGAGTTATCTAAAAGAATTAAATGGGGTTAGAGAAGTAACTCAAAAAAATGCTATTATAGATACTAAATGGAGACACCCACCTGCTCAGACGATCAAAGTGAACTTCGATGGCGCCTTTGATGAAAGAAGCAAAGTATCGGCATCTGGGGTGGTTGTGAGAAATAGCAGAGGAAGAATTCTTATTTCAAGCACAAAAGTTCATAGAGGGATTCTGTCTAGTTTCGCTGCTGAAGCAGTAGCTTGTCGTCATGCAACTCAGGTCGCTCTCGGCACTAATACAGAAGAGATTATCATAGAAGGAGACGCTTTATCAGTGATAAAGAAATGCAAAAATATGACTCAAGATAAATCTCAAATAGGCCCATTTATACACGATATTCACAGGATGAAACTTAGAGGAAGAAATCTTAAGTTTGAATATATTCCTAGATCTGTAAATATGCTAGCGCATCTACTAGCTAAGGTAACCATGAGAAGAAAAGATGAGTTTTACCTGGTTAATGGAGTCCCTGATTATACAGAGGAGCAGACAAGAAATGAAGGAGAGTGGGTGCCAGATTGAAGGGATAAAAGGAGAAATGAAATGGTGAAGGGTTTGCTCAAAGCGTCAAGCAAAAGATATCAGACCCTGGTAGAAACTACTGGAACACGGAATGTCAGGAACCATTTGGCGTGAAAGGAGGAAGAGACGTTACAGATGATATGGTAGCAGAAATGAATCTATTTTGGGGAACTGTTACTGCTTTGATGGTGGTAAAGACCATTGGAATTTGAAGCGTCTGATTTTTAAGTGGTTGCCAGCTACTACACCGACTGGATTGATGGGGTTTTTTTGAATTTTGAATTCCTTTTTTAATTCCTTTAGGTATTTATGTTTGGGCCTTCGATTGCTTTTGGGTTCTTGGACCAATCTTATAGGCCTGTAATTTCTGTTTAAATTCTGTTTTGTTTTAGTTCAAATCTAATAAAATTTAGTCGGTAATTCTTTCAAAAAAAATGACAAATTAAATTTTTCCTCTTAATTTTTAACATTTTTAATTAGATTTGAATTTTTTCAAAAGGAAAAAGTTGAAAATCAAAAAGAAAACTTTTATTAGAAAAAAATAAGAATAACGTGAAACCACAATTTTAAATAATCCCTTTTATCGAAATGAAAACATAAAATTATTATTTTGTTTTACTATTAAAACGGGACATTCTTACCAACCAGTACAAAATTGATTTCCTTGCTCTAATATATATATATATATATATATATATCAAATGAGTATTAGAAGCTGTCCCTACTAAGAGATATTTTCTCTTGAAAAATGTTCATTGAGCAAGCTGAATTGAAATAATGTGAATATGGGGCAGGTCCGAATGTGAACGTCCAAAATGCCATAGCATCTCTGCTAACTGCAATTTGCTTCTCTTACACTTCTCACATTTCTATAGTAAGAGTAAATATTTTACTTTCTTTATTTAATAAATAGATAAATTAATTTTTATACGTTAGATTAAATAGTAAATTGATCATTTTAAGTAAAACTTTTATCAATTTATACTGTTAAATCTAGTATTGTTGATAGAATAACTAGATAGTGACACATAGACCTGATCATGGGTCGGGTCATCCGGCCCGACCCGAAGGTCTGCCTGAAATGTGAGAGAGTTTGGGCAAAAATATAAGCCCAGAAAATAGGCTTGGAAAAAAAGAGGCCCGAGCCCGTTTTAAAAACGGACCGAGCCTCGGGTAAGGTATTTTTGGCTCGGGCCTAGCCCGGATTCATTAAAAGACAAAAAAAATCTACTTTTTTTTAATGTTATTTTCTCTCTATTTTGCTAACATTTTAGTATTATGTTGCTACTATTTTATTATTATTATTTGGATATTGTATAAAACTTATTTTATTATTAATTTTGTTATTGTTTTAAAGGCATTTGTTAATTTTGTTATTATTTTAGAGGCATTTACTTGTTAAGTTGTATTTATCTTAGTGTTATTTAAGTCTACATATTTTTAAAATTTATTTTCAATTTGTTGGAAAATATTTATTTTGATGTTTTAGTATTTTGATGTATTAAATATATATTTAAAATTATATAAAATAATATAAAATTAATACTGAGACGGTAAGATTAGGGCTTAGGTTTTAGTATTTTTTTACTCAGTTCGGGCTTGGGCAAAATTTTAGGCCCATTTTTGGGTTGGGCCCGAGCCTAGTAAATGGGTCTAAATTTTTAGTTGAGCCCAGCCCAAACCCGGCCCATGAGCACCTCTAGTGACACACATACCTCATGCTAAAGTATAGGGACCAAATTTTAACAGTAGAAATAGATAGAAATTTTAAAAGAATAATTAGTTTACTTTTTGATCTAACGTAAAATGACTAATTTATCTATTTTTTTAATAAATGGGACAAAATGCAATTCCACTCTTAATACAATGACCTCAATAATATTTTTCCCATCCAATCCTTTTTTTTATTCTTTTTCTTCATTTTCTCTCTCTACATTACAATATTTCTATTCTTCATTTTTTTTTTTCCTTTTGAATTATTTGTGTGTAACACGTATTCGAATACGAAAAAAACTCTGAGTCTCTCATCTATCTTAACCAAGCGATAGCTTTTGTGCAAGAGGATTGTACGAATAAGGGAGCGCAAAAGGTGGTTGAAGCTTATTTACCTTATCAAATCAATTCAGTCAAGTCAATTATGATGATTAATTCGATTTTGTAGACAATTAAAAAAAGTTAAACTAGCTGATAATGTGTTATGAATTTCATATGAAATCGACTGATGTAATCGATTTTTAATATTTTTTATTTATTAAAGCCGATTTTCAAATTTATGAAAGCACTTGATTTTTACTAAAAATACTTTTGGAATGCTTAAGTTACAAATAAATTATACAATTAAAATATTAGTACTCACATTCCAGGTTGCTTTTTTTTTAAATATTAGATTAAAATAATATTAATAAACTACACTTATTCTAAAGTTATAAATTTACTCTCTTTTTACTGCCAGTAGATCATGATAAAATTTAACAATAATTTTTTTACTTATGTATCTATTCAAATCAATGGTTGAATCATTAAAATATTAATTATATAAAAATTACGAAAGTGTGTAAAATAACTTTAGTTTTTACACTATGTAAATAGATCTCTCCTTATAACAAAAATTATATAAGTAATTTAATATTTGTAAAACATAAATTTTCACTTTGGCTATCATAATTTTTGTTTTTAATTAGTTTGGTAAATGATTTGATACTAAATCATATTATTAGTGATGGTATTTTTTTGTGGATTTAAAATAAAAAACAAATAATTAAAAATAAATAGAACATATAATAATTTCTTAATCGGTTTATAAAATTAAAAGTAATCATTATCAATGTAACATAAGGAAATTGATTAATTCTTTCGCATTTTTTCCCTAATGAAAAATTAAATGTTCATAATTTTTGCTTATATAATTATTGATTGAACAATTGGATTTTTCAAAGCCATATTTTTAACTCTGGATTTAATTTTCAATTTCAAGAACCAACTTCGAGGACTATTTTTAGGTACCTTGAAGGAAATACCATACTGTTAAGAAATTTATGGATGCAGAATGCCTTTGTTTTAAAAGCTTTGATTATGAAGTTTGTTGATCAAATTGATAGAATTTGTAAATGTGAATAGTTAAATTTATTGAATTATTTAGAATTTTGATCAAATTGATAGAATATATAAGTATTGAGGACTAAATGTACTATTATACCATCTAAAAAAAGACTCTCTGTTATCAATTTAAGTGTGTGCGACCAAAATAGGAATAAATTCAAATGTTAGTGCCTAAATAAAAAAAATTAAAATTGGATGACCAAAAGAGGAACTTGGCATAATTGAGTGATCATTTGTATAATTTATCCTATAAATTTTTAAGGTAAACTACACTCAAATATTAATAAATTTATATTTTCATCACTTAACTTTAAAAATTTATAAAATAATTATTTTATTTCTCATCGTTGGAAGAAGCAATAGAAAAGGAGAAGAAAGAAGTCACTTTAACCGATTTACTACCCCTCAATGTTCCCCTTAATGAAAGAAACAATAAATGGGGGTCTTTGGTCAAATGACCTGAATGTAAGGGTAGAACATTAAAGAGAGAGTGAGAATAGGTTCAATAATTAATGAGAAAATAAAGATAGTGATAAGGGTCATATCCCTAGTCCATTCATGATTCATGGTTGTTCCCCTTTCAAAGATTCAACAAGCAACAATGGCCTACTCAATTTGCTTTGCATTTATTAATTTTATTATTATTATAAATGTGGGTCTTCTTCTTCAATTATTTATCTTTTCTTCCCTCAAGCTGGAATCATTACACATAACAACAATAATGAAATGTAAAAGTAGAAATCATAAATGTTAAAATCAGATAAGATTAGTCGATTGGACTTAAAATTAATTAATACATCGATTCAAACAAAAAATTAAATATGTTTTTAATTAGTATATGGATAAAATTTAAAATTTAAACATAACATAGAACTAATAGCATAATTTAACTGAATATATTTTTTAAAAATAAAGTTAATTAAATTTAAAGTATAACTTACCGTTAATATAAAATTAATAACTGTTTTAATCGGATTGATGATCAGTCAGACTTAATGAAAAGCTAATTAATTAAGATATCAGTTGGATTAAAAGAGTTAATCCGATTCATCTGCGAATCGATCCATACCATTAGAACCAACGATTAAATTAATTTATTTATTTGTTAACGGACGTGTCGTAACCATTTTTTGGGGAAACAGTAAACGACGTGGTCGACTCGATTTTTTAAAAAGAAAAGAAAAGGAAAGGAGTCGCCACCGATCTTTATTTGGTGTGATCGGATCACCTTTGTTTTAATAAAACATTTAATTTACTAAAACAGTGCTTTTTGGTCCACGAACTTTGAGAAAACCGGGTTCGGAGGTCGATTACGTGCGAGGAAGGATTAGCACCCTCGACACGCCCAAAATTGGTACCAAATTGATTGATTGATGCCCTATTTGCTGAAGACTTTAGAGGGGTTCGAAAATACAATGCTTTTTATTTTCAAAATTGGAAGGTAAAGGGATATTAAGACTCTCTTATTATCGAAGAGATAAAGCATCATGTCCAGTAAGTTAGGGCGTAATACTTTAGACTCTCGAAACTAAGCTCGTCTCTTAAAACTTGATTTTCGCTTTTGAAGAGAATATTCCGTTATTCGTCAAATGAGAAATCGGAACCCAGTAAGTTAGGGCTCGATTTCTCGAGATTTCAAATACGGAAGATTGCCTCTATTTTTAGAAAAAAGCTCATCTCGGAGTATCTAGATGTCGAGTCCGATTAAGTTAGGGCGTGACATTTTGAATTTCGAGATCAAGTATTTTGTTTTAAAATTTTAATTACAATTTCAAAAGAGACATCCGTCGTTTAGCTTTAAACGAGAAGAAACGGAACCCATGAAGTTAGGGCTCGATTCACTCGAATGGCTAACACGAAATGTCAATTTAAAACCGAATTTGTGACTTTTGAAAGGATATTCCGTTGTTTAGTTTAAACGAAGAAAAGCGGAACCCGATGAAGTTAGGGTTCGGTTCCTCAATTTTAACACGAAATATCGATTATTTAAAAAAACTTGACTAAAGGTTAATGCAACACAATTCAATAAATGGGATAAATTACGAAGCTTGGTTGCACAAAATTAATAATGATATGTAATAATACTAATTTAACCAACTCGATGATAAAATGATGATAATAATGATAATGATAAAATAAAGAGTACTTGATAGTAGCACTTTTATGATAAAAGTAAAAGAAATAATAATAATAGTTAATAACAATGAAAAACAATAATGATAAATCGTAATAATAAAAAATTGCAAGGTTTAAGAGTTAAAAAAAAATAATAATAATAATAAAATAGTATCGATGGCCTTAATAAAAAATGGAAGTAATTAATAAAAGTATATACATATAAAAATAACATAATAATAATAATAGTAGGATAATATTAAACCAAGAAAATAAATATAAATATAAATGGTAAAAATAATAATGGAGATATCAATAACGACATTAAAGAAATTATAATGATATTAATAAATAAACAATTATAATGGTAAATGAATATTATAATAATATTAATAATAATAATAATAAGATAATAGTGATAGAATAATATAGTTGTAGTAATAATAATTAATAATGATAATAAATAATCGATAAAATATTAAATAATAATAATAGTGGTTAAGGGAGGGCTTAATTCGAATTAAAAGTAAAATTTTGGGGGAAATTTTGTAATAAAATAAAAGAAGAAGGGGTTATTTGAAACTTGCATGAAAGGAGGGGGGACCAAAATGGCAATTATGCCATAGGTTTAAACGCTGCGTCTAAAGGGGGACCATATTGAAAACGGGGCCGAATGTGCGGGCTGGATTTTAAAATAAAGAAAGTTTAATTGAAAATGATAAAAAGGCGGAAGGGCTAAAAGTGCAATTAGCCCTTCCGTTTAAAAACTGTGGATCCTAGGTGGTGGTCGGATTGGTCGAGACAGTCAAAACGACGTCGTTTTGGGGCTTATAATGCCAAACCAAAAGGCGTCGTTTTGGTTTGGCTATATAAGCCAATTCTCTGCCCAAAAAACCATTTCTCACCTTCTTTTTAAAAAAAATTTCTATCCTCTCTCTTTTCTCTCTGCAGGTGGGGGCACCGGAGGGATTCCGGTCGATGGCAGTAGCCGTGCAAACCACCATTACTGTGGCCTAAGTCAAGAAAGGTAAATTTTTTTTTATATTTTATTTCCGTTCTTATTATGCTGTTATTTATATATTATTTATATGTTTGTGCTTAATAAAAAGGGGATTCGAAAAAGAGAAAAAGATAAAAAAGATAAAAAATACCGAAATCACCTTAGTTTGAACCCTTTCTTTTCCTTCTTCGGTGGCGTTTTTGAGTGTTTAAAATGCTGTGCTCTATTTTTTTATATGAATCTCTGTCTATTTTTCTATTGATCTTAAAGAGAGAAAAAAAAAAGCCCCTATTACATTGTTTCATCCGGTTTTATAACCGAAATGGAAGGAAAAAAAAAAAAGAAAACATATTCTTGCTTACATTGCTATTCGCCCCCTTTTGCGTGTTTGCGGTGGTAGGAGCGTGGTGGATGGGACGGTGGCCGGTGGTGGTTGCAGAGGCGGGTGAAGTCGAGGTCGAAGTTGAAAAGTCGAGGTAGGTGGGGTTGGTGCTAGGGTTGCGGCGTTAGGGTTCTCTGAAACCCTAGCTTGTTGAAAAGAGAGTGGGCTGTTGGGCCCGTCGGTTTGGGTTTAACTTGGGCTCGGTTTTTTTATTTTGGGTTTGGGTATGGGTCTGTTTATTTGGGTTTTAATTTTGTAATTTGTGTTTGTAATTTTCCTTGTAATTGGGCCGGGCAAATGGGCTCATACAGGACGAACAAAAAAATAATAATCTGGAGGGGAGACTGTGTTGGTATGGGCAGTCAAATATTGCTCCAATTTCCTGTTGGAGACAGCCTGTTCCATTGTTATAAGCTGCATGCAATGATATTCATTAATTATTTCACATAACTTTTCTTTCACATATCAAAATCCTAAAATATTATATAATATTTCAAGAATGTTTCATCAAAAAAAAAAAAAAAAAAATCTAAAGTTTCAACTTTTTAACTGGATTTTACCTACTTTACTATCAAAGCCAAAGCCAAAGAAATTTCCTCCTTTTCACCACTTTGCTTTTTAACCCAAAACAATCATTGTCGGTGTGGAAAACTTTCACCATGTGGAAGTAGTACATGCATTAACTCCAACAAGTCAGCTAATCACGTCTTGTTGATAAAGATTGAGGTCTCTCAATTTTGAAGGTTAGAGCTTAAGTTTCATCTTTTGCGATTAAAATGTGTAGGTGTTTTTTTTACTCTATAAGGTATGTTTTGAATAAATTTTGTATTACTCTTTTTAAATTAGTCTAATTTTTGTTTTATTTTTCGTTCGTGGTATATTATTATTGTATCATATTATAATCGTTCAGACAATTAGAAGAGTCTCTCAATTTGTAAGATACTTAACAAACAAACCATTATATTAAATTTTAACTATCACCTCATGAGAATAAATCATTTATTCTTAACTCACCAATAATAACATGACACGTGAATACAATAAAATGTTGGTCATGAGGGCGAAGGACCAGGAACCTACACCTACTCTCTTCCTAACATACCTCCAACATCATTTCCCCCACCGACTCATCCTTGTTTCAACATGTGGTTCTTGTACTAGTAAAAATCATTGGAGTGACATACTACCCACCACTAAAAATCATTGGATTTACACTCCCAAAAGTCAAGCTTATTATTATTCCTCACCATTATTAAGTTTCTTTACAAAGATCATTTTCCCTTTAAGTGAATCCCATTTTAGGTAACTCTGCTATTCCTTTTTAAGTTCATAATTTGCTGCTAAGTTCACCATTGAAGAATTTTTCACGCTTTCTAAAGGTTAGCCAAAGAATCTTTCATTACCTTCCTTTTGCCATAACTTTCAAATCGTTTCATCATATTCATGGAGAATTATAGCTTGTTCTTTCTACTATTATGGCTTCCATGGAGTTTCTTCATATTAGGTGATTCTCAATTACTAAACTCTCAAACCCAAGCTCTTCTTCAACTAAAGAAGCATTTAGAATACCCAAAACAGCTTGATATCTGGTATGATAGAAGAACAATGTTTTGCTTTTTACCACCATCTTCAAAAGTAAACATTTCATGCGAGTTCCACTCAGTAACTGAGTTGAAAATTATGGGTGATAAGCCTTCCATTGAAGTCACTGATTTTCATGGTTTCCCAATCCCAAATCAAACATTATCAGTTTCCTTTTCAATGGATTCTTTTGTTACAACTTTGACAAGGTTGACAAGCTTGAAAGTTCTTAGTTTGGTTTCTTTAGGAATTTGGGGTCCTCTCCCTAATAAAATCCATAGATTATCATCACTTGAGTGTTTAGATTTGAGTTCCAATTTCCTTTTTGGTTCAATCCCTCCTAAAGTTTCAACAATGGTGAAGATTCAAACACTTGTGTTGGATGATAATTTCTTCAATGATACAATCCACGTGTTTGATTTTACGTCTAACTTAACAAGTTTGAGCTTGAAGAACAACAAGTTGAAGCAAGGTCCATTAGATTTCACTAGTTTAACACATTTGAAAGTGTTGGATTTGAGTGGAAACAGATTGGATTCACATTTACCAACAATTCCCAAAGGTTTGATTATGGTTTCCCTCAATAGAAACTCCTTCAATGGTGAAATCCCAACACAATATACCCTTTTAACACACCTTCAACACCTTGATATCTCATTCAATAACCTCATCGGTATACCTCCAGCTTCACTTTTCTCATTGCCAAACATCAGTTCCTTGAATTTGGCATCAAATATGTTGAGTGGATTACTTGGATGCTACAATCTAACATGTGGGAACAACCTTGAGTTTGTTGATATATCAAACAATAGGCTAACAGGGAGTTTACCTTCATGTTTGAACTCTGAATCAGGCAATAAAGTTGTCAACTTCAGTGGCAACTGTTTATCCATTGATCATCATCATCAGCATCCATTATCATATTGCAGAGATGAAGTTCATAAGGATCAAAGCACTCAAAATGCCAATGGATTAGGTGTTTCAATCAGTCTCATTGTAGGCATAGTTGTTATCATTGTCCTTTTGGGTATTGCCTTTGTAATCATTTGCAGACATTACTGCCATCGACGGATATCAGAGCAACATTTGCTGCACAAATCAGTACAAGAAAACTCAACAACAGGGTTCTCTTCTGAGATACTAAACAATGCAAGTAAGTTCAATAAGCTTAAATTTTTTACTAGGAAAAAAATGGTTTTTCTATGAGAAAATTTTGATGAATATTTTCTTTTTAGGGTACATTTCTGAAACTACTAAGTTAGGGACTCAAGGTCTCGCATCATGTAGATCATTCACTTTGGAAGAGTTAAATGAAGCCACAAACAACTTTGATAACTCTGCTTTTCTGGGTGAAGGTTCATATGGAAAGGTAAAAATATCAAAACCTACAACTTGCAACAAACAATGACCCTCTTCCCGGGACTTAAAACATCGGTTACAACACGATGTTATGATCATTATTTTGTGATTGCAGCTCTTTCTACCTCTTATATTCACCACAATTGACCAAAGTAGCATGTATGATTGATCCACCGATGCCTACAACTTGCAATAAACAATGACCCTTTTCCCGAGACTTAAACATCAGTTTCAACATAATGTTATGATCCTTGTTTTGTGATTCCGGCCGTTTCTACCTCTTATATTCATCACAATTTACCAAAGTAGGTAAAAGTACCATGGAGGGTCCTATATTATAAGTCAAATTGTATTTTGTCCCCTCTATTAAAAAAGTGGACAAATTATTCTTTGTGCATTATATTAAAGAGCAAAATTGATCTTTTCCGTTAAAAATTTCTGATTGACGGAATAACCAGATAGTGGCATATAGTATATTACGTATACCTTATGCTAACTTATAAGAACCAATTTTTAAATTAGAAATGGATGAAATTTTTAACAGAATGACTAGTTTACTCTTTAATCTATTATATATAGACTAATTTGCCCATTTTTTGAGTTGAGGAGCAAAATACAATTAACTCTTGGTACAAGAGGCTCTATGATACTTTTACCGTCCAAAATAGCATGTATGATTGATTCACCAAAGCCTACAACTTGCAATAAACAATGACCCTTTTTCCGACACTTAAACATCAGTTACAACATGATGTTATGATCGTTATTTTGTGATTCTAGCTCTTTCTACCTCTTATATTCACCACAATTGACCAATGTAGCATGTATGATTGATTCATTTTCCAGCTTTATAAAGGAAGATTGGAGGGTGGAAGCCAAGTTGCTATAAGGTGCCTGCCAACAACAAAGAAATACTGGATTAGAAACCTCAAACTCAGGCTAGATATGCTTGCAAAGATTCGCCACCCTCATTTGGTTGCCATTCTGGGGCACTGCATTGAAGTTAAACAAGATGACGGCAGTGTCAACAGGGTCTTCCTTGTTTATGAATACATTCCTAATGGGAATTTTCGTTCTTATCTCTCTGGTAATATCCTTTGGAACTCCAAATTCCCTATCTTTATATTGTTTTATGGTTAAAATATGTCACAAGTCCCTATAGTCTTTGTAAATTTGGAATTTTATCATTTTGTTTCTAGGAATTTAGTCTCTCTACTTGAATTTTAAAATTGGAAAAGTGGGGAACTAAATTCTTGAAAATAAAAGTGCAGGGATTAAATTCTAAATTTGTGAAGAGCACAAGGACCGATGATATATTTTAACCTTGTTTTATTTATTGTCAATACCAATAGTTAAAATATTCAGTAAGTCCTTTTACTCTTCTTAAGTTTAGAATTTAGTCCTTAGATTTTCATTGCTAGAAATTTAATCCATTTACTTTCTAGATTTCAAAACTCAAGTTCAATTGTTAATACTGTTAAAATTATGTTGTTAAATTCAGGTTTGTTACAACATTTTTTGTGGTTATATTGTTACCAATTAAGGTTTTTTTTTTTTTTTTTTCAAAAGGTCACACAAATAAATTTAACAAAATAATTTTAATAATGTTAACAATTGGACTTGAATTTTAAAATCTAAAAAGTAGAGTGACACATTGCATTCCCGAAAGGATTAGTTTCCATGAACCATAAAACAGACATAAAAGACACCTTAATTCTACCAAAATTTATTGATTTGGATCACACTTTTACATCCATTTGTTATTGTAGAGAACTGTGTTGGAGAGGTTCTGAATTGGTCTGAACGACTGGCGGTTTTAATCGGTGTTTGCAAGGCTGTGCAATTCTTGCATACCGGAGTTATTCCTGGTTTCTTTCACAATAGATTGAAGACCAACAACATCTTGCTCAACGAGCATCGGATGGCGAAACTCAATGACTACGGTCTGTCGATTATCTCCGAAGAAACCAACAACAATTATAAGGTAAGATTTACCATCCATTGTCATGTTAACCCTTCAAAATCCCGATTTTATCTCAGTTGATTCATACAATCACTCTTTTATAATTAAAAACTTGTGACCATATTTCTTTCTTGCAGGTAAAAGGACAGGATCCTAAATCATGGTAAGGACTAGGGACTAGTTTCATTTGATCTGCTTATTAGCAGTTTTAAGCAGAGATACCTAGTATTTGAACGATACATTTGCAGGCAAATGACGAGATTAGAGGACGATGTTTACAGCTTTGGCCTCATCTTGTTGGAGACGATGATTGGATCCTCCCTAGCTGCTAAAAAGGAAGGGACTCTACAAGATGAATTGGTATGTTTGAGTACTTCATGAATGAGCTATTCGTATAATTAGGCTCTTTAATCATATATAGTTTTGATTGATTCTGGATTGCGTCAATTTAAATGGGGTCGGTTTAAGTTCGAAATTTTTTTGGTAAAATATGATTTAAGTTTCAATACTCTTCGTACATCTAGAATTCAATCCTTTTTTTTATTTAAAAATGCTAGTTTAGTTGTTAATATTGTTAAAATTATTCTGTTAGATCCATGTATATTACAACGTCATTTTATTGGTTACATGACTGTACCAACTGAGTATTTTTTCTTATTTCAAAGTGTGACACCAACCAACGAGTTTAATAAAATAATTTTAACATTGTTAATAATTATGCTTGAATTTTAAATTTGAAAAATAAAAAGACTAAATTTCACAAAATAAAAGTAAAACTAAATTTAACAAAAAATTAAATTATTTTGGATTCATGTCATTCTTTTTGGGTTCAAATCATTTAGGATTTAAAGCTTGAATTCATCTCATTTCATATTGCTTATTTGGATGTTTTCAAGTTAAGGTATTTCGAGTTTGCTAGTTGAGTTTTTCGGGTGGAATCATTCCAAGTATTTTTCGTGCAAATTGAACACTTGAATTCAAGTAATTTCGAGTTAATTTATTCACCTCATTCCGTATTCAGATCATTTATGTTTGCCAAACAGGTTTTCAGATTTCTTTTTTGGATTTAACCTGGATTACTTGCTGGATCAATTTTGGGTTGAAGTCATTTAGGATTTGACATTTGAATTCATCACATTTCATATTACTAGTTCGGATGTTTTCGAAGTAAGATCTTTTGAGTTTGCTAGTAGGTTTTTTTTTCATTCAACACTTGAATTCAAGTAATTTCGAATTACTTGTTCAAGGCATTCCATATCCAAGCCATTTAGGTTTGCCAATAGGTTGAATTGGATTTGAACCAGATTTCTCATTTGAGTTTGACATTCAAATCCAAGTCAACTCAGATGGCTTGAATAATTTCGAGTTCCAATAATTCCAGATGTGAATTATTTCTGGTTCAAGTTCAAGCTATCAACTTTTTAAGATGATTAGATGAAAACTGACCTTTAGTTGGGAAATGAACAGGCATGTTTAAGCAAGCAGGAAGGGCGAGGAAGGTTGATGAACCCAGTGGTTTCAGCTACAGCCTCACAAGAATCATTATCAATAGTGATTTCAATAACAAATAAGTGCATTTTCCCAGAATTATGGAGCCGCCCATCTTTTGAGGACATTCTTTGGAATTTGCAGTATGCAGCTCAAGTTCAGGACCAGATTGTGAACAAAGATTAAGCTCCGTATAGTTTCATTGCTTTTTCAAAGAATATGTTTCTTCTAATTCTTTGATTTAGGAGGCTGTCCTGTAACATGTGAATAGAAATAAATACTATAATAAATAAATAAATACTCCTGTCAAAACTATTTTTTTGTTTGAAAATGGGCCGACTTTAATATATGAAAATGGAGTCGCCACCAATTTTTTTGAAGTGTGATTGGGCCAACTTATAAAACATTTTGGTCTACGAATTTTAAGAAAACATGTTCGAGAGTCGGTTACGTACGAGGAAGGATTAGCACCCTCGTGACGCCCATATTTGGTACCTAATTGATTAATTAATGTCCTAATATCGAAAATTTGAAAAATATTGAAATACGATTCTTTTTATTTTAAAGAAAAAACTTGAAATAAAATATGAGCAATCAGACCCTCTTATCTCGAGGAAGTAAAATGTCACGCCCAGTGAGTTAGGGTATGACATTTAAAATCCCCGAAATCGAGCTTGTCCTTTGACTTTCAAAATTGATGTGTTTAAATCTAAGAAGGATACTCGGTTATTTGGGGTCTAATGAAAGATCGAATTCAGTAAGTTAGGGCTCGATTTTCCAAAATACCAAACACGGAATATTGCCTTTGTTTTTTTGAAATCCTTATATTGAGATAACAAAACGTCTCATCCAATTAGTTAGAACACGACAGTTTTGAATTCTCGAGAATAAGTTTTTATTCAACTTTTAAAAAGAAAGTAATTGGTTCTTTAAACTCGAAAAGAGAAATCGAAACCCAGTAAGTTAGGGTACGACTCCTTTCGAATCTTAGAACACAGAGAGTTTGCTTATCTTGAAACGAAAACTGTAATGTATCGCATAAAATATGATTTTGATTTAAAATAAAATGGAAGAGGAGGTATAGTATAAATACATAATATGATAGAAACAAGGGTAAGAACGTAAACAACAAAAATAAAAGCGAAATAATACAATAAAATAACATTTAAAATTAATAATCTATCTGAAATAATTGGAAAAATGATAGATAAATAAAATAAAATAATAAGTTAATGGTAGATCAATAAATAAATATTATTTGCTAATTTTAAAAATAATAAAATAATAAAAGTAAAAAGTAAAATAATAATAATAGTACTAGTAAAAATAAAATAGTATTAATAATAATGAAAAAGTTTTAAAAAGATATAAATATTGATAATAAAAATATAATAGAAACAATTTTAATATTAATAATATATGTAAAATAGGGGCAATAATAAAATTAAAAAACTAATACTAGAGAATATAAAAATAATAGTGTTAAATTTAATAATAATAATAGTAATAGAGAAAATAAAAGTAATATAAATTGTAAGTTAATAATAATAATAAATAAAAAAATAAAGCTCAAATTAATTAATTTAATAGTAAAAAGCGAAAACAATTAAAAGAGGATTAAATTAGATCGAAAACAGAGATTCGGGTGCCAAACGGTCAATAAACCCTCCCATTTGACACGCGTCCTTTCCTCATAAGATCAGCGCATTATGGACCTGATTGAAACGCCCACCAAATTCTATGGCCAAATTAATAAACCCATAAAAAGAGGCAATTAGACTAAATTAAAACCGTTTGGAATGGTGGAAGGACCAGGGCTGTAATTAAACCAATTAACAAAAAGGCGGACCCTCATTGCGGGTCGGGTCGCGCACATGGGCTAAGATTGAAACGCCGCCGTTTTGATGATTTTAGGCCTGGTGCCAAACGGCACCGTTTTGTGGCCTTATTTAAGCCATTTTTCCCACAAAAATCCATCATTTCTTTCTATTTTCTCCAAAACACACAAAAAAAAAAACTTATAAACATTCTCTGCCCATCGTAAAAACCACGGATCCGGTGAAGCCTCCGACCCCACAGTCCGATGAAGCCATAATTTAAAACCGCCACTTTTCTCCTTTTTAATATTTAAAACCTTTGTATTTAAATAACAAAATAAAAGAAATAAACAAAGAAAAATGAACATATTCGAGAATTAAAAAAAAAAAACCTTTTCTGAATTTTTTGATTCTGTAGCAGTAGAAAAAGTAATGTATTGCCTTTGTATTTTTTCTCAATCGGGTCAAAAAAAAAGATCCCCTTTTACAGATCCCTATTTCGGCTTTTATAGCCTATTTTACAACTAAGTTTCTTCTATTTTATAGGTGCGTGGTAGAGCACGACGCTGAAGTGGCGTGTTGGAGTGGCGTACGTCGCGGGGTGGTAGTGTCGTGGCCAAGTGCGTGGGCGTGAGGGTCGCTTGGAGGCTGCGGCACGATGGCTGTTAGGACTTTTGCTTGCTTCTTTTTTCTAAATTTCTATTTTGGGCTAGCTAGGTTTGTTGAGTTTTGTTTTATTGTTTGGGCCTGTTTTGTATTTTGGTCAATTGGTGTTGGGCTCCGAGTCTTAAAATTGGGCCTTACAACTCCCATTCAAACTTTAGATTTGGTATTCCTTTAAGGGTGATTACATAAATCAAAAGCAAGTTTAGTTACTATATCTATAACATATAATACATAAATACAAGTTTGAAATGATAATTTGGATCCATTCTATGACATGGTTTTAAAACTAGATCAAAAGTCAAACTAGTCAAACCATTAGTTTGTTGATTCAATCAGTCCATAAAGAAAGTTTGATTAAATAAATCATTAAAAACTTCATAAAAAAATTTAAAATAAATTAACAAAAAACAGATCAACCAATTTTTAATCCAATTCAATTGATCTATACCGGCTCACAGGTCAACCGGCCTAATATCTCTCTCTAAACTGATATCTTGACACAAAAAATCCAAACCGCCCATCCAGTTCGGTTTTAAACAACATACATTATGATTTATATTATTCAACTTTGAGTTCACTTTTACTAATATTTCAATCATATAAAACTAAAATTTACAACCATAAAATTTGATTAGTAGCTAAAAATTTTTTAAAAAAATTTCATGCTTAATTTCATTCACACTTTAATTATGTTTTGAATTTTTTTACTGTTATAATTTTAATTAACACAATAATTAAAATATTTTAATTATATTCAACAAGTTGAATAATATTATATTAATTACATAAAATACAACTATAAATTTTAATAAATTTAAATATAAGTAAAATCACATGCAAGGAGACTAGCTTTAGTTATATGCTCGAGTTTGAACCAGTATATACAATGTTTCTGGAACCAAACACATGGTCGAACCATTAAAAGTCACCGGTTCAAGGTCCAACTAGTTCAAATCAAATAAATTATTAAAAATTCATATATATTAAAAAATAAAAAGAATATTTAAAAAAAATTATAAAATCCGGTTCAATTAGTGTTGTATCGGTTCATGGGTCAACCAGTTTTTAGCCTTGTTCCGGACCAATCTACCAGCCAGTTTGCGGTCCAGCCGGTCTGGTTCTGAAAACACTGGGTAAATAGAGGGAAAATCAACGGTCGATAGAAATCGAAAATAGTGTCTTAGAGGATGTGGGGAGGTACTGAAATGCCAGAAAGTTATAGAAAATTGCATATAGCCAAAATAGCTTATATATTAGGTCTATAAGAACGCGAAGAAACATATACCATTTACTATATCCAACATATATTTGCTATTAATTTTCCACTCATCCTATCCTATGTTAAAAGCCTATCTACAGTAAAGCTAAACAATTGATTCATTTACCTGCAATCAAGAGTTTAGGGCAAACTAGTCGGTTTCTGTAAATGCCGAGCAGCATTTATATGTTGTAGATGCAATGCAGTCAAAAGCCTTCGCCATGTCTCCATACGTGCATTGCCTATTTGAAACTCAAGAAGCTTTTTCTGGTTCTTGTAATATTCTTCTACCACCTTACTCTGACAAATGCCATAAATATACTTCATCAAAACCTTATATAGGGGTGAGCAAAAGTTGATTCGAATCAACTTAATCGAGGGTTTTATGTCATGTCAGTTCGATCAAATCAGTTATGATGATTGGTTAGACAATTAAAGCATAGGATTAGTCGGTTAAATTGATTTTTCAGTTTTTTAAATCAAACTAATCAAATCGACCGACTGCATTGAGCCAAGCATGAGCAAGTCGAGTTCAAATATCTTAATACTTGATTCGAGCAATTTACAAGCTTAATCAAGCTTTTTTTATTTATAATATATTTTGAATATTAAATCACTATTTTGTTATTTAAATAATTGTATATGAAGCGAGTTCTAACTCAAGCTCAAACTTGAGCTCAAGTACAGAAATCATGCACACAACCCAAATTTCGAACACCACAGGATCTAATAATTAATTAGACCAAATTCTCCAAACTATGACCCAAATTTTAAATTGGTTATAAGCTTTAAATGTTATAATTGAATCCTCAAAGTATCATTATCATATCAATTAAGTTCTTCCGTCATCCTAGCTGATTGCTTGCGCTTTAAGTATCTGCTCAAATTTGAAGTGTAGCATATTTAAAACATATAACCAAATTGTAAACACGTGTTACCTATTGCATGGACAGCTTGGCACTAACGTGTAAAGAAATATAATATTCCTAACTTTTAACGACATTGGTTTTTTAATACATCACTTAGACCCAAGGTGTCCATGCAGTAGGTACAGATGTATCTAAAATTTGCTCTACATGTTTTAAATATGTTTCATGTTATATCTAAACTGACATTTAACACTCATGCTAATGACTAGGCTAATGAAAAGACCTAGATGATATAATATTGATATTTTGAATGCAATTAACCCATATATATATATATATGCAAACGTACATCCAAAACGTAACTCCAATGCAAAGAGATGTGAGGATTGCAGACCTGTTTGATATAGTCTTCGAGTCTCTCAGTCCATGAAGCTTCTGCAATAGCAATGAAACATTACACAATGGAAGTCGAAAGCATCACAGCATTAAGGAAAAGAACTCACCACCTTGATTGTTCATCATTAAATCTTCAGTGCATTTGAAATTCACTACAAGATCAATCTCAGCAAGTTGATCCAGAATCTCCTACGAGTTATATATATATAAAGCTATGAGCAGAATTCATATCTTTAATGCAACAACCGAGAAGTAAACATAACAGATAATTACATAATCACGTATTCTTTTAGCAGTACTTAGTACTTACAGCTTGAATCCGTGATCGAGGAATTCCATCCAGAATAAAGCCAGTTTCACCTCTGTAATGCCCATCTTCCAACCTCTTCGACAATAACCCCAATATAATATCCTCGTTAACTAGCTCCCCGTGATCAACTGCATTTGCAATCTACAAAAATCATAAAATCAAGTTCAAAATATACTGCGAGAAGCATACACGCAATCAATCCCTATGAATTCAATAAACATATGTAATAGTAAGCAAATTTTGACCGTAAACACACTAAAATTTTGTTAAAGTATATTTTGCCGTAAAATCAATGTAGAGAAAGAGGGGGAAACTAGTAATTAAATAATGTAAAAATGATCAATCAAGAAGAAATTGTAAATCTGTCAAAATTCATTGATTCTTGCCTTGAGCAAATGAATATAACCTGCTTGTAAAGATTAGAGTTAGGGCTGAGTTCTTGACGAACAAGGCTCGCCATTGTAATATGGGGAACTTCTAGAAGTTTCGACAACATTACAGCGAACACGCGCTTCTTGGCGCGTGGGCTTCCGATGAACACCCACTGCACTCCTCTTAGAGGGACGGAGCCATTGGTGTCAGCCACTGGAGTTGAACGAACAAGCTCATCACGACGAGACTCCTGTTGTGATGGTGACACGTGGTAGTAGTACCAGTAGTCGGTGTCAGGTTGCGGCTGCGCAGCACCATGGAATCGGCAAACAGTGAGCTTAAGAAGTCGATAGAGTGGTGGCGCCGCCGTTACAGCTGCGGCGGTAACGGTGGCTAGGTGGCTGAGCTTATTAATGATCATGGCTTTCGATAGCGGAGAGAAATGGACGGATTAATTCGATCAAACTAAAAACAAGCCTTCTACCCCCAAGTTGACCAAATAATTATCAAGTTTGAATTATTGAATTATCAAAAATTAAAGTTACTAATAATTTAATAAGAAATTAAATTCTAAAATTTTCAATTTAGGCTCGTTTTGTTTCACTGAAATGAGAAGAAATGATTTTGAGGAAATGATTTACCTTCTTAAAAAGTTAATATTTTTGGTGTTTTATTTTTGTTATTTGATAAATTTTTTCATAAAAGTTATTTTAATTAAACAAATATAAATTTAAGATTTTTTATTTTAATTATTTAATTGAATTTATTTTTATCTATAAATTTATATTTTATATTGTCTTTGGATATATTAAAATATTATATTAAATTCAAATTCATTAGAAGGTCATTTTTAATTACATGACTACTAAGTGAGTATTTTTATTTAAAAATGTGATATCAAAAAATTGACAAAAAATTAATGATATCAATAATTGGACTCGATTTTCAAAATTGAAAAGTAAAGGGACTAAATTCTTGAAAATAAAAGTCTACAATGACTAAATTACAAATCATTAAGTGTACATAGACTTATAACATATTTTAACATTTATACTACAAAATATTTATTATTAATATATTTATAATTGTAACAAATATTTATTATTAAAATATTAATATTGAATATTTTCAATAATATGTGAATAATATTATTTAAAATTATTATTTTAAAATTTATTATTAAAATAAAATTGAAATATTAAATAATTTATTAAAATAATAAATTATATTTATAATATTAATAATTTATTATATGACTAAATATAATAAATATAAATAATTAAATATGTATGTTTAATAATATTGAAAATATTTTAAAAATAAAATAAAAACTTATTATTAATATAATAATATTAAGTTTAATTTAAGTTAATTTTTATATAAAAATAAAATTATCTATAGATGAGCTCTTTTTCGGAAAATAACTTACGCTTTTCAAAATGTTAAGTCATTTTATAAGAAAAATAATTTATTTTACATTGACCTGTAAGTCATTTCCGTTTACCAAACTATTTTCTATGAAACAAATATAGGAAAATGTAGAAAATATTTTCCATAAAACCTTTTACATATAAACAAACAAACCCTTAATATTTATTCACTCATTCATTAAATTATTAAATTTTGTTATTAGTATAATAAATTTATTCCTTTAATATTCTATTATTTCAGTTTTAATTCTAAACCCAAAGTTAGTAGTTTTTTTTTCACCAAAAAGTTTCTTAGTATGTAGAAGTCAAGACCCTGTATTATAACTATTCATAGGTCAACTACAAAGCCAAAGGCTAACCTAAAAAATGAAAAAAAAAAAAAAAAGACAGAAATACGAGACTTAAAAGTTTGACTGTTTTACTCAAAAAGGCCTATTTCCAAATAAAATTACAGAAATTTGGTAATTAAAACATTATTTGTGGAAAATGGCCAACTTTGGCAAAATGCGCGTGGCCACGTTTAAGGGGGGAATTTTTAGCAAAGTGCTCCCTCAGGGGCGTGTTTTGCTCCATGTTTTTATATTTAGGGATATTTGCATGTTTAGTCCCTAGGGTTTTTAGGGTTAAGGTTTTGTTAAAATAAATTAGAGTTTAATGGTTATTTTTTAAAAACAAATTAGGGTTTAAAGTTTTAGTAGATTTTAAAAATAAATTAGGATTTAGTGTTATTTTGTAAAAATTATTTAAATTAGGTTTATGGTTTTTTAAATAAATTAAGTAAATTAGGGTTTTAGAGTTTTAAATAAATAAAATTAGGGTTTTAAATAAATTAAACTAGGGTTCATAGTGTTTAAATTAATTAATTAAATTAGGGTTTAGGGTTTTAAATAAATTAATTAAATTAGGGTTTAGGGTTAAAATTAATTAAATTAGGGTTTAGTTTTTTTAAAAATAACATTGTGTTTAGTTTTTTAACGAAATTGACTATTTGGACATTGAAAAATAATTTTGAGAAAACGTTTCTGAACAAATAGTGTCAAAAATACTTCAAGAAAGATGCACTATCGGCAAAATTACAGAAAAAAGCTCCTACGTGGACGCTCTTTTTCTATAGTAGTTCTTGAAAAAATAATTTTGAGAAGACGTTTCTGAACAAATAGTGTCAGAAATGCTTCATACAGGATGCACTGTCAGCAAAATTTCTGAAAAAAGCTCCGACGTGGATGCTCTTTTTCTACAGTAGTTCCTGAACAAATAGTGTCAAAACGCTTCAACCAGAATGGAATGTCAACAAAATTTCAGAAAAAAGCTTCCACGTGGACTCTTTTTTTTACAGTAGTTTATGTTTGGCCTTAGGCTATAAACAAGGCAAATATTATTCTCAGGTTCCATAAGTTACAGCAAGAAAAATTAGAGAGGCTAAGTAGAATAGAAATTGAAGATGAGTGAACGTATTAGTGTTGTTATTTATTATGATGGTGAGGTCCGTGACACCGAGAACGGTGTTATTTTTTACCGGAGAATATAGCGCGAATGGTTTTTAACCAGAGTATAGATTTTACAAAATTTCGTAAAAGAATTAGGCGTAAAATCTTCGAAACGATGCCAAGTAGGGTTTCTTCTATTAAGTATCGATTTTGTGCTTCAACTGATCTCGTGACATATGATGCATTTGATATCAAAAGTGTTCGTAGCTTTGAGGCGATGGTGCAGACTCATCTCGCTAGTGGATCACCCTATCTTGAGTTATATGTTCAATTTTCATCGCCAAATGAAACATTTGTGACTTCAACATCAACTGCTGTTCGAGAGGAATACATGACCCCTAGCCGACACTCCGTTAGTCGGAGGCAGAACATGAAAGCACCCGTGTTTGGTGGCAGTATGGAAAATATAACTCCTGCATGACACTCGATTAGTGGATGGGACATACACATCGGTGGGTCGATGTTCGATGTTGGAAATACGTATTGGGGAATGACATCAACTTTTAGTGGTTGGCAATCCATATCTGATTGGGGACATTACGAAATGTCCACAAGAAGAGATGATGTACTTCTTACGACGTCCACCGGTGAGGGGACCTCATACGTTGTAGATCATGGTGGGTTGGATGATGAGTCTGATGTGGGTCCACCTCGAGAGCCCGGCCCGTTGGTGTAGAAGTTACATTATTTTTTGAACCGGAGCCTGTTTCATCCGAAACGGAAGACGTTGAAGGGGTTCAGATGAAGAAGAAGAAGATCCACGATTCAGGGCGTACTCGCCCACATGCATAATGTCGACATATCGGTAGATGATACGTTGGAGTTTTCAGAGCTACCATACAAAACCCGTGACCGTACAAGTTCGTCATTCGATTCTGGTGATTTGAAAGTTGGTAAGGAGTTTTCCAGTAAAGATAGTTTTCTTGGTGCTTTGAAATAATATAGCATCAATCAAGAGGTTAAGTACAACGTGATTAAATCCAAATCTGAGAAGTTTGAAACCAATTGTGCAATGCAAGACGGTACATGTTCATTGAAAATTATGGCTTCTCTTAGGGAAAAAAAGGCTTGTGGGAGATAAAAAAAATACAAAGGTCCACATACTTGTGTTGTCCGGTACAGTATCACTAGGTGTTCAGAGTTTTGAATAATAATGTTATTACTTAATGTTGCATTATTTAACGTACTTCGTTGATAGGTGTTTCACAATATCATCCCAATATGGATTCAGGCATGATAGCTACCTTAATACTACCGATGTTGAAGGCGGATCCCATGACTTCTGTGTCATGCATAATTGCCAATATTCGTAGCCAATTGAGGTACACGTCCTCTGACCGCAAGGCTTGGATAACTAAGCAAAAGGCATTGGAAAAGATGCATAGTGGGTGGGACACTTCATATAATGATATTTGGTAGTGGTGTCAAGTGTTGGAGAGATACGCCCCAGGTTACATAACAGACCTTGAAACGGTCCCTGCGTACTACAATGACCGATTGCTTCGTAGATGCCAAGTGTTCAAACGTCTGTTCTAGAGCTTTAAGCATTGTTAGGATGTATATGTGTACTGCAAGCTATTGGTACAAATTGACAGTACATTTATGTATGGTAGATATATCCATCGGCTATTGCTAGCTGTGACATAAGATGGCGGTGGGAGAATCCTTCCAATTGCGTTTGCAAAAATACCGAGGGAGATAGCTGATGACTGGGATTTCTTTCTTTCTAGGTTAAGGAGGCATATATGCCCCCAACCTAATATTTGCGTTATATCGGTATTGTCTAAGACACGTTGCGTCCAACTACTACAGACAATATCGGTCTACGACTAAATGAAAGCAAGTGACCAACATGGGTATTTAATCTCTATTAATATACATTCGGTTGTAATATTCAATTTAATTTGAATAAAATATTGGTATGTAATTTTTGCTATCAACTTATATTGGCAGGGTACGAGATCAGTAAGGACCATTTTCATGATATGTTGGGGATTTTACGTTCAGTTAACGATCAAGGAGCAGATTACCTTTGTAACATACGTTTCGAATAGTGGACACAAGCATACGATGGTAGCCTATGATATGGTCCTATGACCACAAACCTGGCTGAATGCATAAATTATGTTCTAAAAGGAACGCATCATTTGACGATAACCTCGGTTGTGTGAAAGACATATTTTTGCTTGGCGAAACTATTTCCAAAGTAAGCAACGAGTTATAAAGGCCAAATACAGGGAGGCCATGTATGGTCCCAAAAGGTATTGCAAGAAATTAACAAGGCGAAGGCGCGGGCCAACACCATGCACACAGTATGTCACGATCGCGACAACCTATGGTTTTGTTTGACGGAGTTTGATAGGCTGAGCCAATGTATTACCGGCGGGCAATATCGTGTACACCTGATAAATAGGACTTGCAACTGTGGGACGTTTGACGCACTTCGTTATCCATGCGCTCATGCAATTGCAGCTTGTTAGAATTTTTGTTTGGATCCCATGAGATATTTCGACGAAGTGTACAAAATATATGTATGGATATATGTATTCCCACCAGTCCCAGATGAACGTAAGTGGTCGTCTATATCGCTTGCTCTATTTAAGCTGTTACCAGATAAAAAATTACGTCGCAAATCAAAAGTTACTCGAGTAGACTATGTAATAATATGGATATCCGGGAAAGAATGAACCAACAAAATTTGTGTGGATGGTGTAGGAACCCAGGTCATATAATTCGATCGTGAACAAACCGAAATAGTTGATAATTGTTGTAATGAAACGATGTTGCATTATTTCTATTCCACTTTATTCAAAAGAACTTATATTTTATTAAAAATATAAAATTAATTTACAATTAATATATCCAAAAAAACTTCTTTTTTTTATTAAATGAGACAATATAAAAACAGTGTCTACAAATATATGAAAAAAATCAATGTATATGCCGGTCAGAATCAGTGCCACATGGGGGTGGACGACGATTATGAGTTGGATTCCTCATTGGTTGCTATGGCGGGGTTGTGGTTGCTTCGGTTGTGGGTGTTGAGAGGATGATCCACCTTGGTAGAATAAAGAATATGGAGGTGTTTGCATCACTCACGGCGGAGATGTTAGAATTCCATAAGGCGATGGGGAATGGTAATGAGATGAGCTCACCGACGGTGCTCGTGCGATCCCTCTAGCGATGATGGTCTATATATCATCTGTTGAGTCGTCGGAGTTATTGGAAAAGGAGATGCACCGGGCAATGCATTCCAACCTGCTATAGGACTGAGAAAAGGAAACATATAAGGGTTAGGATACATATAAGGGCTAGGATATGCACCTGGCATAATCTGAAAGGGCTGTGATGTGGGTGCCGTCGATTGAGGCATTAGGCCCGGTGATTATGTGGGTACTGTTGGTGGGTTCGGTGATTGTGTGGGTGCTATTAATAGGCCGGTGATTGTGTGGGCGCTGTTGATGGGTACGTCCCATCGTCCCTTCTCATTGGATTTAAATGGCCCGTCGTTCCCTTTCCACACGGATTTGCCGATGCCTCTGCTCTTTCGACAGCAAATATGGCTTGCCATGGATCCTAAATCATGACATGTAATTCGGGGTGCACGCTAACTCTGGGATGATGATTGGTTCGTGATCAAGTATATGATCGTACCGGTTTTTCCAATTTTTGATATATTTTGACCAGAATAACCGTCAATTCGTAATCGTTAGCCGTAAGTCGATTTTGTGCTACTCATCGAGCACCTCAAGTTCCTCAGGAATCGGTTGTCGAATCTAAATTGTCGAACACTCTATCCGTCTGGTGCATCTCGACAATAGAATAGTTTACCAATGGGACCTTAGCATGCCAAATGTTCAGATTTTGAAAGAATTCTTCCAGAATTACTGCCCGTATTGCCGATCCTCGTATGGTGTCTATTGAAACTAGATGAACGGGATAAAAATATTAGTTATATACATAACATTAAACACTAAATACTAAGTACTAAATATGAAACGACTATTTTATGTATATATATTATTTAATACTTACTTGCGCTTCCGACCGTTGGTCTAATAGAAGCCGTATATCTTCAAGAGCAGTAGGTATTTCAATATAACTCGCCGAATGGTTCCACCTAATTAAATAAATTTTTAGCACACAATTTTTTTTAAATCTATGGAATAATTTTAAAATCAAATAAAAATTTTACCTCGTTATGAGTGGGAATATATATGGGTGGTTCACTTGATGACGTAAAAATGGAAAGCGAAATCGAGCCCATGATTGTAATAGTGATAGGAAACCTCCGATTTTGGCTTTATTTGGACGTGTCACCCCGCACATCTCCCGGTACAATGTTGCCAACATGGCAGACCCCCAACTAAGTTCGTCAGCTGCTCTAAAATCAACGAGTTTCAGCAGCCACCTCAGATGTACGAGGTTTCGTGACAAGTTCGGCATCAACAGCCTCCAATCATCTCAAGGATGTATGCCCCGAGCATATCATATTCTTTCTAATTCAGTATAACCATTCCCCGGCTCCGAGAATGTGTCTCGTAACAAGTCCATCTCAATCCGACCTCCGTAAATATTATCCGAAATCGCACCTAAAAGATCATAACATATGGCTCCCTAATCAGCAGATTGAACGGACCTGATGAGTGCGGACCCATCTACTGGTAATCCTAATTGTAACTGGATGTAACATCCTGAAAATGGGCCTATGCATTTTTGATTTAATTATACGAAATAGCATGTCTTATGTGTTATGAATGTATTATGAACATTTTTTGGAAACTTGGAAATGTAAGAAATGATTTAGAAATGTTAAGTTTCAAAAAGAGAAAAGTGAACATTTTGGAAACTTAAGTTAAAAGAGGAAAGTGAACATTTTTGGAAACTTGGAAATGTAAGGAAATATCCTCGAAATGTAAGGAAATGTCTTGTCTTGGAAATGTAGGGAAATGTCCTGGAAATGAAAGGAATGTCCTGGAAATGTAAGGAAATGTCTTGTCTTGGAAATGTAGGGAAATGTCCTGAAAATTAAGGAAATCTTTTAGAAATGTTAAGCTTAAAAGAGGAAACTAAAATAAGGTGGCCTTAAGAAAATTAATAGAAAAAAATTTGACACAAAAAGGGGCTTGAAAAAGTGACAAGGAGGCACCACTTAAAGCCCAGTAAATGACGCCACCAGCATGTGTGCAAGCTTAGGTTCGAGCAGCAAGGAGAGCATTTCTGAGAGTGTTTTTGCGTCTGAATTGGGCTTGCGGCCCAATTCGTTATTAAAGCTAAACTAATCATAGGGAGGCGCCACTTAGGTGGATAATTTGGGCCTCGTATGGCTACAAGGAGTCCAATAGAACAAGTTTAAATTCGGCTCATCAAGGGAAGGGGGTGGACGGCATCTAGCTAAAGCTTTAAGTGATTTTTTATTTAATTACTTAGAAAGGAAGCAATGGATGACAATAGGGACTCTTAAGAGAAGAGTTTTATTCCTTTAGAATTTCGCTAAATAAGAGATAAAGCTATCAAAATAGAAGAGTGATGGCCAAGTAATGGATTCTAAGTTAGTAATTTGGCTATAAAAGGAAAAGAGGCCATTCATTCATTCACTCTTCCTTTCTGAATTTCTTAAGCAGATTCTCCTCTCTGCGAATTTCCTACAGCTTTATTCTTCTTTTGTTAGCCAAAGCCAAAATACCTTGTGCTCTAGCGAATCCTCCATCTTTATTCTTCCTTCTCTTTCCTTCTAATCTCTCCAAAAGCCTAAGTAAGCCTTTTAAGGCCATAAAGAATATATCAAGTGGCTTCAAGCTTAGGTCTTTCAATTCAATATTAAGGGTAAGAATTTTATGGCCATTAATTTATTCTCTTCTTTAAGCCACAACATAGGAACTAATATCATTAATATCTTGTTTGAAATTTGGAAAGATCATTCGGATTTGCTAGTGTTGACTACAAGGAAGGTGAAATTCGTTTCGAAGGTACACCATAATGTCGCATCGTTCCTAGTTATTCAAATGAGTTTGGATTTAAGATCCAAGGTAAGCACTATAGCATTCGCTAAGGCCTTACTTTAGTACATAGATCTATTTTCTTATTATCTTAAAAGCGAAAACTAACCTATGTAGAGATCTAGTGTTTGGTAGAATATAAGGAGAAGAAAAGCAAAGTTTTGGGATTTAAGTGATAAGCAAATCGGCATTAAGGTAAGTCTTAGTGTACAAATCCTACTAGGATTTGGTTTATGGCCGAATGAGTTTTCATTAAACCTTTAATATGGGCGAATGTAGGAGTTAAATATCTAAGGCGAAGAGATCAATTTCGGATTTCAAGTGAAATTGTTAAGCGAATCGTGTGTACCCTACCCTAAGTTTTAATACGTTCATGGCTATGTTTTAAATTAAATGTGTTAATATGAAAGTGTAAGAATATGGCTAAGGTACCATGTGTACCCCACACTATATCATAATATAGGAGATTTTTTGTCACCTATACGTTCAAAGCCCAAACGTTTTGTCACCTAAAGTAAAGGAGTTTTTTTTTTTATGAACTAAACATGTTCTCAACTCAAGCCCAACCAAAACAATTTTTTTTCGAACACACAAGTAATAAAAGAATTTGAAGCAGTTATGAGTGGGAATATATATAGGAAAAGATCATAACATATGGGTCAAGGCTTGAACGGCGGGTTTGGGGTGTTTCATCGGACGCCCTCCAAAGTGATAGTACATTCTCCGCATGGAAGATGGAATGTGTGCGTCTCGGGTCTCCACCTCTCTATTAACGAGCTGATGAGTTTTGAGTCCAATTTGCACCCCCATCCTATAGTGGTCGCGTGCCAAAAACCCGCTTCCCTCATGTAATTTTCTATAAACGGTGATGGCGGACCAGACATATTACGAATATAACATTTTAACACCCGAACTACAGACGATTATAAAAAATTATAAAATACAAATTAATTAAAATTACATAAATGAAAAAATATTCAAAAATATTCAAAAATTAAAATTAATTAAATTACATAAATAAAAAATATTAAATAATATTCAAAATTTAAAATAAACTGTTACCATTTTCATTTGTTCGACGGAGATATGTTTATGATCGAGACGGATTAATTCCCTGGCCATTGCTAACACAATTAAATATTTTTGAAATTATAAAAAAATAATATTAATTTAGAAAAAAATAAAGTAAATAGCTAATTATAAAGAACTTTGAGAAATTTAATGAGAAATTTGAGACATTTAGGGAGAAATTGTAGAGATTTTTGGCTAAATTTTGAAGAAATTAAGTGTGAAATACAATAATGGAGTTTTTATACTCTTTTTTTTTTTTTTTATCGTTGGACCCCCCAACGGTCAAAAAAAAAAAAAAGTAGCCGTTGATGCTAGCATAGCGCGCCCCTAGGGGAGCACTTCCACGTCAACAAAAAGCGTCCACGTAGGCGCGATTTGCTGACGTGGCACAAAACACTCCCTAGAAACACGCTTTGCTGAAAATTTTTCCTTTAAACGCGGTCACGGAGGCGCGTTTTGCCAAAATTGGCCATTTTCCGTAAATAATGTTTTAATTAGCTCATTTCCATAATTTTATTTGAGAATGGGCCTTTTTAGGTAAATCGATCCAAAAAATTGATTTTTTAAATTTAGTTCAAGCTTTAAATAATTTTTTTATGGTAAATTTGAATTTGATGTGACGGTTGCCCTTCAAAGCAATGTTTTTCTTTACACGAAGATGCTAAAGCATAAGTTACTTACTATGTATAACAATTATTACTTTTATTGCTTGAGAAAACCTAAGGTTTTTGTATAATATTATTATCTTATTTTTTTATATTTTTATTGTTAATTTTCGCTCTCTTCGTATAATTTAATTAATATTTTTATTCATTTTATGATTAAAAATGATTTAATAAAATATACTTTTACATAAAATTAAATTTTATTAACTAAATTAAATAATTTAATATATTTAATAAAATTTGAAATATATTAAATGGAACTCGAATTTTTTTAATTCACTTATGTTAAAACTCAATCACAAATGTTCCAACGTTTAAATAAGGTAAATTTCTACTTGAGTAGACCCAATTCAACTCAAATTATTATTATTTTAAATTTTAAATTTATATTTATTTAAATATAAACATAAAAATATATAAATATTAATAAAATAATTTTAAAATTAAATTGATATGTTTTTTAACCTAAAATTAAGTTAATAGCGGATTCCAACTTTTGATTTTGTTTTTAGCATACCATTTTTTAATTTAAAATTAAGTTAATAGATTTTCACAAATTTTTAAAGATAAATCTCAAAATTATATATCAACTTTGATTTAATATGCAATTATATATATGAATTTTAATTTGGTGCAATTATATACTTGAAATTATAATTTTAATTTAATCATACACATTTAAATAAATAAATACATTAATTTATTTTTATATTAGATAAATATAATTATTTATGTATGCAATATATAAACATAAAACGATGTTATATCAATAATTGTGTTAATATCAAATTAAAATTTCATGTATAAAATTATATAAATTAAAATTCATGTATACAATTACACATTAAATCAAAATCTATGTAATAATTTTATTATTATTTTATATTAGATAACATTAGAAAACAAGGGTAGCATAACAAGACTCATGTTATTTAAGTATTGGATAGAAGATCCAACTAACACTCTAAACAAGTGTCAACTTTTAATATCATTTTAATATTAAATTAATAATAATTTCAAACTTTTGAGCCAAATCAAGTCGAAACAAGTCTAAGTACAGAGAAAAAACCTTGAGAAACTATAGATAAATGTACTAAATTATATATTGTTAGTGTACCAAATACTAAAATCCTTTTAAAACATTCATTGTTCTTAAATTTTTTATTTTAAATTATATCACATAATAATTGATTTGACATTTAATAACTAAATTAACCATTTTAGTGATGAAAAGACCTAATTGATAAAATTTTAATAGTTCAGGGATGTAATTATAATGATTTGAAGCTTAATAATCAATTTAAAATAAATGTCATAGTTTAGGGATGTTTTGTGCAGCTAAATAAAATATGATAAATTAGTAAGGAAACAAGTTAAAAGAATGAAAGAGTATGGATCTTGAAGGAACCTCAAAATATATAATGAAAACTACTCCATTGACAAGATATAAATTATTAAGCCCTGAAATTTGAAGGAACCTCAAAATATATAATGAAAACTACTCCATTGACAATATATAAAATTAGCCTTGAAATTCCAGATATTGATACACAAAATAGAAAGCACTTAGATACCTTTGTTAAGCATTGCCCTAACTCTCATTGGAAGACCATAGAGCCGAATAAATCCGGCAGCATCAGCTTGATTATATATGTCTCCACTCTCAAAGGAGGAGATATCCTCTCTGTACAAGCTATAAGCACTGGTCCGGCCAGTTACAGAAACTGATCCTTTGTATAGCTTCAAAATCACGGAACCAGTGGTGGTTTCAGTTATCTTCTCCATAAATGCATCCATGGATTCACGAAGTGGGTCGAACCACCTTCCTGCATAAACTAACTCTGCATACTTGAGGGCAAGTGAATCTTTAACTTGAATGGTTTCGCGGTCAAGGGTTAGAGATTCCAGCTCACGAACAGCATTGAATAGGATGGTACCACCAGGAGTTTCGTAGACTCCACGACTCTTCATACCAACGAGCCGATTTTCAACCATGTCAATACGACCAATCCCATGTTTCCCACCAATTTCATTGAGTGTAGCAAGAAGTTCAGCCGGCGAATAAGTTTTTCCATCAAGTGAAACAGGGATGCCTGATTCAATTCCGATTTTCACGTATCTGCAGAAATTGTGCATATAAAAAAGCTGTTAATTTGGGATACGAAACATGTGAAAAATCATTAAGAGGCAAAACATACTGAGGTTTATCGGGAGCATCTTTCGGGTCAACACTCATCATGTACATATCTTCCTTCGGTTCATTTGCTGGATCCTCCAAGATATCTCCCTTCAATGCCAAGAAAGATAAATATAGGAGAGAGATACAAAGAGAATCAAGTTAAGTAAATCGGACAAATAAGACTTAGTTACCAAACCTCGTGGCTCAAGTGCCATAAGTTTCTGTCTCTGCTGTATATTGATTTCTTTGTCACTGGAACAGGCACATTATGCTTCTTAGCATATTCAATAGCATCTTCTCTCCCTGAAATATCCCATTCTCTCCAAGGAGCCACAACGTTTAATTCCGGATTTAGAGCAAAGAAGGTGAGCTCAAACCGAACCTGGAAGAATGAATATGCTAATCAATTTATGAAAGTAAAGTCAGGTTTGACAAAATAAGAGAGTTATTCATAGCTAAAGCTTTGGTTGAGAGGCATGCCTGATCATTTCCTTTCCCTGTGCATCCATGAGAAACGGCATCGGCCCCAACCTCTCTAGCAACATCCACCATGGCCTGTCATAATAAGCACATTATCACGAAAGGTAAAGAAAAAACATAAAAGAAAATGATGCTAGTATAAAAGCTTTGCTTGATAGAGTGGAAAGAAAATTAGAAATGAAACATTGAAGGAGAAAAGCTGGGTAAAAGTACAATGGAAGCCCTTGTACTAGGAATCAGATTTTTGCCCCCTTTACTCAAGACAATGGGCAAAGTAATTCCAATACATTAGATTAAAGAGCAAATCGATCCTTTTTGTTAAAAATTTCATCCATTTCTACGGTTAAAAACTAACGTAGCTGAAGAAATAACCACTTAGTTACACTTGACGTGACACATGTACGCTTATGTTGACATACAAAGACCAGTTTTTAACAATATAAATGGATAGAATTTATAACAGAAGGACTACTTTGATCTTTAGTCTAACATATAGGGGCTAATTTACTCATTTTTTGAGTTGAGGGTGCAAAATGCAATCTGACTCCTAATACAAAAACCTCCGTGGTACTTTTACCGAAAAATTGCAATACTAAGGTAGCATGCTATGTAGGCTTCAAAAGAGCTTTATTAGTGTTTGAGCTTGACAGAATGTATAATTAGCAGAACATAACAAATACACAAATAGTTAGTAACCTTTGCAATAACAGGCCTGGCCATTGAGGTTCCCAACAAGTATTTCCTCTCGTAAATGGCACCAGCTCGCAAGCATGGAAATATATAGTCTTTCACAAATTCCTCCTTTAAGTCCTTAACTACTAACTGGCAAGCCCCGCTTGCCTTGGCCTTTGCTTCCAAACCATCCAATTCTTTTATGCCCTGAAAAAGTTTGAAATGACAAATAAATTTTGCATGTAATAAGATGACATTATAAACTGACACCACATAAAGTAAATTAGACTGTTTAGCAAACTTGTTTACTCCCACATACTTGGCCAACATCGGCAGTGAAGCAAACAACCTCACAACCATAATTCTCCCTACAAAAGAAAAATACTTAAATCATAGGTTTCATAAATAAGCACATACAAATGATCAACGAAAAATAAAATATTGAATTCCAGTTAACCATCATCTAGAAGCTACTCATTTAAGGATACATGCTTCAAGAATTATGACGTAAAATGGAAAGCATTAGTATATATAACATAAAACAGGTTAACTACCTTAGCCATGGAACAATAACAGAAGTATCTAAGCCGCCACTGTAGGCTAAAACAACTTTGTTTAATTTTCCTCGAAGCCCTCCACCCTTTGTAACTGTGGAAACATCCGTCCCTGAGTTGCTGGAAAGAACAGCTTGAATAGCTGCAAGTTTGCAATGAAAATGCAGATGAAATTGAAACAGCTTAAAACTAAAATACAGTAGTGAAAAATAACTCAAAAGATGCTAATGAAATAGGGGCAAAGCAAATATGCAGACGAATCATGCAACAAGAGAGGCTTATATAGAAAAGAAAAACGGAAGGAATTCTTCCAAAGGTTAACTATAGTTAAAAAAAGGTTAAAGTACCTGGGAGGTCCCTGTATTATAGGGATTGGATCAAATCAATTCCTCTATTATTAAATGGATCAATTTAGTCCCTATACTATTAAAAAGAATCAAACAAGTCCAAATTGTAACAAAGTCAACATTTATTCTATAAAAATGTTTTGAAAATTATTATTTTCAATTGCAGTTCAATTCCAAACAAAAGATTTTATTTATAGAATGATAAAACTTTAAAAATATTAACTCTTGTTAAACAATAAATGATATTTTTTTAAACAGTAAATGTTAACTCTACTCCAATTTGGTCTTATTTGATTCTTTTTAATAGTAAAGGGACTAAATTGAGCCATTTAATAATAGAGGGACTAATATGATTAAATCCCTATAATACAAGGACCTCTGAGGCACATTCTCCTTAAAAAAAGTAATAATAAACAATAATGTAGAGTTCAAGCTAGAATTGGCAAAACTGTGGCAGTGAAATGAACTAAAGCCATAATGATGGTACATCCCACAGTAAACTAAAACTGTCAAAAGGACAAGGGAAGGAATCACTTACACCTTTCAGTAACTTTTTACACAACTGATAATTTAACAATCCAACCATCATATTTCATGCACTATTGATGCAGATAATACATGTCAAGTTTGATACAAATTAAAATTTTCTAACTATTCGTTTTACCTTAAAAACGATATTTACTATATATTTTTTAAAACACTTACTGCAATATAAAGGTAATTGTTCAAGAAAAAGGGCTTTAATAAAAAGACTTTACTAAGCTTGGCTACCATGCATCTTTACATAATCGGTGCCTTGGACATTCTTGTGTATCCTTATGATCAATCAATCAGAAAATCTTAACAAAGAATAAGTTCTTCTAGTCTCAATTTCTCATTGACTTAGTATCAGGTTTTTAAGTACTTCATGGAAGAACTCATCACAAAATCCTTTCTTATTTTCAAGTTATTTGAAATATGTTTCCTGCAGATAGGAAAAACAAAAAATCAACATGGAATACTTAAAACTGTTAAACAATGGAGCAATGTTGGCCCTCACCTTGATTCTTAGGTGTTAGAGTCATACACACATTGTTGCTTACAATAGCATTACCATGAAACGAACTAGATTTTCCACTTAACTGCCAACAAAATTTCCAAACAAAACACATATTGAACTGCAAATTGTAGAGCCGAATACAAACAAATAAAGAAGATTTTGATAACACCATTTAGTAAAGAGGTCAGAGGCGGACTGTACGGGTGGCCAAGGCCCGCCAAATCTTGAGAAATTTTCATTTTTCACTTTAAACTTTTAATTAGACCCAAATTTTTTAAAATTCTTATTATACATTTCTTTTTAAAAAATTTTAATTAAACCCCAATTTTTTTTTAATTTTTTTCATAAATCTCCTAAAATTTTTGAAAATTTTACTAGGCCCCATAACTTTAGTCCCAAGATCTGCCACTGATTTAGTACAAATTACCTCATGGAAAGTGGATAACTTCCTAGAACAGATCAAATTATCGGAATGTAACAATGTATCTGCAAAATGCAAGAACCAAACCGAAACATCAGCTTATAAAATCATACGAAAATACTAAAAAAAATCCCAAAAACTCCACGAAAAATGAAGCGATAATCAGAAAATTGGAAATGTAAAGAAGAATTACTTCTTTTGGGACCGTAACATGCAAGATTAATGGACGAAGAGAGTGAAATGACTTTGAACTGAGCCATTTTTTTTTTCTTTCACTGAAATTGAAAAGAGAAACAGGCAGGGAGAAACGACGGGGCAGGGAGAATCAAAGGGGGATTGCTAGGGTTTTTGGTTTTAAAGATAAGCAGTGGAATACACGTGGCTTGTTTTTAAGGTTAAAAGATGCTTCAAGTCCCTCCACTGTTTCTATATTTGGAATTTAATCCTTACTTTTATTTTCAGAAATTTAATTTCTATTTTGAATTTATTTTTTTAAAATTTTTAACGTTTAAAATTTCTCTGCTAAATTCATAGATGTGACATTAAAATAAAAAGTAACTTGATAGTTATGTAATAAAAAGAATGATATTATAAAAATATGAATTTAATAGAAAATATTGTTAATAGTTTAATTTGAATTTTTAAATTTAAAAGTAAAAGGGATTTAAAATATGCCATAGGTCCCTAAGTCTTTAAAAATTTAGAATTTAGTTCATATATTTTATTTTTATAAATTTAGTCCCTTAATGTAATTGTTAGCATTATTATTTTTAAATTATTGGTGTGTCAACTTGAAATAATAATAAAACCCACTTCAGTAGCAAATTGTAAAATAACTAAAACAAATGCCATTATAATGAACTTGAAATTAACAAAATAATTTCAACAGTGTGAATAGTTAAATTTAAATTTTGAGATATGAGAAGTAGATGAACTAAATTTTAGAAATAAAAGTAAAAGGACTAAATTTTAAATATACAAAAATATATTGACTTTTGTCATATTTTAGCTTTCTTAAATTTTAATTGCTTTTCAAAAATACTTTTGGAATTATAAGTAGTACTAAAAAACAATTTTTATGTTTTGTTTTTTGGAAAATCACTTTATTTATAATCAAGTATATTTTATCTAATATTTATATTGGGTATATAATTAGGCTTAATTCAACAGGAAGCCCTTAAACTATTTATTTTGTTTGAGTTAAGTACTTAAACTAGTTTTTGATCAATTTGGTAATTTAAAATTTATTCCGTTATTGAAGTTGAGCCTTATCGTTAGAGCCGGTAAAAAACATATCTACCAATTAGATTTTGCCACATCATCATCTTATTAAAATATGATTAAAAATAATTTTATATTAATATTAAAATATAATATTGGTTTTTTTTATGGCATAGGCGTGCTAGGAGTTTAAATAGATATTGAGGTTTAAAGAATTAAGGAATCTTCAAAAATAGGGCACTACTTGTGGAGAGGTTTAGGGCTTTTAGGGAGAGGGAAGAGGGAAAGGGACGGAGGGGGAAGGGGGCGGTGGAGAGGATATTAATGTCAATATTAATATAACGGAAATGAATAAAGCTTAGGTATCCGGTTGGACCAAAAATAATTTAGGTACTTAATTCAAATAAAGGCAATAGTTTAAGGACCATTTGTTGAATTAAGTAGTATATTCCTCTTGAAATTTATTTCAAAAATATAACATTATACATTTAAATTTACAGTCATTATATTTTAATAATTTTTAAAATATAAGTTATATATTGAAATTAGATTTTACAAATAGTTAATATTAACGTCTTACAAATATTTAAAGTTTATATATTTTATATATTAAAATATTAATAATGAGTTATAATAAATTATTTTTTATATTCTTATTAAAATATCAAAATATTGACGAATTTGAAGATTGTTTAAATTCATATTTTTATTTTGTAACATCATGCCTAAAATGAATATTTTAAGTTCCGTTTGTTACACTGAAAATAACTTCCGGAAAATGATTTCTGGAAAATAATTTACTTTTCTGGAAAAACTAATATTTTCTGGTGTTTGGATGAATCTGTGTAAAATATTTTCTATTGTTTGGTAAATTTCTTAAAAATATTTCATAAAAGTTGTTTTCAATTAAACAAACATACATTTGAGATTTTTTATTTTTTCATTGTTTAATTAAATTTATTTTATCTATAATTTTATATTTTACATTATTTTTGCATATATAAAAATATTATGTTAAAATCAGATTCATTACATCATCATTTTTAATTACATGACTACTAAGTGAGTATTTTTATTTAAAATATGACATCAATAAAATTGACAAAAAAATTAACGATTGTAACAATTGGACTTGATTTTCAAATTTGAAAAGTAAAGGGACTAAATTCTTGAAAATAAAAGTACTAAATTACAAATCATGAAGTGTACATAGATTTATGACATATTTTAACCTTTATACTACAAAACATTTATTATTAATATATTTATAATTGTAATAAATATTTATTATTAAAATATTAATATTGAATATTTTCAATAATATGTGAATAGTATTATTTAAAATTATTATTTTAAAATTTATTATTAAAATAAAATTGAAATATTAAAATAATAAATTATATTTATTATATTAATAATTTATTATATGGCTAAATATAAATAATTAAATATGTATGTTTAATAATATTGAAAAATATAATATTTTAAATATTTTAAAATAAAAATAAAATTAATTATCAATATAATAATATTAAGCTTGATTTAAGTTAATTTTTATATAAAAATAATATTATCTATAAATGATCTCTTTTTCGGAAAATAACTTACGCTTTTTAAAAGGGTAAGTCATTTTACAGGAAAAAAGGGCTTATTTTACCTTGACCTGTAAGTCATTTTCCGTTGACCAAATTATTTTCTGTGAAACAAACACAAGAAAATGTAGAAAATATTTTCCGTAAAACTTTTAAATGTAAATAAACGGATCATTATTTTTAAAATCACTTTTTTACTGCAATAATCAGTAATACAAAACACTTAAAATTTAAATTAAACTTTTTAAAAATAACATTTTTTACATCATTTTCCAAAAGAATGAGAAACTGATCATAAGTAAATTTTAATCAATTTTAAGCTCTTAAGTTGTTGGCTATTTAATAAATATGTATTAAATAATTCATATATTTTATAAATTTTAATAATTTTGTAAATAATATAAATAAAAATTTATATTAAAATATTTGATAAATAATACTTTAAAATATATATGATATTAAAACAATTTTCAAAGTGGAATAAAATACTTTAAATATATATTTAAACTCTAATGTTTTTAAAATAATATAAGACGTGGGCATGAATGACCATAAGTAAAAGTTAGTTTCAATGTGATTTTAACATTTGTAAGTAAAATATTTTTTAATAATAAAACGAATTTGATTGGAAAATCTGATGGCAAAAGAAGAAACTTATTAGGTCATTATTTAATTCGAATAAGTGAAATGACGAAATTTAAAAATTATTTAGTAGGCTATACTCTCTTCTATTCTATTTAGTGTTTATCCTTTTTATTTGTAGTAGTTTGGGATTGACTCTGGATATTGGAAGTCTTAAATTCTTGCATTAATAACATATTGTAAGCAAAAGTTTTGATACTTATAACTTCAATACCTTGAAGAATAATTTTCGTAAAAAATTGATTAAGTATTGACATCTTTAAGGCATGTATCATGTAACACTCCTTAACCCTTATCTGCTACCGAAATAGAGTTATAGAATATTACCGGACAATTCAAATCAAATACGTACATTACACATCAAGCAACTCAAAATCATTTATTCAACCAATTTAAAACTCAATTAAACACACTTTAAAGATGTCAAAATAGACATCTTAAGTACTTAACCAATGTACTTTCATAGGTACTCTACCTAACTTATTCAAACACGTATGTGCAAATTTTTACTAAATAATCTTCTTAAAATCAATTATCATTATACCCATATGTTCACGCATAACCAATATGATTTTATGCACCTTTTATGTTTATTTGACTACTACTTTATCTCTCATCATTCAATCATATCAACATTTTAAGGAAATCATGTAAACATCATAATACCAAACATAAGCCAAATACATGACTAATTTTAACAAAACACCTATAGACTAACCTTTAGTCAAAATAACCTATACATGCCATTAGAGAAATGATTGAATGAAACAGTGACGCCACGTCATCTGTATCCCTTTCCAATAGATTTATGCTACATCAGCATTTTTATCCTGAATTTCAATATTTTATCTTGAATTTCAGGATTTTAATTTAGATTTGATTTTTTTCATGATAAAAATGTTGAAATTCAGGATAAAAATGCTGATGTGGCATAAATCTATTGGAAAGGGATACAGATGACATGGGGTCATTGTTTCATTCAATCATTTCCCCATGCGATTATAACCAGAATCAAGTCATCAATAATTACCAATAAAACCAATGGATAGTGTGATATAGCTCCGATAAGCTTCTAACCCGTTCGAGCTTCCGATAATCTGTAAGGTAAATAAATAAAACAAATACGTAAGCAATGATTGCTTAGTAAGCTCGTATAGTCTTTAATCATACTAATTTATTTCAATTATAAAACTTTATATTTCAAAAATAATTCAATATTATTACCGTAATTCTCATAAACTATCCTCACTAATTCACAAGATGAACTAATCCATAGTATCACACATAGACTTATATCCTCAAACTTAGTAAAATTTTATATAACTTTAATTCTTCCACACTTATTCCATATGCATATCATACAAGTCATATGCATATCATTTAGCCACGATTAGAAATTAATGCATTTAACCAAGCCTTATTCTAATTGGATACATAATAAATTGTTCCATAAGAAATTGCATAATCTAAACCTTACCATTCCTTCATGAACACTAACTTATTTTCGTTTAAATACTTACCATTTCAATGCATCAAATAAATAAACAAATTATTATTCAGCTAATAGTTTGGCAATTGTCTAAACATCAAGCAACAACAATTGTTAGCATACTTGCACATCTTACATATAAATTTAATATTGATAAACTTATTTTCTCGACATGTTACCATAAACATGCTTTCCTTGTATCAACATAAACAAATATAATCACATATTTACATGTCACTTTTTAATATATATTAAGTAAATACTATTTCCATGTCACATTTCAATATATCATGTAAATATCATTTCCAAGTATTTCAAGTATATACCGGTAATAGTCATAAGTCTTTCAATATTAATTCATAAATATTTACGATCATTCATAGTACATCCAATTCTCATTAATTTGTTATCTTAATGGCTTTTCACAATTTGTTTCACATTTCATTGCATAATTGCAATATCCATTCCATAGTCATTTATTGAGTATATAACTCATATATTCCATATATTTGCTATATATTTTACATTCTCTTTTCAATTCACTATTTCACTTATATTTCTCATACCATACCATTTCAATATCAATTATAAAACTTTATTATTCATTTACCCTTATTAACACGACTCGGACTCGGACGGATATACGGATCCAACCAAAACACACCAGTTTGGCACCCAGTGCCTCATCGTATAATTCGAAGTAATAAATTGACACCCAATGTCTCATCGGCCATGCCGAAGTAAGTTGGTATCCAATACCTCATCGAATTTATCCAAAGTAATAATATGACACCCAATGTCTCATCGACTCGTGGTCAAAGTATCCCTAAATACTTCCAATTCTATGGCATGCCAATTATATCCGACTCAGCCCGATACAATTAATAGGATTTAAAATCACTTTTCAATTTCAACCAATATTCATTTTAATTCAATAATCACAAATCCCCAAGAATTCAACTCAGTATCATAATGTCAAATACTCATCGCATTCCACTTGCCATACATATTAAATAATAATTACAACAATTAATATTTCATATACCATCTGTAACACCCCAAACCCGACCCAGAAGTTAGGCCCGAATCTGGCGTGTCACATTGAAGTGTTTTTCGAAAATCATGTTTTCATTTTAAACCCTCCTTAATATTTAAAAACTAAAGTCTCAGTTTGTGTTCGTTCAATTTCAAAACGTGGTTCATCGAAAAGTTAATCACTGTTGAAAACGTTATTAACTTCCTTAAAAATCTCTTTTAGTTGCGGAAGCTAATTTAAGGTAAAGAAGTTTAAAACGGGGATTACCTGTACAGTTAAAAACGGGGTGAGTTTACGAAAACTCAACGTGTAATCCCCTTACTAGAGTAACAGTCAGTATACAAAAATAGAAATCGAAGCAGTCTGGGCCAAATCCCTTTAACAGTAACAGTACAGTCCAGTTCAGAGTATATGTGGGCCAAAGCCCAAAACAATATCATTTGGGTCATACCCCATAACAGAATCAACTAGGCTTAGCCCATTACAGTAACGGTGACAACTAGGCCTTAGCCCCCATCAGCCTCGGTTGGGCCTGAGCCCATATCAAAAGTCACATATCACATATATCGGGCCTAAGCCCATCTCAATATCAGAATCAGTATATGTAATGCATAAATGCCCATACCAACCCTGCACTCCGTCTCATGTCCAATTGACGTGAGACGGCCCGGGGTAATCGAGTCGCTTCACTTGGGTGCCCGATCATCTACGAGGAGAAATTGAGCCTTCGAAAAAATAGGGAATTTTGGGAAAAATATGCGGAATCTTTCGATAGAATTTCTTTTAAAATTTAGTTAAGTTAGGAATGGGAATTGGATAATAATGGAAATGGGTTTGATGGTAACGGGGTAGGTTCTACTTAGGATGGAAGTAAAGAAGATGGTGTTTTGATGGATCTGTTTAAGGATGAAACAAAGATTGATAGGTTTAAGATAAATTGTGGGAATGAAAGAACAAACTTAACTTGAAGAACGATTCAACACTATAAGAGAGTGTCACTCCGGTTCTTATGCGGTTAAGGTGGTCGGATGGAAAGTTGGATAGGTGAATGCCACACCGGTTAAGGTGATAAGTTCAAAAGAACAAGTCGAAGACGCCACAAGCTAGCTTGATAAGTCAACGAAGCTTGTACAAAAATGGAGAAGAGATAAACTCACTCAAGAACACAAAGTTCATAAATTTGATCAAAGTTCAACTACCTTTACAAATGAAATGTAACACCCCCAACCCCGAACCGTCACCAGAATAGGGTTACAAGGCATTACCGGACATATCAGACAACTTACGAATAATTCACAAATAAAAATAACATTCATAAAATAATTTAATGACTAAGTTCTTATAATGAACTCTTGAAGTCTAAAGTATGTATTAAAAGTGAACGAGACTCGTTTAAGTATTCCATTTTTTTTAAATATAAATTTCGACAGCATTTCCGCTTATTTTCACATAAAACCCCCTGCAATTAAAACCATATTTATTTCAAAAATAACCAATTCAATAAATTCATTTCACATATTCATTTTATATTCTAAATATCTTCTATTCAAACTCAATCAATATAATATCAATTTAAATTTATCAATGTACTAATTAAATTAAAATAGATAAACTTCTTTTATTATATTTCTTAGACTTGTAATACTAACATTTTTTTAACCATTTATATTCAAAACATAACAATCCTTATACACATCCTATGTACATGCCACATTACCAAAAGAAAATATACATCACCAAAAGTTTGCTGAAGTCGGGTCCGACTTTGGATGCTGATTCAATACTTGACTTCTACAACTGCATGACGGAAACAACGTGACATGTTGAGTATGCATATACTCAGTGGTATCACTATAATTCAATTTATAACTAATTACATTAAATCGCACACATACATTTACATTACAATTATCATCACTTAATAAACAATTCAATCTTATATGTATATATATACATACAATTCTGATATCTACATTTCAATTCTCACCTTTTCCGTATGTCATATCTTTCAATTTTAGTTTTATCAATAACTTTATTTCATTGTCCCTATTAACTTGACTCGGACTCGACGGATACACGGATTCCAACCCACACACCAGTACGGCACATTGTGCCTTAACGGTACACAGTATACAACACACAAAGTGTCGAATCGGTAACAATAACAATATCAGTATTCAACACACAAAGTGTTGAATCTGTAATGGTAACAGTAACAGTATACGACACACAAAGTGTCAAATCGGTAACATAACCAGTAGTCGGCACATAAGTGCTCGATCGAAGTTTCGGCAAAAACCCATACGCTTCCATATCCTATGGCATGCCAATTATATCCGACTCAGCCCGACTAGTTAATAGGGTTTCCAATTTTCAATTCAAGTTCACTTTCATTTCAAAATTCACTTTCAATATCAATTTCACTTTTCCATTCACTAATCAAAATACAATTCAATACTAACACATATTTCTCACTCACTTCGCTTTTCTAAATTAAATTCAATAAAGTTACTTACCTCAATATTTACTTACCATAAAATAAATAATATAAAATTAGTATTTAATAACAAATAACTTGAATTATAGTAATACAAACCAGAATTCTCTTCGGATTTAATCCTCGAAGATCTTCTCCTTTCCTTTATGGGTCGATGCCTCGAGTTCCTTGTTAGCTACGAAAATAATAATAATTTACATTATTAATTACAACATTAAATTACAATAAATAATTGAATTTTATTCAATTCCTACTCTTCCTCTCCATTCCACATTCTTTATACACAATTCTATTATTTACTTATAAGTTCTTTCAAGGCTGTCTACCTGAGTCATTGTCACTAAATTATCTATATCTTGAGTTACAGAATTCCAAATTAAGATCCGTAAATTTTATATGAAACTAGACTCACATATATTCTTGACATAAAATTTTCAGAATTTTTTATTGAGCCAATAAGTACAGTTTATTCTTTAAAATCACCCCTGTTTTGTTGTCTGACAATTTCCGATCACTCTTTACTGAAATTTAATTATATTTTTATACAGAATTCAAATGATGATCTAGTTTGTTTCTTTTAAAATAGACTCATTAAGAAATCTAACCATATAAATTATGTCCCAAAATTATTTTTTTACAATTTTTAATGATTTTTCCAAGTCAGAACAGGGGATCTCGAAATCACTCTGAACCAGTCTCACAAAAATCTAAATATATCAAAATACAGAATTTCTTTGCTTTCCCTGTTTCTTTCATATGAAAATAGACTCAATAAGATTTAATTTCATATCTCACTCAACTTCTAATTCCATTTCTACCGTTTTTTGTGATTTTTCAAAGTTACTCTACTGCTGCTGTCCCAAAACTGTTTTCTTATAGCTTATTTTGCAATTAAATCCTAATTAAGTTTACTTATTTTCTTAACTTAATTCATACTTTATTTCTACTTAAATGCCTTCCATATTCAACTTGACTATCTAATGTTCATAATAAAACCCTAATTTATAATTTCTTCCAAATTAATCCCTATAATACAAAACTTATAACTTACTTTACAATTTAATCCTTTTACTAATTCTAACTTAAATTTCATTCAATTTAATCTCTAATTCATCTTTTCTTCAACATCAACTATACTTGAAAACCTATAAACTCTCAAAACATCAACTTAGTTTCATCAAAATCTTGCTTTAAAGCTTCTAAAACATCAAAATTAAGAGAATAGGACTTGATTGACTTACCTAATTAAACTCCAAGCTTTAAAACTTGAATTTTTCCTTTTCTTTTTCTTTCTTTGGCTCCGTTTGTTTGCCTGTAAAATATTTTCCAGAAAATGATTTCTGTAAAATGTTTTCCAGAAAATGATTTCTGGAAAATGATTTACTTTTCTGGTGTTTGGATGAATCTGTGTAAAATATTTTCTGTTGTTTGGCAGATTCCCTGAAAATATTTTCCGGAAAAGTTGTTTTTACATATATTAATAAATTTATATTTTAAATTATTTTTACATATATTGTAATGATTTATTTATATTTTAAATTATTTAACTCCATGATACTCCCAAAGAGAGATCTTTCTATTGCATGTTAATATCTTACAAAATATTTATCAACTTTGGCCCTATTGAGCTTCACTTTTGTTCATACAAAACGTACATACACTAATCTCTACAACTGATATCATGCATAAGGGTTCAATTCCTAAGTGTCATAAAGAGTAGTAAAAATTGAAAACCAACTGATATATTTCATTGCACACAATCCCAAAGGGAACCATGTTCAGAAGAATTAGTGTGTTACATAATTATCAAAATTTAAGAGAGTAACACTTTTTCTTTTTTCCTACATTATACACACCTCTCCTAATTTGCCATTTTGGGCGCTTGTTTTGGCATTCACAACTAGAACCGTATAGTAAGCAAAGACCCTTGTGTATCCACAATCATGTTATCAGACAAGCATAAGCAAATGCAAAATGGAGCATCTGTTATAGAAAACAATTATTTACTGACAACCTAGGATCACCAAAACATTGCTAAAACCAAGGAAAAATGCGATTTGTAGGAAAGAATTTATACTTGTCTCTTACAAAAGGAAACCAATATTTTCACGAACGGTCAAAGAATCAAAAGTCTTTGCACTCTGAAAATCTTCATTAGCGAAGAGTAAACAAAGAAATGGATCATGCAAGCGATAAATTATACATATTTAGAGCTTAAATAAAATTTTACCAATCCAATTCAAGACCGGATATCTCATCACCACCAATCAAACCCACAACCTTATCCTTATCCTTCCTGTTTCTTTCTAACACATACAGAATCATTATATTGTACTAACCCTTCCTTCAACTAAGCCCCGAGTACCAATATTTACCACCGTACCAATAGCCTTTGCGAGTTAAGGCAAAGGTATGGTTCTCATTCCTCTCCCATGGGTTAAACACCCTTTTGTGTTGATAGCTCTTTCATCGATGGCTCCGGGCACAACATCATTTATAAGCTTCTTGCACAAATATAAGGCGTAATGTAATCAATAACATCGCTTCGTACCACTTTTTTTGAAGAAAAAATAAAGCAAATGCATAATGGAGCACACCCCATAAATGTACCATAAGAGTACTCCATCTTTTGCGAGATGGAAAAGATCATTGGTAGTTGGATCAAGCGGAAGAAAGCGCTTTAAAAATGGATCATCCATAAGGTAAATATTTATGTGTGTTACATAAGAGGCTTTTTCCGATTCATCGATTGTGTGGATAATAAAGTGGTCCCGGAGGCCTTTAGGAACGATGATGAATTCTTTGGACGACCAGTTTTCATGTAGCCTGACCTTGCATATTTAAATACACATGCTTATTCCATGCAACCAACCATAATGTTAGCTTCCTTCAACTAATCCCAAAGATAAAAAAGGTTAAAACCTATGGTTCTCACTTCTATGCAACTAGACGAATGTAAAGCGCCATATAAGTTAAACCGAACCAATGATTACTTTTCTTGATGCTTTTATTAATGAAGAAATAGAAAACAAGTATGCAATCGATAGCACGCACAAGCTCATATATATACACACACGACTCACCACGAGGAATGTTTCAAAATCAATCTCACCGCTCATGTCACCGCACCATTACGCCCAATATCGCCTAATCTCATCCTCGAAGCAAAGCACTAAAAGCCTTCAACTTCACCATCAAGGGTGGCAAATCTCCCATCAGAACTTTACCATTTTGGTTCTTTACTAAACAAACTAGAAATCATATAAAAAAAGGCCATTAAAACTCTATCAAACCATCCATCCAAGAGAGAAAAAAGAACTCGACAAATTAGATTCGAAAAAAAAAACAACAAAATTAAATAATAATTCAATAGTTGAAGCAATAAATTGAGGAAGGAACAAAACATGCTTACCTTGGAATTAAGGTTGTGAAGCTCAACTTCGTGAATTGGCTTTGAAGCCATTGATCGAGACAAGAACACCCACATAACTAGACATATCTACCAAATCACATAGCAATTGCTTCTCAAAATTACACTAACCGAATCCGAACCCAATGACCAATGCAAGACCCAAATTAGACTTCAATCTACCCAAGTAGCTAAACCTTTACAAAATCTTCCTTAAACCCGAATCTAAAAATCGAAAAACCAAATCAACAAGTCGACTTTAGATCCGGTGAACTTATAAACAACATCAATCCTTCACGAAACTATCCATATAAATTGCTTAGAAATTATATAAATCATGAAAATCCAATACCTTTATCATTTAAGCGATGCAAACTAATAGAAAATCCAAATCCGAACTCAAGTTTAGATCCGGTGAACATAAATATTAACAAGAAGTCGTCATGAAAACATCCTACGAATACTTTTTAACTTACAACAAAAAAAATTGAAAACCCAAGAAACTAGTACCAATAGAACTCCTTTTCATTATTCAGTTCTAAGAAGAAACACGAAAACTCAAAAGAATAGCTAAGAAATGATAATCCAACAAAGGAAACATAAAAAACAAAGCAAACCCAAAAATACTTACCTGTAAAAAGCTTAGATTTTTCGGGTTTTCAATAAACGGATTCAATAACAGGTTTTTAATGATGTCACAATCCTTATTTAGGGGTAGAATCTCTCACGTTCTCAACCGAAGAGGAACAGGAAAATTTAGGGGAAAGAGAGAAAGGAATTTGGCTAAGAAAGAATGAAGGAAGGAGGAATGGAGGGAGGAAGGAAACAGGGGAATCTGCCTGAGAAAGTTAGGAAAATGTCTTACGGAAAATTAAACGGTAAGACAATTTCCGAAATTGTAAGCTATTTTACCCGTGTTTTGGAATTCATTTTCCAAATGGAAAATGATTTCCCACAAACAAACACAAGAAAATTGGGAAAACAATTTCTGGAAAATCAAATACTGCAAACAAACACACCCTTTCTTTCTTTCCTTTCCCCTGTTTCGAAAACTTCTCTGTTCTTTTCTGTTATTCTTTTGTTTCTTTATTGTTTCATTTACTTTATTTTATATTTAAGCTAATTAATAATTATAGAATATCTATTTTAATAACATTTGTACCATATCATAACCTTACATTTGTCCTAATCTAACTAATTTATCAAGTATAAAAATCTTTTAATACAATAATTTAATTAATAAATATCTTTTACTTAAAATTTAAGAAAATATACAATTTTATTACAAATGTACAAATAATATATTACACATATCCATACAATTGGCATATTTTGATTTATTTAATAATATTATATCATTATAATTTAATTATCATAAATTCATATAATATAAATTATATTAAAATATCATTAATTATATAATTAAAACAAATAAAATCTTAGATTTTATTCCTTTATGCCGCTTCAATTATGCTAAATGGCTTAATTGCCATTTTAGCCCCCTTTTTACTTTCTTTTAATCTATAATTAAACTTTCACTCTTTATTCAATTTGATCTTTTTTCCTAATTACTTTAAATTAAGCTAAATTCACTAAATAAAAATCTAATTAAACACACTATTAGACTCATAATTACTCCTAATAATTACTTACTAACTCGATTTACTAAGACGAAGGCCCAATAACACACTTTTTGGTGCCCACGGATTTTGGGTCGTTACATGAAATCAGCTAACTATTTATAGGGTAAACATAAGGCTAGATGACTGGTCAAAATACATAGCTTAAAGACTAAGTATTCGGCCATTAATGAGCTGAAAAATTCTAGAATAAAAACTATAAATCTTCTTGTCTATATTCGGCTGGATAGGACTCCAAAAGGCAGCTTCTAGATGGAGCAAATGAACTTGAAAGATGAATGCTTGAGGAAGGCTAATGACCAAGTCCATCTTCAGCCACTTTGGAACACCAAAAGCCTGGCTTCTTGAAGAAGAAATTCGACTGCATGTATTGGATGATATTAGGACTTGAATGGACATGTCTTGGTGCATCATTGGACTTAATTGAGCTCAATTAATTGGATCTGGTTCAGCTGAATAGATAGCTAATTAATTGGCAGCTTGAATGGTCACTTTGCTGGTTGGTGGCCTTGGTGAAATGTTCGGCCAACCATGAGTTAATTTGTAGCCCATCTTTGGTCGAATAGGTGTGTGGAAGTCCAATAATCAGCTCCTAATTCATTGTAGCAAGCTATGCATGTTTCCTCCCATGCGTTGAACTCAATTCATTCATAATCCTTTCATAAATTCGGCTGCACCTTGAGGAACCAATGGATAAGCCTCATTCCATGAATCTAGTCATTCATGTATATTTCCTTGCCTTGCTTTAATCCATGCATGAACCGTCCCATGCATTGCACCAGCCCATACATACACATTGGCTTAAAGGTTCCTTGATGCATCCGGCCACTTACATTGCACCTAGTGCATGTATCTCCTTAATTGCTTTCATGTACATTTGGCTGAACCTACATGCACAAGAAAATCACATTAAATCCTTCCAATTCAGCTGAACACAATTAAAGACACACTAAGACAACTTAATAGACACTTTAGACAAATTAAACACACACTTAGGACACATTAAAAATTCGGCAGCCACTAAAATTAATTAAAAACCTGCACATTTAATTTTAGTATTAAAACACTTAAAACCTGTAATAAAATGTGACAAATTAAATTAGGCTTAGACAAATTAAATTTGACACAAATTAAATTATTAGGACACTTTTAATTTGCTGTAGAAAATAAATAAATTTAAAGGCTCAATTTATTTAGAACATTAAATTAAGTAATAAGCTCAATGAGCTCAAATGAGCTGAAAACAAACTCATTTTAGGTGTGCACAAAGGTGTACAATTGCTCAACGGCTTTGATCCAAACTCGTAAGTTGTAAAACATTGGTGGCCCGGGCTGGGTTACAGCATTCCCCCCTCTTCAAGGCGATTCGTCCTCAAATCGAGCCATCGATTCTCTCAAACAAAATTCCTTTTGCTCGGCTTTCCTCGGTCAAACGGGTGGATGGTAATCGATTCAACTAAAAAGAGTAACCATGAGTTAGCAATGAGCATTCCGAACGAATTTGCAATCCAAGCATAAGCAAAATAGGACAAGTAGGACGCATGTGGATGGAAAGAATTAAATTACCATGCAAACCAAGCAATTCATCATCAAGTGTTCGAAACAAATTCGAATGGATTTCAAAACAGGCATACAAATTAAATTGATTCCATAAATTATAATTGGCATGTGAAAAATGAATCAAATGGTAGACATAATCATCACAAGAAGGTAATTGAAAAGTTTCACTTACAAATGCAACAGGACAATTATCAAAAACAAGAATCTTTTTATCAATAAACAAGACAGATAGATCATGTTCAAATGAAACAAAATAGTTAACCATAACACGATCTAAATGTTTTACAAAAGTGAAATCATCGACACAATTCTTAAAACCATCGGAGGAGTACAAACAAGTTTCGAAGCTTTTGTGAGTCTTACCTTGTTTATTTTCAAGAGCAAGAAAACAAAGATCGACTTTACCTTGCTCGATTAATACAAACCTTCGCTCCTCGGGGGTATAGCATAGTCGAAACCTCATGGTTGAGTTAACCTAGTCCAAACAATACGTGAACTTCATGTACAACCACAAAACTTTCTTAAGGAACGAATTAAAATTGAAAACCAAGTTGACAAAGTTCGTTACCTTATTCAAAATCCAAATATCAAAACAATAGGAATTATTCGCATACAATTGATGATGCTTGATTTTACTGCAAAACGAATCAAAACAAATTACCGGTTTAAAAACATGTGTTTGATTATTTAGATCAAAATGTAGCAACGATTTTGATAATTCAAACATGTTAAACCCATGGAATTTTTGCGTCCACGGAAACAAACAATCAAAACTCTTTGCATTCTTCGAAAAATTTGCAAAAACTCGAGGATTTCAAACAAAGTGATAAATGATTCACATAATTACCAAAATTGAATAATTTGAAATACTTATATGAAAATTTATTGTCACACAGGATCGAGTTTTGTACTTGCCGATTAAACACTACTTCACCTTGAAACTTGTCTTCGCAAAGATCTTTATTAACAAATTTTTCCTTACCGTTATTTAAAACATCAATTTTAATCAAGGAAGGAAAGTTAACCCAATTATGGTGCATAGCTTTTTCCAAGATGAAGTCATCGACAACAATTTTCTCAACATTCATGGAAGATAATTGAAGCGCAAGTGTTAAGGAATCCTTACCTAACTTACCGTCGAACTCGTGTGGTTTATTCTCAACTTCAACCTTACCTTTTTCGATTAAGCAAAAACGTCACTCGTCAGGAAGGTATTGAAGTTGAAAGTTATTTTTCGGACTTTCGGAAACCTGAAAAGAAGAAACAGAACAAGAAAAAACTTCAAATGGGTTAGTTGAATCAACACTCACTTTTTCTCACTCGTTATGTTCTTTTGTTTCTTTTTCAATTTTCTCTTTTTCTTCATTCTCGTTTTCTTTTTCAAATTCTTTTTGACGTGAGACGACCCGGGGTAATTGATCGGGTCAAACAGTCAAGTTTTAATATTTATAAAAAGAATGATCGAACCTGTAGACTAACTATGACAACGATAGAGGCAAGTGCACCTATCGAACAGTAGTATAGTTTAGGCAAGAGTATCTTATTGAACCCAAGGGAACCTAAAAGTACTACTACTCACTTTCTTTCTATTATTTAGCCTGAAATATGGAGTGATTGGTTTATTAATCTAAAAACTAATGAAATACTTAAACTAAATGCAAAGACAAAAGAATGAAACTTTGGGAAAAGACCGTGGAAAAACTCGGTTGATTACGACGATACCTCGGAAGAATCCACCTATGACTTCTCTTGTTATCTAACTTTTAATTCATATGACTTCTTTACTTAGCTTGATCCGTGAGACTCCCTAACCTATATTAAACCTCTCTCGAGGCGAATAACGTCTAACCTTAGGTTATTTAGTGGAACTCTCGTTTTCTTATAATAACCCCCTAAGGAAGCAGTAAATCGATCAATGGACTCTCATATTAGGTTTCACCCTAATCCGACAAAATCTCGTAATCCTCGCATCTCTAGGCGCCGATCAACTCCACTTAATTATGCTAGATCTACTCTTAGTCGTGGTCTATTCCTCCTCCACCTAAGCACATCGATTAAATTAAGCAACATAATTAAGAACAAACTAAGTACTTATCATATAATTTAGAAATCAAATAACAAAATCATCATAGGTTTCATCCCTTTAGGTATCTCAAGGGTTTAGTTCATAACAAAATAAGAAAACATCTCAAGAGAAAAGATAAAACAAAACATAAGAAATCCCTAAAACCCCCTGAAGGAATTGAAGAGGAGATCCTCTGTCTTGAGTAGAACTTTGGCTTCTTGAGATGGATCAACTGGCTATCTTCGAGTAATTCCCTCAATAAAAGCTCTGGCAAAAAACTCTGCCCCCCAAAACCTCTCATTTAGAACGGTTGTCTTGGGTTGTTTATGTAGGCTCATTAGATGCTTTACTTGGCTCCTAAGTACCTCTTTCAAGTAGAATTATTATTAAGGTGTTTAAGTAGATTTAGGAGTATGTTTCTTTGGCTTCAAGTATCTAAATCTGAGTGAAATTACTTATTCTCGTGCAGGGGCATGGCCATGGCACACGCCCATGTAAGTCGTCTTCAGGTCGTGTCTCAATTCTGTTGATTGAGGCACTACCGCGGTAACACGTGTAAGTTGGGATTCAGCCGTGCTTCAAGTCCATTGATTGGGACACGGCCATGCAAATCGTGCTTGGGGTATGTCTTTGAATGATTGGCGAGGTACGGCCGTGTGACTTGAAGTCTAGGCCGTGCCAATTTCTTGGGTTGGCCCAATTTGGTTCGTTTTAAGCCCGTTTCTCATTCTTTTCATTCTCGGGTGCTTTCCTGAGTATAAGACATGAAAAGAAAGGACTAAGAGCACCTTTTACATAAATTGAGGGCTAAATTATCCAAAAGAATACTAAATGTGGGATTAAAATATGTTACTTTTACGGTTTATCAAATACTCCCACACTTAAGCTTTTGCTTGTCCTCAAGCAAAATTCTCAACTTACAATTAAAACGAACTTTTCATAATTCATAATTCTTATCAACAATGTCTCATCATAATTCATAGATAATTTATACATGGATAATTCAACTCAAAGAGTCCTAAAGATTCAATCATGATAAGTCATACCTTTGTAGTACGAAAACATAGGTGTCTCTCCTTATCTAAGTAATTACCTTTAATTTAAAACCGACAAGGATTGACATCCTTACAAAAGATTCACTCAAATCACTCGAAGTGTTTAAGGTTCAAGAATAAGCACTCTAAGTCGAACCTGAAAAGTTAATCCTATAGGCTTGCATGAAAATCAAATCTCCACCATTGTATATGAGATGATACACAAATCAAAAGGTCTTTAATAGGGTTGTAACGGGGCTTGGGTTAAAAGGTGTGGATACAGGCTGAATTAGAAGGTTAGAATCGAGATTGACTTGACAAATTACCTAACTAGAAAAATGAACTAATATAATTACTTACATCAATTGAAAGCCAATAATAATACTATAATACGAGCTCTTTTTCAACAATTGGGATTTAGATGCATGAGCTCCTTTAAACATGTACTAATAATGAATAAACTTTGATTTTTTTTTAAGAACAAACTAAAATATTACATCATAAATGATAAATGTAACTACTGAACTAATATAATTCGGTAATTTAATCAAATCAAACCTCGATTAAAGGGTAGTCAAAAGAATGGTGATAACAAATTCAAAGGGATTTTGGGTTAATATTAGTGGGTGAGTCAATAAAAAGGTTGTTATGATTCAACGGGGTTCACTAGGGGTTAATTTGTGAAGGTAGGCTTTTTATGGAGTAAGTGGGTTAAACCTAGGTGCCTTTATCATCTCAGTATATCAAATCATTAATGTGATCTCGACATGTATAAACGAGGCAAGTTCTAGAATAACAGTTCAAAGTTGACACACTCATAATTAATAAAGTGAGCATGAAAAAGAATATATGCTCTATAAGGCCCAAAATCTCACAAAAATTATGGGTGTTTTTGTCATCAATCCTTATAAATTCAAAATTTCAAGGTAGTACTCAAATTCAGTTCAACGACCTATTAATTTTTAATTTTTAGAAAGTAGACTTATCATGCTCGATTCTCTAGTATTCTTCAAATTTAATCATCAATGCACAATTAACTATGACTTACTCTAAAACATATTAATAATAATCATCAATCATTAGAAATTTCATCCTAATTAGTAATATGAGAAAAATGCTTTCGAATAAGTTTAAAATTCGAGATTTTTAGAACAATGAAAAATTAGGCATTAAATTGAGAATTATACAAAAAGTTAGGCACATTTATCCCCCACACTTAAGATGTACATTGCCCTCAATGTACAAAGATAGGTAATAACAATTAATATAAGATCAAAAGAGAGGGATAGAGTGCCACTCCTGAATTTTGGGTGATTTTCGGTAGGAAGGCAGAGAAATATAAGTTGGAGGGGCCGGTCTGGTAGGGTGTCTACCGATGATCTTTGTGCTAGATAAAGAAATTGGGTAGCCTGCAAAGATATAGCCAAGAAATCTAAAGAAACATTAATAATATACTAATATTATAATTAAAGATAAAGGAAATATAGAGAATGAGACTAAGAAGAAAACTGAAGTTAACATAGAATACTAATGGGCTGAATAGTTCTTATTGACAGATGGTTTGCGAAGTGGGAGTGATTTCTAAGGCTGCAGATTGTTGGTGATGGTGGAAGTGGCGTGATTCCCTAGCAGCCTTTAGAACCTAAAACCAAGAAACTAGGATGAAGGGAATTAAATTAAGCAGAAGAGAAGTATAGATAAGGAAAATAAAAGAGAAGAAAAAAGAAAAATAGAACCGAAATGGTTTCGGAGAACCTTGGCGTGTCGAATAGCTGAAGCTGCCGGCATGTCCTTATGTGTTGGGGTCTCCTTTAAAGAGACAATGCTTACCTTCTTACGCTTCTTCGGTATGATTTTAGTGTAGCTCAAGAGTTTGGGCACTTTCTTAAAGAAAAAAGAGAAATTTGAAAGAAGAAGGAGGAAAGAATGAGACAAGAAATTGGTAGGAAAGGAGAGGGCTGAAGGGTTTAAATAGGTGCTCAAATCTGGCTCATTCCCACGCTCGTGGACCGAGGGTGTGTTAAATTACACGGCCGCATCACACGGTCGTGTTGTGAAGTGTATCGTTCGTCTATGCCCGTGTTTCAGCCCATTATTCCGTGTTTGTGAAGTCAGTATATGGGCACGAGTGTGACGCAAGACTGCTGCAGCCCGTGCTCGATAAGTCAAGAGCCTCAAGACGATGTGGGGCACGGTCGTGCTAATTTGTCGGTGCCCGTGGGGGAGGATGGTTCAATCCGTGGAATCGGAGGGTGGTTGGCCCGATTTGCACGGACTCTGCTATGTCAGTATGGGGATTCGGATAGTCCTCACGGCCACGGACACGGCCATGTGTAAGGCCGTGTGACCTTGAAATTCTGCATTCTTGGTTTAGTAAAAAAAAAAAAAAAAGAAGAAAGGGAAAAAACTGAAAATAAAATTGAAAATAAAAAGTGTTAGTATTCGGGTTGCCTCCCGAAAGCGCTCATTTATAGTCTTAAGCTAGACTTTCCTTGTATTTGAAATTTTTAGGGAGGTTTAAAGGTTTGAATATCTTCCCTCATACTTACAGTTTTAGTTTCTTGACAAAGTTTAGGTCGAGAAGCTTTTACCTTAAAAGTTCCAAATGTTGATTTGCTTACCTCGACTGTTCTATGCGGGGAGATATCGTGTACCTTAAGCGGGACTTCTCCCTTCGCTCTCAGGTTTGTTGAAGAGATGTAAGGATCGGCTTTGTCTAATAGTATTTGGTCTCCTATTTTGAAGTGGTTTGATGTCCCTACGAGCTTTTCTGGCGGTTCCTTTGGTTTTACTTCGTGTGGATTCGACTTTTCTTTGACTTGTATCTTCTACTCTTCAAACTTGTCAAGCCTAAGGTCTTGTTCCTTGTAGGATTCTTTTTTATTGTTTTGGGACTTATGAGTCGGCTCAGGGTTGTCTTTATGTGATGTTTCCTGTGATGAAAGTTGAACAATTTGATTATCTATTGAAGTGACTTTCTTACCTTCATCATCTATTGTTCTGGCCGAGTCGAGAGCTTGAAGCTTAATTGATTCATCTCCTACGCGAAGTATGAGCTTGCCTATGGCAATATCAATTTTAGTCTTGGCAGTTGCTAGAAAAGGTCTTCCTAGAATTAAGGGGATTGAATTATCCTCATCCATGTCTAAAACAACAAAATCTACTGGAAAAACAAATTTATCGATTTTTACAAGCACATCTTCAATAATGCCCCTAAGAATTCTAACAGTTTTATCGGCTAATTGAATACTCATCCTAGTTTGTTTGGGCTTCCCTAGACCTAGTCGTTTAAACAATGCATAAGGCATGACATTTATACTTGCCCCTAGATCAACTAACGCATTATCAATATTTAAACTACCAACTAAGCATGGAATTGTAAAACTCCCTAGATCTTTTTGTTTCTGCGATAGTCTATTTTGTAACATTGCCGAGCATGTTGCGTATAGTTCCACGTGGTGCTCTTCGTCTATTTTGCGTTTGTTTGTCAAGAGTTGTCTTAAAAATTTCCTTGAGTCTAGCATCTGGAAAAGAGCTTTAAGAAGGGCTAAGTTAATATGTAATTTCTTTAAAAGTTTAAGAAACTTACCAAACTGTTCCTCTGAATCATCTCCTTTCAATGCTTCGGGATAAGGTATGCGAGGTTTGTATTCTTTGATTATTGGTTTTGGCTTTTCATGTGCTACCTCTATTTTACCTTTTTCTTCCTTGGTTTCTTGTGCCGTGGTGTGCTCGTCTACTTTTGTACCCTTTTGAGCTGTGATGGCTTGGATTTGTTCTTTTGGGTTTATTTCTGTGTTGCTTGGTAGACGTCATTGTTGACGTTTAAAAATCAGCTTCGTGAGATGTCCCACTGACTTAGTAAGTTCTCCAACTTTATTCTCGATCCCTTTGATCAATTTTTGTTGTTCATCAAGTGCTGCTTTAGTCTTTTAGAAACGAGAATCCGTGGCTGCCATGAATTTTGTCAGCATCTCTTCGAGGTTTGATTGCTTCTCTTGTGGATATGGCTGGTTTTGATAATTTGGAGGAGGTTGTTGCCTTTGATTTCCTTGATTTTTCTTGTCATTCCCACGAAAAATTTGGGTGGTTCCTCCAACCTGCGTTATAAGTGTTACTATAAGGATTATTATTGGATCTGATATTGTTACCTATATAGTTTTTCTGCTCATGTTCTGCTCTTGGTTGGTAGGGTGGGTACTCAGGATTCGCCATATTCCCACTCGTTTCATATTGCATTACTGGGTGTACCTGCGAAGAACATAAATTATCAAATTTTTATTCATCATCTCCACCTGTGTGACAAGATTGTTTGCATCTATGTTAAAAACTCCTACTGATTTTGTCGGTTTGGTTCCTTATAATTTGCCATTGATAGGTATTCAATGACATCTCTTTAATAAAATCGTAAGCTTTTAGGAGTTTTGTTATTCAAAGTTCCACCTGATGAGTCAATCATTTGCCTGTTGAAGAATTCGTTGTAAAAGTTTGGACTTGAAGCCACAAAGGTAATCCGTGGTGTGGACATCTTCTCGGAGATCATTATATCTTTCCCATGCATCATATAATGTTTCGTCATTTTGCACAAAAGAAGATATGTCATTCCTAAATTTGGTCGTTTTGGCTAGTTGTAAGTATTTTAAAAGAAATTTTTCGATCATTTGATCCCATGTGGTGATTGACCTCATGGTAACGAAGTTCAACCAACGCTTTGCTTTATTCCTTAATGAAAAGGAAATAATCAAGAAGAATGGCATCATTAGAAACGCCATTTATTTTGAAGGTATCACAGAACTCTAAAAAATCAGCTATATAAGTATTTGGATCTTTGTCCTGCAAACCATCAAATTAAACAAACTGTTGAATCATTTGTATTGTATTAGGCTTTAATTCAAAATTATTAGCAGCTATAGCAGGCTTGACAATACTAGATTTTGCTCCTGTCAAATTAGGTTTAGCATAATCATACATAGTACGTGAAGCATTCTGTTCTTGCACATTTGGCGGTGGATTGTTTTCGTCCATTCCTTCAGTAGGATTGATCTGTCTTGTTCTTCTCTTTGGTAGTCTAGTGCTCATCTAATTTCTCTGCGATTTCTGCGAGCAGTAGCTTCAATGTCACTTTCGTACGCTAAAGGTCCTCTCGGGTTCCTTCTAGTCATAAACTAGAAGTACCTGTTAGGAGAAGAAAGAAAGAAATTTAGTGTAAATAAAAATCTAAACTAAAAATAAAAGTAAATTGTGAGAAAAAATAATAAAATAATGGATAAAGTAATAGAAATAGAGCTTTCTTAATATTTTAGTGTTCCCCAAGAATGGCGCCAAAAACTTAATCGTGTCAAACAGTCGAGTTTTAATATTTATAAAAAGAATGATCGAACCTGTAGACTAACTATGACAACGATAGAGGCAAGTGCACCTATCAAACAGTGGTATAGTTTAGGTAAGAGTATCTTATCGAACCCAAGGGAACCTAAAAGTACTACTACTCACTTTCTTTCTATTATTTTGCATGAAATATGGAGTGATTGGTTTATTAATCTAAAAACTAATGAAATACTTAAACTAAATGCAAAGAAAAAAGAACAAAACTTTGGGAAAAGACTGTGGAAAAACTCAGTTGATTACGACGATAACCTCAGGAAGAATCCACCCATGACTTCTCTTGTTATCTAACTTTTAATTCATAAGACTTATTTACTTAGCTTGATCCGTGAGACTCCCTAACCTATATTAAACCCTCTCTCGAGGCGAATAACATCTAACATTAGGTTAATTAGTGGAACTCTCATTCTGTTATAATAACCCCCTAAGGAAGCATTAAATCGATCAATGGACTCTCATATTAGGTTTCACCCTAATCCGACAAAATCTCGTAACCCTATCTCTAGGTGCTCGATCAACTCCGCTTAATTATGCTAGATCTACTATTAGGCAGGGTCTATTCCTCCTCCACTTAAGCACATCAGATTAAATTAAGCAACATAATTAAGAACAAACTAAGTACTTATCATATAATTTAGAAATCAAATAACAAAATCCGTATAGGTTTCATCCCTTGTGTATCTGAAGGGTTTAGTTCATAACAAAATAAGAAAACATCTCAAGAGAAAAGATAAAACAAAACATAAGAAATCCCTAAAACCCCCTAAAGGAATTGATGAGGAGATCCTCTGTCTTGAGTAGAACTCCGGCTTCTTGAGATAGATCAACTAGCTATCTTCGAGTAATTCCCTCAATAAAAGCTCTGGCAGAAAACTCTGGCCCCAAAAACCTCTCATTTAGAACGGCTACCTTGGGTTGTTTATATAGGCTCATTAGATGCTTTACTTGGCTCCTAAGTACCTCTTTCAAGTAGAATTATTATTAAGATGTTTAAGTAGACTTAAGAGTATGTTTCTTTGGCTTCAAGCATCCAAATCCGAGTGAAATTGCTTATTCCCGTAGTAGGGCCACGGCCATGGCACACGCCCGTATAAGTCGTCTTCAGGCCGTGTCTCGATTTTATTGATTGAGACATGACCGTGGCACAACCGTGTAAGTCGAGATTCAAGCCGTGCTTCAGGTCTGTCGATTGGGACACGGCAATGCAAATCGTGCTTGGGGCATGTCTTTGAATGATTGGCGAGGCACGGCCATGTGACTTGAAGTCCAAGCCATGCCAATTTCTTAGGTTGGCCCAATTTGGTCCGTTTTAAGCCCGCTTCTCATTCTTTTCATTCTCGGGTGCTTTCCTGAGTATAAAACATGAAAAGAAAGGATTAAGAGCACCTTTTTACATAAATTGAGGGCTAAATCATCCAAAAGCATACTAAATGTGGGATTAAAATATATTACTTTTACGGTTTATCAGTAATCGAGTCGCTTCACTTGGGTGCCCGATTGTCTACGAGGAGAAATTGAGCCTTCAGAAAAATAGGGAATTTTGGGAAAAATATGCAGAAGCTTTCGATAGAATTTCTTTTTCTTTTTCTTCCTTTTCAACTTCTTTTTTCTTTTTCACTTTCTTTTTCTATGTCTTTTTCGATTATATTACAACTTGAGAATGTTACAACAGAATCAAGAAGATAAGTATTTTCCTCAAAAGAAGGGAGAGCATTCGCATAAGTATCATGATAGGCTCTTCGGAAATGATCCTTTGTGCGTGACTTCGTCGAAGCATACAAGGAATAATTCATGCTTTCCTATTTTTCATAGCGAAAAGTCTCACGCTCGAAGATGTCGTCTCTTTTTCTCGAAAGCCTTGACGAATATGAGTCTTGATAAGAGTCTTTTCACGAATAGTCTATGGACGTGTATCGTCGTGATGACCTTGACTTTGTTTCTCGACTTGGCAAAATTTGCTTTCGTCTGGCTCATTTTTCTATTTGGTCCAACCGCCTTTGTATTGGACTTAGTTTTTCCTTTAAAATTCGACCCACCTCGTCCACCACGTATTGAAAGTCCTTGGCTGACAATTCTTCTTGAGACATGTTTATTGCTGAAAAGGAAAATGGTTAAAGAAAATAGAAATTGATTGCCTCACCACAAATTCTCACAAGTTCACTCACAATAAAAAAATCGCTCACACTCATGTTTCACTCGAATATGGCTTTTTCTCTAATGTAAGCACTCGTGCCTTTTACCGCTCGTCTCTTTCTCTCACAAGTTCGTACTTTGTTTCTAGTAGACTTATCGCTGCTTGGGGTCGGCTACAAAATTGGGTGCAAGGGATAACATACGATGTAGAGTAAAACAAAGAAAAGGCAAATAGAGTATGTGTGGCATTGGGGTGATTTGGGAAGGAAACCAAATGATGGTAGAGGGGATTTGAAGATCGGGATAGAGAATAAGACGTAAAATAAGAACTTTGTAAAAGAAAACTTCACTATCCTTTTTTTTTTATACTCAAAATTCTCTTTTTTTTTTGAATTTTTCGTATTTCCTTTTATTTAACACTTCAATATGCACGAAATAGATACAATATAAAGAAATTACAACTTGATTTTTTTTAAAATTTTTTTTACTTAACAAACCTACTTACGGCTTGATATGAACGTCGTCATCGATCCTCGTTCTTAAGCTCTGATACCAAATGACGTGAGACGGCCTGGGGTAATTGAGTTGCTTCACTTGGGTGCCCGATCGTCTACGAGGAGAAATTGAGCCTTCGAAAAAATAGGGAATTTTGGGAAAAATATGCGGAAGCTTTCGATAGAATTTCTTTTGAAATTTAGTTAAGTTAGGAATGGGAGTTGGATAATAATAGAAATGGGTTAGATGGTAACGGGGTACGTTCGGCTTAGGATGGAAGTAAAGAAGATGGTGTTTTGATGGATCGGTTTAAGGATGAAACAAAGATAGATAGGTTTAAAATAAATTGTAGGAATGGAAAACAAACTTATCTCGAAGAACGATTCAACACTAGAAGAGTGTGTCACCTCGGTTCTTATGCGGTTAAGGTGGTCGGATGGAAAGTTGGATAGGTTAACGCCACACCGGTTAAGGTGATAAGTTCAAAAGAACAAGTCGAAGATGCCACAAGCTAGCTTGATAAGTCAACGAAGCTTGCACGAAAATATAGAGAAGATAAACTCACTCAAGAACACAAAGTTCATAAATTTGATCAAAGTTTAACTACCTTTACAAATGAAATTAGCTAACTATTTATAGGCTAAACATAATGCTAGATGAATGGTCAAAATACATAGCTTAAAGACTAAGTATTCGGCCATTAATGAGCTGAAAAATTCTAGAATAAAAACTACAAATCTTCTTGTCTATGTTCGGCTGGATGGGACTCCCAAAGGCAGCTTCTAGATGGAGCAAATGAACTTGAAAGATGAATGCTTGAGGAAGGCTAATGACCAAGTCCATGTTCAACCACTTTGGAACACCAAAAGCCTTGCTTCTTGAAGAAGAAATTCGGCTGCACGTATTGGATGATATTAGGACTTGAATCGACATGTCTTGGTTCATCATTGGACTTAATTGAGCTCAATTAATTGGATCTGGTTCAGCTGAATAGATAGCTAATTAATTGGCAGCTTGAATGGTCACTTTACTGGTTGGCGGTCTTGGTGAAATGTTCGGCTAACCAAGAGTTAATTTGCAGCCCATCTTTGGCCGAATAGGTGTGTGGAAGTTCAATAATCAGCTCCTAATTTGTTGTAGCAAGCTGTACATGTTTCCTCCTATGCGTTAAACTCAATTCATTCATAATCCTTTCATAAATTCGGCTGCACCTTGAGGGAACCAATGGATAAGCCTCCTTCTATGAATCTAGTCATTCATGTATATTCCTTTGCCTTGCTTTAATCTATGCATGAATCGTCCCATGCATTGCACCAGCCCATACATGCACCTTGGCTTAAAGGTTCCTTGATGCATTCGGTCACATACATTGCACCTAGTGCATATATCTCCTTAAATGCTTTCATGTACATTCGGCTGAACCTACATGCACAAGAAAATCACATTAAATCCTTCCAATTCAGCTGAACACAATTAAATACACACTAAAACATCTTAATAGACACTTTAGACAAATTAAACATACACTTAGGACGCATTGAAAATTCGGCAGCCACTAAAATTAATTAAAAACTTGCACATTTAATTTTAGTATTAAAACACTTAAAACCTATAATAAAATGTGACAAATTAAATTAGGCTTAGACAAAATAAATTCGATACAAATTAAATTATTAGGACACTTTTAATTTGCTGTAGAAAATAAATAAATTTAAAGGCTTAATTTATTTAAAAAATTAAATTAAGTAATCAGCTCAATGAGCTGGAATGAGCTCAAATGAGCTGAAAACAAGCTCATTTTGGACGTGCACTGTAACACCCCTTACCCGTATTCGACGCCGGAATAGGGTACGAGGCATTACCGGAATTACAAATTTATTTAGTTTTACATTTTATTTCATTTAGCATTTATATTTGAAACCAATCAAAATCAAACATATTGTCCCTAATTCCACAATTCATACAATTCAGTCCTTGCTGAATTAACCCCTCAATTGAGTTAATTTTCTCATTTAATACTTTTGTCTATCATTTTAAACTACTTCATAACCTTTGGAATCAGAATTTTAACACTAAACCTTAATTTCAGCTATTTCACAATTAGGTCCTAAAACGAATTTCCATCAATTTCACTTGATAAAATCATCATATAACAAAATTAAAGCTTCAAATCAATATTTATTCATCATATTCTTCCAGCACTAATCCACATCAACTTTAAAAATTAGCCATAGAATCATAAACTAATGACATAGTAAGTTGGATCCAATTGTAAAAGTCCAAAAACATAGAAATTTCAAAGATAAAGCAAGAATTAAACTTACATGAAGCTTGAGTATGAAAACCAACTTGAACTCTCTCTTCCATGGTTGTTTCTCAGTTGAAGAAAATGAAGAGAAATGAAGAGAATTCTCTAGATATTTCAATTTGATCCCCTTTTATTTAGCTAATTTTGGAAATTTTCCAATTTTACTCCCTTTTCTTCTTTCTCTTCTCTTCTTCTTTCTTTCCTTCCCCTGCTCTCTGCTTCGTTTGGTTTTCTGTTTCTATTCTTTTCTTCTTTTTTTCTCCTTTAGTTTGTTTATATATATAATAACATAATATTATAATAATAATAATATAATATAATAATATACTTTATAATTAATATCTTTTATATATATATACTAAAAAAATCTCAGATTTTTTTCATATTTAAACCGCCTCAAGATTTCAAAATGGCATAATTTCCTTTTTAGTCCTTTTTATTTTCTTTAATCTATAATTAAACTTTTGCACCTTTTTCAATTTAATCTTTTCATTTAATTACATACCCAAACGTTAAAATTTCTCAACCAAACTTTAATAATAACTTAATGACACTCCATAAAAATTTTTAGAAATATTTATGGCTCACTTTATGAATTCGAGGTCTCAATACCTCGTTTTTGGCCCAATTTTCTAATTAACTCTTTTAGTTCACAAAATTCACTAATTTCAAAATATTTCTAATGCCATACTTGACTCATAAATGTTAATTTATTTAAATTTTCAAACTCACTTGTCGGATTTAGGATCTCAAATCACTATTTCCGATACCACTGAAAATTTGGCTGTTACATGCACAAAGGTGCACAATTGCTCCATAGCTTTGATCCGAACTCGTAAGTTGTAAAACATTGGTCCCCCGGGCTGGGTTACATCACCAACCCTGCACTCCTGTGGGGATTAAATCGACCCACCCATCCCTACACTCCTTATGTAGTACCGGTTGTGGCACTAACTCAATGAACGGCTCGATGCATGAGAGATGTAACGACTAAAGCCATAAATATCGCAAGAACACCGCCACCAATGTAATAGCCTAAAAGCCATAAACAGAATTGTGGTAAACCATAATCAGGATGGCACAAAGCCATAATCAGGATGGCACAAAGCTATCGGTAACTGTAATAAGTTTGGCACATAGCCATCAGTGACGGTAATATAATCGACATACAACCATTGGTAATTATGACCGACGCAGAGTTATCAGTATATATGTTAGGCACATAGCCACGGGTAAATATGATTGGCACAAAGCCATAATCAATATGGCACAGAGCCATAGTTTGGTTAGCACAGAGCCAAAATCAGATTACGCAGCTTTAAGCCGTCCGTCGGTCCACAGTCGTCCCATGCGACACGTGCGACCTTAACAGATCAATACTGGATCTACAATCGTCTCATGCGACTCGTGCAACCCTATCACAACTTCCTTCATATTGATGTCCCAACCCCATGCAATACGTCATGTATGTCATGCTTAATCATTACACGTGTATGCAAAATGGCCATACTTAGTAACAGTCATTTAAACTTATATTAAAAGCATATCAGTCATGTAACCACCATCAAGTCAATTAAAACACAGTCATACGATCACTGTCAAATCAGTCAAATTCATAGTCTAAGTCAATCATTTACCCCACAAGGGCAAAAGTCATTTTACCCTATAAGGGTATTTCAGTAATCTTATCCTTTAGGGGTATTTCGGTAATTCTACCCTACAGGGGTATTTTGTAATTTTTTAAACTAGGGGTATTTCGGTAATTTTACAAACCAGGGTATTTCAGTAATTTTGCAAAATAGGGATATTTCGGTAATTTTACAAATCGGGGTCTTAACGACCCAATAAAAAGTTCACCGTTGCCTCGAGCGACTTAAGTAACCTAAATAGTCACAATGGTGTAAATGGGCCTAAGGCCCATTACTTGGCCCAAGTAGGCCCACACGCTCGTGTGGCCTAATTAGCCCAAAAATAGCCTCGGCTATACGAACAGTACAGTTCAAACCAATAGAAACCATATAACATGCATTTTATCCGTGGAGGGCCCACCAGCTCAATGGTCCCACACGGCCCATTGCCCAAAAATGACCCTAGCTATATGGACTACATGGCTCGGTCTAACATTTACCACAATATACAAATTTAATTCGTGTAGGGCCCACACGGCCCATTTCGGCCCCAATGCGACCCTAAACGACCTAAGCCCATGAGAGCGCTGATGGTGGCTCAATCATCTTAAGCCCATATTCGTGGGCTCGGTCCACCACACGTGCGATCGCAACGCTCGTGTGGCATCATTTATTGGTATTTCGACTTTTCGGCATTTTGTCAATCTACGATCAGAAAGAGTGTGGTTACACACCTGATCGTGAAGCGCACCACGAATCCCTAGCACCAAACCTACCATATTCAAAACTAACGGTTAATCACTCGATCAATACAGTTATTCTTTCTTTTTTTCCAAACACATGCCGAAATCACATTAATATTTGCCTTATTCGATCGAGATTTGATAAGTCCCCACTAACTATTAGTAAGAATTGATCCCCTTGTTGCAATTATAGTCAAAACTGATAGTAGGCCTTCGACCGCTTTTGGAACACGCGCCCCTCTTTATTCCTCAAGAACGCCTAGGTACCAACTAACGTTAGTTTATGGGAAGAGAGAGAGAGGATTCGACAGAAGGGAAAAAGAACATACTAGCAACAAAAATCCATTTAAGGAATCACCATAACTTACACTTAACCTCGACAAACAGAGGAGAAGAACCCGCAGCCTTATGATAGGAGAAAAGAAATGAGAGTAAATTTAGCAATAGATGAAAGAGAGATAGCAGGGTATTCGGCTTTTACACACTTATGAACAAATGATAACAGTGTTAACCAAAAGGGAAATTCGGCTCAAGAGAAATAAATGGGAAAAAAAAGATGTAGAAGAAGAGAAGAGATGCAATCGGCCAAGGGAAAAAAATAGCGAAAAAGGTACAAAAAGATGCCTAAATGGTAACACAGAAATGACTAAGAAGAAAGTGGAGTGAAATAGAGCAAAAACAATGCACGAGAGGTCACCTTTAGTGTAGTTTCGGCAACATCCAGAAAAAGAGAAAAGTAGCTTTGGTTTGGTAACTAAACTAATCAAAAGAAAAGAAAAGAAAAAACAAAACTCAACGAAGCCGAAATATGCACCAAAATCCCCTTTGGCCGAATTTCTTGGTGCTACACTCAAATTTCGGCTCCAACCTCCTCCAATTCCAATTCCTCATTTTTCTCCTCCAAATCTTTACCAACTTCTATCCCTATCCCATGAATCACTCCCCCAAGACCGATTCCACAACCACCTTAGCAGAACTCCACTCCAACTCAAACACTAGGCGTATCGTCAGCAAAATAAATACTCCATTGCTTATCCCACTACTTGAACCTTAGACCCCATGCCATACTTGGAATGTCACTTCCATTAGACCATAAGGCTCTTTATGTAACTTCTTAACCACAATTAACTATAAGATCTACTTCTAATCACCAAGGGTTTACTTAGGAGCAAAAATAATAAATTTGTAATCGCTAGGACTTGAACCCCAGTCCTCCTATACCACCCTTGACATCACTTGCCACTGGAGCCCAAGCTCCTTTCGTGCCATAAATCCACCACAGATATAAATAAGGCCTTCAAACTAATGCCAAATCACTTAGCCGCTAAACTAAACCTGCAATTTGTGATATTTCATGCATACATAAACTTTTATGTGCAGTCTCCTAGCGGCTCCCACGCACAAGGCCCAATCCTACTAGGCCCAAATTTAGGGTGTTACACCATCATTTTTATGAATTTCGTATATATTTATTTCGGTAACAATTCATAATCATAAATATACATAATTTTTCAATATCTCTAACCAAGTCTTTCCAAATCGGAGAACGACTTACGGATATGAGTACATAGTTTTCTTTGTGCCGTAACCCAATTATGGTCTTTTCATTAAAATGCGATAGCCCAGCTATGGTCTTACATTTAAACATTTCCATGCTCCAGCCATGGTCTTATCCGTCAATTCATCCTTTGCACTGAACGACTGTACTCAATCCAGCATTCCATTCTTTTCGATCATTTCAATTCAATTTCATAGTTTCAACAATAAATTATTTATTTTTAACAATATATATATATATATATATTACCATTCATCAATTTAACACATGAACATTAAGGTTTAACCATACGAACTTACCTGGGTTAAATTGTGGAAGTTGTAGTAATTCAGGGACTATTCACTAATTTCTCTTTTTCACGTTTGTTGTCGGATTCTTGATCTATAATATAAAATTATTCATTCATTATGATCTAATTCAATTCTAATTCATTTTACAATTTATACCTTTAAATTTTTAAAACTACACAATTATCCTAAATTTTATAATTTTTACAATTTAGTCCCTTATCAATTTTCCCATCAATTGAGCTATTTTTCTCAATTAACACTTTATCTAATTATTTTAGGCTACCATACATCTATTAATATTTATAATTTCAATACCAAAACTCATCAATATCTATCAAGATTATTAAATAAAATCATCACGTAACAAAATTAGAGCTTCAATTCCATGTTAATTCATCATAAACATCCAAAACTCATCAATGGTAACTTTAAAAATTACCCATGAAATCCAAAACTAATAAAATAAATACTTGGACCTAATTGTAAAAGCCTTAAAAGCACAAAAATTACAAGAAAAAAGATTAAATTGACTAACCAATTCAACTTTGAACCCAAGAAATCCCAAAGGCCGTGGCTTCCTTTCTTCTTTCTCTTTTTCTTTCCTTTTCGTTTGGTTTTCTATTATGTTTCTTTCTTTATTTGTTTTTATATTATTATATAATATATATATATATATAAATATAAAATATATAATAAACTTTAAGTAATGGCATAATTGCTTCTTTGGTCCCTTAAATTTTTCTTTAATCTATAATTCAACTTTCACCCTATATGCAATTTAGTCCTTATACCTAATTACTTTTAATTCAAGCAAATTCACTTAACCGACACCTAATTAACTATACAATTAGCTTCGTAAATATTTAAAAATATTTACGAGTCCGATTTATGAGAACGGAGTCCCGGAATACACCTTTTAGTCCTTTTTAATTAATTAACTATCCAAACGTTAAAATTTCCTAACGAAACTTCAATACTAACGCAATGACACTCCATAAATATTTATAAAAATATTTTGGCTCAATTTATAAAATCGAGGTCTCGATACCCCGTTTTCGAAACTAATTAACCCAATAATTCTTTTAAAACACAAAATTCACTAATTCAAAAATATTTCTAAAATCACACTTAACTCATAAATAATTATTAATAATTTTTTCGAACTCACTCGTTGGATTTAGTGATCTCGAATCATTGTTTTCCAACACCGCTGAAAATTAGATTGTTACATATTAATTCTTCATAAATGGGATTTGATATCATACTCTTCTGGATAGTGTTGGAGCTACTGACTTACCATAAATTGATACGTAAGGCTAGTTATCAATATCACGCCCTTTAAAAAGTGCTATTAGACACTGTGTTAGGGGTATCAATACCCATATGTAAGGGTATTGATACTTAACTTAAAAGCTATTTGGAAACATCTTTAAAGGACTATGTAGTACTAAAAAACATTTGTAATTTGTTTAAGACATTCTAGAACTTATTCTTTTAGCTTTATAATACTTGAAAATATAAGGGAGATAGGTTCAATTGTTGTAAAATTAGTTTGTTATTTTAGAACACTTTGAAAATTGATGCTAACACGTCCTTCTAGTATGTTGTATGGTCATGCTACTTAGACCACCTATTAAAATATAAAATATCAAAACACATATAAAACATTTATAAAGTAATGTATTTAAGGTTTAAGGTTCTACATTTATCTTTTAACCAGGGGGAAACTGAGATGTTAAAAGGATATAGGCATAATGAATAGAAGTCGATACCACCCACACAATTGTAAAATCACAATAAGTCATTTACTTCTTCATTCTTCACTTTTAATTTACACCATGTTACACTTTGATAGGACAACTTAGACCATTTATGCCATGAGCATACATACGGATTCCTCATGAATAACCCTTTTCAAGAATTCTTTGGCTTCGATGGTGGTGTCCACTTATTAATCGTCACTTTATACTCCAATTATCACACCCCATCCGAGATGACCTAGGGCACGTCATCATGTCGATCTTACTAGGCCTATAAAGCCAACCTACTAGGTCACTTGCCTTTGATCCACCAACAATGGCTTGACATATGGCATATTGGGGGCAAGAGATTAATGGTATATAAGGCTCAATGAACGTGGGCAAATGGCATTTCTCTCTCTCTCTATATATATATACATATAGATAATTTTTTTTTGGGCAAATTACACCTAAAGTTACTAAATTATTATGTTTACGTTTTGGTTACTCAACTTTAAAAAGTTACAAAATGGTCGCTGAACTATTTGAAAGTTTTCATTTAAGTCATAGTACTGTTAAGATCACTATTGTATGGCCTTCTCTATTCGTACTATCTGCATCAATCGAAAGCTCTCGTTCCCCTTCTCTTTTATAGTTCAAATTTTCTCTTCATAAAAGAGCTTTGAATGTCACGAATCTGCAAGCCAAAATCCAAACAACTTTTTTTTTTCTAATCTCTGACGTTCACCATCAAATTGACTTGGATCTAAGGTATGTTCTACTCGTTGATGGGTATTGATCCACCATATCGATCGTCGAATCATCTCTTGAAACTCGCTAGTCGAACTTAAAAAAAAACTTGACAACTTAGTGTTGGAAAAATATGGACATCACATATATAATAAGAATAATTACATGTTAATATTTACTATCATAAAATGTTAGCCTAAATCAAAAGTGATTTAATTTGGTTAAGATTTATTTAGCTTCAATTATTAAATAAAGTACGGGCCAAATATATATAGATACTCTTGTAACTAATTTCTAATTGATGGTGAGCTAATTATAAATTAAGATCAATGTGCAAAAGTTATATATAAGGATTATGGTTCTCAAATGACACATATTTAACTTTTCTGACATCTTATATTTAAAAAAAAAGTCACATTCTCTAAAATACTTGTGCCTTAATTTGGAAAATCAAAACCACAAGACTTGAAGATTTCAAGATATTGATGGATTTATGTACGTTTCTGCATCTAGTTTTGTTATTAATGATTTAACATGATAGATATTAGTTTACGTTTCTAAATTTTATATTAAATTTCTTATGGTTCTAACACTCAATGACTTAAATAAAAATTTCTCGAACAGCTTTAGTAGCTTAAATGTAAACTTTCAAATAGTTCAATGACTACTTTGTAACATTTTAAAATTAAGTGACCAAATCATAACTTACTACTAATTTAATAACTTTGGATGTAGTTTACATTATACTTTTTTTTAAGAAAAAATATTTACTTAATTGGAACAAAAGAAAAACTTATGTATCAATTTGAAAGAGCCAAGAACCAAATTGGAAAAAAATATCAAACTGAACATTAAAACCAAATTTTATATACCAAATTGTTTATTAACCCTTCGATTATAGGCTTTGACTCAAAACAAAACAACGATAACGACAAGTTTTATAATAAAAAAGAAAAGGGAATCTCTTCAAATCTAGCAGCTGTTTCTTCAACCCTTTAATTCTTTGTACTTCATCACTCACACTCCATTTTCACCAAATCCAATCCCAATTTCAATTTCGATTGAAACCCAGATTTTTAATACCCCATATTTATTCATGGGCGGTAAGTATAACTCCTCTTTTTTTGTTTCTCAATTTCTTAGCTTTTTATTTTTTTTTACCCATTACTATGGTTAATATTTATGTGTGTGGATTATAGAGTTTAAGGTAACTAAATCCCCATTGTTCTGGAAATTGTTAAATCAGGTAATTTTCCTTCTTCTTCAAGTTTATGGCTGGCTGCTAATCCGAGTAAGAGATGGGGCGAGCTTTTCTTTCTTTGTTACACTCCATTTTGGCTCACTCTCTGTTTGGGCATCGTTGTTCCTTTCAAACTTTACGAGGTTTGTAATTATTATTCTTTGTTTGATTTGCTTTTCTTCGAGTTTATTGTTAGTCGATATCTTCTATGACAATGATGGATTGTTTGATCTGAAATGTCATTTTTTATACTAACGAATCTTAGGATTTTTCATGCCAAATAACTTTGCCTTCATGTTACAACCAAATGAATTGATTACTGTACTCGAACTCGGTCTGTGTCGGATATAGTTAGCTTTTTCTAAAAATTTTCATGTATTTGGAGCATCCTGGAGGTCATATCTCATGCATAAAATGGCGGATTTTGGCATTAAGTTGGGAGGCTAACTTTTATTTTATTTTATTTTATTTTTGAGGGTTTGAATGAGAGTTTTAAAAAATCCAGGTAAGTCTAATTAAACTTCCGAAATTTGTGGAGGTTTAATGAAAATTTATAAATGTTTTTGAAGAGTTGAATTGAAAATTTTAAAATTTTTCCATAGTTTAACGATAATTTTCAAAAATTTGGGAGTGCCTAATTAAAATTTTCAAAAAAAAGGGTATAATTAAAAATTTCAAAAACTTGGGGGCAAGGCTCCCTAGGACTCAATGACCGTCCACCTCTGGTTTCAGACACTAGTACCTTAACAAAAATGAAGAGTTCAAGTAACATAGTGGTTCCTTCAAACTTGCGCAATTATTACTCTTTCTTTGGTTTGAGTTTATAGTTAGTCGATCTTTTCTATGACAATGATGGCTGGTTTTGATCCGAAATGTCATTTATTTACTAATGAATCTGAGGGATTTTTCATGCCAAATAGCTTTGCCTTCATGTTACAATCAAATGAAGTGATTGTTGTACTCGAACTCGGGTCTGTATCCGACATGAATATGTTTAGCTTTTTCTAAAAAAAAAAAAAATTCATGTGGTCATATTCATTTCCCCGTATTCGTGTGTCTGATACGAATGACAGCAGTGGTGGATCGTGGTATTAAGTTTTATGGGGGCCTAACTAAAATTTATAAAAAAATTGAGGGTTTTAATGAGAATTTTCTAAAATTCTGGTAGGCCTAATTAAAACTTTCAAAAGTTTTGGATGTTTGATGAAAATTTCCAAAAAAAAGGTTGAAGAGTTGAATTAAGGGGTTTAATGAGAGTTATCAAGAATTTTAGGAGGGCCTAATTAAAATTTTCAAAAAAATTAAGGGTATAATTAAAATTTTCAAAAACTTAGGGGGCAAGGCCCTAGGCCTCAATGACCGTTCACCTCTGGTGACAGACACAAGTTCCTTAACAAAAATGAAGAAAATGAAGAGTCCAAGCAACATAGTTTAGGGAACAAATTGATTGAAAGGAGAGTATGAGTAAATGGAGAAATGCTAGTTGGTTATAGTGTAATTGCTAAAGTGGATGATTTTACTGTTGACTTACAGTGGCAGTCATGAACATTCTTCACTTTTGCTTATACTTTTTCTTTTATTGAAGTTAAAATTATTTGTGTATAAATGGCTGTTCTTGAAAGCTCTAATTGATTTTTTTTCTCCTTTTTTCTCCATGTTAAAAACAATAAATATGACTGTTTACAGAACTTTACAGAATTGGAATATTTGCTCCTAGGCTTGGTGTCAGCAATTCCTTCATTTTTGATACCAATGCTAGTTGTTGGGAAGGTAAGCTCTCGAGTCATGTGACCTCTCTCTCTCTCTCTGAGTGTATATATATATATATTTGGTAAAAGTATCATGGAGGCCCCTTTACTAGGAGTTTTGCTCCTTTTAGTAAAAAGAGAGCAAATTAGTCCATGTACGTTAGACCAAAAAGCAAATTGGTCATTTCTGTTAAAAATTTCATCCATTTCTACTATTAAAAATTAGCATGGCTGAAAGAATAACTAGACAGTTACACGTGACGTGCCACGTGTATCTTATTCTAACCTATATGGATTAGTTTTAAAGTAGAAATGGATGGAATTTTTAACACAAGAACCAATTTGCTCTTTGATCTAATGTACAGGGACTAATTTACCCTTTTTTTGGGCAAAATCAATCTGACTCAATAACAAGAGCCTCCAAGATACTTTTACCTATATATATGTTTCAGTTTGACTTTTTGAAGTCTTTGTCATTGATATCTGTATAAAAATAAGCTTGTCCCTGATGGATGAACTTCCTTTGATGTTGCATAAGTAAATCATAGCCTAAGCAGATGAACTATCCGTGTTGTTTTTGCTTAAATATGGTCAATATGTCCAATTGTTGGCTCTATATGATGTGGTATAGTGACAAATGAATCGTGTAAGTACTAAAAATTTGCCTCGTCTTTGGAAGTCTTGTAAATTTATCCATCAAGTTCAGGTTTTTTCCTTATAGAATGTTGATCTGACACGGAGGGAGTGAATACGACATAGAATCGTGAAGTAGTCCGTTTCATGATGAGGTTCATTGCTTTGATAACTGGCTTGTTTTAAAAGTAAATTGCTTGCCTCTAGGTGTAAATGGATTTCAAGATCCTCATTAGCAGGGTAAGCTTGTCTTGGGTGTTTATAGGGATCTCATGGTTCCATTTCTTGCTGCTTATTTAAGGTGTTTAGCCCTCAAATATAACATGTAAGGATTGTTCTCTCATTGTTCGCTCATTAGTGTTGAAGTATAAGAAGCTATCTTAAACTTTGTAACTCTTTAATTGCCTGAATGCAAATTGGAGGGAGCTTCCCCCATCATCCTGTTTTCTTCTAACACACTAAAAAAGTTTTTATTTCCTTTTTCAGGCTGACAGCAGCTTGCATTGGAAGGACCGTTATTGGGTTAAGGCAAGTGTTTTACTAGATAATTGTTTCATTACATATTATATGTTTGTGAAACGAATTGTTGATGCTTGGATTATATGTTTAGCTGGATCAGATCTTTGCTAATGTGTAGTGTATTGTTGTTAGTTGGTGATGTATTCTAACTTTCAAGGACTACCGAGATATCAAACAATTTGCTCTATATTTTGCATTTAGCCTTTGCTACATCGTATTTCACTTCATTTACTTCTTTGAATGATCACTAGGACAGTTTGCATCATTGTTTAGAATAAGTTTATAGTTGCATGATTACATGTAGAATACTTTCGTCATGCTCGTCAAATTTCCGTTTTAATTTCCATGCATATTTGTTTCACTAACTTTTAATGATCTCAAGCACGGCCTATTAGTAGAATCTCCTGTGATATGAGGTTATCTATAGCCTTAACTGTAATTGTTGTCATTGTTGCAGGCCAGTGTCTGGATTGTAATATTTAGTTACGTCGGGAATTATTTTTGGACCCATTATTTCTTCACGGTTTTAGGAGCTTCTTATACCTTCCCATCTTGGAAAATGAACAATGTAAGCTGCATATAGTAATAATTTATTTCGATTTGCAGTTTACCGATTTTAGTGGTGCAAGTCTACTCGATTAATCCGTTTCTCTTTGCAGGTACCACACACGACTTTCCTTCTCACTCACGTTGTCTTCCTGTTTTACCATGTTACATCAAACATGACACTTCGCAGATTAAGGCACTCTATTGCTAGCTTGCCCGAGAATATTCAGTTGGCTACTGAGGTGGCATGGATTTTGGCCCTTTCTTATTTCATAGCATATCTCGAGACTTTAGCTATTTCTAACGTACGTGGTAATGTGGTTTCTTGCTTTTGGTAAATAGAATTTGAAGCTAACTATATGAGCATTCTGTCAATGTTACCAAGTCTACTGCAAGTCGTATTACTGTCATCATGTTTTCTTTAAGAAACCATTCCATGCAACAAGAAAACTTTGGATTTCCATTATTTCTTGTGAATTCTGACATTCTAATGACCCTGCTATATGGATCTGCATAATGTTTGAAGTGAAACTTTGCTTATGATGATACTTTAATTTGAATGTGTGCAGTTCCCGTACTATGATTTTGTGGATCGTGCGTCTATGTATAAAGTGGGATCTTTGTTTTATGCTATATACTTCATCGTGAGCTTCCCGATGTTTCTCAGGTAAGAAACTAAGCCAGCTTTATGTTTATTTGCTTAGAAGAAAGTGCGGAACCATATTCATTGCTTATAAAACGCTTTTATTTTAGCCTAAGTTGCCCTAACTCTTTATATTTCTTAAAATACCCTTGTCTAACACGTGGATATAGAGATATGGCCTACAAAAATGTTCCAAATACATGGAAAAACTTGGAAAATTTGACTATACCCGTATTTGGCTTTCACACTCAAGTCCAAGTAACATAAGTTTTAACAGTTCCTTTGAGAAATACGGATTGGAATGAAGTACGTCTGCATAGCGGTAAAGGCTTGTTTGCAACCAATATTAGACAGGTAAACTACAATAGAGGTCACCCAACTTTGTTTTTTTTTTTCCTTTTTTGGTCACCCAAATATGAAAAGTTACAAAATAGTCGCCCAACTATTCAATTTTGTCTTTTTTGGTCACCAGTTGGCTAATGTAAAAATGGAAACTCCCACAAATCCAAGATAGTTGGGTGACAAAAACAGACAAAATTGAATAGTTGAGTGACCATTTTGTAACTTTTCATTGTTTGGGTGACCACAAAAGAAATTTACTAATAATTAGGGGACTATTTTGTACCTTTTCATAGTTGGATGACCAAAAAAAAAAAAACCATAGTTGGGTGACTAGTTTATCCTAGAAGTAATAATGTACCTTTAGGCCGTGCTATAATTTTTCTGCTTATTTATGTGTCTGCTAGAAAGTTGGTTGTCTTTTATATACAAATGGTGTAGTATTTGTTTCATTTGGGTAATATATTCTAACCTCATTTCACAGGATTGACGAGAAACCCGGTGATCTATGGGACTTACCTCGGGTGGCGGTTGATTCTCTAGGCGCTGCAATGTTAGTCACGATAATACTTGATTTGTGGCGCATCTTCCTTGGACCTATCGTTCCACTAGCCGATGCAAAACAGTGCACTCATCCGGGTCTGCCATGGTTTGCAGGAAGTGCGAATGTAGCTTCACAAAACCAATGTGCGTAATAAGATAACTCGGAATAACTCCTCATCCGAGTAGGGGACAGTGCTCTGGTCCTGGATTTCGTGATTAATGTTGTAATTGTAGCTCAACCTTGTAACCCAAGTTATCATTGTGGTTTTCCCCGGTGCTCAACAAAAAGTTTCCGGTGACTGGTTGATGCATATTTGGTCATCGCTCGGTTTGGGTTTAGTTTATGAAGCTATCGTGATTTTGTGTTGCTGTTCCGAATAGAACTCTTGAAAACAATGTTAGTTCGTTGTAATGGAAGTTCTGCAAACTTATAAAAGAATTGTTCATCCAAAATCCGACATGGGTTATTGAGATTAATTTTTTTTGAAATTAAAGAAAATAAGGGACAAATCTCAAAATTATGTATGAACTTTGATTCGAAATGTAATTTAGTACATGAATTTTAATTTGGTACAATTATACATATAAAATTTTAATTGTGATTCAAATGTATACATAAAATTTTAATATTGATTTAATCATACACACTCGAATAAATAAATATATTAATTTATTTTTATAATTTGATAATTATAATTATTTGTTTATGCAATATTTAAATATAGAATGATGTTATATTAATAATTGTGCTAATAATATGTGAGAATTGGACTAAATCAAAATTTCATATATAAAATTATACAAAATTAAAATTTATGTATAGAGTTATACATTAAACCAAAGTTCAAGTATGATTTTGAGATTTATCTAAAATAATAATTAATTATTAGAGTATTTTATTGAAATATTGTTTCTTTTAATTTTTTTAAAGAATATTTACCATTCAACATTATTTATCGACGTGTGTTTTCCTTTTCTCTTTTAGCTTTATTTCTCCCACTTGATTCAACCAAAGTTGAGATTGAGTGATATGCCAAAGTTTACATGCTCCACATGATTGAATGAACAACAACGGTTTCCCCAAAATATATAGCTTAAGGTCAGTGTTTCTAGTATTCCTCTACAATGTGCTTTGCAAAACGACTCGTTTTGAGATATGAAATAAATTATTATTATTATTATTATATAGTCTGCAAACTCGGGATGGTTGTAATTGTCGTGGTTAGCACACATCCCTTCTAAATCATTCACTTTCCATTTTTACAATAAGGTAAAAATTTAATGATAAATTATATCATGAAATACATTACTTTACAAATATTTTATAATAATATTTACATTTAATACTTGAATAGATTTAATAATGTTTTGGACATACCAATTATGAGAACAACCTTACTTCGACTTGATCGCAAATTAATTAACATACATTTGCGGAGCAAGTTGCTAATATATTTATATTTAATTAATATAATTATTATCATTAAAATAAATATATATGTATTTATATCGATTGAGTCTTAACTGATATGAGTATTGTTGTCGATGCAAGGGATGTGGGTTCGAATGTGCCGAAAAATATTATCCTCTTATTTATGAGTTGAAAAGAGACGATGTATAATTCAGTCAACTCAATAAACTTCGAAGTACTTCATAAGATTAGTAACAACTACTATTGGCCAATTTTTCATCAAGAGTGGATTAAACATTGAGATAAGACAACTTCCTAAGTTTAGAAACAAAAGAAGGTCGAGGCAAAAAAAAAAAAAAAATCATTATTTCATTAAATATTTAAAATTTTAACACAAAACATTCATGAAAAAAAACTCAACAATATAAAAATTAAAAAAAAAACTCAATTACTAAAGGTCTTTGCAATTAAAATTAAGAAAATTGTGAAGCTGAGAAAATAGTTTCGAATTCAGACTTTTAAGTATTAAAATTCAAAACTAAAATTTTTCAGTTTTCTTATTTCATGTCTAAGTAATTACTAAAAGGAGAAGGGCTAATTGTATTAGGCATTCTTTACACAAATTAGTTTGGAATTGTATTTTAGATTGAAAATTCAATTTGAAATGTACTGAAGTTCAAGGACTAATATAAAGTTTTCTTTATAGTTTGGGACATCTTGTGAAATTAATCTAAGAAAGAATAAAAAATTCTTCCAACCCGTGTGGACAAACACACGTGGTAGAAATTTGTCTCGGAAAAAAAACACTAAACCCAAGATTTATTTCTAAGTTTACATATTTGATATTCAATTTTAAAAAGTTATAAAATGGATATTAAATTATTCGAAAGTTTTATCTAAGTTATTGGGCGGTTAAAAATCGTCGTTGTAGTCTGTATGTCCTTCTTTGTTTGTACCATTTGCATCAATCTGAAGCTTTTCTTCCATTTCTCTTTTATAGTTCAATTTTTTTTTTGGTCATTGTTAAACCCTTACTTTTTGAATGTACTCCTTGAACCCTTAGCTTAAGGATATACTTCTCGTGGCCAACCTTTCAGTACAACTCTTTAGGAAAACCCTTCAAGAGAACTCTAGACTCTAAGTTGCACAATGGCTCATCTAACTGTCATTTATGACACCAATTGTCATGTTCGATTCGAAATGATTGATAACATGTCCAATCGCCTCCCTAATCACTTTACTTAAGTCTATCATGGTAAACCGATTGACTTATTCACCCATAGTCACCTAAAGCATGATGACATATGATATATCGGGATACTAACTCAAAATATATATAAACCATTATTCCTACGTAGTCAAGGATTCCCCTCTCTCTCTCTCTCTCTCTACTAACCATTAGATCAATTTGGATTAACTTTCGTATAACCTAATGACCATTTTATAACTTTTTAAAGTTCAGTAATCAAAACATAAACTTAGTAATAACTTAGTGACGTCATTTAGAAAAAAGGGTAAACTACACCCATGGTGACTCTAAAATAAGGTTTATTCTATTTTGGTCCGTTTAATTTTTTTCTCAATTTAGTCATTCTAATAAAAATAATTGTTCGAATTAGTCATTGTTGTTAAAAATTTCATTAATCCACTAATGGATTGCTAACGTGACATATTAGCCCATTGAATGATTGACAAGTGACAATTATTTTTATTTTTGACTAAAGTTAGAGACTTATTTATAATCTATTGTCACTTCTTTTTCTTTTGTTTTTTTTTTTCCAAAAGAAACTAGTGTTTGGATAGTATCGGTCCTGATATTAACTATTAAGTGATCTCTTTCAAGTATGAGCAATCAAATTAGAATTAGCAAGTAATTAACAGCATCCAATGAATGTGCTTAAATATTACAAGCCTGAATTGATTGATCCCAAGCAACTTACAAGGAATTTACTCTAACAACATCATTACTTCAAATCCAAGAAACATAAAGAATCAGGTTTGGCTGCAAAGCAATTAATTGCATTTATAACAAGGGTAAAGATTTATAAGTTGATAGCAATACCTGTAGATAAATGTCTATGGCTTGAGAAAGCCCATCATGGGATTCTCTTGCAGAATCTGGCAGCAGGAGGACTAATGCTGCATACTTGGAAGGGGTCAGGTAGGAATCAGCTAAGACTTCCACAAGGTACGAGTCAAGTAAGCTAGCAACTTTTCGAAATCCAACCGGGATGAGCAACAACTCAGTTCATTCTGAAATGCGTTTACCAGCCTCAGAACCAGGTTCACATCATACATGTAATGTTTCTTTCGTGGTGGAGGGCTTGATCCAGTTGTGAACCAAAAAGATTTTCCAAAATGGATTTGCAATGCGTGCTAATCTTTTCCAAACTCGAAGCCACTCGAAGCATATCGAATAGGTGCTTGCAAGAAAGGGAGTTCCTATCAAGCAATGATCATGACCTCCATGATTCTGCACTTCTCAGTTGGGGTGGCAGTAACAAATCTTGATCTTTGATAACAGAAGAGGAACTTAGTTATTGTAACATGATCAAAATGTTGACATATCATCAATTTGATTACCTTATCAATCAAATCAATATTCAAAAACAGAAGAAAAATATTTTTTTTTCCTTAGCTTCCTTTTGAAATAAAAAATTCATATGGAAAAAAAAACAAAAGAAAAAGAAGCAGGTGCAGACGACGGAGAGAAGGAAAGGAAAAAAGTGTACTAATTATAAAGAAGGGCCTAACTTTAGTCAAAAGTAAAAAATTACCACGTGACAATCACTTAATTGGCTAATCTGACCAAAATAGAATAAATCTTATTTTAGAGTCACCATGGGTGTAGTTTAACCAATAAAAAAGATAAGCAGAGAGATATTTGATAGTATCTTTCTTATCCCTTACAAAAATCTACTGAGTCTCACTCACTCAAACTCAGTTCACTCAATATCCAGTTTCTCAATCATCTCTCCTCTTAAACCCTTTCTCTCCCTTAAACCCTTTCTTCATAAAAATGCAAAAATCTTTAGGGTTTTAGTTCTCCATTGTTTTCGACCAGATTCGATTTGGGTTTTAGGGAGGTTTATCACTTACTTTCACGCCACTCAACCCCCACCCCCCCCCCCCCAAACGAAAATGGCTGCTTCCACTGCTCTCTCTCTTTGTCCGTACATACTCTCTCGCCGGCCAACCCCAAGAAAGCGTCTCTTTTCTTGCTCCGTCGGCTCCACTACTCCTATAGGTACCCTTTTCTGTTTTTGTATTTACTTGGCCTCTATGCATTACATCTATATAGTCTTTTATATTGTTTTAGAATTCTGTTTGATTGCCGAGAAAGTGAAGTATAAACGAGATTATGAAGCTTTTCTGTTTTTTGTTTGTTTTAAGCTGTAGGGGGGGTGTTTAGACTGGTTTTTGCTGATGTTTTAAGTTATGAAATAAGGAGAAATGGAGGGATTTGAAGTTGATTGGATAATTCTTTGTATAGGTATAGAAACGAAGGATAGAGAAATAACTACGGGCTCTTCCATTGGATAAGTAGTTTATTGAGATTGTTACCTTGTCCCATGCTTTAATGCTATCACTAAGTGATATAATGATGGTTGTTTAACTGGTTTTGTTGTGTTAGGTACTCGAAGAACTAACTTACCGCGTAGAAGTTCAGGAAGATTGGATGGGGCTAGAAAAAGTATGGAAGACTCTGTCCAACGCAAGATGGAGCAGTTCTATGAAGGAACTGCGGGCCCACCTCTTCGGGTTCTTCCAATTGGTGGTTTGGGTGAAATTGGAATGAATTGCATGCTTGTTGGGAATTATGATCGCTATATTCTAATTGATGCTGGTGTGATGTTTCCAGAGTAAGTTTTGAAGATTTTGGCCTAATTAGTATTACATTAAATTTATCCTTATACTAGAGAAAATTAGTTCCTGTATTCTAAGTGCTTTTGATTCTTGAAAAAATTTCCAAATATCAGAGGACAGTCTAATTTTGACTAAGGGGGTTGATCTTTCAGTTGTGCAAATATATATCAAATGTGCTGGTTCAGATATGGCTACTTTTAGTTTCTGTTCTTCTCTTCGAGTATATTAACACTGCAATGTATTTTATTGTCATTTAAGCTATGATGAGCTTGGAGTCCAAAAGATTATACCTGATACAACATTTATTAAGAAATGGAGCCACAAAATTGAAGCAGTAGTGATAACACATGGCCATGAAGATCACATTGGTGCGTTGCCTTGGGTAAATACTTTTCTGTCAAGCTTGTTACGCCTTTTGTGCTTTCCTTTTCAGCACCTGTTAAATAGTTGCTAATATGGTACCTAGACTCCTTATGCCTTTTCTTGATAGTGAAGTAGGATACTTGATATGCTGAGAAACCTATATTGGTGCCTATGCTCTAGGGATGCTATGTTTAGTTGGTGGAGCTTGGTTTGTTGATGCAGGAGTTGCTTCTAGAGCTACACCATTTTCTACTTTATAGTGTTGCCAAGGAAGCTTAGTATTTGTGCACAGCGTAATAGTGATCTTGTGGCTGAGTGTATCTCTTATTGCCTTCATCTTAGTTCTTACCACGAGAATAATTATTTCTCTGTAAGAATTTGGTGTGTTCGTGTTTGATTGTTTTATAGCTGATAATGCTTTGGGTGGGTGGTGAAAGAAAGGATGAAATGACTGGACCATATCTTTTCTTATTTTAGTTTCATCGTTTCTTGCTACCATGAACTTGTCTTGGCTATTTCCTATGAAATAGTAATTGTGGGTGAATCTAGAACAAAAGAAGCTGTTGCTCAAGAAATGATACTGTTTGATCACATTCATATTCTGGAATTTCTTTGCCACTGACCAAGTGTAAATTGTTCTCAGAATTTTATTATTACAGTTGATGATACTACAGTATAGATGGTGTTCATGTTACATTTTCTTTTTCTTTAACATTATTTTATTAGTTTCCTTGTCTATGTGAGCAGGTTATCCCAGCATTGGATCCTCACACTCCAATATATGCTTCATCCTTTACCATGGAGGTACTTTCTATGGTCAGAAAAAATATGTGGAATACAAATGCACTAGGCTTATGATACTTGCCACATGCTACTCTTTGAAAACTTATTATAATAATGAAGACTGTTACAGATTATGAAAATTACTCCTTAGAAGTCTTATGCCTTTCAATAACTATGAACATTTGTCTTGGTAGCTCTTGGAAGTTGTTTTCCTTGTCATAATAAGAATCATCCTACTATTTTTTAGGTGTTTTTGACCTCTTTACTGTCCATATTATTGACTGTGAAAACTTGACAATTTTCTATTTCATCTTATCATCTCTTGCTGAAAATGGACTGGTGACACACTTGCATTCTTGTCAACAGCTGATCAAAAAACGTCTGAAGGAGAATGGGATTTTTGTCCCATCTAGGCTTAAGGTATTTAAAATGAGGAAGAGATTTACGGCCGGGCCATTTGAAATAGAGCCTCTCAGGGTGACACATTCTATTCCCGACTGTTGTGGATTAGTTCTTCGCTGTGCTGATGGTACAATTCTTCACACTGGGGACTGGAAGGTGGTTCTTTTTTTCCTCTGTACATGTTCTTTCCTTGTTACTGTAACCTTCAGTAACTCTAGCTGTTATAACTTATATGACAGATTGATGAAACACCATTGGATGGGAATATCTTCGACCGGCAGTTTCTAGAGGATCTGTCTAAGGAAGGAGTAACACTGGTAACATTCCTGAATATATTGTTTTTCTGTGAATGATTTTATGGAGCAGATTGCAAGGGTTACTATTTGGGAATGGAAGTGAGGGTGTGTGAAATGTTCACAAGGGACATAGAAGTGAACTGTAATTATTTCAATTATCTGATTCATGATAGAGGCATGTCTGCTCGAACTTTTATGATCAGCCGAGATGATTGTCTTGAAATTGTAGGATAGCACTTGATTTTTGGTACTTTATTTCAATAATGGAAGCTAACACTTGACACCTTATCTTTCTTATGTCTATTCTTTGGCTTCCTAGGCTTTTTACTCATCTCTTTTGTATAAATTAATCCATAACATAAATAAGAGATTGTCAAGATTTAATTTTATTATTACAGTTGATGATACTACAGTATAGATGGTGTTCATGTTACATTTTCTTTTCTTTAACATTATTTTATTAGTTTCCTTGTCTATGTGAGCAGGTTATCCCAGCATTGGATCCTCACACTCCAATATATGCTTCATCCTTTACCATGGAGGTACTTTCTATGGTCAGAAAAATATGTGGAATACAAATGCACTAGGCTTATGATACTTGCCACATGCTACTCTTTGAAAACTTATTATAATAATGAAGACTGTTACAGATTATGAAAATTACTCCTTAGAAGTCTTATGCCTTTCAATAACTATGAACATTTGTCTTGGTAGCTCTTGGAAGTTGTTATCCTTGTCATAATAAGAATCATCCTACTATTTTTTAGGTGTTTTTGACCTCTTTACTGTCCATATTATTGACTGTGAAAACTTGACAATTTTCTATTTCATCTTATCATCTCTTGCTGAAAATGGACTAGTGACACACTTGCATTCTTGTCAACAGCTGATCAAAAAACGTCTGAAGGAGAATGGGATTTTTGTCCCATCTAGGCTTAAGGTATTTAAAATGAGGAAGAGATTTACGGCCGGGCCATTTGAAATAGAGCCTCTCAGGGTGACACATTCTATTCCCGACTGTTGTGGATTAGTTCTTCGCTGTGCTGATGGTACAATTCTTCACACTGGGGACTGGAAGGTGGTTCTTTTTTTCCTCTGTACATGTTCTTTCCTTGTTACTGTAACCTTCAGTAACTCTAGCTGTTATAACTTATATGACAGATTGATGAAACACCATTGGATGGGAATATTTTCGACCGGCAGTTTCTAGAGGATCTGTCTAAGGAAGGAGTAACACTGGTAACATTCCTGAATATATTGTTTTTCTGTGAATGATTTTATGGAGCAGATTGCAAGGGTTACTATTTGGGAATGGAAGTGAGGGTGTGTGAAATGTTCACAAGGGACATAGAAGTGAACTGTAATTATTTCAATTATCTGATTCATGATAGAGGCATGTCTGCTCGAACTTTTATGATCAGCCGAGATGATTGTCTTGAAATTGTAGGATAGCACTTGATTTTTGGTACTTTATTTCAATAATGGAAGCTAACACTTGACACCTTATCTTTCTTATGTCTATTCTTTGGCTTCCTAGGCTTTTTTACTCATCTCTTTTGTATAAATTAATCCATAACATAAATAAGAGATTGTCAAGATTTGTCTTGTTCCTTGTATTCTGCAATTCTTATGTTCTGAATTGAGCTTGTAATTCTTTTGGAACTGTTGTGATGAATGTCTAATTCAGTTAATGCATGTCATTTACAGATGATGAGTGACTCTACTAATGTATTGTCACCTGGAAGGACAACTAGTGAGCGTGTAGTAGCGGATGCATTGTTGAGGCATATATCAAACGCTAAAGGAAGGATTATTACTACCCAGTTTGCATCAAACATACACCGACTTGGAAGTGTAAAAGCTGCTGCAGATTTAACTGGTAGAAAGCTGGTATGTATCGTTTGACTGCACTGGTATCTTGTGAACCTAGTTGTCTGAATGACATGGATGTCAACTTGGACAACAGATTATAAATTTTGACAGCTTAGACATGTTGGTCCTTCAACTAGGTATTTGTTGGCATGTCATTAAGGACTTATCTAGATGCAGCTTGGAAGGATGGAAAAGCACCAATTGATCCATCAACTCTGGTATTCACTCGTTTGAAACTTCTCTTGTTTCTTTTCTCTGTGGTTGTCTCTTTGTGGTAGAGCTAATGGTTTACTCTTCTTTGAAGTTTTAAGTTTGTTGTTATCACAGCAAGCTACTCAGTGAGAAATTGTGCTTTTGTTCTTGTTTAGCCTTTTTTTGACCATTTCTTGGTAGAGTGTAACCTTTTTTGCTAGTTCATGCACTTTGGGACCATACCTTGAAACAGAAACTATGCCATAATACATCTTTTTTGTCTATTCAGCCATGTTTGTGCTATTTCTTCTTTTACCCTGATTGAATTGGATTTCTGCCTACATTATGTTTTCATTTGTCATCCTCCCTATAAGCTATCTTGAAAAACTATTGTTTATCTTGAATCATTTCTTCTCTGTTCTTTCCATATGATTTAGGTGAAAGCTGAAGATATTAATGCCTATGCTCCAAAGGATTTGATAATTGTCACAACTGGATCCCAAGTGAGTTAATTTCTATAACACCAAAGACAATTCTTTCAGCTGACCATTAAGCTGACTTGTGACTGCACTTTACTATGTCAGGCAGAGCCACGGGCAGCCTTGAATCTTGCATCCTATGGAAGTAGTCATTCTTTCAAACTGAACAAGGAAGATGTGATTCTCTATTCAGCTAAGGTAATGATAGTGTATGATATGTATTTTGTGTCTAACCGTGAAAGTTTGCTAATTGAAAATAAAAAGCAGTAAACAATCTTTATTATTCTCTATTGGTGTACCATGACCTGCCCATCTTGTATTAGGGGATAGGTTTGCTATTTGATTATCATTTATGGTAGAGAGTGTTTTATCTTTACCCAAAAGTTATTGAACTGTTAAGATGTTGATTTTGTACTTAAATATCAGGTAATCCCTGGTAATGAATCTCGGGTAATGAAGATGCTAAACCGTGTATCAGAGATTGGATCAACTATAGTGATGGGTAGGAATGAGGGGCTACACACTTCTGGTCATGGCTATCGTGGAGAGTTGGTAAGAACTTCAGCATTGTTTATTTCATTCTAAAAATTTCTTGGTTGCTATCTTGTTTCTTGTGAATAAGAACACAAAAGGATAAGGAAACAATGCAACTGTTAAAATTCAGGATAGCATATTATGCATTGTTGAGACCTTCATGGTGCTTACATTTATGGGGCCTCTTGTGGAATGTAACATGAACTTATATTTGTTGGGGAGGGGGGGGGAGCTTGTTTGTAAATATGAAATTATTTTCTAACTTCAGTAAGAGCAATAAAGGGGGTCCATTAAGAACTTGTTTCTGATTTAAAAAATGAAAAACCAAGACATGATTGGATGACCTATGGATGTGATTTGAGTTGACATAATCATATAAGCAGATTTTGATTGTGATATTCTTTTTCTCCATTTGTTCTGATTTGTATGTAATTACTCTATTTCAATGGGGATTTTATTTTAAGGAGGAAGTACTTAAAATTGTGAAGCCGCAGCATTTTTTACCCATACATGGAGAGCTCGTGTTCTTGAAAGAGCATGAGCTACTTGGGAAATCAACCGGCGTTCGACACACCACTGTAAGTCACTATTTATTTTTATACTATTATCTAGTTAAGGATTATTATAATTCAAATGTTTTCTGGTGAAAATTGTAATAAACTCTTATTGTTTTATCAGGTTATAAAGAATGGAGAGATGCTTGGGGTTTCTCATTTGAGGAATAGAAAAGTTCTGTCTAATGGCTTTAGTTCCCTTGGGAAGGAGAATTTACAGGTTGGCTTTAGTTCTGTCTAATGGCTTTAGTTCCCTTGGAAAGGATATTCATGAATTTAATCTTAAATTGCAGTTAATGTACAGTGATGGTGATAAGGCATTCGGCACATCAACTGAACTCTGTATTGATGAGAGACTAAGAATTGCATCTGATGGCATTATTGTGGTCAGGTAGGTAAATTTTTCATGCTGAAACCAGGTTGATATGTTTTGTATTTGTCTCATGTGTGTTAATATTATCCCTTTTGCAGCATGGAAATTTTACGCCCCGAAAAGATTGATGGCATAATTGAGAATAGCTTAAAAGGGAAGATAAGAATCACTACACGCTGCTTATGGCTAGACAAGGGTAAGCTTTTAGATGCACTCCATAAAGCTGCTCATGCTGCACTGTCGAGTTGTCCTGTGAATTGCCCCCTAGCTCACATGGAAAGAACTGTTTCTGAGGTATTGAGGAAGATGGTAAGGAAGTACAGCGGTAAGAGGCCTGAAGTCATTGCGATTGCATTGGAGAACCCTGCAGGAGTTCTTTCTGATGAGCTAAATGAAAAGCTATCTGGCAACTCCAATGTTGGTTTTGGGATACCGGCAGTTGGAAAAGTAATGGATGGACATCCAAAAAGGGGAGAACCAAACAAGATAAAAGCCGAAAATGACGGTAATCTGCATATAGAGAATACTTCAGAACAAAATTTGATAGGTTGGTCCATGTGCTTTTGTTTGATTCCCCTTCAATTCTCTCTGTTTCATGCAAGTGTCTATTGCATGATGTCTGTGCATAGGTACCATATATGTGTGTATATATCTAGTAACCCATTGATGTTTATTTTGCTATTACAGCACCAATGTAATTGATGTGGTAAGTTCTCTTCTTAACGATTTCTTCATGCAGTTGGCAATGATGTTGAAACGTTCTTACCCGAGGAAGTGACCACTAGTTCAAGTCCTGACCATGCAGAAAGGCATACACACAGCACCGAGGATTCTGATGAATTCTGGAAACCATTCATCAAATCATCTTCACCTATTGACAATTTGGAATTGGAAAATGATAACAATGGGTTTATCCCAATAGAGGAACATAAGTCGGAACTTAAGAGTGATGATGCCGGAAGCAGTGGAGATGTCTCAGAACTGCCCAGCTCTCAACTGAAGTTGTCAAAGCCTGCCAAACGGAACAAATGGACATCTGAAGAGGTCAAGAAGCTAATTAAAAGGCGGGGAATTACATAGCCGCTTTCATGTTGTGAAAGGGAGAATGGCCCTTTGGGAAGAAATATCTGCTAGCCTGTTGGCTGATGGAATTAATCGAAGCCCTGTGCAGTGTAAATCCAGATGGGCATCTCTGGTTCAGAAATATGAGGTATGTTCTTCTCTTCAGTGTTTTTCACCAAACTACAGGTTATATATATCACTAGATTTATTCCGGGATAGAATGCTTAAGGATCAGAAATATTTCATCTGGCTTTAGGTTCATAACATTCACTATGACCCCTCTAGCTTCACCGCCACACTTAAGAACTTAAAACTATTTAAGCCAAGAATGGCAGAATGAGTAAATGATTACATCAAAATGAAATTTGAGATCCGGGTGCTTGGTAGCAATGCTTTAAGTGGATTAAACAATAAGAATTACATTTTGTTACCTACTTAGCTTATACCATTCATTACTAGTACTAGTTTTAGGGTCTTGCCCTTGACCAAGAATGTTTGTTATGGGGGTGATAACTGTTCGGTCTGGTTTAAATTGGTTTTCGTTTTTCTTATATTTTTTTGCTCGGCCCTAGTTCTAGATTAGGGCAATAACTTTCAATTTGTTTCCCTCTTTACCAAGATTTTCAGAACTGGACCGGTGGTTGAACTGGTCATACCACTGGTTCCTGGTTTGACCAGTTTGCCCAGTTCGGTTGAATAGATTATTAAAAAGATCATAAAAATATTAAAAAATAGATAAAATCGGTTCAATCATTTTTAGCCTGGTTCAACTGGTTCCCAGTCATACCAGCCTGTCTGGTCTGGTTCTGAAAGCAGTGCCCTTTATTAATGTTTGCTTATTGACAACTATTGGCATATATTTAACAGGAAATCAGGATTGAGAAGAAAAGCCATAAAGATTGGCCCTATTTTGAGGAAATGAATAAAATTTTATCTGATGATTTTGAGGCAGCAGCTACATAATTATTAAATCATTGGATTTGGAGGAGGTAAACATGGAATTTTACAAATACAGCATAGGCAAATGACAAGGTTCATATTTCATGGTGGGGTTAGTTATTGTTCTGCCATTTATTTTTTATCATTTGCATTGCAATTCAATGGTGAAAGTGGGAATGATGGAAAATTAAGATACGGGGTTTTGATTTTGCAGCCATAGCATGTTCATGTGTTCATGATGGATATGGCAAAATGGGATACATCAAATATATCACAGGGGCCACTAATGGCGAAATGATTTTTGTAGCATTAGAAACTTATGTAAATTACAAGTTATATGGGCCACTTGGGCTTAAATTTTTGGAACTTACAGCAATGGGGTTGTTTTCTTTTATATATTTCTTATGCCCCCATCATACATTTGAAGAAATTAATTTTTGTACCTTATGGTGATTCTAATTGAATTTGAGTAAAATTACATATCTTTTCCCTTTTTCTTTCGGCTGTCTATGTGTTTTGTGTGCATGTTCCAACTTGGAACTAATGTATGTATAATCAGACATAATTAAATAAATTATTTTAAAAATAAAAAATCAATTTCATTTTCAAATTGGTGTATTGGTTGGTTTACTTCTGCCTAATGGCTCTGATTGGAATGAGCAAAAAAAGGAGGCTACTCGTTTTTTTTAAAAAAAATAATTCATTCCTTTTCTTATTGGACTTCCTTTCCTTCCATCTTCCTTGGAAGGATTTTATATTAAATCTTTAGTTTTAGAGAATAAAAATAACAAATATTGATGTGAAAGGTGATAACGAATATAAAATGTAAATATATTACAATTTAACTTATTGGGTCAAAATTTATTAAATTAGATTATGATATAAAAATTATATAAATACGTAAAATTCATTAACTTGAGTGTAATAGTAAATAGGTGAAGCGATAATCTTTTGGGTCAATTAAAATGTAATTTTATCATTATATTAGCTAATAATTTTACATTTTTAAAAGATTAAATCATAATTTTATCAATATTTAGTTAAAATATAAATTTACCATATATTTTATAACTTTTAAAGGGACTATATCTTTTCATTTTTAAGAGGTTAAGACTCAAACTCTTGTAATCATCTCAAGTTATATTTTTAAAGAGACAACACATATTTGAAACTTAAAAATAATATTATTAAGAAAGGCAACCATGGATATCAAAATAATAATAATCTTCATAAATCATAAAATATATTAAAGAAACATCCAAAATAAAAAAAAAATATATATAATGAGAAAATACTAACTATAATTAAAAGGGTTTTTTTTTCATTTATTAGTTTATTTGGGATGGTCTCTCCTATAAAATTGGGATCCATTCATTATTGTCATATATATATATAAAAATTAAATAAAGCCGCCGCCATTAAAATTAAAGTATAAAGGTTTGGAAAGTAAAACAAACAAATACTAGACTCACTTTTGCCAATTAAATTATTAATTATATAGTTCACATCATGAAACTTCCTTCAACCAACCAAAATACATGCTATTCTCTTATCTAAAAGGATTTTATTTTTATTTTATTTCCACATATCTAGAAGTTCAATTAAAAATTAGGTCTTATTGACATTTTAATTTCATATATAAAACAATCGTGATACTTATAAAAAGTTTTAAAAAATTGTGAGAGGACGTTGAAATTTAAATATATAAGCATATTTTGCTACTTATTGAAGAGCAGGTAAGTCGAAATTAAATTATCTGAAATTAAATTATAATTTTTACGGTAATAAAATATAATTTTTTCGCTTTAATAATCTATATCTTTATAATTTTAAAAGATTTAATTAAAATTTTATCATTTTTAGGGGAGACAAAGTTTAATTTTACCTTTATTAATTTAAAATGTTAAAATTTTATAGGACCTAAATGAAAAACTTTTTATTTTAAGGGACCAGTCCTTACCAGCCCCTAGCCACGTGGAAAGATAAGTAATGTTGAAATTTTTTTATAAAGAATGCAATTGTGTTACTTCACAAATTGGTTATAAAATTTGGTTGTTATTGAATTGGATTAGCACAAATCCTCTAGGGGATGTAGCTAAATCCCCGAAGCTCTTTACATCCTTAATTTCTTAATTTGCCTATATATTTTACTTGTTTTAATCGTTGCTTCATCTCTTCTCTTTATAATTGGAGAATTATTTTATGGCACAATCAAGGGGCAAAGCTAAAAATTCTGGGTGGCAAGGTGAAATCATATATTTTTATAAAAATTAAAATACAATTTTATCATTGTATTAATTTTAAATTTTATAAATTTTGGAGGGACTAAAGTTAAAATTTCCTATTTTGTAGCACTCTTAGCTCACATTTGTCTTTAGAATCTTGAGAGCATTTGAACCCAATTTGCCTTCCTTGGAAAGCTTCTAAGATCTTGATTTATAACTTAAAAAACATGTGAAACCAAATTCAAATAATTAGAGGTAGTGGCGGAGATAGAAAAATTCTTTTGGGATCGGAATTAAATTGTATTTTTTTACGATAGTAAAAATATAATTTTATCATTTTAATAGACTAGATTTTTATACTTATTAAAGGATTAAATCAATTTTTCTTTATTTTTGAGGGTCAAAATATAATTTTACTATTAGTAATTTAAAATTTTATAAATTATAAAGGCTTAAATAAAAAAAATTATTTTATAGGGGTCGGGGCCCTTGCCTACCCCTTGGCATTACCACTGATTAGAGGCCAACTAATTTTGAATGTTTTTGTAACTGAACCAGTTAGGTTATTGATTTTCACTTCGATGAGTTTGATTGAATAAATTATTAAAAAACTTATAAAATAAAAAATAGAAAAACCTATATCAAACTTTGGTTCATTCAAATTTTAGTCTGGTACACAATAGATTTAACATCTTTTTCTAGACTAGTGCCCTGATCAATTCTCGATCTAATTAATCTGACTGATCGATATAATCCTATTCTAACAAGCTTGTTAATTTCTAATTTCGATTATTATTTTTTTCTTCCAAAAAAATTAGAGAATAAGAAAAATTCAAACTATAAGAACATCTTCGTTGACGTAAAAAACATGAACAAGCATTTTTCTTTTCCTTTTTATTCCCTGGAAGCTTTCTATTTATATTTTTAAATAATATTTTGGCCGGGAAGTTCGTTTTGACCGTTAATTATAGTTATTAAATAACTCATTCGAAACATGTATATTATTTGGTCAATTTCGAAAACAATAAAATTTCTTTCAATGTTTAATTTATCATAAGATTTCTATTTCGTCCTTCCAGATGTTCTTTCTTTTGAATACTTATTTTTGATGTCTTGGGAAGGGTTAAAATATCTTCAAAATTTTCATAAATTCAGAATTTAGCCTCTTTATTTTTAATTTTAATAATTTAATTCTTTTATTCTTTGGATTTAAATATATTAGTACAATGTTGACATTATTAAAATTCTTCTATTAAATTTATGTCTATTACAACATCATTTTATTGATTACATAGTAATCAAGTGAGTTTTTTCTTTTTAATTTCAAAATGTCACAGCAACAAATTTAGCAAGGTAATTTTAATAGTATTAACATTGGACCTAAATTTTAAATTTAAAAATAAAGGGACTAAATTCTAAATGTTCGAAGAGCGCATGGATTGTAGTATATTTTAGGTTAAAATATGTTATTACTCTATGTACTTCTATAGAATTTGATATTTAGTCCTTGTACCTTAAAAGTTAAAAATCCAGTCTTACTTTTTCAATTTAAAAATCTCAGCCCAATAATCATTGTCGTTGATAGTTTCTGTAAAAATTTGTCAGTTTAACGTGTTTATTTTCCATTAATCATATATCACATAATATCAAAACCCCTTAACCAACATGCCATGTTGATAAATTTTGACCAGAAATACTAAAAATGTTAATGATTGGGCAAAGATTTTTAGACCAGAAAAGTAAGACTTTTTTAAGTATAAGGATTAAATCTCAAATTTTATTAAAACACAGGGACTAAAAAGCATATTTTAACCTTTTTTGAAAATTCCTGGCAATTTCTTCAATGTTTTCAGTATATATATAAACTTGTTTTCGACTACCCACATCTGCAAATCTAACATAATCAATCCCCCGAAAACTTTCCCATATATCTCCTTTTCTTTTTCTTGTTCAAAAACTCCCTCCTTCCTAGCAGGAAAAGAAAACAAGAGAATTACACATTGAATAATCTCTAAAATTTTCCTTCCTTCCAAAAACAATTAAAACCCATTTTTTTTCCCTTTCTTTCCATTGTAAAACCATGAAGATTAAAATCAAAGAATACGAACGAGTTCTTCGTTATTTCGACAAAGATGGAGATGGTAAAATCTCAGCATCAGAATTAATCCATAGATTAAACCAAATGGGTGAAAATCTATTGTTTAACGAAGCAAAAGTTGCAGTGGAAGCATTGGATTCTAATGGCGATGGATTATTGGATTTAGAGGATTTAATAGCTTTAATGGAAGAAGGAAATGAAGAAGAAAAATTAAAGGATTTGAAGGAAGCTTTTGGGATGTATGATGTTGATGGAAATGGGTTTATTACAGCTCAGGGACTTAAAAGAATGCTTAGTAAACTTGGGGAATTGAAGTCCATTGACGAATGTAAAGTTATGATTAAAAAATTTGATCTTAATGGTGATGGTGTTCTTAGTTTTGAGGAATTTAGAGTTATGATGCAGTGATTAATTTTTGTTGAGAAGAAGTTTTTGATGTGTCGTCTATTCAACAGTCCAACGGATTTTCATCAACGGAAGTATTGTACTTGAAGTGCCTATGTTTTGTTTCTCGATTCTGAGTACAGCCCGAATAGGATCACTGAGTTTTTGAAAGCGTTTCCATTAGAACTTTATTTGGAGTAGGGGGACAATACCCAAGGCCAAAACCAATAATAGATACCCCGAGCACGATATCTCTTTCGACAGTTTAATCATCACTTAACAGATAGCACTTCAAAAATTTCTTCCTCTTTTGTTTGAATTTAATTGATGGATTGATTTATTGTTTGGGATTTAGCATTCTTTTTGTAATTATTTATGGTTGTTTTATCAGTTAAATATGTTGAATTTAATTAAATTATTCATTCTTTTATTTGTATTATATTTGAGTCTTTTAAGTAAAACTGAAATATCATTGCTTCTCAATTTTAATGCTGGTTTAATTTTTTTTTCATGAATCAACTATATACAACTATAATTACAGTTATATTTGAGTAAATTTCAATTTCCTCATTCAACCATAAAAATATCGTATGATTATAAACACTATTAATTTATTAAGTTTTGTCCTCAACTTTTTATTAAAGATGTAATGATAGGTTGATGTAACATCAATTTTGTCAAATTTATTATCGATTTACTTATTTTATAGTGGAATGACCAAAATGCAATCTAGAAGATAGTTAAGAGACTTTTATAGTTTACCAATGAATTATTATAACATTATGTAAAATATTATTAGCATTATAATAATTTATGTAATTTTATTATAAAAACTATATATTCAACAGGTAAAATCAAGTCAGTCAATTTTATATCGATAACATCCATTCTCATTGGAATATTTTATCCCGAAGTAAACTGAAACAATATATTCTAATTTCCATTTTAATGTAAATTTTGGTTGTACTCATACAAAATTTTAATATTTTCATTTTAATTATTTTCTTATTTATAAGGCTTAAATATAATATTTGGTACCTGAATTTTGACACTTTTTTTTTAATTTGGTACCTAAACTTCACACTTTTTCTTAAATTGGTACTTAATCTTTTTGGAAGTTCAATTTGGTACCTGAATTTGACTCATTTCCTAATTTGTTACCTAATTTTTTTTGTTCGATTTGATACTTGTCAAATATTTTTACAAATTACTCCAATATACTAAAAATGTTTTTTTATGAGGTAGCAAAATAATTAATGTAAGACCGACATGTGACAAATGATATGATATTTTTATATTTTATATGTTCAATTACTTTTAGTTTTATTTGTTTGTTTTATTAATTGAAAATAATGAATTTCTTTAAATTGGGGTTTCAAAAATATTTTTCTTATTTAATATTAGTTTGTTAAGCGAACTCAATATCTATTTTTTAACATGAATTTCCTCGACAATATTTTTGTAGCATAATAAAAAATTTTAACACGGTTAGTATTCTACATAATTTATATAATATTTAATAAATTTAGGTACCAAATTTAAAAATGTTAAGCTCAAGTACCAAATATTATATTAAGACTTTTTATAATTACATTTAAAATAAAAATAATATTTAATTAACTATTAATATCTAAAATTAATAATTTCATATCAATATATATAATTCAGATATATATGTACATAATATATATAATATTTAAAAAATATTGATGAACGGGAAATAATATACCAATGCTGACTCCCTCGGGTAAAACCATACCATTACCTTACCAAAAATGGCCTTACCCTAGAGCTCCTTATTGTCCCTCCATTGCACAATGTCAGGTACCGTTTATAACTGCAGTTTACATGAATATAGACTCAGAAACAGTTGTGTATCGATTCTAATTGTATTGATCAGTGCATATTGTTTTAATAGTAAAGCGAAATAAGTAATACTTTTCTTTGTACCAATGAAAAATTCCAATCACACAGTCAAAATATTATGCATCAATTGGTGCATTCTATTCTAATGCTAAAGCAAAACAAGCAACATCCTTTTCCGCATCAATAAAAATTCCAACCACATAAGTTGAGATATGGTGTATCAGTTAATGCTCGACTGATATTAAAAAATATAGAATTCTTAACTATTTATTTTTAAGCTAAAAATTTTATTAGAATGTATTGACCAATAAAAATAATTACATTAAAAGAATCTCAAATTTTAAAAAAGTTTCTCTAAGATACTCTCAAATTTAAATATGTTAAAAACTCACACGATTATCAAAGAAAAAACTTTAAAAACTCACACGATTGTCAAAGAAAAAACTCTCACTCATCCTTCAACTTCTTTTATTCAATAAATCCCACCCTTCAACTCTTTCTTTTTATTAATGAACATCACAAAATTTTTATTTGTGATGTTGATTAATGAATATTTTATAATTTAAAATATTTTATATTTAAAATTTATTAAATATTGATATTTATAAATATTAAATATTTTTAAATCCAAAATAAATACACCAAAATGATACTCGTACCAATTATAGTAGAAATAATTATTGGTACCAATTATAGTTTTTAAAAATTATATAGTGTTCAAAATATTTTATATTAATAATTTACTTTCTTAGTTATTATCTTCATGAATGAAAATTTGTCGCAACATATTGGGTCATAGAGCTGGTGTCTTTAAAAATTCAGAAATAAAATTATAAAAACTATTTTTAAATTTAAAATAATAAAATATATAAAAATATTTTTAAAATTTTAAAATAAAAATTAATTAAATATTAATATAACAATCCAAGTATACCAACTTAACAACGTTAACAAATGTTAAATTTTCTATCTATTTAGATATGATTTGACAAAAAATACAAGTTCAAAGACAAAAAAACTAAAAATTAAAAATTCCAAATAAAAACTAAAATACACTATACGAACACCCAAGATGAAACAATATAACAGTTATTTTTATTTACCCAAAACCACCAGCCCAATCAATATGTAAAGATTAAAACATTTTAATATATTTATATAATGTTTCACTGATAAATAATAATCTAAGCCGGATAAGCCCGAGATCAGATTATTTTTCTTAGCGGGCCGAGCAAGCTGTCCAACCCTTAGACTTATATTTAATATTTTCGCTAAGTTCGGGGACCAAAAGATATGCATAAACGAATTGCAAGATCTATTACCGAGATATTTAGTTTTATCAACCAAAAGCTTTTAACAGAATGAAACAAATATGCTTAGCATTTACTTATTGATGATGAATTTCTGACAGAACATGAAAAAGAATCACTATAAATATATTATATACTCACAGCGTCCTCTCTTTCTTTTTTTGCTTATGAGATCGTTAAATTAACTTAAATACAACAAAACTAAAAACATGCTCCTTTTTTTGTGCAGGCACTAAAGGAGATGACGCAGAGGAACCAAAACAAAAGCACCTTAACCCAAAAGCCCGAAATATCGGTTTAGGTTTCGCTGCCTTAAAATACCGACCATCCCCGGACCAGCCTGATGATATTAAGTGAGAAACATAACTTAAAAAAACCTATGCTTTCAGTATACAGACAAAATACGAGTGAGCCACACCGGACATGTACCGGCACAGTAAACTTACTTGCATACAGGCCTTTAGATGAAGAGCAGAGAGAAATTTTGGAAGATACGTACGAACCATTTGTACAAAGACACCGACAGGAGCTTCACATGAAGTAGCTGAGAGCCTTCTTTCTTCGTGAACCACCCTCACCGTAGAGCTCGTTCCATTGAAGCAGCTCAGTCATGTTCACGGACTCAGAAGATACGCTGGCACATACCTGTTAAGATTTGAAATGTAAGGTAACTTAGTATCAAACTTTTCTCCTTTTTCTGGACGAAAAATAACTAATATAACTTGATTTTTATAGATTACCCGCTCATGGGCATATTTGAAGTCGTCCACATTTAGAGAACGTATATCAGCACTCCCACTCAAAGGCGGAGGAGGTTTGCCCTCTGCTAGAGCAGCAGCTCGTTCCTGCAATCGATGTTGAACTATTAAAACACAATAGCAATATGCAAATACAATATGATCCTTTTATTCTTATTTTACTTCTCATCTCTATTTCAGACAATTATAAAGAAAACAAATATATTAGCAGTCAACCCTTGCATAATGGTCAAAACTCAAAAGTCAATAGCTTTAACATTAGGAATTAGTTTTATTCATAAACATAGATGGTAAATATCGAGCATTGGTACTTCGATTAAGGAATGCAAGAATAATACACAATCTACCTAACCTAACAGCTCAATTCAACAATAAAAGTACAATCGCAAATGACAACCACTGAATGAAGTAGTTATTGTTGCATCGACAAATTATATGGATAGAGCCAAAATAGATCAATACAAAAAATATAGTAAACATTAGTCAATGAGACATTTACCACAACACCTACCTTTTTCTCCTTTTCCAAAATCTCTTTAATTGGACGGTGTGCAGCAGTCACACAAAGATTCTGCAATATAACAGAATAATCAAGCAGTCAGCTAATAGTCCACAAGAAAATCAATCAGAAGTTGGAAAAAAACCAGACGATAGAACCTTAAGGTCGCTCCCAGAATATCCATCTGTCATACTCGCAACTGCATCAAAATCAACCTCAGGGGACAAGTCCTCCTTTGCAAGAATAACCTTTAGTATTTTCGCTCTATTTGCAGCATCTGGCAAATTTACCATCAATCTGCCAAATTACCAAACCATTAGAACAAGGCCTCAAAGTACCAGTAACTTAAACTGGATTAAGCTTGTGATATATGCATGACATGCAGCATATATGTGCAGAAGTTGGACTGCATCAAAAGGAAGTAAAGAAAAAAGGAAAAACGACAATAGTTTTTTTTGTAAAAATTCCACCAAGTATTTATTGTAAAAGAAATTTTATATTTCCAAAAAAGATTGTAAAGGCCTTTTCATTCGTCTTTCCTCTAAAAGGTAAGATCATATCTCGAGAAAATGCTCTAGCAGGAAAGTAGGCAGTAGTGTTCCCACAGTTTCTGTTAGTGAAAAGCCTTTTTTATTTTAAAATAAAGGGGAATGTGCATTATGTGTATCTTTATTTTCCTCCAAAAGGAGAACTACTGATACTTTACCTCCGTGGCAGCCTTCTAATGACAGCCTCATCAAGGTCAAAAGGCCGATTTGTGGCTGCAAGCACAAGGACCCGTTCTGTGTCTTTTGTACGTAGACCATCCCAGTTCACCATAAATTCGTTTTTCATCTTACGCATGGCTTCATGCTCCCCAGGATTTTCTCTCCGGCCCAGCATGCTATCAACCTACAAGAAACAGCAGAGAGGAAACCACACAATGAATTGGCACAGACCCAAACTGAAAATACAAATTGAGGATCATGAATAACTAACCTCATCAACAAATATGACACTCGGAGCAATTTTACTGGCCAAGGAAAAAACAGCTTTCACGTATTTCTCACCCTCACCGAACCACTGCAGCAAAATAGATACATAATTTCAAGTAAGATATGATAGAATAGCTAAATTAAATCAGGCAAAAGGAACAACAAAATTGACCTTTGATGTGATGCTTGACATGGATATATTAATGAAGTTCGCACCAGCTTCAGTAGCCACAGCTTTTGCCAGCATAGTTTTCCCAGTTCCAGGAGGTCCGAATAAGAGTATGCCCTTGCAAGGCTGCCAACATAATAGCTCAGAGTGAGAATATTAATTGCAAACAAAGAGAATAAAAGAACTCCGTAGAAGAGTACCAAAAAGATGCAACTTCGATAGCAAAATTTCAAAAGAGTCAGCTCATTGCTATATCTTAGATAACCTTAGTAAGTTGCCCCTTGCAAAAGAGTTCAGGCCTCTGTAAAGGAAGCATAACTAACTCCTTCAATGTATCCTTCACGTTTTCAAGTGCTCCGATATCGTCAAAGGTAACTCCAATATCACTGGGTGGAATAACATCAGCTAAAAGCCTTTTCTCAAATTCATTTTCGGTTACGACATCCTGAGATCACCAAAACCACCACAATGAAGATTAATGGACATTTGCTCAGAAGAGAATACACAATAATTTAGGAAACAGAGAACCAAAATGAGATTTGATAGAGCATCTCATTTTGCAGGAAGGCACTGCGAGAACCTTAAGTGACTTCTTCAAGCTTTTAGATTCATTCTGGATAGCCTGTAAGATCTCAATGCCATATTGAATGCTGCCAGAATAGCAATTGTGTTATAATTGCATCTCCAACAATTGACTGTGCAGTTAAAATGTTCTAACAGAAATGAAAAGATTATGTATCCCGAACCTTTCACATGATAAAACAAGCCTAACATCGGCATCCGCTTCAGGATGTTGCATTAAATGGTGACTTAAAGCCCACCCAACAACTTTCTCAGCACCTAGGATGGATGGCAAAATATAAATTTATAAACTTTAACTCTAGGATTATTGATATGATGATATGTAAAAAGAAAACTAACTTTCATTTGTAAGGGTTTGATCCTTGATGCATAAAGTTTCAAGCCCTTTACATTCCATCCCACTCCGACCCAAAACCTACATAAAAGAATGAAAAATATAACAATAGTAATCATTTTCAAAATGCCACCACATCTATATAACCATGGCATGTCAAGAGAGTAATCAAACATTGAAAAATCTTAAGATTAGAGTCAATTAGCATGAAGTCAAAGACCATTTTAAGCCTTGTCCTGGTAATAGAAAAGGTAATCACAATCTCTAATTTGTTAGGAGGCTCAATACTAAGGGCCAGAGGAAGAAAGGTGACGGGGAGAGCAATTATGAAGCCAAATAACCTAAAGGGGAAACACACAGGGTGAAAACATCAATAATCTCATCTTGCATTCACAAATCAATTTCTCCAAATTTTAGCCTTTGGACATCCATAGAACTTGGAAAAAGACTTTAAAAGGAAACCTTGCACACAAAAAGGACTTTTGCACAGAATTACCACCCTTTGACAAGCCCTCTTGGAAAATGCTCCCTCAACATGTCAGGAACTTCTTAAATGATTTCATGTGACAATATTTCCCAACCCAGCATCAAATTAGAAGTAATTATCAGATTTTAAATCCTAATCCTAAGACCAGGAGTAGTAAACTTATTCCAAAGTAGATTCCAAAGTGCAAGCCACACCACATCATACCCCAAGAGAATAACATAATGGGTATACAAGTACAAAAAATGCTTGCAAAGAAAAGGATCTTCTAACCATACAACAGTTTCTATAATATAATTTTTAGGTGAATAGCCAGGAAAGTTCTCCCATACAACTATGCCATCCTTAATGGCAATTAAGAGTTCCAGAATTCCACAATGACAATCTGAAGAGAACTAAAAGTTTCACCAAACCTAAAGCCTCCAATAGAAGATAAAGGCAACATAAACCAATCTTTAGCATTTAAAAGACCAAAAAAGAAGAAAACTAACAGTTCGTAGAAGATTCAAATTCCCCTTCATTTTAAGAGTTTCAGCATCACGATCCAATTGGTGCTTCCAAGATGCAAGCACAGCTTCATCCTGTAGCACATAAGCTTCAATAATAAGTTCCATTTTAGAGAACACATATATGTGAAGCAACAAACACAACTCATATTTGGGATACACCATACGGACCTGTGGCATGTGAATGGTAACTTTATTTGGAAAAAGCTTAGTCAAAATTTTTGTAGCCTTCGGAACTTCCTTCCCCCTGTCATGCAACCTACCAAAGCTATCCTGAAAATAGCAAAACATCACACCCCTTAAATTAACAATAACCTATACAATAGCCTCTAACAAGGTTGGCATATGAATGGTAACTTTATTTGGAAAATGCTTAGTAAAAATTTAAGTAGCCTTCTGAACTTCCTTCCCCCTGTCACGCAACCTACCAAAACTACCCTGAAATATCAAAACATTACACCCATTAAGTTAACAATGACCTAGAAAACAGCCTCTAACGTGGTAATCTTATTTGGAAAAAGCATAGTCAAAATTTTTGTAGCTTCCAGGAACATCCTTCCCCCCGTCATGCAACTTAATATCCAAAAAATATCAAAACATCACACCCCTTAAATTAACAATAACCTATACATAACCTCTAACATGGTAAAGTGTGAACTCAAAAATGTACAAGTGAGTGTAGGAGGAAAAGCAAAAAAGCAAAAACAGGGCACGTGAACAGCTGCTCCAGCATCTTTACAACATAACTATATCTAAAAGTAGCATAAAGATGAAACAGCTCAACTAAAAATAGAACTAAACTTAGTTATCCCAGATTCAATTCAATGAGATGCCCAATACTAAATACATGTTACCAATATGCTCCAAATTCAGTTCTCATAAGAGAAATCCAAATAACTTCAAACTTACCATTTTCAGTTTACATGCCATGCAATTAAAAACATTAATTCCATCAACGTGAAAAGGATCAGACAGCTTCTACTCAAGCATTTCAATGCAATACCAAAGAAAAAAAATACTAATGACTTACATAACATGCAACTACCAAAATGTGAAAAATACTTGAGTTATATAGGCAATGATACCTACAGTCAGTACCAATGCACACCTCACATCATTGTAAAAACCCAGAATTAGGACTTTTTTTTCTAAGAAATGCACACTTGAACACGAAATCAAATACTCTACAGTGTGACTGACAGAACATGCCAGTAGCCCAGCAAAGCCATTGGAGAATAGAACCACCCGTATGACTGGCTAAGAGTAAATACTTCGAGCATGATGTTTAAGGGATGGTAAAAGACTAAAATCTTTCAGACCAACCATCAGAGAACTAAAGGTAAATTACATGAGCATCATAATTACATAACATTTTCACGAGTTAAAAGAGTATGAGAAACTCGAAATGCGAGCATTTTCTATTACAAACTAATCAAAAGTTTCAAAAGGAAGAACCACAAAGAAGTCCTCATATGCAAACAGCTTTGCACCCCTTCATTATGGAAACCACCCAGAGTCACCATCAGTTACAAATATAGTAAATAAAATAAATATAACCATCCATAGGACCAAAACTTAGCCCCCACCAGAGAGCGAGACTTTTCAAAAGATAGAATCATTACCGGAAATGCCAAGTCAAGGAGAGCAGTTTGGCTTCCACCAAATTTTGTGAAAAGCAAACCACCAGGATGCGACTGCAAGGATAAAGTATCATAGGGTAAGGTACTCCTAAATCTAACATACAAATGAGAAGACAAACAGAATTACTCTAGAGTCTACTGGGCAAACCCTTTAAATAATGACTAAGAAATGTAAACATACTCTTAACCACAAATCTTTCTTATTATTTATGATAGAAGATTACCCCCAAACCAAAAAAAATGATGTTTAATAGCTAATGCTATTCAGAACATATATCACAGATCATATAAAAGTTGGGGTAGGGTTACACAGGTCATAGAGATTGCCTACGTAACAACTAAAAGACAATAAGCAGTTATCTGAAGAACAGCATTTCTTTTGTCATTAACACAATTAACTTCCTCTTTGAATCACCCTACCACTTAAATTCATTGCTTTTGCAAATTTGATTCAACTCCCCTCTTATATTGATGTCTTAATTTATCTTTTCACAATCCAAACAAGATGAATCCATTTAGCTTAAGGCATCAAAAGATAGCAAGAGACCAAATAAGAAACAGTTATTGAGGATTTTAGCTGAAGCATTCTATCAAAAACTTTATCCATTTAGTTCATGCCACAAGTGAACAAGTATCGATCTAGGAGGGGAACAATTGCATCCAGCCATAAATAACTCAGAAAGGTTAAAATAAAAAACAAATGTACCTTCTCCTTACGGTTGTCAGTATGAGTGTGTGAACCAATTACAATGACATTATCAGGAAGCTTTTCAAGTTTGCTCTTAAATGTGGAGTAAGAGTCTGTATTTCCTGCAAGAGACTTCTCAGCGTCTTTCATAAACAAAATAAAAGGAGAAGTTCTGCTCTCACTGTATATAGCCTGACAAAAATATTAGATTTAAGTTACTAAGAAATCAAAAATGGAAGCAAACTGTATGGCCAGACAACAATCATACAGTTGGTCAAAGATAAAGAATAAGTCACCTCAAACAAAGTGTTAATGAGTAATCTATCTAAATCCTCAGTGCTTGAGTTCTCCAAACGAAGGTCAGAGGCTACATTGCAAGAAAGAGTGAAAGAAACAGAGACAGGGCTTAGTAATCATAAGCTTAAACATAGATGCAAAACATGGAGAGATGTACAAAACATTACCATTGCAGAAAAATCCATGGCCCACCTCACAAATATTTCCAAGGTCAACGCCATCAGGTATGGGTTTATCAAATCTTACACCAATTTTTGAGAAAGGATTGTCTGCAAAGAGTAACATGACTTTCCCGCGAACCCCATAAGGAGGGCCCCTGTAGATTGAATTGATAAAAGAATAAATTAAAGCATGGTAATAGAAAATGCCTAGTCACAAAAAAAGTGAGAAATAGGATAAAACTAGAAAACTGCATGGCTGGCCATATTTGGTGAGTTGATATCAAATGGAAGGGCATGTTCATTTTCACCCTTAAATGAGAGAAACAGAAGGGCATTTAAAATTACATAATATCACTAAAACATGTTAGAGTGGTTCCAATTAAATTAAAACTGTGTAGGAACACAGCTATTCTTTAGTTCTCATCAAATGATTTCATCGAGACTAGGTTATTGAGGACCATGCTGACATTTGAAAGTACTGAGAAAGATGAGTTTGCTATTCAGGTGGGGAAGACTTGCAGATAAGTTCCAACAACTAATCACTTGGATCATTGGATGCTAAAATGAGAAGAGACAACATGCTGAATTCAAGCCACCTTTTGAATCTCTCCAAATATAGTAGAGAGAGGTTGCAGTACCTAGATGGAGATGCTGCTGGATATAGACTGCCTGAAGTTGAATTCATAAATTTTACTCTGTCACCTGCATGATCCATGTTAGGTAAATAGTCACGAAACTAAATCCAAATAACAATGCCTATGAAAATGTTAATGACACAAAAACCTAATCTGAAAGGTCTTTCAAGAACATGTAAATACCTATCTTAAACATTTTATTCTTAGATGATCCAGATGACAGTATGGTATCAGCTTCTGTCTTTGGCAGAGATTCAGGGTCACAAGTAGCATCAGGCACAGCACTTGAAGTGTCTGCTTCAACAGCTGGAGCCAAACTATTGGCCAATTCAATGGGCCCAGAATTCTGTTTGGTGCAGGTGCAGGATTTTTTGGCATTGACACCATCCTTCAGAAGCTCAGCTTCCTTTGAAGATAAACCCTATAACATATTTAGATCAATAATTTACCAAGTTATGTGCCTTTAGTATCTTTGACTTATGAAGCAATAATATGCTAACAAAGAAATTGGATGATGACAGCCATAATAACGTAATAATGTCAAAAATCAAATAACCCATAAAAGTGATGTCTTACACCCAAAAAAGAATGGCTATCAAAAATGAGCAATTTGGCCCCAAAATAATTAGCAAGCGCCTTCGTCAGCATCTCCTGATAAATCTCAGACCCTGCATTTACATTTGAAGGAAAAGCTCGGTTTTGCAGCTTAATGCTACTAATACAAGACACAAAAATAACAAAGCATACTCACATACCTGCAGGGCCAGAAAGCAAAATCCGTGGATTCACAGTGGTTAGATCTGAAGTATATTTCACATGTTCTTTGTGCTTGAGGTGTATAATTGAAGCTGATATGAGCACATTTTTTGTATTTTCACTGGAAAGATAGAAATTCACCCCTTAATGATGTATCATTCAATAAATAACCAAACTCAAAGCAAAACTATTGGGAAAAAACATTGAGAATGCATAGAGGACTAAACAGCATAAACTTCAAGAGCTAAACTATCATACGAACAGTGACAACTTTGAATTACTAGCTATTGTATTATCACATACCAACACAGTCAGAGATTTATTGAAGAAAGATAATTGAAGAGCGGACCTTCTTGTTTCTCATTCTTTCCTTCCCTAACAGTCTCTCATGCTCACTAACAGAATTCCTTTTCTAGATAACCAAATCGTGATTCAGTAACTAAGTTAGCTTCTGTCTATGCTAGCTTTCAAAGTCAGTGAGCACTGAGATACCTTCCTCATCCATCCACTCTCAAATTAATTCTTCCTCTTGAATTTTCTTTCATGTGCTTATGCCCAATTAACTTGGCTCTTTTCCTTCCATTCCATTCTCCTAACATTCTAGGAACCAACATACTCTAACTCCCAACATAGACTAATCAAACCCAGTTTCCTTCATGGTTAAATAGAAGACCTTCCATCAGAAATAAGCTTTGAATCTCAAATGGTTAGATCAGTATCGATGGGGAAAATGTTCTGTCCCAGGTTTAGTCAAGTCCAAAAATAGCAACTTTATGTGTTCATTGTCTTTCTTCCACTAGCACATAAAACACAGTCAACCGGGGAATCACAAATAGAAATAGAGTGGTTATATTAATGAGTAAAACTAGTAGGTTTTCTTGATGGTCCTATGCATGTTGGAAAAGTTCAGTTGCAAGATAAACTAACTTCCAATTATCTTCCCAAACCCTTCTACTCGGATTCAAAAAATGAAAGAATTTAACACAAACTGAGAAACAGCTGCCAAAATATTTTCTAGTAAAATATGAGATTGCCAAAAAGTTTAAGAAATAATCCAAATTGATCATTGAATGTTGTAATATAGCACACAAGCCAGAGTTTAGGTGTGCTCTTAATTGTACTCACATAAGCAGGAATGTGATGAAAAAAAGATTAAGAGAAATCTGGTTTATATTTGAAACATTTTTTTAAAAAAAAAGAGATAGTATGCACAAAATTGTACCATACCTTAAATAATATGGGAAGTTATCAAATGACACGTCTAAGTTTCTGCCATCAAGAATTCCCGCATGAATGTCCTCTTTGAATACCGCACAGCGAAGTGATATACTTGATAGCATCGTCGGCTGTGAGTCCTTCACCCACTCGTTTCTTCCGTCCAATACCTGTTTACAGATACTTTTACTCAATTTCAGATTACAACTAGTTGATGGTGCAAACATCCTCAAGAAAGGCCTTAGCAAATCATTCACCCCAGAGAGTTTTACATTGCCTGCCTCTGTGTTGGAGTCGCGGCTGCAATCAAGATGAAGAGTCTTGTTGACTGATCCAACCTCTGCAGCTTTATCATTCCCTATATTTGCAGTTGAATTTCCTTCCATGCCATCAAGATCAACATCCGCAGCAGTAGACACCTCACTCACCTGTGGGATCTTACTGCTGGCTTGAGGAGGCGATTTCCAGCGCGATAAATCTGGCCTCAAGCTTGAGAGTGATGCCAATATGGTAGCCGCCCCAGTAACAGCTGATGGATCTCCTGACCTCCTCTCAAGCTGCAGAAACTTTCCTATGGTATTCTGGACCTCTGCACCCTTAACTGCAACATCAGTCATGGGTTGCTGAAATATCTAAATTAATTGAAATTATATTAAGGAGATAACAAAAATAAGCAGACATAAAAACAAATAACCAGTAAGATATAAGAGCAAAAGCACTATTATAACACTCGACAAACAAGTGCACTTTAACTGATTGCCCTCAAACCCAAGGAAAGGATACATATGCATGATTCCCCAGCAAACCAAAGACCACTTCATCACCCGACTTAAGCACACGAGTGTTATTTTTCTTCAGCACTGTCCCATTTACTTGCACTGACCCCTTGCTCCCAGTGCTTTCTAACATGGCTGCTGCGCTGCCTTCGTGCTGATCATGTCGACAAATAATGAGTACTCATACTGCATGTACATATTAAGGAGTTTATCTCCACAACACAAATATAAGCAGTGACTGCCCAAACAAAACATTGAGATATAAGAAAAAAAGCAGAAAACCCAAAATCCAAGGAGCTAATGCATCTAAAAAGGGCCACTGAAGGATGCCCACAAAATAATCAGGGAGTGGCAAATACCATGTGTATGCATAAGTGTTCTTAATTTAGTATCAATCCAAAAAAAGGTAACATATTGAATGTAAAATTTAAGTGATACCTGGGTGTGCTTTATCTTGCAAAGCACTGCACTAATTGTCTGGTCCTTTAATTGGAAAGTGCAGTGTTTACTCGAGCCAATCGTGAAATTTGATGTGCAAATGGAAACATTAGGATTCTGTAGTTCACAAATGTGACCAACTCATTAGAAATAGTATCACGATATATATACAAGTCAAAACTCAGAAAGACAACCAGTAATTCAGATATCTAAAATGTGCTATACACACAAAACAAATAAATATACAGACAGAAGAATCTTATCCAAAAGATAATCTGAAAGTACAGTGCTCTTTATGTCAACTACCAAGCAAACAAAGAGTAATTACTAAAGATGTTTTCAAAAAGGGAGGTTTGAATTTACCTGCGCAGACTGCGATAAAAGTCTACACCAAGGTGTAGACGTATCAAAATTTGGATTTTGTTTCTGGGAAATACTCCAAGTAGTGAACGAACTCCTCCCCTTATCCAACAGAACCGGCGCAGAACCTTTAACACAACAAGCAAATTCACATTCAGTAAAAAGGACACTCAAATTTCAAAAAGAAAAAAGAATTCAGAAAAGCAAATGCAAATCCAAACTAACTCAAACTACCCTTAAAATTAGGAAGCCATAAATGAAATAAATAAAAAGCAAATCCAATAATTTACAGAAAGTGACACCTTCAAAACAACAAGCAACTCCATAAAAACAACACTCCAATTTAAAAAAAGATTCAGAAAAGCAGATGCAAATCCCATTTAAAGTCAAATGACACTTAAAATCAGGAAGCCATATGAAATAACTAAAAAGCAAATCCAAGAACTTACTGAAATTGACACCTTGAAGACAACAAGCAAATCCGTAAAAAATAACACTCTCTAATTTTTTAAAAAAAATCAGAAAAAGCAAATGCAAATCCTAACTTCAATTCAAGAAGCAATAAATGAAATAACTGAAAACCAGATTTCGAGACACTAAAAAGTTTTCGAGACACGGACGCATCTCAAAACTCAAATGCAAATCCAATTTCACTAAAATGAAACTCAAAACAGCAAAGAAATTAACCAATCACGTAAAGCTCAGAACCAAAACAAAACTAACCATCAGCGATCGGCGCTACCACGGCGACAGCAGCCGATGATGCCTCACCCTTCCCAGCGTTATTCACATCATCTCCGGCGATCGGAGTCTCACCGTTCCCACAATCTCCGGGATCTACGGCGGGCGGCGTACACATTTCTTTGGAACTCTCTGCCGCCGGCATCGATTTCTCCGCATTTTCCACCTGCAAAAAAACAAAAACAAAACCGCTGAAAAGTCAAATACCTTCACTCAAATCCGCCACTCTCAAACCCCTCAAAGAAAACCAAAAAATTTCAAAAAAAAAAATCTTTTGGATGCGTTTTACGCTGAAACCTTTTGTCGTTTCGGAGATGGAGGCTTATCTTCAGAAGAAGAAGAAGATCTCTTGTTATTATTACCAGATAGAGGTCCACTTCGTCTCGTTGACACCATGACTCTCTCCTCTTTTTTTCTTTTCTCTCTTCACCACTGTATTAAAAAGAGAGAAATTGAAAGATTGAAATTATAAAATTGTTTGTTTGAGAGTATTTATTTTCTTTGCGAGTTTTATTTCTCTATTAAAAAAACCCTTTTTTCTGAACGGAACGGAACGGAAGTTCACAACACCCCCGTCTTGGAGGCTTTTACAATTACATTATATTAAACGTGGTCGTATTGGGAGGTGATCGTGTTGCTAATAGATTAGACGGGATTAAAGTAATATAGAGACTCTCAAATGAAAAAGTAAAATTATATTTTACTTTTTTTATTTAAAAATAGATAATTAATTGGGCAAATATCCTAAAGATACCAAAAAAAATCAAAAATTATCGGAAAGGACAGGTTTCAAAAATATTGACCGGAAAGGGCAATTTCCCCAAAAATTACGCCCACGTCGGTAGCGTTTTTTTGGGAAAGGCTAAAGCGTCCATGGGTGGCGCTTTAGGCCACCTCAAGAAAAACGCTCCTACGAGGCACGCTTTCTTTGAGGTGGCCTCAAAGCGCTCCCTATGGACGCGCTTTAGTCAAGAAATCAAAAAATTTGACCGTTGGACCCAACAGTCAAAAGCAACAGTAAAAAAACTATAAATACCCCCAACCCTTCATTTTTTTACACTTCAATCCTTTCTCATTTTTCTCTCAATTTTCTCTCAATTTGCTCTCAATTTTCTCTCAAGTTTCTCTCAAAGCCCTTGAAATTTACGCTTAAATTTCAAAATAGTCTTCTACCATTTACTGAAAAAGCCCTTTATAATTTTTTAATATATTTAATTTTTGGAAAATTTAAAATTCTTTATCGAGTACAATGGTAGGGATTTACATCGCCTGAGCAAGAATCACATTGGCGTCCAAAGAATTGAAAATGGTAAGTTTGAATTTTAATTTTCAATATTATTAATTTTTTAATTATGCAATTTTAATTAATTTTGAATTTTATTATTTTTAAGCGATCATAGATCGGTGTTGCAATGTTATATTCAACATGCCCGGTCCCCATCGCCATTGATCGAAATTACTGCGGAAGCGGGTTTTTGCACGTATTACGATAGTAGGGGTTCAAGTTGGACCGATTTTGATCGGCGCATTGATAGAGAGGTGGAGACCGAGACGCACACTTTCCATCGCCATGCGGAGAGTGTACCATCACCTTAGAAGATGTGCGATTCTGATTGGGATTCTGGGTGGAATGAATTCGGTGTCATCGGGTCCGTAACATCTCTCGATTGGATGGCCGTATACTCACGAGCTCCAGGTGTCATTAGGATAAATTGCAAGGAGGTCGGATCGATATGGTTTGGTTCTGAGACACATTCTCGCAGCCGAATGAAGATTTGATGAAGATGAAAGAATACGATATGCACGGCATACATACTTGAGATAATTGGAGGCTATCGATCTGGGACCTCTCTAGAAACCTCGTCCACGAGATGGCTCTGAAACTTGTTGATTTTGAGCGGCGGTGAATTGAGTTGAAGTGCAGTCGTGCTATCGAGGTTGTACCGAGAGATGTCTTGAGGCGGCGGTCTTAAGTAAAGCAAAAATCGGAGGTTGCCTATCACTACTGCGATCATGGGCATGGTTTCGATTTCCATTTTACGTCCTCGACTCGACCGACCATATTCATTCCCATTGATAACGAGGTAAATTTAATATTATATTTTACAATTATGTCGTAAATTTATAGTATAATTGCATGCTAAAGTTTATTTAATTAGGTGGAACCATCCGAGCGAGTCATGTTGGAATACGACTCGACTTGAGGATATCTGACTCTATTGGAACAACGGTGGAATCACAAGAAAGTGTCAATTTCGTTATTATAATTTAGTATTTATGTATATAACTAATATTTTGGTAATGTTAATATAGTTTCAATGGACACCGACGAGGATCCCGAAATTGACCCGATAATTAGGGGAGTTCTCCAAAATCCGAGCAGTTAGCACGTTAAGGTCCCGCTAATCACCTACTGCGACCGTGGAGATGCACCAATCGGATCGAGTTATGCGGTAATTTGGATTAAGCAACCGATTCCGTGGCTCTTGAGGTGCTCGATGATAAGCACATGTGGACTTACTGGCGGCGACATCTGAATTGGCCAATATTTTGGTCAAAACATATCGAGACGATGGGAGAACCGGTATGACTTTTTACCTAACCGGAACCGATCGTAGTTCTGAGTTAGCGTGCGTCTTGAGTACATGCCATGGTTTAGAATCCATGGCAAGTCGTATCTGTTGTCGGTGAAGAGAGGCGACAAATTCGCGGCGAAGGAGCGTCGGGCCCTTTACATTCAAGGAGAAGGGGTGATGAGGCGGGCCCGACAACGGTTTACTACGATCACGGGCCCATCAGCGCCTATACAATCACGGGCCCATCGATTCGGTGACAACACCAACAACAGCGTCCACGAGTTTATGCCAGTGCGTACCACCCGCCTTACATGTATCCTCCTAACCCATATATGTTTCCTTTTCTAGTCCCCCAGGTTGGAATGCATGGCGGGTTTGAGTCCGTTCTCGACAACTCCTTTTAGCCGACCGATCGTGAGGCCGACATCGGGTGTGGGATTAAAGGAGGTGCCGTCGGAGAGCGGTTCTTTCTATCAGGCTCCTTCACCGTACAGGATGCAGTCACCCCCGCCGTGGTTTATGCAAACACCTCCGGGGTCATTATTTTATCAAGGTGGGTCATCATCGCAACACCTGAACCGGACCCACCCGGGAGGGCAGGATTCCCCCGAGGTTCCACGACCCATGGGAAGCTAGAAGAAGGAGGAATCCGGTAGAATGCAAGTCGATCGCCCAGTGTGCACTTGGTTCCCCCAAGCATCCGCACTAAACCCTAAACCCCTAATTTGAGTAATTGTAAATTAATTTATAATTTGAGTTTAATTTTTTGTAATTAAGGTTTAATTTTTGTAATTAAGTTGTAATATATTTAATAAAATTTGAGTTTGTTTTTTTGTAATATAATTTTTTAATTTATTTAATTTTAATAACTTTGACAAAATAGGTTTGGTTTTTTTTGTAATTAAGTTGTAATATATTTAATACAATTTGAGTTTGTTTTTTTGTAATTTAATTTTTTAATTTATTTAATTTTAATAACTTTGACAAAATAGGTTTGGTTTATTTTTTTTTTGTAATTAAGTTGTAATATATTTAATACAATTTGAGTTTGTTTTTTTTGTAATTTAATTTTTTAATTTATTTAATTTTAATAACTTTGACAAAATAGGTTTGGTTTATTTTTTTTGTAATTAAGTTGTAATATATTTAATACAATTTGAGTTTTTTTTGTAATTTAATTTTTTAATTTATTTAATTTTAATAACTTTGACAAAATAGGTTTGGTTTATTTTCTTTTGTAATTAAGCTGTAATATATTTAATACAATTTGAGTTTTTTTGTAATTTAATTTTTTTAATTTATTTAATTTTTAAATTTAATTTTTTAATTTATTTAATTTTAATAACTTTGACAAAATAGGTTTGGTTTTTTTTTTGTAATTAAATTGTAATATATTTAATACAATTTGAGTTTGTTTTTTTTGTAATTTAATTTTTTAATTTATTTAATTTTTTAAATTTAATTTTTTATATAATAAAATTGATTTTACTTTTATTTGTTTTGTATTTTAATTTTTTATTTTAATTTTAATATATTTGATAAGATAGAAATGATTTAATTTTTTAATTTAATTTTTAATTTAATTTTAATAACTTGAATAAAATAAAAGCTTGTTTATTTCGGCATCAACGTTGATTAGGATGGGCTATTTTATTTTTTAAATTGTAATAATTTTTTATTTTTGAATAAAAAGTTGTTTGATTATTTGTGTTTGTAATTTAATTTTAATTATCTTATATTTAATAAATTTAAGTTATTGTACAAAAGTTCACCGTTTTCCTCCAAAAAATAGAAATTACATAGCCAAAGAAGAGACAAACAAGCTAAGAACACGGTCAACTAGTCCGATTTGGACACGAGCGAGATGTATGGCCCGGGTATCCATATTGTTGCGTATTCTAGTCGAGGAAGGTCGACCTTTTGGTTTGCGTCTCAATTCTCTATCCCAAGCGGCTTATACGGTGCAAGCGATACCGATGGCCACTTACGTTCATCTGGGATGGTGGGAATACGTGTCTCCACGTTGTACATGTTTTCTAATTTGTAGACTTGTCGACATAGCTCATGGGGTCAAGGCGAAGATTATGACAAGCCGCAAGTACATGAGCACATGGGTAACGAAGTGCATCAAATATCCACGATCGCATGTCCTATTTGTCAAGTGTACACGATAATGCCCGCCAACAATATATTGGTTTGGTCTGTCAAACTCCGTGACACGAAACCATAAGTTGTCGCGGTCATGACAAACTGTGCATGGTGTTCGCCGTGCCTTCCCCGGTTAATTTCTTGCAAGACCCGGCTCCATACATGGCCTCTTGCATCGCCTCGATAACTTTTGCTCTCTTGAAATAGTGCCGCTTAAGCGAAAATATGTCTCGCAAAACCCATAATCGGCGGATGACGGGTTCCTTTTAGCATGAAATTTATGCATTCGGCCGGGTTTGTGGTCATATGACCATATCGTAGGCAGCCATCATATGCTTGTGTCTACTATTCAAAAGGAATATTGCACATGTACTCTGCGCCTTGCGTTATCTGCATAAGCGGCCAACATCTCGTGAAAGCGGTCTTTATTGATCTCGTACCACCTTAATATCGTTGATATCGAATATTACATACCACTATTCAATTGCGAATAAATTGAAAATTTCAAAAGAAATTATATTAATAGATATTTCATACCCATATCGGTCACTTGCCGTTTACATCTTTTAGATCGGTGTTGCCCATAGTAGTTGGATGAAACATGCCTCGAGCAATATCGATGGTGTGTGCGATGCCACATGCTTCCATGTCGTTCTATTGCCGCAAGTATTCCAAGGCCCGATCCGATATAACGCATATGTCGGGTTGAGGCGGACATGCCTCCTTAACCTAGATAGGAAGAAGTCCCGGTCATCGGTGACTCACGGTGTTATTGCGAGCATAATCGGAAGGATTCTCCACGTAGTCTTGTGCCACACTAGCAATAGCCGTCGTATATCTACCATACATGAAGGTACCGTCAATTTGTACCAATGGCTTGCGGTATGTAAAAGCATCTGGTATTGCTTAAATATCGAGCAGCGCTTGAACACTGCGCATCCACAGGCGAGACGATTGTTGTAGTCTGTTGGTTCCGTTTCAATGTCATTGTCTTTGCACGGGACATATCTCTCCGACACCTTACACCTCGCCACACTTCATTATATGAAGCATCCCACCACCGTGCAACTTTTTCAATGCCTTCCTTGGCTATCCAAGCCTTTTCAGAAGAGGCGTGTACCCCATTTAGCTCTGAATATTGCCAATTAAGGTAGAGTCTTGTAGTTTTGGATCGGCCTTCACCGTCGGGATTATTAAATCACCAACATGTCGAATCCATCCTTGGATGATCTTGTGTTACACATCAGCGAAGCACGTTAAATAATGCAACATTACATAATATTAGTGTTATTGAAATCTTGAACACATAGTGGTCTTGTCTGAGGTAAGACATGTATGCGGACCTTTGTACTTCTTCACCTCCCACATCCCGTCCTTTTCCTCAACGACGCCATGATTTTCCATGCACATGTGCCGTCTTGCCACACACTTACGCCTCGTACCTATTGAGCTTTGATTTAACCATAGTGTAGTTAACCCGTTCACGATCTTTGTATTGTTTCAATGCACCAAGAAAAGTGTTCTTGTTGGAAAGCGGTTACCAACTTCTAATTGGTCCGAATCAACGAAGAATTTATACGGTCCGCGTCCGGTGTGGTAGTTCAGAAACTCAATGCATCATCTTGAGATAGATCGACATTATGCATGTCTTGTTGGAGGCGATGCATACTGAATAGCGGATCTTCTTCTTCTTCGTCGAACCGCCTCAACATCTTGGTACAATTGGAGCGGCTCGGTTGGAAAATAGTCCAACTTCGCACCGTCGTGCCCCGGCTCCGAGGTGGATCCACATCGGATTCATCGTCCGATCCTACATAACTCGCAACAAACGAGGGCCCTCATTGGTGGATCTTGTCGGTAATACATCATCCCTCCTAAACATCTTTCGTAAAGATTCCAATCGTATGTGGATTGCCATCCACTAGAAGTTGATAGCGTCCCCAATCGTATTTCGACATCCGGCGTCGATTGGCGAATATGCATGTCCCATCTACCAACCGAAAGTGTCTTGTAGGGGTTATGTTTTCCATACTACCACCGCACACGGGCACTACGTGTTTTGTATCCCACTTACAGTGTCGACTTGGGGTCGTGTATTCCCTCGAACGATACTAGATATTGAGGTCGCGACGAGATCACTTGGAGATGAAAATTCTACATATACCTTGATATAGGGTGAACCACTGGCAAGATGAGTCTCCACCATTGCCTCAAGGCTCCGAGGACCTTTGATGTCGAATGCGTCATATCTCACCGGATCAACCGAAGCGCAAAATCTATACTTAATAGACTGAACTTTCATTGGCGTTGTTCCGAATATTTTACGCCTAATTCTTTTGCGAAGTTCTACCAAATCGACGTTTCGATTAAAACTCAATCGCGTTGTGTTCTCCGATAAGAAAACAACACCATCTTGATGTCACGCACTTCACCATCGTAGTAAATAACAGACGATATCGTTCACTCATTTTAATTTTTTTTCTTTTGCTTGAATTTGCTTTACGCTAACCGAGAATGCAATTTGGTGATTATAGCCTAATTTTGCTTTGAGACGACCTTGTAGCAAAAGTGCGTCCATGTGGGCGCTTTTCGGTGCTCACGGTAATAGTGCACCTCTTGAAGCGTTTTTATACTTGTTTGTTGAAACGTCTCCTCAAAATAATTTTGCGGAGACCACATGTAGCAAAAGCGTCCACGTGAGGCGTTTTGGCCACGGTTTGTTAAACGTCTCCTCAAAATTATTTTGCGGAGACTACGCCCAAAAATTATTTCATTTTCACGTTGCAAGTGGACGGAAGATTCCCCAAAAATCGGCGTCCACGTAAGCGCGTTTTTTGGGAAAGTGGCTAAAAGCGCGTCCGTGGGGGCGCTTTAGGCCACCTCTCAAAGCAGCGCCCTCGTGGGGCGTTTTTCTTTGAGGTGGCCTAAAGCGCTCCCCCATGGACGCCTTTAAGCGACTTTCCAAAAAAGCTACTGACGTGACGCGATTTTTGGGAAATTACCCTTCCTAGGTCAATATTTTTGAAACCTATCCTTTTCGGTAATTTTGATTTTTTTGGTATTTTCGGATATTTGCCCTAATTAATTTTTATATATTAAATTAAATAGTAAATTGATTCTATATTTTAAAATTTTACTGTTAAAAATTAATATGATTGATAAAAATTAAATAGTTACATTGGTGTATTATGAGCACTTTATGTTTAAGTACATGAATCAATTTTAATAATAAAATAAACAATTTTTTTAAAGAAAATAATTAATTTACTCTTTGATTTTATTTATAATGATAAATTTATTAATTTTTTAGAAGATAGGATAAATGCAATCTACCTTCTAAAACAATAACCTCCATATACTTTTGCCAATAGCCTGGTCTTGGTTAGGATGGGTGTTTAAGATTCATTATTTATCTTCATTAAATCTAAATGATAATGATAAATTTAGCCTTTAATATTTACATTTTGTCAATTTGGTTCTCATTTGTTAGCTAAATTTAGCACTCAACTTTTTAAAATGAGTCAAATTTACCATCAAATATTTAAAAAAGTTGAATTGTTGTTTTTAACAAAATAATAACTAAATCTTTAAACTTTTAAATTATGACAACTCGTATGATAATCCATGAATACTTAAGATGTGCTTGATTGGGTAAAAGGTGAAGAGATGAAATGAGGAAATAGAATAGTAGAAAGAAAATAAATTTTAAATGTATTTAGTAGGGAAGAAAAGTAAGAAAAAATTATATGTTAATTCAAATTTATATATTTTTAAATATTTTATTTTATTTTCTCCTATTTTCAAGTCTATTAAGTACATTTTCTTTCATGTAAAGCACATCCATGAATATATATATATATATATATATATTATTTTCATTTCTCTACTTTTCACCCTTCCATTTTCATCTTTCTCATTTTCTTTCCACCCAACCAATCAAAGCCTTCATGTTTTTTTTTTTTTTGAAACTTTTAATGAACTTTATACTTCTTTCAAATTTTTAATTTTTTTTTTATTTTTTATTTTTTATTGACATAGCATATAAGATAAATAATATCGTGTTAACATGAAGTAAATAGATTTTTACGCTAATAATGGTGAAAAAATTAACTTTTTAATTATTGTTTTTATTAAAAAAGTGATATGACTTTTTTAAATGTTAATAGTCAAATTTAGTTAAAATAAAAAATGACAAAATGATAAAAGATGTAAATGTTAATAGCTAAATTTAACATCATCCTATCCAAATATTATTAATATAAATCAAATTAATTACACTATTCATAATTATTCGATTTTATTAATATAAAATATTTTAAAAGAGTAAAAAGTAAAATAATCTAGTTCGATTAACATGAGTATTATTTTAATACAGAAAATATAGATTCTATTAATTATATGCTATTTTACATGAGGCAACCTGATCAACATATTACTTTGACAAATTTTAATAAAAACACTTACGATTTTAATGATTGAATCAAAATTTTAAATGAATTAAATTTTAACCTCTTACATTAAATTTCAAAATTTATCCTACTGCATATTTTAACCTTTTTTTATGTTATAAAGCAAAAATGAAGACCTTTAACTATTATCGTAACTACTAACCAAAACCAAGCCAAATTCAATGATAACTATTATTCAAACAATTTTTCAATTTTTCTCGACACTAATGGGCAAGGTTGAGCCAATGTCGGTTGAGCCGACTCACTCAACTCGTGTTATTTGATTTAAGCAATTTGGTTCTTTAACCTATAATTTGGTTTAGGTCGGTCCATAAAATGTATAATCATACCGACTTGATAAGCTTACTAGATATATTATTTTTGCATAATATTAAATTTAATCATTAATATTTATATAATTTAAATTTTTAATTAAATTTGATTATTAACTTCTCAAAAAATCAAATTATTTTTAATGAAAATGTTGACTAAAACATTCATACCTTTTAATAATGTTAGTGTGGCAACTTGTATATGGCATTTTATGTATACTTTCATGCTGACATAATATTGTTTGTTTCATATATCATGTTAACAAAAATTAAAAATTATAAAAAATATTATCATGAAGTATCGTAGATTGCCATGTAAACTGTCATATTAAAAATTGAATATTTTAGTCAATATTTTCGTTAAAAAATAATAATTTAACTTTTTTAAAATTTAATGGTCAAATTTAACTAAAAATAAAAGTCAAAATAACAAAATACATATTTTGAGGGTTAAATTTAATATTATGTCTATTATTTTAATAATTTAAATATGTTTTTGTAAACAATAAATATATAATATATAAAAATATTTAATTTAAATTTCAAATTCAACCCAATATATTTTAAATTTAATTGATTTAATCCACTGCACCGATCACTTTAAATCGATTTTTGTTATTAAATATATAAAAAAAACTTAGGTAAAATTCACTTAATTATCCTCAGAGAAAGATTGAATTAGTTTTTCGTTGAAGGGTGTCTGTATTTGGTTAATTAATAATTGGGAAAGTGGAAACTTAAAACGAGTAGTGTCATATCTACGAGGTAGTTATTGTCCATGGCCTGGCCAATTTTTGGATATAACCCTCTTTTTTTCTTTTAAAGTCTAATTAATTTTTTTATTTTATTTAATTGTAATAGGAGAGCAAAGCCCTAACAGTAACGCGACTCAAATCCATATCACACTTGGGGCGATAAATATCCTAGCCATCAAGCCAACACACGGGGTTTATTACATTATTAATTAGTTTACATTAGACTTGTCGGCCTAACCCAAAGGTCCGCTTGAAAAGTGAGAAGATTTGGGTAAAAATATAGATCCGAAAAATGGGTTTGGACAAAAAAATTAAGGTAGGGCCTTGAGTAAGACTTTTTTTACCCAATCCCGGCCCGACTCGAATATGCAAAAAAAAAGTGTTGTTTTTTTACTGTTTTATTGCTTTTTTATTATTTTCTTGCTATTTTCTTCTTCTTCTTTTCACTATTTTGCTACCATTTCACAATTATGTTGTTACTATTTAGATATTGTATAACTCTTATTTTATTGTTAATTTTGTTACTATTTTAGAGGTATTTACTTTTTAAATTGCACGTGCTATTTAAGTATACATATTTTTTAATTTATTTTTAATTTGTTGGTAAATATTTATTTTAATATTTTTAGTATTTTTGATATATTATGTATATTTTAAAATTTATATAAAAAAGATATTCTGGCGGTGGGACAAAATTCTAAGCCCATTTTTGAGTCAAGCTTGGGCCTAACAAATGGGCCTTAAAATTTTGTTAGGCCTAACCCAGCCCATGAATACATCTAGTTTACATATACACGTGTGTAAATATATAAAGTTAGTCTCTTTACTTTTTAAATTTCAAAATTCAAGATCAACTGTTACACTATTTTTTTTTTTTGTTAATTACAAGGTCATTTTTACATGGCTACTAAGTGAGTTTTTTTTATTTAAAAATGTTACAAAGAACAAATTTAATAAAGATAATGAGTTAGACTTGACTTTAAATCTAAAAAGTAAAGATACTAAATTCCATGAAATAAAAGTACAAAGACTTTTGAAAAGTACAATTATTTTATATTTAATATATATATTTTTTGTGAATTACAATAGCAGGGCAAAACCTAAACAACAAACGCAACTAGCGTGATTCAAACCCAAACTGTACTTGGGCGGTGAACACCCTTGATCATCAGGCCATCACATTGAGTTCATATTTAATTTTCTTTAAAATTATATATAAACGACTTAACATTTTTTTTAATATGTTTACACTATAATATTATATAATACTATAGATTTAATTTTAACGTGTTATAAATTACTTGATATAATATAATATGATATGTTATAAATTTAGAAAATAACTCAGGCTAGAGTTCGTGCCTTGAATGCTTGAGCATATGCCCAACTCATGCTTTGAATAGGCCAAACTTTTTTACATGAACTCATTTTTCGAGTTTAATATTTTTGCCAAAACCCCCTCAATATTTAAATGGGCCTAACCGAGTAGTCCAATCTTTGAACAAGTCTATTCCCAATTAATTCCTATAAAGCAAATTAAGTCTTGGCTCATTTGCCATAGTTACTATATCACAAACGAGGATGATGTCGATTTAAGTATGTTTAATCATATTTTTTTCTCTAATTTAAGTGTTTAGGGGATTATTAGCATGGGTATTTGAACCATATCGATCGTTTGGGCCGGTTGGACTGAGAACCAACCATGGTACTAGTCTAAAGAAAGGCTTTAGATCAGTTGAGCTGCAAACAGGTACGAACCGATTGAATTGAACTAAAAATCAGCTAAACTAACGATTAAACCATTTTTTAGTTTTTAATGATCTATTTAATCAAACTATTCAGACCAATGAACCAGTAGTCTAACCGATGCAACCACCTCAAAACCTTAATTATAAGTAAAAGTATGCATTATATAAAAAAAAAAATCATAAAAAATGTTATTCCTAATTAATAATTTACCTAATGAAACATATTAAATTTAATTATATTTCAAGTATTTTGAAGATATGCCTAAGTTACTAGAATAATGTTCATTCCATATAATTACAAATATATATATATATATATATATATGCATGCTAAGTAAAATAAAATATATTTAGTTAAAGTTTCTGGTTTTAGATTTTAGTTGAAGTTTTGTTTGATCAAGTTCCGTTCTTATTAAACATAAAATTTTAAATTCTTCAATATAAAAGGATTATTTAACCAATTAAAACATATTACAATACTAAAACAACTCATTAATATTATATTTTATTATTAAATTTAATGTCTAATTATGAATTTCATCCCTCTACTGTTTGAAAGTGATAAGTTAGTCTCTCAACTTTAATTTACTAGAATTTGATCATCGTACTTTACAAAAGGCATAATTGCAAAAAAAAAAAACCCTCAGCGTTTGGGGGGTTTTTGGTTTTGTGCCCTTAACCTTTTTATTTTTTGATTGACACCCTCAACGTTACGATTTTTTCAAAAATCAACTCACTTTTAACGGTCAATCTGAGTTGACTGTTAATTAAACTGTAGGTCAACATAGTAGCCAATTGGCATGCCACATAAGCGCACGACATCATAGATGATGTCATCTATTTAGCAAAAAATTTTCTTTCATTTTCTCTCCTACCAAGCACCACTTTTTTTTTCTTCTAAACACATGGTTGTTGCCATTTTTTTCTCTCATTTTCTCTATTGCCAAACACCATTTTTCTTCTTCAAAACATATGGTTGGCTCATTTCATCTACAATATTCTCCATTGATTATAATCATGCTTTTGTGCAATTTTTATAAACCCACACCACACTTTCAACTTAAAATCATTACTTTTTTCCCCACTGTCGACTGCCATTTTTTTTTCTCTCATTTTCTCTCTTGCCAAACACCATTTTTATTCTTTAAAACATATGGTTGGCTCATTTCATCTACAAGAATCTCCATTACCTTGATTATAATCATGCTTTTGTGCAATTTTTGTAAACCCACACCACACTTTTAACTTAAAATTATTACTTTTTTCCCCATTGTCGACTGCCATTTTTTTCTCTCATTTTCTCTCTTGCCAAACACCATTTTTCTTCTTCAAAACACAACATTCTTGAACATGTTCTGCGTTCATTAATCTTCATCTTCAAAATTTTCATTCTTGAACATGAAGATTGATTAAACTTGATGATTGCTTATTCTCATCAAATTAACACCCTATTTTGAGAAATACAAGGAAATGGGATTATTGGATTAACAAGCATTTAATATTGATGTTGTACTACTATGTTTCATGATTTTAGTTTTTAGATTCTCTTCATGTGTGTAATAATATTCAACAGGCGAAAGTCTTATGCGAGATTGTGGTACAGAGAACCACTCAGACTATCGTTCGCCAAAACTGCTACCCTCAAGTATGGAAGGAGCTAACAATTCACACATGCGTGTTGAGTTTCGTTTTATAAATATTGTACTCTGTTTTATAAACTTATTGTCAATTTGACCCTCACATAGAAATGAAGTTGGAAGCGATGGGTACGAGGAATGAAGTGGAATAGATTGGATTGCTTGCAGTGCAAAAAAAGCTAAAAGATTAACCAGTGTTCCACAACCATCATTGTAAATAGATATCGAAACAGGTTTCTTAAACTTGTGCAGCATATTATTTCATGATATTGTAATTACAGTATATCCTGTTTTCATTATGCTGGACGAATTGGTTAATCTGTATAAAAAAGATTTGGATTTTCCCATCAACTACTTTTATGATTGTTAGATAGAAAGTAGTAATAAAATAGGAAAGTGAGGGATGGGAACAGAAATAGGATAGTAAAACAGGGATGGTTTGGAGGTTAGGTAGTGAATAAGAAAAATAGTGTTTTGAAGAAAAAAAATGGTGTTTGGCAAGAGAGAAAAAATGACAGTCGACAGTAGGGGAAAAAAATGATTTTAAGTTGAAAGTGTAGTGTGGGTTTCCAAAAATTGAACAAAAGCATGATTATAATCATGGTAATGAGAAATTCTTATAGATGAAATGGGCCAACCATATGTTTTGAAAAGAAAAATGGTGTTTGACAAGAGAGAAAATGAGAGAAAAAATTTTGTTAAATAGATGAAAGGGTTAAGTTTCTTTTTTTTTTTTTTTCATTTCATTTTTAGTTTAAGTTTTCTCTTTTTTCTTTTAGGTTAGATTTTAGTTTTGTGTTTATTTTCATCATTATTGTTAAAGATATTGTAAACAATGATGAACAAACTATTGGGCTTCAATGGAACTTCATCAATTGAGTGAACCCTTTGCTTTCATTTTATGCCTACAATATATTTGATAAAATGTTTGTTTGGGATTTGAGTTTGAATATGTGCTAAATTTGTTGGATGGTTGATTATTTAGTTGTTTGTTAGTTTAAGTTGACATCTATTATTGATTGATTGGTTGTTCTATTATATCGAAATACTTAATATGCTAAAATTAACACATTTGGTAGGTAGAGTGGTCTTCGTGGGTGTTCGGTGGCTTATTGTATCATGTGTCTTAAGTCGAAGGGATATAACAACAACGATAAACACTATAAAATATTTTAAAAGTATTTTTTTACATTACTTTTCAAAAACACTCTTCATTCTCACTAATTAATTGACTCTAAATCAATTCAACTAAATTAAATTTACTTAATTAGCCGATTTTTTACTTACCCTTTTGATTCGAACCTAACCTAACTCAAGCCGACCCTTCTATAGATGCTACTAACACAAAGTTGAATGTATTGATGAAAATTCCTTTCAAGCCGAAATAGGTTAGTACGAGTACCTATTAGTTCCAGTATAAATTTAATGTGTCTATCGATGTACTATTTCAAAATATTAAAAGTATTTCAAAATATTAAACTTTTACCTTTTGAAAAATAGCATTTTAAGAAAATTACATTTTTATCCTCTATTAAATATTATATTCTACGTCATCATGTTTTAAATTCACATTTTATCATTTCAAAAATAGTTTTTAATAGAAATGATTAAACCGCATCAGAATTTTCAAATACTTTTTTTTTTTTTTACTTTATTTATTTCATAACTTTTCACTTAAACTCCCTATCCAAACCCAACTTGATCCGACCCGACCCTTATGTAGAAGCTACTAATGCTATATCTGAATCTATTTATGAAAATCCCAGAAGTGCCTTCATTTCCTCCCTTTCAAAAATTCGATCCTTAATTAATGCGGGATTTCACTTGTTGCCGGAAATGGCGAAGAGAAAGCAACTTGAAATACAATTTATAGGCGAAGATGAAGAAGGAACTTCCTGTACGGTAACTCATTCCACTGTTTCAGCTTCAGGTAATGTAAATTTTTTCATTTACTCTTTTCTTCCTCGTATCTCCCTAACTTAGAAGCTGTAAGCATCCACTACCTTGTTTCGTTTTTTTTTAATCACTTCTTCTAATGGGTCTTTCATCGATTTGTGTAATTATATGAAAATGGTTTATGCGATCAGGTTCCGTCAGGCGTCAGTTGTTTAGTAGTGTAGATCTGTGGTATTGCATTTGAATACTATGGTAATTTGTTGGTTTTAGGGGTTTATTAATTAATTGTATAAAAACAAAATTAGTCCTAATATTTAGCTATTTTGTCACTTCGTCTTTAATAAGGAAAAACTAATTGAAATATTAAAATTGAATAGCATTGAGGTGATTGCTTGCATGCAATTTTATGTATATTTCACTATTAATATTAATAACTTTTAAAATATTTTGTGAACTTTTTGGAATTTGTTGAATTTTTACGAATTATAAATGGATTGACATATGAGTGACCATCTTGATACCATTAAAGTTTTAACCAGTTTTTTTGTCCAATAGGAAGCATTTTACCAAAATTTGAAGATTAAGGGCCAAAGTAACAAAATGAGTAGATGTTAGGTTAAATTTATTATTATGCTTTAATTAATTTATATTAGTTAAAGTATGCTGTTATTTTTTTAATTTGATAAAATTTACGATCTAGTTTCTATATTTTTAAGCTAAAAAATTAAATCTTTTAGTTTTTTTCTAATTTAAAATTTTAATTCAATCATTGTTAGTATTTTTGTTAAAATTTACCAACTTGGCACATGGGTTAGGCTGTCAGCATATTATGTGACATATAATTGGCAAAAATAATTATATTAAATTTACAAATTTTGATAGAAAATATCAATGATTATGATTAGACAAGGATTTCTAAATTGAAAACGTGGGAGGATTGATTTTGAACTTTTAAAGTAGGAGGATTAAATTTCAAATCTACAAAACTACAGAGACTAATAGTATATTTTAACCATTTATAATTATTCATTTTATTAAACCTACATTAGCTAAAGTTAATTTATTTAAAACCCTTATAAAATTATAGTAAGAGCTAAATACGTTTGAGGATGTTTAAGTGTTTTTAGATAAAAAAATTTCTCTGATCAAATTTTATTTTAAATAATTTTATTTGGACTTTTATTATTAATCATTTAGATAATGGGTGTCCCATTATGTATTTATTTAATAGTTTATATGAGCATTTGATATGGATTATTCTTAAGTTTCTCTAGTTTTGTAAGTTTTTCTTATGTTTGGAGTTACTTGAGTGAATGTGTTGGACATGCTAGTATTTTAAAGAAAATTATGCTTAAGTTTCTTTAGTGTTATAAGTATTTGATATAAATTTTTATTTATTGAAATTAAAATACGGAAATAACCTTCTCAAGATTTTGTAATTGTGATTTTAATTTAGAAATTCTAAGCATTTAACTAAATTGATGTATATAATTGACTCCTGACACCAATTCATTTAGTTCTTTTATTATAGTATAGATATAGATATAGTTGTTGGAACTTTGATATTGTAATCTACTTTGAGCATTAGCTTGTCCTTGAAGTTATGTTGTTCGGACTCTAATTTGAGTTTTGGATATATGGACATCTGACTTGAGTATCTTTAAGTTTTTTTATTTTATTTTATGTATTTGGAGAGCAATGTCCCTATACTCAAGTCTGTAAATGTGCCAGACATGGGTATAGGACACAAATACTTAGTAAAAATGAAGAGTCGGAACAACATAAATTTGAAAACAACTTGTGAAGTGGAAAAAAAATTGTATATTTAAGTTGATTCATCGATGTTTGCTAGGTCTTTTCTTACGCAATAGGAGGAGAGTTGACGCCAGAAACATCAGGCAACAAGGGATGTTAAATAGCAAACAGTTTTCAGATTGCTTTGAGTATGCCCTTCTTATTTGAATCTCCTGTCCCTCTCACTTTTTTTTTCCCTCATCCATAATCTTGAGTTCATGCATTGTTTTTAGGAAAATATGGAAGATCCTCCCGGATAATCAAAGGGCTTCTTTTACGTACCTCGATTGCTTGTGGTTTTCATGGTACATGGATGAATTGTTTAAAGAAAAAGTGTTGGTATGGATCAGTAGGAAACATATTTTCACCAAGAAGTACGTTTTCGTTCCGATATTGCACTGGTGAGTATCGTTTTCCCAACTGCTAAACATATTGGTATTATGCAATTTTCAAGGTACCTCCTCTTTGGTTTATATGAATTTGTGATATTTTGTAGGAGACATTGGAATCTATTGATATTCTGCAACTTTGATAAACCTTTGCAATCTAAAACTCAAACAACTTGTATGTTATTGCTTGATTCAATGCAAATGAGTGGCCCAAGACGGCTCGAACCTACTATTAGAAAGTATGAGTCTGCAACTTGTGTCGGAATCCATATTTTTTTGTTGCATATCTATTTCATTGCTACTTTCTTGGTTTTAATTCCAGGTTTCTTCTAGATGTATATGAAGCTGAGAAGAGGCCTATAAAGAAACAGGCAATATCGAAAATTCCGCTATTGATACCAAAGGTGATGATTCTTTGATGTCTTGAAATATTTTTTTTTTTCCTTTTCCCACTTTTTATTGGCTTTTTGTGACTGAAGCAAATGAAAACAATCAGGTTCCCCAACAGAGAAATGGTGAAGATTGTGGTAGGTTTGTTCTTTATTTCATAAGTTTGTTTATGGAATGTGCTCCTAAAAACTTCAGTATCACTGGTGGATATCCTTACTTTGTAAGTTCTTTTTTTCATTTTTGGTACTCTATAATTAGAGGGTTAGTACTTACACACATGGTAGGGACATATAGGGGTGTAAGTGAGACAGCGGTGCTCACAAGCTACACAAGTTCTACTCGAAAAATATTCAAACTCGATTAGATAATTATCAAGTCGAGCTCTAGCTATCGGTCGAGGCAATTCAAGTAGCTTGAGCTATTGATAGAGTCAAGTTTGAGCTTAGTAATACTTGACTCAAACGGTTTATCGAGCCTTATCGAGCCTTATCGAGCTTTTCATATTTCTATATTAATAATTTACGTTATTGGCCTTAATATATATTATTAACCTTAAGCTTAATTATTGAACCAAATTTGAGTAAAAAATAGGTAAACAAGGTTAATCGAGCCTGAATTTAAAAACAAATGTTCAATCGAGCTCAAGTAGAGTATCAAGCTCTCAATTTTAAGTCAAGCTCGATTTTAGCAATATTCGAGTTTTGCTAGGCTTATTAAACCCCTAGGGACATACACACACCATGTCCACTAAAGAGCTGCCTTTAAGATGGGCTTTCCAACTGCTCCCCTGAAGACTCCAACCCGGGTGGATTCTATGTAGTTAACATCTCTAGGCACCATGCCATTAGTGACTTTTTTTCCCTTTAAATTGTTCATTGTTTCAGTTTTCTGGGAAATTTTGTAATTTCAGCTTACATTGGATATAATATATAAGTATAACACTTTTCGTGGTAAACTACAGATGAAGGAAGACTGGTTTGCTCCTCAAGACTTTGATTGCTTTTGCAAGAGATTTAAACTCTGCAGCTAGTGAAATAAACTCTTTTTAACTTTGACTTTTATATATGGACTATATTGCTTGGATTCGGAGTTGACTATTTTACTTAAATTATGAGTGCGATTGTCAAATGTAGGTATATAATCGACACGAATATGTTCAACTTTATTTTTTAATGTATATCTTGCCTTACATATTGACCATGGTACTGGCATTGGGTATTGACAATGTTACCTAAAACTCATTTGGTACTGACTATGTTAATGTGATTGTGTTATGCATGCATGTGTAAGTATATATATATATATATATCTCCAACACGTATATGTTTTTTCTTTTCTTTTTATTAAGTTTTTGAAGTCTTTGGAATAAGATACCTCCTTATTGCTGGGAAACTTTGCTTTGCAAGGAAAATTTTTTCTAACGTTATGGATCTGTTCGAATAATACAGAATAAAATAATTATATTTTCTTGCAATTACAAAGAATTACAATTCTTTAGATGTGTTTATCTAAATAGTGTAATTACATTGTAATTCTTTATATCATATTTGGTAGTATAAATTGTAATTGTAGTTTTATAATTTATATTTTGGAATAATATTTAGTCTATTACTAGTAGAGTTGTCCAAGGAATAAGCTATCCGTCTAAGTCTGATGGTTTGTTTGAAATATGAGAGGGTTTAGACAAGTAGATAAAATTCGGAAAATTAGCTTGAAGTCCACAGAATTTTGAAACTCAAGCTCGGCCTGATTACATATAAAATATATTATAAATATTACATTTATAAATAATTAATATAAAAAACTAACCCAACCCAAATATTTTAAACCTAAAGTCGAAACCCATCCGAAACATAACCCAAGATCCAGCCCAAACTCAAATAACTCTCGGTTTGCTTGTGTTCTTTTTATCATGATTGCGTTTGCCAGGTTCATCTTGATAAGACAAATTAAAATATAAGAAAATTGTAATCTGAATCGATTAGAATTTTAAATAATACATAATGATGGCCTTTAAATTCACAATCCTTCAAAGTCGGAAGCACTTCTTTAGATATAAATCAAAAAGAAAATTTCCCAAATTAAGTCAAAATGTCCTTACTTTTATTCCTCCTGATTCAAAGTTAAAATTTTTTAGTTATTAGTAAAAGGGGGTAAAAAACTGAACTAAAACTACAAAATTTTACTCTTCTTTTTATCGACAATCTCAAATTTTAGTTGACTTCACTGTCAATAAGCATCTAAGTTTTTGCTTTAAGTGTTATTTAAACTTTTAACTTGGTAAGAAAATTTTGTGCATTTTAAAATTTCTTTTAGAAAAAACTTATTGGGTGGGGCTGTACCAAGCCAAAATTATCCATATTTAAGTGGGGTTGGGCTCAGACAATACATTAGACTTATATTTCAAATTAAGAGGGCCAAAATAGAGAGTATTAAAAATTATTTGTCTAGATCAAGTTTAACCCGACCAATGAACAATTCTATTTATCAATGGAATTTTTTTAACTCTACCAGCAGAGCTAAATGATTAACAAGTGTTCTATAAAAGTATAGTAAAATATTTAAAAATAATATTAAAAAAAGTGGCACATGGTATTTTTTAAGGTTGCTCGTGAAATAAAAAATACATTATTAGTCTACCAAATACTAACTATTATATTTTTAAAATAATATTAATTACTATAAAAATTAAAAATTATCACTGCGATAAAATTTTTCTAAATGAGTAATAAAAATTGAAATGAATTTGTCGAAACCATTTTTTGTTTGGAAAAACGGGCCGACTGTAAAAAGAAAAGGGAGTCGCCACCAATCTTTTTTGAAGTGTGATTGGGCCACTTGTGAAAACGTTTTGGTCTACGAATTTTAGAAAAATAGGCTCGGGAGTCGGTTACGCGCGAGGAAGGATTAGCACCCTCGCAACGCCCAAAATTGGTACCGTATTGATTGATTAATGTCCTTAATATCAAGAAGTAGAAGATGTTTTAAAGTATGGGAAAATATTTGGATGACTCGTATTGGATATCAAAACTCTCTTGTTCCGAAAAGCTGAAATATCATGTCCAGCACGATAGGACACGATGCTTCAAACTCTCGATCCCAATATCATTTTATGATTTCCAAAATACGTGGAGTGCAATTTGAAAAGGGCATTTCACTATTTGGCTAAAACTAAAATCGAAACCCAGCACGATTGGGTACGATTCTTTGGATTTTCAATCATGAAATATTGCCCTTATTTAAGAAATACGATAAAAATTTGTGAATGAATTCATCGTATGTTAGTTAATAAAAAGTCGATAATACAATTACTAATAAAAACAACAAGAAAAATAAACTATCGTATGTCATTTTATCTAATTGCTTCAGCGTTTCATATTTTTGGACTATTCCCTCTTTAACATTTAACATATACTCATTATCATCATTTGTTGGTCTCTAACCGAGTTCTTCATCATCTAAATCTAAACATGTATAATTAAAATTATTAAGATCTCTTTCTTCTATGTTCTTCTCAAAGTATGAATCATCCTAATTTCACTTTATGAACGAAGTGATGTTGTTAACATGAAAAATATTTTTAGAACAATAATGTTCTATTAATCACATTTTAAAGTATTAAATGAACCAAATTTAAGACTTTGCCAGAAATCTAAAAAAATGTATTATTATAAATTTAATTTTATATATTATAAATAACCTAATATATAAAAAAAAATATAATATAATATAATATAATATTCTAAACTTTAAAAAGTAAATTAGATTGAGTTGGACTCAGAGATTAAATATTCTCTGAATTCATATCATATTTTAAGGGGATTGAATATTTTTATTTAAATTTATTTCCGAGATTAATAATTTTATCAAAACCCTCACAAAATTCGAACCAATATTCGGACTCAGGTGAATAATCTGGCTATAAAAGAATAATTCTTTGCAAAATAAAATACAATAAATAGCGTCAAAACCAGGCGCGCGCGAAGCACTCTCCGGCTCACATTAGAGTGGCCGCCATTAAAAACCGGATAAGCCACCTTTTCATTTTTCACTTTCATTTTCCCCTTTAAATAATAAAACCCAGACAAGGGACAGCCAACGGTACCTTCCAAAGAAATCGAAATTTTGACTTATGATTCTCATATACATCCCCCCCCAATATCTCCCACAACCTTCCATTTACGTCTTAGTTGTTGAATGATCAATTTCCATTTACGAATACACACAGTGTGTGTGAAGTTTATTCTTTTGTTTTTTGAATTTTTGAGTTTCTGGGGCGAAAAAAACAATGGCGAATTTGCAACTGGAAAGAGAGACTAGCATTGGGATGCAAGTGGAAGATCTATGGGATGTTCAAGAATCAAAGCTTAATCCTACGCAGAAACTTAACGCTTGCTTTGAAAACATCCCTGTCTCTGCTTTCCCTCATACTCCTCAAGGTTTTAATCTTGCTCTCTTTGATTTGGCTTATGTTTGATTTCTTAGAATCATCAAGAATTCTGGGTTTTTATTTCTGGAGTGTGGGTGTGATTTGGAATAAGAATTATAAATAATTTGATTTCCTTTTTGCAATTTTTTTAGGGAAGGATCCATTTGCTCATTTTTGAAACCTTTAGGGACCCAAGGGGGTATTTAGTAAAATTCAATTTGATTAATTACTTATATATACGATTCAATCAATTCGAAATATAAAAAATTCCATGTTTTCAAATCGAACTCACCCTAGTTAAATGAATGTTGTTAAAAACTAGCATTTAGCTTTGATTTCAATAATTTCTCTTTTAAACTCAAAAAAAAAAAAAATAAGTTTTTCAATTGTATCACCACTTTATATGAGCTATGGTGCTGAATTGATGATTATCGTATATTTGGAGGGTCTTTGGATCATATACCGTACTCCTGCCCAGAATGTGCGAGACACCATTACTTGAAAAATGAAAAAGAAAAAGTTTGAACAACATAATATAAGATGACAAGTTCTTGGAATTGTAGGAGGGAATTCTTTCTTGGGTTACCATTGTCTTAATCTTTTTTAAAATGGATAACTATCATATTTATATATGATTAATACATGAACTTTGATATAATGGCAATTATATAATATATGAAACTTTAAGTTTGATTCAACCGTATATATTTAAAGAAATGTATAGATATATTTATTTAAATTAAAATAATTGTTTGTGTTTGTAATATATGAATATAAAATGGTGCTAAATCGATAATTTTGTCAATGATTTGTGAAATTGAATCAAATCAAAATTTGTTAATTTGATAATGTTGACGATGCTTTTAAGTTTAGTTTCTTCTTGGTTAAAAGAATTGAAATTATGTTTCAGGGATCGAGATAAAATCGGATGCGAGTTTGGCCGAGGCTGTTCAAATACTTGCCCAAAACAAGATTCTTAGTGCACCTGTTGTCAATGTTGATGCACCTGAGGATGCAAGTTGGATTGATAGATATCTTGGCATTGTAGAGTTTGCAGGCATTGCTGTATGGATTCTCCAACAGGTTCAAAATCGAAGCCCTTTACGATCTCTTTTCTCTATAAGCTTCTATTTTCTCGAGGGTACTATCAAATAGTAGCTCGATAATATCTCATTCATCCACCATGGAATTGGAAAATAGCATGCTGAAGAAGAAATATGATAGAACTTAATATTTAGTTCTTAGCTTCTAAGATCATGCATCCGTGATTATGTTGTTTAGGTTGAAAATTGAAACCTCTTACGATCTCGTTTCTCGATAAGCTTCTTTTCTAACGAGGAAAATATCGAATAAAAGCTAGATAACATCTCATTCATTCACCGTGGATTTGGAAACTAGCATGTTGAAGAAGAAATATGATAGAATTTGATCTTTATTTCTTAGTTTTTACAATCATGCATCCGTGATTATGATGTTTAGGTTGAAAATTGAAACCACTTAAGGTTTCTTTTCTCTATAAGCTTCTTTTCTATTGATGAAAATATCGAATAGTTGCTCGATAACATCTCATTAATCCTCCATGGATTCAGAAACTAGTATGACTAATGAAGAAATATAATAGAATTTAATCTTTATTTCTTAGTTTTTATGATCATGCATCCATGATTGTGATGTTTAGGTCCAAAATTGAAACAATGTACGATCTCTTTTCTCTATAAGTTTCTTTTCTATTGAGGAAAATATCGAACAGTAGTTCGATAACATCTCATTCAGCCGCCATGGAATTGGAAAATAGCATGCTAAAGGAGATGGTAGATTTTAATTTTAATCTTTATTTCATTGTTTTTATGATCACGCATCCGTGATTATGATGTTTAGGTTAAAAGGTAAAAGTACCATGGAAGCTCTTGTACTAAGAATCGGATTGCATTTTGCCTCTTCTATTTAAAAAATTGACAAATTAGTCCCTGTAAGTTAGGTCAAAGAAGCAAACTGGACATTCTATTAAAAATTATATCTATTTTTACTGTTAAAAACTGGTTTCTATACATGAACATAAGTTACACTTGGCACATTAGGTGTATCTATTTGGGTGTAACCATTTGGTTATTTCGTCAACTACGTTAGTTTTTAACAATATAAATGAATGGAATTTTTAACAGATAGGACAAGTTTCCTCTTTGATTTAATGTATAAGGACTAATTTGCCCATTTTTTGAGTAAAGGAAGTAAAATGCAATCTAACTCCTAATACATGGGCTTCCATGATATGGTTTTGCTTATGATCTCTTTTCACTATAACCCTTTTTTTGACGACAATATTGAATGGTAGTTTGACTATGTCTCATTCATCTAAAATTTAATCTTTTCATTCTTAGTTTTTGTGATTATACATCCATGAGTATGATGTTTAGGTTGAAAATCAAAACCGCTTACAATCTCTTTTTGGTATAAGCTTTTTCTTTTCCAAGGGAAATATCATATAGTATCTAGATAGCATCTCATTCATCTGCCATGGATTTTGAAAATAGCATGAAGAACAAGAAATAAGATAGAATTTAACCTTTCTTTTTTAGTTTTTTGTAATCATCCATTCATGAGTATGATGTTTATGTTGAAATTGTGCCATATCAAAACTCATGCCTATGTTGCTTCAACTTTTCGTTTTTCTTAAGTTATCTGTACTTGATATATATTCGAACATGAGTATGGGGATTTCGCCCTCCAAACATACCCGTGTTCTGAACATATACCAAAGTCCGAATAACATAGCTTGGTGGTGATTTTCTCTCTTTATTGCCTACTGTAATGCATTGAATTTGATATATCTCTGTTTATGGTTAAACTACCTGGTTGGGACTCAGGCGTTTCCTTTTACTATATAGGCTTAGGAGCAAATTAGTCCCTTTAGTCTTTATACTTTTAATTTTGAAGCAAATAAGTAAAAGTGAAAATGGAAGATCATTAAAAGAAATGCTAACTTATTGTGTTTTAAGATGACATGAAAGAAAAAGTAAACAACTTGTTCTTCTTGTGTTTGAAGATGACATGAAAGAAAAAGTAAGCAACTTGTTCTTCTTGTGTTTTACAAAACGTTGAATTTGATTACTTTGTTTCGAAATAGAACGTAAAGGGACTAAACTGCTCACTTTTTAAAATGAACTACATATATTTTTCATCCAAGCTTTGCTCCCGTCATCTACCAAATTGAAAGTGAAAATTTCCTTCTTTTTTACAGTCAGAACCACCTTCACCTAAAAACCATTTGCCTACCGGAGCTGAATCTGCAGTAGCTTCTGCTAATGGAATGCCCTCTTCTGCCGAGCTCAGGACTTTAGGCTCTGAAGATGCTTCAATCACTGCTGGAGACTTTTTTGAGGCTCTAACATCCTCCGAGTTCTATAAGAAAACTAAGGTTGTACTTCTAATTCCCATTACGGATTTTGTTCGCTTTCTCCATTGCTTGTAATATCCATGTTAACTCATGAGACCATATAGGTCCGGGATATCTCAGGATCATTCCGCTGGGCACCATTCCTAGCTTTGCAGCAATCAAACTCGTTTTTGACCATGCTGTTACTGCTTTCAAAGTACAAAATGAAGAGTATTCCCATAGTTGATCTTGGTGCTGGAAATATCAATAACATCATCACACAATCGGCTGTGATTCACATGTTAGCGGAATGTACTGGGCTTCAATGGTTCGAAAGCTGGGGAACCAAGAAACTTTCCGAGATTGGTCTTCCTACGATATCACGCAATCAACTCGTTACAGTGAGTTGCTGTAATTGGTCAAAACCTTGTTGTTGTTGTTGTTGTTGTTTTTTTTTTTTTTCGATTTTTTATGATTTGATGCTTTTCTTATCCATTGCCATTACTCAAAGGCTTGAGCATAGGTTTAAAATCGGATCACATTGACCAGGAACCGGTTTGTTTGGCGGTTCAACCCTAGTTGAACCTGTAAAATCAGTTGAGCTGCCTTGTTCAATCGGTTGAACCGGGACTGGAGTTCAACCGATTTGATCTTTAGTTCAGTTTTTTCATCATGCTTGATAGTCCCAGGTCCCTACCTTTCACGTGAGCTAGCTAGATTTCATGATTTCTTCATGTTCTTCCGGTTTTCATATCTTTGCATTTAGAGCTCATCGGAATCGAGATGTTAGCAATCTATATTTCTATGCTAGGTCCATGAAGATGAACCAGTGCTTCAGGCATTTAGGTTAATGAGGAAAAAGAGAGTTGGAGGCGTACCTGTTGTCACCGGTGACGGAAAAAAAGCTATTGGTAACATAAGCCTTAGAGACGTACAGTTCCTTTTAACCGCACCGGAGATCTACCATGATTACAGGTCCGTGAATAAATTATACTGCAACATTTCATTTAATCATTTTGAAGAGTACTATTCTGCGTCGATATTTCAATCCTTTTTGTGAATCGTAGATTGATCACGGCAAAGAACTTCCTACTAGCAGTTAAAAACTACTTGGAGAAACACGACACGAGATCGCCAATGTTGAGTGGCATGATCACTTGCAAGACAAATGAAACCATCAAAGAGTTGATCCAAATGCTCGACTCGTTGAAGATCCAACGAGTGTATGTCGTTGATGATGACGGGAATTTGGAAGGAACTATCACGCTTCGAGACATCATTTCGAGGTTAGTATATGAACCACCTGGATACTTTGGTGATTTTTTCGATGGTGTGTTGCCTCTACCAGAGAACTGTAGGGTTTAAGAATGATCCGAAGCTTGGTGTTTCGTATGACTGACTTCACTTCTCTTCATGATTCTGGTTTTTCTGGTTTGCTGTCGTGTTTGAGACGGATCGGACATGCGGACTTTGTTATGTAAGGCTGAACCTTTGTAATTTAGTTGCTTCTGGGTTTGTTGGGTTCCAATTTTTGTGTAAATTTTGGTGTCTTAAAGAACTTGATTGAAATAAAATAAGAACCCACCTTCTTGTTTTCTATACAGAAATGGTATGAAATATTTATTAGTCCCAGTATTTAGACAAAAGTTGAAATTTAGTCCTTATACTTAAAAAAAGTTACAAATTAAGTCCTCTTACTTTTTATTTAAAATTTCAGTCTAATTATTAACATCGTTAATATGTTCCATCAAAATTTACCAATTTGGTATGTTTATTTTTATCAATCATATATAACATCATATGAGGACAATCTAATCAACATATTTAATTGACAATTCTTTATAAAAATGTAAACAACAATAATAATTAGAATAAAATTTTAAATTAAAAAATAAAAAGTTAAAATTTTAATTTTTAAACTATAAGGATTAAATCTCAAATTTTGAACAATTTTAATACTAATGGTACATTTTAACCTAAAAATAACATTGATTCTTTCTACCGTAAGAGCTAAAAATAGTATTTATGTAAAACAGAAAATCTTGGTAACCTCAAAATATCATGTTCATTGCAAATTATATATATATATATATATATATATAGGCTATATTGTCATTAAATTGTTTCTCTCTATATTTCTTATCCCGATTAAAATATATTATATTTAACTTTTAAATTTTGTTACAAAACCTGGAGGTTTCAAAAATATTATGATTGGGAAAATAAAAATAAAGTAATATAAATGTTTAATTTTAAAATTTTTTAGTTTGAATTATGATTAATATGGTTAAGAATAAAAATTAAAAATAAAAATAAATATAAATTTGAATACAGTTTTAAAAAATAAATTTGAATTACTTGTAATAATATATTCAAAGTTAAATAATGATGATATATTATTTAATATTAAATATAATTCTTAATGTTTTCATTTTTGTCAAATTGACCATTGCTCTTTTTTTTTTTAAGTTAAACTTGTTTCTTAACATTTTAAAAGAGTTAAAATATATCATTAATCTTTAAAAGAGTCCAATTATTGTTTTTTTTAACATAAATACTAACTAAAACATTTTAAATATGATAATCCACATTTATTTTATGCTAAATTTTTGAACTTTTATTAACTTCTTTTTAGAACTATTAAAATTTTTACCATTTTAAAATTATTTGTTGATATGATATGTAAGACAAATAATGTCATGTCAACATGAAGTATACATACACTGCCACATGGTTGTTATGTTAACATCGTTAAAAAATAATATTGTAGTTAGTATTTCCAATAAAAAGAAGTGATTTCTCTTTTTGAAAGATTAATGGTCAAATTCAACTAAAAAAAATTTGACAAAAGTACATTGAAAGCTAAATTTGACATTATACCTATTCATATAGTGATACAAGAAGGAGCAAGTATGGAGGAGAGAGTGGTGGATGCTGTAAAAGCCGGATCACCTAGTTAGGACGGAGAGCCAGAGGTTATAAAGAACGAATGTGAGGAGAGTGTTAGGGTTGTGAGTTTAAGGTGAGTTGGCAGTGTATAGGTTTGGGATTCTAAGAGAGTCGATTTCTTCTTCGTCACTTTTGGAGATATTTATAGTTGAGGGTCCCTTGTAATATGATGTTAACGTGTTGGTCTTGCCATCTAGCTATAATTGCGGAATACATGGGACAGATGTCTTCGATGGGATGGGAATGTTTGTGATGAGACAAATCCCATTATTTGTTCAAACTTGATGGTATATGACAGTTGAGACCACGTGGTGTTTGATAAAACCAACAACTTCATGTTCTAGATAAAAGCTTGGGTACTTGGATGTTTAATGGCTCACGCTTGTCTGGATGATCGTTCCGAGTGAGAGGCTTGAAGGCGACCTTTTAGTTTATGTAACACCCCCTACCCGTATTCGTTGTCAGAATAGGGTACAAGGCATTACCAGAGTTTACGATTTTTTTTTATATAGCCCCTTTATAAATATCTAACCTTCCCTGCAAATTTTAAACCGAGACCAATCCACATCAACCAATCCAATTCAACATATTTTCAAAATAGATTCATGCATATTTATAAGATAACATCAACACATACCAAGCCAATGTTTGCTAGCCATACCAATGGTGACCTTACATTCATTTTATATTAACATTACTTTATTAGCTTATACATGCCATTGATTTCCAAAATAAAGTTTATTTATATACCAAAACTTAAGGTGATAGTGTGATGTATCTCCCTACCGAATCGACCTCCGAGCTCTTAACACTACAAAACAGGAAAAGAAAAGGGTAAGCACTTTGTGCTTAGAAAATCCATGTAACAAGAATTATACTTACCTAACATTTTCAATACAATGTAATAAACATTAATATATCCATTCAATGCATCATTACCCTAACATACACAAGCTCAACATTCAAGTTAGTTCAATAATTTCCATGTATCAATAATATATACCATGATTGATGAGCTCATCAATACCATGATTTCCGCTTTGTTATATTTCCATATTTATCCCATTGAATTACTCGAATTTCGATGGACTTTCGAGGTACACTTTAGTGTACAAATCCGAGTCCGTCAATTCATATTCATGTGCGCACATTTTCATTTCAGAGAGCACACTCATGAACCTCATCCTTACAATGGATTACCGGTCAAAGCTAAATCCTCAGAATATAAACTCATAAGAGTATTGTCGGGATTACCGTCCGAGCTAAATTCTCAGAACGACAATTACTCTAATGAGCTTGATCCAATTACCATCCGAGCTAAATTCAGACTCTAATTGGATTACCCGTCCGGCTAAATCCATTTTACACATATTCTTCGGGAGGGCTATATCAGATAGGATCACCCGTCCGGCTAGATCCTTTTACCGTCAATTCCTTTTCGAGATCCATCGAATTTTCCTTTTATTCAACCGAATTTTTTTTCCCTTTTATTAAATATATCAATGTTTCATCAATTTTCATACAATGAACATTCAAATTATATTCACATCAATAACATTCATTTCAAGCATTTAAGAAGATAATTCAAGTTACATGAACTTACCTCGATACTAGTTCAGTATATAAAATCTACTAATCCGGACTTTTTCCTTTCCTCGATCTAGCTTCAGATTTGAGTTTTCCGGATCTAAATGAATAAATTCAATCATCAATTCAATACATTTCATGTTCACATGTACCATTTTCTATAATTCTATTATTATTTTTAGTTCATTCAAAACTGTCTACTTGAGTCATAGTCACTAAATTATTTTTATCTTGAGCTCTGAACTTAAAATTTAGATCATTATAAAGTCACCCATGTTCTGCTGTTTGACAGTTCTGACCATTCTTCACTAAAAATTAATTATCTCTTAATATAGGATTCGGATGATGTTCCGTTTATTTCTATTGAAAATAGACTCATTAAGAATTCTAAACATATAAATTTAAGCCCATAATTATTTTTATCCAATTTTTATGATTTTCTAAAGTTAAAACAGGGAACCTGAATTCATTCTGACCTTGTCTCACAAAATTTATTATATCTCATGATTTACATATCTATTGCTTACACCGTTTTTCTATGAGAAACTAGACTCAATAAGCTTTAATTTCATATTTTGTTCATCTTCTAATTCAATTTCTACAATTTATGGTTATTTTTCAAAGTTAGTCTACTGCTGCTGTCCAAAACTGTTTTAGTGCAAACTGCTTATTACCAATTTCCCCCTAAGCTTTCAATAAATGATAATTTCATCCCTGCTCAATTAACTTCTCAATTGAGCTTATTTCTCTCAGTTAAAACTTTATTCTATCACTTTAAACTAATTTATAACCTTTGGAAATCAGAATTTAAGTAATAGACTTTAATTCCAAATATTTTCACAATTTAGATCTTAAAATCAATTTCTATTGGAATTACCTAATAAAATCATCTCATAAACAATTTAAAGCTTAAATTTCATGCTAATTCATCGTAAACTTACAGCACTCAACCATGGTAACTTTCAATTTTATCCATGAAATCAAAAACTAATGAATTTAATAGTAGGACCTAGTTGTAAAAGTCTTAAAAACACAAAAATTACAGGAAACAGGCAAGGATTAACTTACTTGCAGTAAAAATATGAAAAACCAGCTTAAGGAAACCCTTCTATGGTGTTTTTGCTGATGAGAATGCAGAAAAATAAAGAGAAATCTAAATAATTCCACTTTAGTCCTAGCTTTATTAAGTAAATTTTGCAATATTCCAATTTTGCCCTTAATTCTCCTTATTTTCTTGCTGATTTCATACCCTTGCCGTCCAGCCCAAATAGCCCTTGGGTCTATTTTCCTTTTAAGCCCTCTTTCTTTTATCATTTAAACTATTTAATCTTTTTCATAATTTTGTATTTGTTACAATTTAATCCTTTTCATTTAATTACATACTCAAACGTCAAAATTTTCTAACGAAATTTTAATACCACATTACTAACATTTTATAAATACTTATAAAATATTTCCTACTCAATTTATGAGATCAAGGTCTTGATACCTTATTTTTACCCAATTCCTTCAATAATTCCTTTTTCTAAATCGGTAAAATTTTTCTATCGATATTTTAATACGATTTTCCTATCATATAAATATTCATGCAAAAATATTAAAATAAATTTCTCTTTAAATCGGATTTATGGTTACGAAACCATTGTTCGATAACATTAAATTTAGGCCATTACGGTTTATTAATATCTAGCTTATTGTTTGAGTGTCATTCTGACTTGCCACGTGTCCTTATGCGAATGGGGTATAACAAGAACAATTATATATAATCTTGCCTTTTGCCATTTATGGAAGTAAAAAACAACTAATAATGATAAAAAATTATTAGCTTTTGTATCAATGACTATGTGATTCATATGTAGTTGTCAATGGTTAGACTTGTTCAAAGGTTGAGCTATTCACCTAGGTTTGAAGGATTGTTTGAAATTTGAAAGGGTTTAGACAAGCTTGAAAAATGAATTTGGGTAAAATGATAGTTTTGTTTAAAATATGGGTCAAGCTTGAGCTTGAATATTCAAACCCAGACTTGACTCGACCATTTTTAAATTTGGAATATTTTATGCTATGTTATTTATATATATTATGCAATTTATAACATATACAAATTAAATCTATTGTAATATATAATAGTATTATAATGGAAACATTAAAAAATATTAAGATAAATATTTAATAAATTTAATAAATAAAAATTATATAAAATTATTAAATGTAGAGGTGGTTTTGAAATGAGCTTGGGTTAGCCATTTGCAAATATGAGCAAAATTTTAAGCCCATATTTCAAGTCTGGTCAGGCTTGGATAAACATAAAATGTATTAATATCATACTTAGACTTGGCCTAACTTATGAACCACTCTAACCTAGACCACTGCAGTGTTGAACAATTATAAATTTCAAGGTGAACTATATTAGTAGTCGTCCAGCTATATTTTTTTTCTTTTATCATTTAACTATAAAAAGTTATAAAATAATTACTAAACTATTAGTAAATTTTATTTTAGTCACCCAACTATTTTAAATTTTTAAATATTTTTATTTGACATTAACCAACTGGTGAAAAAAAAATCAAATAATTAGATAATTAAAAAAAGACTAAAGACCCTAAAATTGATTTTTTTTTTTTTAGCTTACCTGCTTTCTCTAAAGTACAATTATAAATTTAGCATGAGAGCAAGATGCATACTCACCTCTCTCCACGTGTATCAAAGTAGTGGAGGTATTTTATTTATTTATTTATTAGAACTAGATATATTTTGATATATTATTTTAGATTTATAGGATAAATCTCAAAATTATATATGAACTATAGTTTAATGTGTAATTGTATATGTGAATTTTGATTTTATGCAATTTTATACATGAAATTTTGATTTGATCCAATTCATGTAAATTACTAACACAACAACTATTGATATAACATCATTTTATATTTATATATTGCATACATAAATAATTATATTTATTCAATATTGGTGAATTTATTTATTTAAATGTGCATAATTAAATTAAAATTAAAATTTTAAGTATACATTTGAACCACAATTAGAATTTTACGTGTATAATTGTATCATATTAAAATTCATGTATGCATTGCACATTAAATTAAAATTCATGTATAATTTTAAAATTTATCCCTAGATATTTCAATATTGTTGAAAAGATATTTAATATATGAATATAAAAATATCAAATAAAAAAAAATAAAATTTGAATATCAAGTATATATGTACCGGAACAATGTTTCAATAAATTTTTACTTTATTACCATAAAGAAAAATGTTAGAAATTTTTATTTTTAAAAATTATTTATTATCAGTGTAACCGTACGTAATTGAACGAAATGGATAGATACTATCTATACGTATTAAAGTTTTAAATAAATTGATTACATCGATTTGATCCAAAACCGATGCAAAAACCCACTACATTAGTTCAAATTGCTTTTCTTTTTTCCAATAAATTTATGATTAATAGTAAAGGTAAAACTCGAATAGAATATATATTAAAATAGAAATGGACTGCATGAAAGATTTGGATTTACAATTTTATTTTCATTTTAAAATCAGATCAAATAACATCTCGGTCATCACCTTCCCTAACCCCAGAACCACCGCCGTCGCCGCCTTATTCCAACCACCGTTCAATAGGTACACATTCCAACTTATGCCTCAACTTCCAATCAAGCGCTTGGCATCCACGAGAGCAGTAATGCACCTTCCCACAAGCCGAGCACCTCCTAAACTCATGCGCCCTCGTCTCCGGTCTCCCACACCCTTTATGAGAACAAAGCCTTAAGCCCTCACCCATCTCACCCAACCCTAACTCGAACCATTCTTTCAAAAACACATTGACCGGGTGCCCCTCCGAAGCCGGTTCATTACTCATCGACGAACATCCCGAACCGGAGATGCAATTAAATTGTTCATAGTTTAAACCGCGGTGATGGTGGTGGTGGTTAGGTTGCTGTTTGACTAAAGATTTTAGCAACGACGCGAGTTCTCGCGTGTTGGCTTGCATGAGTAACCGGCGTCCGGCCGTTATATTTTGGCGGATGCCGTAACCGTCTTGAAAGCAATGGCCGAGCTCACGGAGTGCGTCCACGTGGCCAAGGAAAGCGGCTCGAGCGCATAAAGCTACTCCGGCTCGGAGATCCTTGTCGGTTCTGGAGCCACCGCTGCCGTTGAATTGTATGACTGCTAGCGAGTATAAAGCTGGCGCGTAGGATTTGATTGCTGCTTTGGCCATTAACGACATCCCGCTTCCTCGGTTTTGTAAGCAGTAAAATCGAATCTGTAACGGCAGTAACGCAAGTTCAGATAATTACTAAAGTAAATTTCGGGTTAATCGCATCATAGATCCCTCTATTAGGAATACAATTTTAAATTAAACTTCATAACATTGCAATTTAGTATCATCTCAAGTAACGACAAAATACTATTATTTTATAAAATAAATTTATTTATTGTAAGAGTATTTTGTTGTTTTATATCTTTATATAGAAAATTAATCTTTGACAATATTAAACCATTTATTAGGTTTGATATTACTATTCAACAAGACATCGAAAATACTCTTGCTTTAAGAAGTAAGTTATATTATTTTAAAACATATTTTTATTTTTATAATATAAAATTAAATTGATCCATCTAATGACAGACGGGCCAATTTGATCCAATCTTTATAATACAAGAAATTCCCAGTTACTTCAACCTATTAAAGTAATACTTTAGTTTTGAGGAGTAAATTGAAAGAGCAATATACAATTTAGAGGGTAGTTGCAATTTTTTAAAAAACAAAGTAAAAAGATTCAGATAAATAGGATGTATAGGGAGTAACGGAGTACGGACCATGCCAAGAGTGTAACAAGCTTCAACGTTGCCGGCGTTGACACAGTGTATGAGAAACCGGTGAACGGAATCGGACCAATTTTTAGCTTTCACCGCCAAAACTTTTGATCCAACATTTGATAACACGAGTTGATGAAACCCTAAACGCTTAAATCTCTTGCATCTATTGAATAAAATTTGAATTTTCCATTCAGAAAGATAAAATGAAAATGAAAATGAAAGGAAAAAATAAAGAAAAAGATTCAGAAGAAAGATAATTAAAATACGTTAAGAGAGCGTTGATGAAATCAGAAGAAGAAGCCGCTGAAGAGCTGAGCTTGCAAAGAACGGAAACAACGAGATCGTCAGGTAATTCATCGAAGAGATTTGGTTCGTTGGCGGCGGCGATTTTCTGAACGGTTCTTCGCTTTGATCTCCTCGGTGAGATTCCTCTACTATTTTCTTCCATTTTCTTGGAATTTTCTTGGCGATAAAATAAATAAGAAAATAGAAAGAAAATGCAAACGCAATTTCAAAATTTACCTCTTTATCTTCCTTCTTGTACTGCTTATATGAATCTCATGATTTTGATTTTTTTTTCTGGTTTTGTAGTTTTTCACATTAAAAGCCAAATTCCATGTATCTATTTATTATAATTATAAAATGGGTTAAATATGTTATAACTCCTTGTATTCTATGTAAATTAAAATTTAATCTCTATACTTTTAATTTTTAAAAGAGTTTTTTACTTTTAAATTTTAAATTTTAAAATTAACTATTAATATTATTAAAATTATTTTATTAAATTTAAGTCATTATAATGTCTTCTTTTAGATACATGACTATCAAGTGAGTATTTTTTATTTTAAAATATAATATCAATAAATGTAATAAAAATTATTATATTAACAAAGAGACTTGAATTTTAAATTTTAAAAATAGAAAGATTAAATTCTTAAAATAAAAATATAAAACCAAATTTCACGTTTATGAAAAATATAGAGGCTTATGGCATATTTTAACCATTAAATTGGTAAAATAAAATGCAAAAAAATTAAATAATAGGATAATTAAATTCAAACTAACTTATTCCACAAAACAACATTATCAAATAAATATATTTATAAAAAATTATATAAATAAAGAAGTTTTGATTAAATGATAAAATACAAATATTGAAAACTATAAAATTGGCAATTCACTAATAATTGATTGCAATAGTTGATTTGATTAATTGATTGTATTAATTGATTTGACCAATTGATTGAATTAACTATTATTTAAAAGTGTTTAGTAAAATTTAATTGATAGTTAATATGTGTAAAATGATAAATAAAGACATGTCATATTTTATTGTTAAATAATTATTTGTTTATAATACTGTAGTCTTTAATGGATGAAATTAGTGAAATAAAACACTATTATTAATGGATTAAAACATTCATTATGAAAATTACTAAGTAAATATTTTCATTTGTACTCAACTCAGTTAAAAAAATCCCAAAATTTTGTTTACCGCCGCTTGATGTTTATTTTTATATAAAAATATAAAATAACAAAAAACCCCTTAAATAAATATAATTTACTTTATAAGATAATAATATTTTATCATTATCTAATTAAATTAATATTCACTTCTTGTAACACCAATTCCAACAAAATAATTCAATAAATTTCAATTTAAAAAAAACTCTCAATTCTTTGAAAAGAAACAAACAAATAAAAGTCCAAAAGAAACTCCACTTTTCACATAATAACCGACTCTTTTTATCCTCTTTCACATTACCTTTTAACTATTTCTCTCATTTAATTCAATTTTTAAACAATCCATAATTACCTTAAAAGAAAGACTCATTTATTCTAGAAAAACTATCAAATTTTATTTAAAATAATTAAAATATGTTTTATTTTTGGCATTAAGATGACTTCAATGTCTATCCCAGTACAATATGACTTGTCACTGATAAATTTTCAATTCAAACAAATATAATTTCTTCAAATAATATATTAAAAGAAAAGAGAAAATACTAATTTACTCAAAAGAAAAATATATAAGAATTAATTATACAATTTAACTTAACCTTTTTTTTGTCTCAAATGATAATAAAACATGCCATATTAATTTGTCATTACACTATTCATATCGATTAATAATTTAAGATAATAATAATTATATCGTAATTTTTAAATTTTAGTCAATAAAATGTAATTTAAATAATACATAAATAATTAAATTTATTTTTATTTTTAAAATTTGATACTGTTTGAATCAACCAATTGATGTGACCTACTTTTTATCTATGATATGATGTGTTACAACTATTTTTTTTTTAAGATTCAATTAAATGAATGGTTAATGAAAATTAATATTGATTGAAAATTAGATAGATTGAGTTTTAATTTGATAAGTATTGTTATTATTGTTAGTGTAAGAGGATATGGGTTTGAGTATGTTGAAATGCATTATCTTTCTATTTCAAGGTTGAGGAGGGACTATGGATAATTTTAGGCATTGTATCAAAATAGTAGGCACAATAAATAACATATGATGAGATTAATATTAAAAAAATTTAAAGAATTTACTTAACAATAGTGTTTGTAGTTTTGAAATTTGGAAATTTTATTTTAGGAATATAAATTTTTTATTTTTAGATATATTATTAATATTATTTTTTTGTTAAATTTATTGGTGTAGTATTTTGAAATTATAAAATAGTGACTTTATAGCCATGTAATTTAAATAAGGTTGAAATGAACTTGAATTTTTTTAAAAAAAAACAATGTTGGAAAACCAAGTTTGGAAAAACGCAGTGAAAAATAGGGTTAATGAAAAAAATAATTGTTTTAAAAGTTTTTCAAAAATAAGAACTTGGTTATGTTATCTAAATTAATAAATATTTAATCAAAATCGTACATTTATTATTTGTTTAGAATGAATGATTTAATTAAGTAATCTTCTTTGCTATCCTCAGCTCACGTTTGCCAAGTGTGGACTCGCTTCGAATCAGAAATTTTTTTACAAAATTACCAGTGAGGTAATTTCATAATTTATCTAAACTTTTGGGTCAAGTTGTGAATAAAAAACATCACTAAAAATTTTCTAAAATAATTTCTTTAGAATTTTTTTTCTCTACAACTTATCTTGAATTCAAGTGTGTGAGAATAATGACCCAAGCTATCTCTTTATATAGAGAGAGTTTAGAGAAAGAGTTCAACTATGATTAAAATTAATAACATTAATATTAAATTAATAAAATATTATCAAGATAAATATTAAATTTAATTTAATATCTCATATTAATATTAAATGAATAAAATACTATCAAGATAAATATTATTTTTGAAATAGTTAATCTGAAATCAAGTTACCCGGTAAAGTCCCACTAGAAGTATAATTATTCACTACTCTGTCGTAAAAGAACCACCACGATCAATCGTCTGTCGACTGTTGTCGCAGCTTCCGTGCCTGGCGATGCCATTGCCAGCGCTGCTTCTCCTGGCACCCCGAACTGTCGTTCTTTTGCCTGAATGGGCCTGGCCGATTCAATGCCTCCTTGCGAGATCGTCGTTGTCATGGCTAGGGTGATGCTAGTCGTTCGAACAACTGGCCTTACGCTGAACCTCCCCTTTTCCTTGATTGGCAAGTGCTTGCTCAGGTCAGTCGTTCGCATGACCAACCGCACAGGGTTACAGCATCCTTCGGCTAGGCGTTTGCATGCTTGGCCCGATGCCACCTATGGGGTTGGCTGAAACCCCTAGCAGGATGTTCGAACAGCTTGCTACGATGGCCGGGGCACTATCGGTCAAGCATTTGTGTACCTGGCTAGTGCGGCAGTCGGTTTGGTCCAGGCCAGTGATGGCTTGACCGGTCCAGTCTAGCCACCAGTTGGACTGTTAGCCCTGTTTCACACACCGAGCCCAGTTCAACCAATTTTAAGTTTTGATCTCGATTTTTGGTTCTCGAGTCAAATATTTGATCTCGGGTCTAATTTTCAAGTTCAATTACTTATTGGGCTAGTTGGGTGACTTAAAAAATAATTTTCAAAAATGTCATATTTATTTTAGTTAATTTGATTAATTTAATTTTACTTGATCAAAATTAATTTTTCAAAATCACTAAGATTTCTCAAATTAATTTTTTAAGAAAATTCTTTAATCAAATTATCTAAGTCGAAGCAATTCTCATGACTGCCTAATTTAATTTCACATCGAATAAATCAACTCAATTAAATTATTTCCAAAGTCGTAAAATTTTATTCTAATTTAAATGCAATCCGATCGAGCTTTTGTAGAGCTAGAGAAAGGACCAATCAGACATATACAATTAGGCTCGAGTAATTGTAACTATGTTCAGAAGCATCGTTCCAATACTTTGCAATTTATTTAATCATGTAGTCAGTCCACAAAAAGTACTATAATTAATATGTTCACTGTCAACTAATGACTATGATAAATTGCTCGTTCGAAAACAAGTAACCCGTGCCCACATTTCATATTTATCAATCCACACAATGTTAATGAGAGGATATCGTTAACTCTTTAATCGAGCTATGAATTTCATTGTTGCTAATAAAGTCATGTCATACATAAGTCATGTACCCAATATATCAGCTATTAGCTCAATCATCTTTAGAGTATAAACCTTCACTTATATTAAAGCACATGAGTTATATACGCATGGTCAACAACTAATTCAGGGTTTAGGTAAGCCACACTATGGACGTCACAAGTGAATTAATTCACAAACATACTCAGAATTAATTTAACTTGAGTCCAGTCCAATGTATCATTATTCTAATGAGTACATTTATATCTCTATCCGTGGAGTCACGTGCTCCGATAGCCAATACTAACTATCTCCCTAATTGGAATTGTAGAAGACATAATAATTCTTCTAAGTATTTAAATAAAATGCTCACTTTGATTCTTTTATAATAGTATAGACTCTTTTAGATTATCTATTAAAATAAGTTATCTTTCTCGCAACGTAAACGTTCTTACAATGCCACTTATTATTAGTTCGAACTTAGACAATCAATGAGTTAATATTTGCTTGTCACAATTTCACTATGTATGCAAAACATAAAAGACAAAAACATAAAAGATATAATAGTGAAATGTGAAATTAGTTTTATTCATCGTTCAAATATTTAGAAAACAGTTACATATTTACTACAATATGGGCATATTCCCCAACAAACATTGGATTTGAATTTTGAAATATGAAAATAAAGAGATTAAATTCCTAAAAATAAAAGTAAATTAACTAAATATTAAATTTTCAAAAATATATGAACTTATGGAATATATTTACCCATATAGTAATGATTGATTATGATTATAATTACTTAAATATATTAATATAATTGTAATTATAACTGTACTTTAATCTTAGGCCCTGTTTGGCAATTCATTGAAAAAATAAATCAACTATAAATTAATATTTTCAATGATTTAATCTTTTAAACATGTTTGATCTATAATAAAAAAAATGATAGAATATTTTCAATGAAAAAGTGTGAAAATTATAAATAATGAGCTCCTTATCATTTAATGTATAATTGTTTATTCTTTGTATTTTATTTTTTCTTTTAACACTATCATTTAAATACTTTACATTTAATATTTTAAATAATATATTTATCAAATAGTCTAATTATATTTTGTGCTTAATTTTAAGAAGGGTTAATGTACTAATTGGTGCTTGAACATGGTGATTGTTCTCATAACGAGGCTTGAATTTTTTTTTATTCAAGTTAGTCCATAAACTTAGCATTTGTTCTCACATTTGGGGTTAATTTTTTGTCCAATTTAGTCCCTAATAATTCCATTAAAAAATAGATAAAAAAAGTTGAGACCCTAATATGAAAACAATTATATAAGTTTAGGTTTCAATATGGCAACAATTGACAAGTTTAATCCCCAAATAATACATCACCTTTTTAAGAAATGTATTAAACTGATTTTATAACTTAGATTCAGTAATTAAATTTTAACTTATCAAACAATATCAATATTTTTGGAATTAGACCGGTGGTTGAATTAGTTAGGCCATTGGTTTCGAGTCCGATCAGCCTATCCGATTCACATCAAATAAATTATTAAAAATTAAAAATAAAAATAAAAACTATAAAATCTGATTCAATCAATCTGTACCGATTTATAGGTCAATCAATTTTTGGTATTGTTCTAAACCAATGTATCAACCGATTCTCGATCCAACCTACTAGTCTAATCGAATTCTGAAAACACTTAGGAACACCTTGTTCTAAAAAATAACTAAAAACACAACACATAGAAATTGTTTGCAAATGAAATGGAATGATGAAGATGAGGAATTGTGTACATAAAGAAAGCAAAAAGCTTGGAGGATGCTGAGAGTTGAAGGATTTCCCGAATGGAGCAAAACAGCTTTTTGTTAGATACATCGGCAAGAGAGGAGATAAGGGTGTGTGAGTTGAGTGCTGTTTCATTTCCATGGTTGGGTTGCGTTTCGTTCAAACAGGAATTATAGCTTTGCCTGATTTAGAATTTCTCTGATTCAATCAAATCCACCCCTCCCTTGCAGGCGCCTCACTTTGCCACCCCATGCCCACACAAATGCTTCTTTGCCCTTTGACCAATGTTTTAGGAACTGAAGCATAGGTATGGTGAAGTATGATAGATTGCTCACCTCTTTTTTTAATTATATGCAGTTAGATGTTTAATTTCCGTTCATGAGAGTGAAGGATATTTCGTGATTAATCGTTTATCTTTTGAAAAGCATCTACGGTGAGGGTATTTGTAACTGTTGTTGGTGATAAATACCCTAATTTTGACTCAAAAAATATTTTTGAAATTGAATCAGTTAAACTACTGATTCTTGATCCAATAGATTAAAATCACATCAATTATTATAAAATATAAAATCTAATTTAATTTTAATTCAATAAGTTCATATCGATTCACAAATCGACCGATTCGTTTTACTCTATCTCATATCAATGAGTTTGATCCAATTTTAAAAACCATTCATTAAAATTTTTCACGAAAGTATATTGGACCCAAAATTTCAGATGAATAAAATATTAGTTAATTAAATAAAAACATTAAAAATCAATGATGAAATGAATCAAATCATGATGAAAAGAACTCGGAATTACAAGTCATATATATCTTTGTTATCTATAGCTGTGAACGTGTTTAAAATTCATTTCACATGTTTTGAATATTAGGGCAAACTTAGAGGGGAAGTAGGGGTTTTGGCCCCATGAGATGAAAAATTTCTTTTAATCCACTAATAAACGGTAAAATTAAAAGTTATGATAAATTTATATTTTGATCACTCAAAAATAAAAAATTTCTATTTAATTTTTTAAAAGTGATGAAATTATAAATTAATATAAAATAAATTATAATTTAGTTCCAACCCCACCTAAATTTTTTTTTTCTGGATTCGCCCTTGTTAAATATCCTCCAGATCAAATTTAAATTGACATTAAACTTACAAGCGGATGACTAAAATAATAAATTGGAATTAACTCTTAAATCGATAACTAAATACATGAAATAAGTTCACCAAAACAATAGATATGATTGCTGATGGTTGAAATTTGTGTGTTTATGTCTCCACTCTACTCCAACTAAAATAATAATAAAATATAAAACCATGGGAAACAATTAATTTAGATAAGGTTGAACCATTGAATTAAGAATAAAAGGTCCAAAGGAGATGAATATTCATTGGTTGCCCACATTGTTGAACTTTGGTGTGGTAGAGCAATCCAAGCGGCTTCCCATGGGCCATTGTTTATCTTTTCTTTTTTTTATTTAATTTAGTTTTAATTTTTTTTCTCAATTAAATCCAACTGTTTTCCCTTTCCCTTTCCCTTTTTAGTTTTGTTTGATTTCAATTTAATGTGTTGTCAACTTTTCTTTTGACTTTTACTCAGATAGGGGCTTTGCATATGGAGTAATGGTTGCCACCCATAATTTAAACCAAATTAAATATTTTATTATACAAAAAAATTATATTTTTAAATTAAAAAAGTAAAAAATTAAATTCCAAATATACAAGAAATACAAGGACTTGGAGCATATCTTAACTTTTTAATATCACATGTGTTATATATAATTTTACGTGTTTAATTTTTAAATAATATATTTTTATTGTCTATAATTGATGCAAAGTAATATTCATTGTTGGAATTATTCAACATAAATTAAAATATATAATTTACATATTTTACAAGGTTGCATTATACAGAATAATAATAAATTAATATATAAAAATTATTTTGTTAATTCATATATAGTACTAATAAAAAATTTCATGATTAAAGTATTTGTATAAACTCTACGAAATTGTTATAATATATATTATTTTTAAATAGTGAATAAATTGACCACAATACTTATTATTTATATGTATGATAGATATTTTATCTAGTTTTTAATCAAATATTGTAATAAATTAAAATTATTATTTATCAATGTGATAAATACTTTAACAAATAAAATATTTAAAATGATGAATTTAATAGTCTAATTAAAGTCTTTCAATACAATCCAAGTTACCTTGTTTAGAATATCGATTTATAATGAGTGTTTAATATTGAGGATATCTCAACAATTATGAAGATAATTAATGTAACGCCTTGATTTTCAATGGTATCGTAAAAATTGACTTTGGGCTAAATTAATTGAGTTAAATTAGTATATAATTGAAATAGAATAATTATGTGTTAAATATGGTTTAAAAAGATTAATTAATGAGTGTGATTGAATTAAAACGAATAATAAAAATAGTACAAGAACTAAATTAATTAGTGATTTAAATGAAAAGAAAGTGCCTTAATTTTTAAATTTCATGTCAGCGTATCATTTTCCAATATATATATATATATATATATATAAGTGACTTAGTGGGAGATAAAAAAAAAATGTTACTATCCATCTTTATCCTTGTTCCCTCCCATCCTTGTTCCCTCCCACCCAAACTAAAGACAATGAAAATAAGGGTTAAGTTCTTTCATAATTGGCCATAATTCATTAAGTTAAGTTAATTTCTTTTAGTAAATTTTGTGAATTCAATGTCAGATTTATAAAATAAATCTTAAATATTAGTTTCTATCATGTCAAATCATCAAGAATAAATGAAGAATAAAACTAAATGCGGAAGCGTACATGAATCCATGAATTTCTTGAAATTTTGTAGAATCTTGGGGATTTGATCTTCCAAATTAGCACACAAGAAATTCAAAGAATATATGCTCTCTCTTTCCTAATGATGGGATATTAGAAAAGATATCTTATGTGTAATTTGGGGACCATAACCTTAATATTTATAACCTTAGCATATTAGTTCTAATCAGCCCATCATTAATCAGAATTTGATTAGAAGAGTATCTACACATATTTAACCCATACTTTATTTAATAATTAAAATCCCAATAAAATTCTAACCAAATTAGATCAATTTTAATTTGGGCTAACCTATCATGATAGTAGATAATAACAAGTAATTATCCTTATTATATATGTGATGTCCAAATTTTTCAACAATCTCCCACTTGGACCACATATATATATACTAATTTATAATTACATGTCATTATATAACCTTATGAGCTCAAAATTTTACTATCATATCCAAAAGGTATTCCGAACAATCTCGTCCATTAATTATGTTAACATAGAACTAAGGCGACTTTCGTTACATATATCGTAACTAAATCCATCCATGATCACGTATATTAACACAACCAAATGATATAGATCAAGTATGGGTGTGTAGCATAGAAATTACATGCAATATGATCTAAACATGTCTATTTCCAACTGGTCCTCTTTAAACTTAAGTGAGGTCAGTTTCAAAACAATAAACTGAGTAAATAAACTAAATACTTCATTTCTGATCAGAAAGTAACCAAATACTTAAATGTCTGAAAACAAATAAAATATAAACTCCCACTAAATCATGATATCCTCAAACAATGTAACACCATATGAAAGCAAGTGTACATGAAAGACCTTGGGTGGTAGTCCTTTTGTGAGCGAATCCGCTATCATGGAGTTTGTCCCAATGTGCTCTATGGATATTTGACCATTTTGCACTCTTTCTTTTACAACTAGGAACTTTATGTCAATATGTTTTTACTTAGATGAACTCCTGTTGCTATTAGAATACAGTACTGCTGACTTATTATCACAAAATAATTTGAGTGGTCTTTCTACATTCTCCAAAATACGCAACCCTGTGACAAAATTTCGCAACAATATTCTATGATTTGATGCCTCATAGCATGCTAAAAACTTTCTCGCCATAGTGGATGAAGCTACAAGTGTCCGCTTGACACTTTTCCAAGATATAGCTCCTCCACTAACAGTAAACATAGCGATGTAGATTTCCTACTATCTTGGCATCCAAAGAAAATCGTAATCGTAATACCCAATGACCTCCAAAAGATTTGATCTCTTATAAGTAAACATGTAATTTTTTGTTCTCTGAAGATATCTCATAACCCTTTTGGCTGCTATCCAATGGTCTATACCAGGGTTGTTTAAATATCTGCCTAACATCCCAACAATGTACTCAATGTCCGGACGCGTACAAACTTGAGCATACATTAAACTCCCAACAGCTGATGTATAGGAATCTTTTGCATTTCTTGAATTTCAAGGTTACTTTAGGGCATTGAGTAAGACTAAATTTGTCTCCCTTAGCGACAGGGGTGTCACCTGGTCTACAACTTTGCGTGTCAAACCTTTTGAGTACTTTATCGATATAGCTCTTTTGTGATAATCCAAGAATACCTCGAGATAGATTTCGATGTATCTGAATTCCTAAAATAAAAGAGGCGTCCCCAAGATCTTTCATCCTTAGATAAAAACCTCTTGGTTTCATGCAATAAGCCTATATCATTAGCGGCAAGCAAAATGTCATCAACATATAGAACCAAAAATATGTACTTACTCCCATTGAATTTGTGATACACACAATCATCAACAATATTTATCTCAAAACCAAACGAGATAATTATTTGATGAAACTTATGGTACCATTGACGGAAAGCTTGTTTGAGTCCATAGATGGATTTTGTCAATTTGCAAACCATATTCTTTGAGTCTTTTGATTCAAAATTTTCTGGTTGCACCATATAAATTGTTTCTTCAATGTCGCCATTAAGAAACGCAGTTTTAACATCCATCTGATATAACTCAAGATCAAAATGAGCAACAAACACCATAATTATCCTAAATGAGTCTTTCGATGAAACTGGAGAGAAAGTCTCCATAAAATCAATACCTTCTTTTTGAGTATATCCTTTAGCTACAAGACGAGCTTTATACCTCTCCACATTACCATTTGCATCCCTCTTGGTTTTAAATATCCATTTACAACGAATTGGTTTTGCACCTTCAGGTAATGGGACAAGTTCCTAAACTTTATTGTCTTGCATAGATTTATACTCATCTTTCATGGCATCAATCCACTTTTGAGAATTAGAACTTTTCATGGCCTGATGAAAGTTGATTGGATCATTTTCCATCATTCCATTATCATCTTCATGTTCTTGGAGAAATACAATATAATCATCTGGAATAGCATTTCTTCTTTCTCTTGTGGACCTCCTTAATGGCACTTGTTCTTGAGGTTGTTGGGTTTGTTCTTCTGGAATAATTACCTCATTTTGAATGGAGAGTTGTTCAACATTGTCTTGCAGAGGTTCTTGATTCACTTCTTGATCAATGATAGGTATAAGAACCTGAATATTATCAAAAGTGATAATAGGAACTGAGTTAGAATCCAATAATTCCTCCTCAAAAGCAATGTCTCTAACCTTATTTCTCCCCCCAAACTCAACATCCTCAAAAAATGTTGCAGTTCCCGTCTCAAAAATATTCGTTATTATGGGATCATAAAATTTATACCCCCTAGATCGCTCAGAATAGTCAATAAAGTAGTTGCTTACTATTTTAGAGTCTAATTTCTTTTCATGTGGCCTATAAGGCCTTGCCTCACTGGATATCCCCAAATGTGAAAGTGTTTTAAACTAGGCTTTTGACCTGTCCAAAGCTCATAAGATGTTTTTACAACTGCTTTATTGGGTACTCTGTTTAGAATGTAAGCTGCTGTCTTTAATGCTTCTCCCCAGAGGGACTTAGGTAAGGTAGAATGAGCAATCATGCTCCTTACCATATCCTTAGGAGTTCTGTTTCGTCTTTCAGCTACACCATTCATACTAGGTGATCTTGGCATGGTGTACTATGGGTCAATACCGCATTCCTCTAGGAATTTCGCAAATGGTCCTGGACATTGTTCACCTGAGCCATCATATCTATCGTAGTACTCACCACCCGTGATCGATCGATATTTTAATCCTTTTGTTGAGCTGATTCTCAACTTCAACTTTATAATCTTTGAACACGTCCAAAGACTGAGATTTCTCATGAATAATATATAGGTACCCATACCGTGAGTAATCATCTATGAATGTTATGAAATATGGTTAACCATTCCAAGATACCGTAGGGAATGTCCTACAAATATCTGTATGAATTAATTCTAAGACGTCTGAAGATCTGTTGGCCCCCAATGTCTTGGTTTTGGTCTGTTTTCCCTTAATGCAATTGACACAGGCATCAAAGTCTGTGAAGTTAAGGGACTCTAAAATACCATCAGACACAAGACGTTCAATTCTAACTTTTGAGATATGACCTAAGCGCTTATGCCATAATGATGCTGAATTTTCCTTATTTAATTTGCGTTTAATACCACGTGATTCCACATGCAAGGTTTCATTAGAGGATACAACTATTTCTAGCAAATAAAGGTTGTCATAAGTATTTAAATAACCAGTTTCAATAACATTTGAATTTAAAAACAAATTAAATTGATTGTTTCTGAATGAGCAATAATAACCAAATTTGTCCAACGAAGAAATAGAAACTAAATTCTGTCTAAATGACGGTACAATAAAAGTGTCTTTTAAATCCAAATAAAAACCAGTTCCTAATAACAACCTAAAATGCCCAATCGCTTCCACTTCTACCGATTTTCCATCGCCTACAAAGATGTGTCTTTCACCATCACTTGGCTTTCGGTAACTCAGGCAACCCTGCATAGAAACACTTATGTGAGTAGTAGCACCAGAATCTATCCACCAAGTGTTTCTATGTACCGAAGCTAAATTAATCTCAGAATAGACCAAATTAAGAATTATACCTTTCTTTACACGCCAAGCATGATATTTGGTACAATATTTCTTTACGTGTCCAGACTTGTTACAAAAGAAACAACTCTCTGTAGCTTGTTGTTGTTTCTTTTGAGCTGGACCATTAGTAACTTCATTCTGATACTTTTTTTTCTTGCCCTTGTCTTTAGGGGCATTGGCCAAATGAGCACTTTCAGACTTATCATGCTTCAACCTTTCTTCCTCTTGCACACAATGAGAAATGAGCTCATTTAGGGTTCACTTCTCCTTTTGACAGTTATAACTAATTTTAAATTGATTAAACTATGTAGGAAGCGATACCAAAACCATAAGAACAAGCAATTCCTCCGAAAGCTCGATCTTAAGTGCCTTAAGTCTTGAAGCACTATGGAACATCTCCATAATGTACTCCCTTACATTTCCTTGACCCTTATACTTCATAGACATGAAAGAAGTCAGAAGTAATGTCATCTCAACCTTATCGTTTTTAGCAAAACGTTTCTCAATTTCATCAAGGAAACCCTTGGCCTGAATAATCTCTTCAGATTCTGTGCCCCTAAAGGCTTCTGGAATGTTGTGTTTCATGATCATAAGACTCATGCGATTTGAACGATCCCACCTTTCAAAATCCCTCTTAACATCAGGGGTGCTTTCCGTAGTGAGAGGTGCAAGTTGTTCTTCCCTTAGTGCAAGGTCTATGTCCATACAACCAAGCACTATAAGTAAGTGCCTTTTCCATTCCTTAAAATTAGTCCCATTAAGCATGGGTATAGAATTTATATTAGCAGATATTGTGGCAGCAAAAGATGAATTAGCTGAATATAGAACAAAAACAACCTTAAATCAATATTCATGAGTAAATAATAAATTCAGGATAATGGCTAATCCCATCTCAAGATACCAGGCACAACATTTATATCAAGTCTTTAGACAGTAATATTAACAGTAAGCGGTACTCTTGTTGTAGCAATCAAACATTAACAATAAATTATGTCAAACAATGAAATAATCTTTGGACTAACTTATTGCTCACATAAAATACCTTATAATTGTCACACATTTATCACCATAGATGTTGTTGAAATTTCGCCAAATATTAACTTACCTTTGGGTCAATTAATAAACGCATGAATCACAAAACATATAATTATCTTAATATTTCAAATAAACTAATCTACACAAAAGAGGTCACTTTACGGCATTTTGTTTCAACTAATTTATTTAAAATATTAGACATCCTTATTTAAAAGCCAAAATCTCAATTTATTTGTTTCAAAATATTTACCTTAATTTCATCTTTCAATCAAATTGAAAGATAATTATATATATATATATATATATATAAATTTCCAAATAAACATGCATTAAACCAATCAAAACATGCATATATTGTATATTTATATTGTAACATCCCTAAATAGGGCCTAAACGGAATAGTGGTTGTGAAACCATGAATCCAAGCTATAAAAGTTTATTATGATTAATTATTATGATTTATCGAGTGATTAAATACATGTGTTAGAGTATTGATAAGAAATTTTATTAATTTCATGCTTAAATTGCCTATTAGGACTTGTTTGCAAAAGTTGCTAAATAGGGTTCTAATTTATAGAGTACTTGATTGAAATGGGGTTTGAAGTAGGAGTCCTTAAATGGTAATTAGACCATTATATTTTATGGACAAAATGGGCATATATAGGTGGAAAGAACCAAAGTTTTTAATGAAGGGTAATTTAGTCATTTGGTAATAAAAGGAATTAAAAGGAAAAAGATGGCAAAATATGCTCATCTTCTTCATTAGGCCGAATTTTCAAGTGGTCACCATAGCTAGGGTTTGTTTCAAGCTTCCAAGCTCCATAGTAAGTGATTCCAAGCCCTGCTTTTAATGTTCTTTACATTTTGAAGCCCGTGAAGACGATTTAGCTTATTCTATCAATAATTCATGCTAGGGTTAATATTTGAAAAATACCCATAGGTGAAATGTGTTTATTTTGATGTTTTATGATAGAATATGAAGTCTGAAATTATGTTAAACAACTTTTGCTAAGTAATTTTAAGTGAAAACGAGTAAAAACTACGCTAAATCCAGAAAATACCTAATGTTCATAAGTACAAGTTAGAGTGAGAATTTGATGTTTCCATAGAAGGAAAAATGATCAGCATGTCATAAAACATAATAATAAGGGATAAAATTTAATTTCGAGCTTTGGGGAAAAAATGTAAATATGTAAATTTTAGGGCAAAATTGTAATATTGCCAAAGTTAAGAGTTAAGGACTGTTTTAATAATGTGAGTATTAAATAAGATAAATTTTCTATTATAGATCAAGAAGAACGAAATCCGAGTTAGATCGAGGAAAGAAAAGATAGAAGACTAAATCAATATAGTTGATCGTATTTTGTTTCGAGGTAAGTTTGCAGTAAATAAATGCAATATTCTATTATTTTATATTTAATACTGTTAAATTTCAGCATTTACATATTTATTCTGTAAATGTATTATTTAAAGGCTCAAGTATGAATTGACGGAAAAGCTATCCTAGGAAGTTCCGGTTGAACCTTAGGAATGTATAGGATACAAATGTCATGACATTAGGGTTTAAGGAAATCATGTAAGACCATGTCAAGACATGGCATTGATATGTTACTATAAGGCAAAGGTCCCATGTAAGACCATGCCAAGGTATGGCATTAGTGAGTTCTTAAGGCAAGGATACCACGTAAGACCATGTCAAGACATGGCAATGGTTAAGTTTCATAAGGAAAGGTACCCGCGTATCCTTAGTATTCCAAGTGGTTCAACGGGAAAATTCAAAGAGTATACCAAAGTAAAGGTAAGACAAGTTCAAGCTAAAAAGGTAAGGTAAGGCAAATTCATGTTAAAAGGTACAGATAAGAATACAAGTTTAAGTATATTGAGTTAAAATCTTAAGTGATCTTGATAAGAAAAGAATAAGATAATTGATTAAGAATGTTGTTATTTATTTACATATAAACTTACTAAGCTTTATGCTTACTCCCATTCTTTAATTTTTTTATAGTATTACAAGCCAACTCTGGAATCACAAAGACGCCGGAGATCGTTATGCACTATCAAAGGATTATATTGGTATTTTGTGACTCGAACGCTTTAAGTTATGGCATGTATAGGGACTTAGCCATTTTGTGTGTATGTCCTTATGATATGGCTTAAGATTGGCTTGTAAATGTTTGGTAATGATTATCCATTAAAATGGTTAATTAAGAACATGTTTTGGATGCTATGAAATGTCTAGTTGATAGTTATTTTAAAGAAATTATGTAATTATATGCAGGGGAACAGTTTGGACAGCAGCAGTGACGTGATTTTGAAAAATCACCAAAACTAGTATAAATGGAATTATGTTGGCCATGAGATATAGAATTAAATCTTATTGAGTATATTTTTATATGGAAGAAACGGTGTAGGCAAAAGAGTTGTATATGATGAGATAATTGATTTTTAGTACAGAGGGGTTAGAACTGTCGGTCTGTGTAATAGGGGAGACTTTAACTAATAAACTGTACTAATTGGCCACACCAAAAATTATGGAAAAATTATAGTAAGAAGATATATGAGTCTAGTTTCATATAAAATTTACAGATCTAAATTTTGAGTTTCGTAACTCGAGTTATAGTCAATTTACTGAACATGATGCAGATGGACAGTTTCAATTTTTATGCCCCGAATCAGTAAGTTAAGTTTAGTAATGCCTCGTGCTCGACTCCGACAATGGTCTCGAGTAAGGGGTGTTACATTTATTGGTATCAGAGCAAGGTTTAGTCGATTCTCAGAATATTTAGTATGAGTAAGAGTCTATCTATACATGCCATACTTATATTTTGATAGTGTGACGATTCTTGACGATTTAAAAATATTTTCTTTTATAGTTATGGATCCCGAAAGAGTGGTGCAGATGATGTAGAGTAGTGCACCTAATCGCTGAAGGGATGGTGCCACAAGATAGTCATGAAAGGCCCGTTATGCTTAGTCAGGAGGAGGGCTCGAGAAGCCTTCTTCCAAGCTATGGATGAATGGTTTCTTGAGTTCGCTTGTACGAACCCTACCGTTAGACCTCCATCCCTCATGATCCAAATACCACCCATGTAGCTTCCCGATCACATGACATCGTAAGAGAGAAGCCACCGTTGACAAAATCAAAAAGAAGGGTGAAGAGTTTCGGTCGCTAAAGATGATGATGCAGAAAGTGAATTTTGGCTCGAAAATACTATCGAGTTTTGACGAGTTATCCTCGCACACGGAAGAGTGTATTAAATGTGTAGTGTCACTTTAGAGATTCAGCTTACCAGTGGTGGAAGACACTTGTATCAGTAGTACCGAAAGAAAGAGTTACCTGGAATTTTTTTCAGGAGGAGTTTCATAAGAAGTACATCAGTCAGAGGTTTATTGACCAGAAAAGAAAAGAGTTCCTTGAATTAAAACAGGGTAAGATGACTGTGACCGACTATGAACGTGAATTTGTCCGACTCAGTAATTATGCTCGAGAGTGTGTGTCTACAGAGGCTATCATGTGCAAAAGATTTGAGGATGGGCTCAATGATGATATCCGACTATCGCTTGGTGTTCTAGAGATAAAAGAGTTTGTTGTTTTAGTTGATGAGCCTCTGTAAGGCGAGGAATTGTTGAAAAGAAAGGGTAAAGCTAAAATTGAGATGCAAGATACGAAGAAAAGATGATGAGCAAGTCATTTTACCTACATCCAAGAGGCCTAGAGAGTTCTCTACGAGATCTAATTTTTAGCCGGGTATTCTAACCAAACAGAGGTGGAAGATTTATGGATTCAAAAGCTCAAACCACTTCGATCATGCAGTGTTGGTAGTATTCACCTAATACTTATAATGAAATCTTGGTTGAATTTTATCTTTTGATTACTAGTTAATTATGCTTGATTATATGGGTTCGAGTATGCAAATTGGTTGGTTTAGTAATGATGAAGTGAATGTTATAATTTGGTAATGTTTGAATATGTTTAAATAGATCAATTTGTTGAATATGTTTTTGTGGTATATTTTAGGTATATTTGGGTTCATTTGACTAAGGCTTTGGACACTTAATAGTGTGGGATTTTGACAATTTGGTCTTTGAGTCTTGAGATAGAAAGAACATGTCTCGAGACTATTAGAACAAATTTCACATAAATTTTGCATTCAAAAGCTAAAGGTCTCAAGACATACTTGTATAGTCTCGAGACAATCATTCTTAAGTCTCATGATAGAAACCTCAGAACCCCTACCCGTATCCATTCTGGAATAAAGTATGAGGCATTACCAAGAGACGGAATACTCATGACAATTTAAGCCATTTATCGCTCAAATACGAAATTGACTATAAAAGTTTCTTTACACATATAGTGCACTTGAGGTGCACCATTCCATAATTATGAATGAACACATTTATCAAACATATGTCATGTTTTTATATATATATCATAGTCTCATATTTCCATGTATCAATTACCATCATTTCCTCGTATTTTGACAAATATGTGTAACAATTCATAAACATGCAATTCACTAACCCTTCTTACCAATCACAATTTAAAGTGACAAATTACTTATTGAGCCCAATTTCAATGTTCACTACAATCTATCATATAAATTTGGATGTACGTATCCACCAATAAATTTCTTGTACAGGTATCATTATCTCATTTCCATATACATTACTTTGCACATTATGAACTCAAATAACATATACAAGACATACCAATGTATTTCAAATACGTTTCATAGTATTTCATTTAGAATTAAGATTATTTCATATTAGAACTCTTCTAATTAACTCATTTGGAATACCAATTCATACAGATAATAGACTCAAGGATGTACAAATATATAATCACAAATGAACTCATTCGTCAACTAAGTTCTACGTTCATGTCTCATCAACTCGTATTTCCTTATATCTCATAATATATACCATTATTTCCATTCCCTTGATATTTTTCCATATTTATCCGTTGAATTTCTTGGAATTTTGATGGATTTTCAGAGGTACACTTTAGTGTACAAATCCGAATACGTCAATTTATGTTCATCTGCGCATTTTCATTTCGGAGAGCACACTCACGAACCTCATCCTTACAATGGATTACCATCAAGCTAAATCCCAGAAGAGAGCACACTCCATGAACCTCATCCTTACAGGGATTACCGTCGAGCTAAATCCTCATAATATAAACTCATAGAGTATTGCCGGGATTACCATCCAGAGCTAAATCCAACGACAATTACTCTAATGAGCTTGATCTGAATTACGATCCGAGCTAAACTCGGACCTAGTTCGGATTACCCGTCCGGGCTAAATCCATTTTCACATATTCTTGGAGGGCTATATCAGATAGGATCACCGTCAGGCTAGATCCTTTTACCGTCAATTCCTTTTCGAGATCCATCGGATTTTCCTTTCTTTCAACCGGATTTCTTCCCTTTTATCAAATATATCAATGTTTCATCAATCTTCATACAATGAACATTCAAATTATATTCACATCAATAACATACATTTCAAGCATTTAAGATGATAATTCAAGTTACATGAACTTACAATTCGATTTTATACCATAACGATAATCTTAGTTTCATAATAAATATTTGAAATAAAACATTATATCATTTCTACCTCAACGTTTATCAATTATAATCGAGCATGTGATCAATTTATACACAAGTCATTCATTTATTATTTTCCTCCTCCTCTCCATCCACATCCTTAGTATAAACAATACACTTGTAAGTAACATTATCTATAATTTTCACTATTTACTTATGTGAATATTCAAGCTGTCCATCCGTGTCATAGTCACTAAATTATTTTTATCTTGAGCTACAGAACTCTAAATTAATTTCCGTAAATTTTATTTGAAACTAGACTCACATATCTTCTTACCATAATATTTTCAGAATTTTTGGTGTGGCCAATTAGTACAGTTTATTAGTTAAGTTCTCCCCTGTTACACAGTCCTACTGCTCTGACCTCTCTTCACTAAAAATCAATTATATCATAGTACAATTTTCATATAATGTTTCCGATTACTTCTAATGAAAATAGGCTCACTAAGGAATACATACATATAAATTATAACTCACAATTATTTTTGTACAATTTTTAGTGAATTTCTAAAGTAAGAACAGGGGCTCACGAAGTTATTCTAAACTAGTCTTACCAAAATTTAAACATCTCAAAATGTAGACTTCCTTTGCTTGCTCTGTTTCTTTTATATGAAAATAGACTCAACAATCTTTAATTCTATATCTCACTTAACTTCTAATTCAATTTATACAATTTTTTATGATTTTTCAAAGTTAGACAACTGCTGCTGTCCAAAACTGCTTTAGTATAACATGTTGATTTCTATTTTGTCTCAATTTCCACATTTCATACAATTCAATCCTTGCTCAATTAACCCTCAATTTAAGCTAATTTTCTCATTTAATACTTTTATATATCATTTTAAACTACTTCATAACCTTTGAAAATCAGAATTTTAACACTAGGCCTTGATTTCAACTCTTTCACAATTAGGTCCTAAAACTAATTTTCATCAATTTTACTTGATAAAATCATCATATAACAAAATTAAAGCTTCAATTAAATATTTATCCATCATATTATTCCAGCACTAATCCACATCAACTTTAAAAATTAGCCATAGAATCAAAAACTAATGACATAGTAAGTTGGACCCAATTGTAAAAGTCTAAAACATAGAAATTTCAAGGAGAAAGCAAGAATTAGACTTACATGAAGCTTGAGTATGAAAACTAGCTTGAAACTCTCTCCATGGCTGTTTTTCAGCTGAAGAAAATGAAGAGAAATGAAGAGAATTCTAGATATTTCAATTTGGTCCCATTTTATTTAACTAATTTTGGCAATTTTCCAATTTTGCCCTTATTTCACCCATTTCCTAATTTTTCTCAGCTATTGCCGCCAAAATATCTCCTTTGGCTTATTTTCACTTTAGGTCCTTCCTCATTTGACAATTAATCTATTTAATCCTTCTAGCAACTTTTACACCTTTTCAATTTAGTCCTTTTATTTAATTAACCACCCAACGTCAAAATTTTCTAACGAAATTTTAATACTAACTTATTGACATTCCGTAAATATTCATAAAAATACTTATGACTCGGTTTATAACACCGAGATCTCGATACCTCTTTTTCTCGATTTCTTGACCAAATAAATCTTTATAAAACATAATTTACTATTTTAAAAATATTTTAAAAGCTACATTTGACTTGTAAATATTAAATAATATGGTCTACGAGTTCATTTTTTAGATTTGGTGGTCTCGAATCACTATTTCTGACACCACTAAAATTTGGGCTATTACAAACCCTTTGTCTCGAGACATTCAAACATCGAAGCAAAAGTAGGAAAACAAAATATGTTGGTCTTGAGACATAAAAGATATTGCCTTGAGACACAACATATAGTGTCTCGAGACATGTTGACTTCGAAGCAAAAAATCCCAAAATAATTTATGGCTTGTCTCGAGATAGGTGTCTTGAGACATAACCTTGAATTTTGACATTTGAGTTAGGATTCGAGTCCTAACTTTGAAATTAATTTGTATAACCCCCTAAATTGACGAAATGAAATCGATGAGAGTATAAATGCTTGTATATGAATTATTTTGATGATTGAATTGAATGTGTTTTTGTTATAGTAGCTTAAGTTACTTTGACGATGTGATGTGACATCACACGTTCGGATTCGACGATGGGTCAAGTATGGGGTGTTACAATTAAAGACCTATACATGTGGCTACTTATGCGAAAAAAAGTTATTATAATTTATTATAATTTAACAAGCCTATTTTACTCTTCATATATGCCTGAATTGTATTAGGTTAGAGTATGTAAGTGAGAGAGCCTATTATATAGTCACTTAGCTTACATCTAAGCTTTCGAGGGGAAAGAATTAAAGGGAGAGGAGCTTGTTTAAAGTATGGACCGAAGTTGCTACTTAGTGGTGGCGCCATTCTCTATGGCTCCACTAAATTTAAAAAATCTGTAAACAAAAAAAATCTAACATATTAAAGGTGATGGCACTATTTTTGATGACTCCACCAAATAAAATAATAAGTTTAGTTTTAAATAAAAATAAAAAGTCTGACGGTGGTGGTACCATCCTCTATGGCTCCACCAAATAAAATATAAATTTTAGTTTTAAATTTAAAAAATCAATCACTATAAATATTAAAAAATATTGGATTTAGATTGGTATTTATATAGGTGGCGTCAAATAAATTGGTTCCACCCAAAAAATTGATTTTTTAATCTTAGCAGCTAAGGGTGGCGCCAATCTCTTTGACTCCATTAATTTCTAGTCATTTATATGCATAACAAAAAATAAATATTTTTATAATTAATTAAAATTTTAGGATTATTTTTATAAAAAAGCAGAGTTGAATCAAACATGGATGGAGTCTGGTGAGAACTTATTCTTTTATCAATTCATTAGCTAATTGAAATCATTGGTAGAAGAGTGTCTTCCATTATTGTTACCTTTTGCAATCTGACAACAAGTTTGCTTTTAAGGATGCTTGTGATTCCATGAATCTGATAGACTTATTGTATTGATTATAAAGCCTACAAACATGCATTTCCACAGTAAATTGGTTATATTACAAGACATTTAAGGATGCATACTGAGTATTGAGTAGTAGATCGATTCGGTATTCTTATAATGGCATCACAAATTATGAGAAGACTAGAACTTACCATTGGCACATAATCTAACTAACGAAAATTGCAGTGTAATACCTTTTCAGTAGTCCATTTGACCTTTTAGTGGTTTGTAGATTACATATGTATATAAACATTAAACTTCACTAAGAATACGCTGGAAAATTCCAAGTACAGATATAAAAACATGCTTGGTTTGCCCCTCTGCTGCTTATTAATAAGGAGAGGAAATTTCTGACAGGTGTTCCGAGGATGCAGTTTCAGGTCATATACAGTTGCTGATTCCAGGAGAAACTGTTTGTTTCACTTGTGCACCTCCTTTGGTACATTAATCCATTAATACATGCTATTAGCTTCATATAGATGTGAAATCTATAGTGCATGTGTGTTTTAAAGTTACACAATCAAGAATGGGAAACATGAAAACAACACGGCTTATTCGTTCGTAGGTTGTAACATCTGGAGTGGATGAACGAACACTCAAGCGTGAAGGGGTTTGTGCCGCATCTTTGCCAAATATCATAGTAAGCCTTTCTTCTTTTCTGGTTTCCTTCATCTTTTTCTGTTTCTCTAGGACGCATGCATGCATGTCTGCACAAACTTACAGACGTAAATGCATCTATCTACCTATATGTATGCATGAATTTACAATATGAATGATTCTATCTATACTGACACATGAATACATGTGTGGACTAACTTTTCAGAGAGTTGGTCGCTGGTCTTCTGGTCCCAAATACACTCAAGTTCTTGTTGAAATTTGGATACGTTTCTCCCTACTTGGTAAAATCCTTCAACTCTCCCTGCATGCTTCCATCTTTAGATTAAATATTAGGATGGCAATGGAGCGAGACTATTTTTACTCGCCCCCACCCAATTATTTTACTTACACACGCACACATCCAAACCTACCCTGCTTTAAACTTCTATTCAATACTTTAGCACCCGACTCTGACCTCAGCCTCGAAATGATTTCCCCTGCCTTGAAATTTTACATGATGTTTTATATTTATTAATTTTACAAAACTAAACCCAATATATGTTGTAAAACCTTATAACATTAAGCAATTGTAATAAAAATATAAAAATATTATTTATATAATTAAAATATATGAAACACATTCTTATAAGATTAAGAAATTATATAATTAAAAATTAAAAATAATTATAAAATTAAAAGAGGTGCTTTAGAAATATATTGGGGTGGAATTTACCAAAATCTATCCAGTTAATGAGGATTAACTCTTTCGGAGAAGTCTTGAGCGTCGTCCGTCGAGTAGCCAAGTGGTACATGTCTCCTTGAAAAGGTTAGTTATACCTTGGTTGGTGGTTCAACCCACATTGCGCTCGACTTTATCGAATAATTATCTACGTGTCTTCAGAGGCGTACTCTCCCACTTCGTGAACCCTTGGGGCTCTCCGTGAAGTCAGGAGACAAAACCCAAGTCTCGAGACAATACTTTCAATTATCGAAGACTGTATCAATTGCCTAACAAATAATACTTCGAAGACTTTTTCCGGAGAAGTTGATCCGTCACCGGATCACTACCCAACCCAACCCAAATTTTTTTTATGGAAAAACAGACTTGCCCACCTCATAACCCGATTAAAAGAACACCCTATAGCACGGGGTAGGTCAGAACCCGAGGGTTTCTAGATTTTTTTTCATCTCTAAGTTTAATCCTTTTTTTTATCTTCCTCTATAATAGCCCGAGGATAGATGATTCTATTCGAAGTTGTGTGTGATGATCCGTGATGTGCTCTTACGCAGAATTATTGTAAATTAATGTCTGCTTGTGCTTACTCTTGTTTTTCTTATAGATTTTTGCTTTGTTGTTGATGGTAGGGATACAGTTCTTTTAAAGATTTCTTCCCAACTATGGCAATGGAGCCAAATCCGCAATGTTCAAATGCTGCCTGTGGAGCGGCAGGTAAGAAAAGAGTTTTTTTTTTTTTTAAATTATGTCTTTGGGTTTTTCGGTTTCTTCTGATGATGGAATGGCTAATTTCTTTGTAGAAAAAATACCTTTTTGCAAAGCCAACCGGTGTAGCTAAAGCCAGGATGGAAGCCGAGGCGACGGTTGCAGCAGCTGATGCCCCGCTTCATGCCGATAATGAATGGAACATAAGGTACAAATCACAACTCTGGAAAGGGTTGATGCCTGTTATAAAACCCTGGACTTAAAATTCCTCTCGGTTTTTTCTTCCATAATTGTAGTTATATCATTATGATATTTGATCAGATTAGCAAATAATGTAATGATTGACTAACATAATCTATTGAAGTTACAAGCTGTTTTAGATTGTTTCTGCATGTTTAATATTCCTGGATCATAATCATTATATGGTTTTACTTTGGGAGATTAGCCAGTAGTTTATCCGTTTGTTTTCTTTTGTTTTGTTTTTACAGTGTCGTCGATGATGATGTACTGGAGTGTACATATGCGCAAGTTCAGGTTTTTTTTTTCTATGTTCTGCCCTTTATTTTTATCTTCTTGTTAAAATTTTACTTTTGATTTGCTTGCCATCTTCGAGTAGTGTGCCGTTCTGACCCTAATAAGGATTAAATCTCCACCAAAGACTCATCGAGACGGCAGAGTTGCAACCATATCACTCGTGTTTGATCTCTATATTTCATTTCCCTAAACTACTACACTCTATTCGTTCAGATGCTCTTCCCAAAGGTCATGCCCTTGAGCTCCCGAGTGCAGATGAATTTGTAAAGTCACTTACATCTGGAGCCACGGATACGGCTATTGATGAACTTGATCTCCGAAGGCAACCTGAAGCTTTTGAATGCTAATTAATTGCACCAAAAACCACAAGTTTTAGTTTAAATTAAAGGTAGATAGTTTTCTTTTGCAAATTAGAAACTTGTTTTAGATTCCGTTGCTTGTCAAAAAGCAAGCAAATGATCCATCCATGCCTTAATTTTTTTTAAAGTTTATTATGAAATTTTCATATTGAGCTAATATGAGACTAAATGGAATAGACCATTTCCTTTTAGTTACTTTCTATAGATAGTTGAGAATGCAAAAGGTTGTAAATAAGGGTGTACTCGAGTCGAGTTGATACGTGAAAGTTTTAAATTTTATTTGAAATTTGAAATTCGAGACTTAAAGTCTGATTCGAACTTGATTGAGTTCATATTTTCTAATGAAAGTTAGAAAAGGAAAATATTCAAATCTAAGTTTCGTTCAATTTTCGTACTTGATGAGTTTAGAATCGGATTATTTATGCTTTGAGTTAGAATTGAGTATTAACATAAATTAAATATTAACTTCCTCGAGTTTGACTCGACAATGATCTAGTCAAATTAGTTAGTTGTTTGTACAGTGTCTCCATTACATCTGAACGGGAACCAAAGTGAAAAAAGGAAAAGACAATTTTAATAGATGAACAGGTTATGGCATGCATGCATATGCATCAAGTGCTGATTTTCTTTTTCTTTTCTAATATACAAAGTGTTTTTTTTTAAAAATACGAATTCATATAAATAACAATCATATCAACTAAATTAAGTTTCAATCAATTATACTTAAAAAATTAATTAATGGGTAACATAAATTTTACTTTTTAATATAAAGATTAGGGTTAAATTATTATTTGTGGACCAAAGTTGACAATTATATCTACATTGGGGTTTAAACTTTTTTGATCAATATTAAGTTTTAACTTTGTAATTGTTCCCACGTTGGAACTTAACTTTTTTTTGTCCAAGTTAATCTTTTAACTTGATAATTGTTCTCATATTGGCACTTAAAATTTAGGATTTTTAAAGAAATATCATGGGTTAACTTGGACAAAAAAATATTCAAGTTCCAATGTGAGAACTTGGACCAAAAAAAGTTCAAGCTTTAATATGACACAATTATCAAGTTTAGGACCTAACTTAGACAAAAAAAATCAAGCTCTAATGTGAGAATAGTTTTCAAGTTCAGGCCCAAAAAAATGATTTAACAAATTAATTGTTGGTTTGGGATTTGAATTTCAAATTTATTAGAAGGTTAATAATTGGTACACTTTGCACTTTTTTTATTCCACAAGCAAAGTTAAAAATTTGTCATGTGTTTCTTTTTTAAATATTTTATTATACTCCTATAAGGTACTAGTTAACCCCTTAAGCCTTTTGAAATCTAAAATTTCACTAGCAATGTACTTTTTATTCCACAAACAATCTTAAAAATTATACATGTGTCTCTTTTTTTAAATATCCCTATAGGACATTTGTCAACCCTTAACTCTACTTGTGGAGTCTAAGAACTTTATTGCTAATGTACCAAATAATTTTCTAAATATTAATTATACTAATTAATACAAGTATTATAATACAAATGCATTTAACATTAGCAAAAAAAAAAACAATGTACTTAAAAAACAAATAATATGGTTTTTTTAATTAGTTGAAAAATAATTGTTAATTTTATTAGATGAACTTAATTAAATGATATTGTATTAAATTAAAATATGACATAAATTAATGTAGTTTAAAAACTCAAACCGATGAATAGGCATAAAATCCAATAAATTTAAATACAATTGTTTAAGTATTTTTTATATAATATCTAGAACTACCTATAGTCCCTTCCAACGCTTAAATAAGAGGATAATACGCTTCAACGCACTCAATTCACGCCTTCGCATAACAACAATATTGATGTCAATCGAGCTAAAACTCAATCATAACATATCCGATTTGGTTAATAGGGATCATAATGTCCAAATGATATATTGAACATATATTAAATTGGTATGAGATATTTATGTTAACATGAGATATAATTTTGACATGATAAACTAGATGCAACTACCACAGATTGTATCGAAAATTATATTGAGAAAGTGAGTAAGGAATTATTGTGAATAAAATGAAATGATAAATAAACTATTGATATATATATACACATATCTATAATATTAATGTGAAATGATTAGCTCATTAACTTGAATTTTCATGTTATTTATATTCATTTGATTTTGTTATGTTTATATTTGAATTAGAATTATGTTAGCTTGAGTAACCATTACTTAGTGTACATATTTATTTGTTTCCGCGTGCAGGTCTCAAATAAAACTAAAGAAATTTCACGTTCAAGCATTCAACTCTCAAGCTTAGCTTGGAAGCCATTATGATCCTAGTTTGTATGTATATACATATTTAAAGTCTTTTGGCATGCACCTAGGTTGGTTGACTTTTAGCCTTAGTTAATTTTGGCACTTTTGGTAAGTGACTTATAATGAAATCTTGGTTGAATTTTATCTTTTGATTACTAGTTAATTATGCTTGATTATATGGGTTCTAGTATGCAAATTGGTTGGTTTAGTAATGATGAAGTGAATGTTATAATTTGGTAATGTTTGAATATGTTTAAATAGATCAATTTGTTGAATATGTTTTTGTGGTATATTTTAGGTATATTTGGGTTCATTTGACTAAGGCTTTGGACACTTAAAAGTGTGGGATTTTGACAATTTGGTCTCTGAGTCTTGAGATAGAAAGAACATGTCTCGAGACTATTAGAACAAATTTCACATAAATTTTGCATTCAAAAGCTAAAGGTCTCAAGACGTACTTGTCTAGTCTCGAGACAATCATTCTTAAGTCTCGCGATAGAAACCCTTTGTCTCGAGACATTCAAACATCGAAGCAAAAGTAGGAAAACAAAATATGTTGGTCTTGAGACATAAAAGACATTGCCTTGAGACACAACATATAGTGTCTCGAGACATGTTGACTTCGAAGCAAAAAATCCCAAAATAATTTATGGCTTGTCTCGAGATAGGTGTCTTGAGACATAACCTTGAATTTTGACATTTGAGTTAAGATTCGAGTCCTAACTTTGAAATTAATTTGTATAACCCCCTAAATTGACGAAATGAAATTGATGAGAGTATAAATGCTTGTATATGAATTATTTTGATGATTGAATTGAATGTATTTTTGTTATAGTAGCTTAAGTTACTTTGACGATGTGATGTGACATCACACGTTCGGATTCGACGATGGGTCAAGTATGGGGTGTTACAATTAAAGACCTATACATGTGGCTACTTATGCGGAAAAAAGTTATAATAATTTATTATAACTTAACAAGCCTATTTTACTCTTCATATATGCCTGACTTGTATTAGGTTAGAGTATGTAAGTGAGAGAGCCTATTATATAGTCACTTAGCTTACATCTAAGCTTTCGAGGGAAAGAATTAAAGGGAGAGGAGCTTGTTTAAAGTATGGAGCGAAGTTGCTACTTAGTGGTGGCGCCATTCTCTATGGCTCCACTAAATTTAAAAAATCTGTAAACAAAAAAAAATCTAACATATTAAAGGTGATGGCACTATTTTGATGACTCCACCAAATAAAATAATAAGTTTAGTTTTAAATAAAAATAAAAGTCAGCGGTGGTGGTACCATCCTCTATGGCTCCACCAAATAAAATATAAATTTTAGTTTTAAATTTAAAAAAATCAATCACTATAAATATTAAAAAATATTGGTATTAGATTGGTATTTATATAGGTGGCGTCAAATAAATTGGTTCCACCCAAAAGATTGATTTTTTAATCTTAGTAGCTAAGGGTGGCGCCAATCTCTTTGGCTCCATTAATTTCTAGTCATTTATATGCATAACAAAAAATAAATATTTTTATAATTAATTAAAATTTTAGGATTATTTTTTATAAAAAAGCAGAGTTGAATCAAACATGGATGGAGTCTGGTGAGAACTTATTCTTTTATCAATTCATTAGCTAATTGAAGTCATTGGTAGAAGAGTGTCTTCCATTATTGTTACCTTTTGCAATCTGACAACAAGTTTGCTTTTAAGGATGCTTGTGATTCCATGAATCTGATAGACTTATTGTATTGATTATAAAGCCTACAAACATGCATTTCCACAGTAAATTGGTTATATTACAAGACATTTAAGGATGCATACTGAGTATTGAGTAGTAGATCGATTCGGTATTCTTATAATGGAATCACAAATTATGAGAAGACTAGAACTTACCATTGGCACATAATCTAACTAACGAAAATTGCAGTGTAATACCTTTTCAGTAGTCCATTTGACCTTAGTGGTTTGTAGATTACATATGTATATAAATATTAAACTTCACTAAGAATACGCTGGAAGATTCCAAGTACAGATATAAAAACATGCTTGGTTTGCCCCTCTGCTGCTTATTAATAAGGAGAGGAAATTTCTGACAGGTGTTCCGAGGATGCAGTTTCAGGTCATATACAGTTGCTGATTCCAGGAGAAACTGTTTGTTTCACTTGTGCACCTCCTTTGGTACATTAATCCATTAATACATGCTATTAGCTTCATATAGATGTGAAATCTATAGTGCATGTGTGTTTTAAAGTTACACAATCAAGAATGGGAAACATGAAAACAACACGGCTTATTCGTTCGTAGGTTGTAACATCTGGAGTGGATGAACGAACACTCAAGCGTGAAGGGGTTTGTGCCGCATCTTTGCCAAATATCATAGTAAGCCTTTCTTCTTTTCTGGTTTCCTTCATCTTTTCTGTTTCTCTAGGACGCATGCATGCATGTCTGCACAAACTTACAGACGTAAATGCATCTATCTACCTATATGTATGCATGAATTTACAATATGAATGATTCTATCTATACTGACACATGAATACATGTGTGGACTAACTTTCAGAGAGTTGGTCGCTGGTCTTCTGGTCCCAAATACACTCAAGTTCTTGTTGAAATTTGGAAACGTTTCTCCTACTTGGTAAAATCCTTCAACTCTCCCTGCATGCTTCCATCTTTAGATTAAATATTAGGATGGCAATGGAGCGAGACTATTTTACTCGCCCCACCCAATTATTTTACTTACACACGCACACATCCAAACCTACCCTGCTTTAAACTTCTATTCAATACTTTAGCACCCGACTCTGACCTCAGCCTCGAAATGATTTCCCTGCCTTGAAATTTTACATGATGTTTTATATTTATTAATTTTACAAAACTAAACCCAATATATGTTGTAAAACCTTATAACATTAAGCAATTGTAATAAAAATATAAAAATATTATTTATATAATTAAAATATATGAAACACATTCTTATAAGATTAAGAAATTATATAATTAAAAATTAAAATAGTTACAAAATTAAAAGAGGTGCTTTAGAAATATATTGGGGTGGAATTTACCAAAATCTATCCAGTTAATGAGGATTAACTCTTTCGGGAGAAGTCTTCGAAGCGTCGTCCGTCGAGTAGCCAAGTGGTACATGTCTCCTTGAAAAGGTTAGTTATACCTTGGTTGGTGGTTCAACCCACATTG